>CM033639.1:14107847-14707847 GCA_019453435.1 Rhinogobius similis
GTACTACTTTGACATACCGTCTCTGAAATGTTATTCTTTTGTTTTTTCCAGTGCCTCCAATGAAAACCTTGCTGTGCTTTTAAGTGGACACTTGGGTTAATCTGATCGGATCATAACTTCACCCTTAGAAATCACCACCAGGGCTCCGCCGACATCTACTACAACTACTACTTCTCAAACTACCCAAACTATTCCTACCACAACTTCTACAACTACTGCAACTACTACTAATACTACTAAAAACCAATCCAAACTATTCCTATTACTACTTCTTACTAACTCCTAAAACAACTACTAGCACTCAAAGTACCCAAGCCATTCCCCTACCACTAGCTTCAACAACTACTGCTACTCAAAGTGCACCCAAGCCATTCCTACCACTACTTCAACAACTACTACACCCTACCTCAAAGTACCCAAGCCATTCCCTACCACTAGCTTCTACCCAACTGTCTGCAACTACTACCACTACTAAAGCCACCCAAACCATTCCTACTAAGTACTTCTACCAACTCCTACAACCCAACTACTCACTACTACTCAAAGTACCAAAGCGATTCCTACCATTACTGTCAACAACTACTACCACTCAAAATAACCCAAGCACTTCCTACTACTACTTGCTACAACTCCTTATACTCAAACTACCAAAGCTATTTCACCCACTACTTCTACAACTACCAAGCTACTACTTACTCAAACTGCTGCTATATCTACCCAGGCTGATTCAACTACTACTACTACTACTACTACTACTACTACAGCCGCCATTCCAGTAACTGAAAGTACAACACATCAACGCATAAACTACTTCATCTTCATACCATGCCTCTATAACTCTTTACCTAACTTTCATTACAAATAGGCTTACTCATATGGATACTGAAGTAACTAACTTCAACTAAGTCCTACCCAATCTGGAACCAACGATCTCCTATAAAAGTACAACAATATCAGTTACTTGTTTTGGAAACTGAGACATCACAACCCAGTAAAGCAACTTTGAAAAAGCGATAAAACTACAACAACAAGCTAGTAAGGTCATACTCGAAAGTGAAACAAAACTTGAAACTACTACCTTGCCAAAACAGATTCAACCACAAAATTGAAGCTTTCTATATCACAGCTATAGCACAAACAGAATCAACTACAAAAAGGAAGTTAGCGCTCCTATCACAGGAAGCAAACAGAATCAAGCATACAAAAAGGAAGTTGGCAGTGCTCCAATCACAGCTAGCACAACAGAATCAACTACAAAAGGAAGTTAGTGCTCCAATCACAGCTAGCAATAACAGAATCAACTACAAAAGGAAGTTGGCGCTCTGCTATCACAGGTAGCAAAATAGAATCAACTACAAAAAGTGAAGTTAGCTAGCACCCAGGTCACAGCTAGCAAAACAGAGATCAACTACAAAGCAATGCAGAAAGTTAGCGCTCCAGTCACAGCTAGCAAAACAGAAGTCAACCACAAAAAATGAAGTTAGCACTCCAATCACAGGGAACAAAACAGAATCAACAACAAAATGAAGTTAGCGCTCCAATCATAGCTAGCACAACAGAATCAACTACAAAAAATGAAGTTAGCCCAGCTCCAATAACAGCTAGCATAAAACCAGAATCAAACTACAAAAAGGAGAGTGCTTTAGTGCCGCATGATCACAGCTAGCACAAACAGAATCAACTACAAAAAGGAAGTTAGCTCACGATCAGTACAACTAGCACAACAGAATCAACTACAAAAGAGGAAGTTAGTGCTCCAATCACGGAGAAATAGCAAAAAACAGAATCAACTACAAAAAATGAAGTTAGCGCCCGGTCACAGCTAGCAAAACAGAATCAACTACAAACAATGAAGTTAACGCTCCGATCACAGGTAGCAAAACAGAATCAACTACAAAAATGAAGTTAGCGCTCAATCACAGCAAGCAAAGCAGAATCAACTACAAAGAATGAAGCTGGCGCTCCAATCACCAAGCTAAAAACAGAATCAGCAACAAAAAATGAAGCAGCTAGTACAGTTGATAAAATTACAACTTCTCAATCGATCGCAACTGACAGCACAACCACATCCAAGGTATTTACGACTAACTCGCTTAATTCAAGTTCGAGTCCTTCAACAACAGCTAGCACGGGTGGATCATACAACTAGTGCTAATTCAATATGCCACAACAACAAAAACTACACAGCCATTGGGCCGACACCACTCAAAGCTCCACAACAACTAGCCCTTTCAATTCCCAAATACCATTGAAACCTGCTACAGCTAATACGAAATATTGGCAAAACAGATAAAGCTAATAGGCAACTCAATCTAATTGAAACCACTATCTGCAAGTATCAGACCAAAAACAGACAAGACAGCTAATACTTCTACTCATTAGCTTTAACACATTTCCTACCAGCATTACAGCTAAAATAGTTTGCCACTACAATTCAAGAAAATAAACCTAGCAGTGCATCGCCTAAAAGCTTTTATAATTCAACCACAACCAACAACATTGAGACGACAAACTTCAACCGATATAATTCATAACTCAACTTTAGCTTAAATGGAGTGTATAAATATGACTGACATTAAAATAGCAGAAGAAGTACATCAACACCCAGTACAATTTATACTACTGCTACAGCTAGCATTATCAGCAACTTACACCGAATAAAGCTAATATTACAAGCGGAACTTCAAGTTACACTGCTACTACGATTGCTAACATAGCAAAAGATACAACTGAAGTTAGTCCCGAGGACAACATCTACTGCAATTGCTAACATAGTGAAAGATACTACTGAAGTTAGCGCCGCCAACAATATCGACTAAGGATTTGTCAGTGCAACTGTTACTAACACATATCAGACAAAGTTCAAGTCAGACAATGGTAAATAGTGTAACTTCAACCAGTGAAATTGCCAAAGGAACAGTGCTCCGCTGAAGCTACTAATGTTTCTACAATTGAAAGTATAGCTAAAACTTTAACAACTCTCTACAACACCAACAACACAGTAACAAACCTGACAGCCAACAAAGCACTGAATTCGCTAGAACAAACTTCAATGAAAACTTTAAGGAGTATTATATTCGCATAATGAAGACCACAGTAAACACAACTTTAGCAACTCTAATAACTTCAACTTCAATCCCAGATACAACTAATACAGGTTTACCAAGCACTACAATGGACAAAAACTATCTCCCAAACACTGTAATTTCCAATGGTTTAGTGAAGCCACAACTTTTAGTGACAACCTGCTAACAGTGGATGATCTGTAACTACAACTCAAACTAAGTACACTGTCTGGAACAAACAACAAAAAGATTCAACAACATCCAGTACCAACACGGCAAATGACTGTATCAACAATTGAAGGCAACATCACTATCAAGAAAGCACCAAAACAAATGCTTCCACAACTCAACAAGCTACTTCCCACCTAATCCCAATCCACGGTTGAAAGCAATGAAACATATTGTCAATCCAGACTACAGCGCACAATGTCTTAACAACACCAACACCACTTGTATCTTCTGGCTCAAATGGTAGTTTAGTAGACAGTCAAACTACAACAGGAAACTATTTCCATGACAGATTTCTATTTAAATCTCCAAGTACAACAACTGTATCGAAGATGTCACCCCGAATACCACACAAATGCACAAAGTACCACGTTTACTAGTTCTAACAATGTCATCAACAAGCGCCAATAAAGTACAATGCTAACTACTGCTACTGTAACTAGTAATATTTCTACAATAGTCACTTCGATTTACACAGGATTTGAGAAGATGCTAAATAATGCCGCAACGAAAGATAGTGCAATGGTTACTTCAACTACAGCACACCGACTGTCTCCAGGAAGTGTACAATGCAACAACTGTTAGAGACAAAATGACAAACTGATGCTACGCTAGGTGAAACACTGTAACTACATGGTATAACCCCCAATTTACAATACAACTCCAAAGGTATACACGGAACAGATACTACTACGGCAATGGCTTCTACCACTACTACTGCTATTATTTCTAACATAACTACATTAACTCCAATGACAAAACCATACAACAGGGTACAGTGTGACAAAAGCTCTTTACAATGAGACCAGGAAAGTACAACGCTCTCTACTACAAGAAGCTTGGGCTCACAGCTAGACACACACATCCATACCAAGCGATTTCACAACTACAGATGGTAAAAATACTTCTTTAATTCATGCTACTGCTACAGCCTGTTACAGAAAATGCAACAGCAGCCATCACAGTGACACCAGGTATGGACAGCAACTCCATTGAAAAAGCACAACAGCCGTCAACACGAGCTAGCATTGTTACGCAAAAATACGACCTTTCAAAGCTGGCATGACAACCGTAGCACCAACTTGCGCAACATTACGGGGCATTTAACCACACCTAGCATGTAATAATATGACGAGTGGTTGCAATCTTGAATGGAACCGCTAGCTCTTCTACTAGCATTAAGCTCCAACTAGCAGCGAAACTACAACAAGCACAACCAAACCGCAAGTAAATGTACTTGGCAACAACAGAGGTCAGCACTCCTGGAGCAGTCTTATCCTCTCAGTCTACTGCTATACCAACCACAAATACTACTGCCACTACTACTACTACTACTTCTACTACTACTACTACTGTTACTACTGCTACTACTACTTTGGGCCCTCAACAAACAAAGGAAAGCACTACTACTAGTACAAATACAGCACTCGGGACAAGTCTTCAGATCTCCACAACTTCTGGCACAACAAATCCTGTGTAAGTATAGTACAATCATTAATCCTCCACTTGAAATATGTTACATTATCTTTAACATTGTCTGAGATTTAAAGGTCCCATATTCTGCTATTTTCCCTTTACACAGTCTATCTCTAAGGGCTTTGTTGATAAAATTTTATGCTGTGCAATATCCATCCAACATAACAGTTTCCAAAAACACCCATTTCTTGGACTGGCCCCCTCCTTGCAAAAGCAAACGGCTCACTCTGCCATCTGACTCGAACAGAGAGCAGGCTGCCTCCCCGCCCAACTCGCGCGCCTCCCCGCCCAACTTCGTGCCGGCCTCAGAGCGGAGATAGTCGCGCATGCGCCCGTGTGCTCCGGTAAAAACAGCGATACTACAAACACGGGAATAAACCTTTTATCCGCTCCTGACCCGGTGCGTCGTGCTGAGTCCTACGCCCTGGGTCCCTGACCTGGAGTTTGATTTGATCATGCAGTACCGACCACGAGACGCTGCCGCTTTGGTAAATAACAAGCTAACTCTTCGGGATCTGGTCGCATCCGCTTCGTGTAATTACTGTGTAGCATTAGCATTAGCTAAGTTTTATTCCGCGGCCGCGCCAGCTTCCCGCCGGAGAGCATGGCTTAAAACAATCCGCTGGCCATCCATGGGAAGCGCGTCAATCCATGGGGATGAGCCCCCTGGCCTGCCTGCTCTCCAGCCGAGGGGGACAAAAAGACAGTTCTTCTAGCGAAACATGCAGGGAATCAATAAATAAAAACACTTTGGGCAATACACATACGAGGCCCAAATAGCACTGTAGGAAGGTTAAAACCTCTGAAAAGTCGATTTGCATGTTATGGGACCTTTAACTGATTTGCATTGCACAAACAAGAAAGCAGGGCTATTTTAAAGCAAGGATTTACCCAGACTGCAGTTTAACTATTCTTTTTGTTTTGTTTGTTTTTTAAAGGGGGCATATAATGCTTTTTCCAGGTACTAAGTATTGACCTATAATGTAAAGTATAATATAATGACTTCCTGTTCAAAATGGCTGAACTGATAAGCTCTGCCTCTTTAGAATCAGAATCAGAATTACATTGTGGCATTTCACTGTAACAAGCAGAGCATTGCTGTTTTTTATTGTTGAAAAGTGGCTACTTGATATTTTAAAATCCTACATTTATCACTCGGCATCTTAATTTTTCAAATAATCGCAACAAAGTGCAGGGATTTGGGTGGGGATAGGGGGTAGGTGAACACAGAAACTTTCTGAGCACTCAAGCCTCAAATGCAGGACAAAACTTGGTTACTCAAACGTGCATGAACTGATCAAAATACAACTCTGAGGAAAGTAAAGATGAGAAAACACTAGTAGTAAATAGTAAAATGGTTAAAAATCTCATCAAAGTTGATTTTGCATAATACATCCCCCAACATGTTTAAGAGGAGCCTCTTGGATCTCATAGTCCCGGAGCCTACTGATACCTTAAGACGTCCCTGCCAGAAAGAAACTTTTCTTTTTTATGAGAAAAAGTCCTATATATAGTCTACCACCCGGCTATTTCTGTTCCTCATTTGTATCAAAAACGCAGAGTTTATTTTGAGCACTGAAAAGTAAAATGTATATGGTTGTGGCGTTGTCAAAGTAAGTTTATACAAAAACATTCCCCCATTGAATAAAACAATTATGCACATGATTTGTTCACACAAATACTGTTCTAGTGGGGGGTCAACAACCTGCTTGTCTCCATGGAGATATTATTGCTTTGGTTTTATTTTTCTTGCTTTTACAGGTGTTCTTTTCCTAAGAATACCAATGTGAGTGGCGTTGCCTCTCTATTAGATCTAACCTGCAACTTGTCTTTAAGGAGATAAGTTTAATATCATACTCTGGAGCATTCAAGGCAAGCCAGTAACATCTCCATGGTGATCTTCCACTAGTAAAGTTACATTGAGTACATTTAAGTCTATCTATCAACCGGCTCATTGAAAATTTCTGAAATAATACACATGGCCAAATGGCCAATGAAAATGATTTGCAGCAGTTTCTTGTTTTTTACAACAAATGTTTTTCTCACCCAGATACTGGACTGATTCCCACCAGCTCGACAGAGCAAACCACAAGATCCCAACAAGAACTGGAAGAGGAGGCCAATAAACTCCTCTCTGTAACAGCAGATGTATCTGCATTCAACTCTTCACAGGTAAAGCTTTGCATATCAACAATGAATAATGAACTATACCTCAAGCTATTTATTTGAACGGTGAAATCACTGACTTGCATATGGCGAGTAGATATAGACTGCAGTATATTTTGAATGTAAATATATGTAAACTTATTCATGGATTGATATTGCAGGTGTCGAAGTTAGTGGGGCAGCTGGAAAGTCTCTTGGATGGCCCGTCTGTTTCTCAGGCTGTGGGGAAAAAAGCTATAAATATAATCAGCAACCTTATGGAAGGAGATGCACAGGCACTTTCTGCATCTGCAAATAGGTATGGAGCTGAATTCAAAACTTGGATTTAAAAATAAGGCTGCACTGCAAACATGAACAATATATTTAGCTTGTGTTGAGCAGTTTAGATCTGTTTATTTAATTAATAATTTCAAAATATTGTTTGAAAAGAGAAAACACTGAAAGTCAAAGGACTTCCTCCAGCTCTTCCGGGGGGATCCCGAGGCGTTCCCACGCCAGCCGAGAGACATAGTCCCTCCAGCGTATCCTGGGTCTTCCCCGGGGCCGCCTCCCGGTGGGACATGCCCAGAACACCTCCCTCGGGAGGTGTCCAGGAGGCATCCTGAACAGATGCCCGAGCCACCTCAGCTGGCTCCTCTCGACGTTGAGGAGCAGCGACTCTACTCCGAGCTCCATCCGTGTGACTGAGCTCCTCACCCTATCTCTAAGGGAGCGCCCAGCCACCCGGCGGAGGAAGCTAATTTCGACGCTTGTATCTGCAATTTTGTCCTTTCGGTCATTACCCAAAGCTCATGGCCATAGGTGAGGGTAGGAATGTAGATTGACCGGTAGATCGAGAGCTTTGTCTTTCGCCCTGGGGCACACGGTCGAATGCCTTTTCCAGATCCTCCTGAATCCGAGGTTCGACTATCATTTGGATTCTCCTCTCCAGTACCCTGGAGTAGACCTTACCGGGGAGGCTGAGAAGTGTGATCCCCCTGTGGTTGGAACACACCCTCCAGTCCCCCTTCTTATACAGAGGGACCACTACCCCGGTCTGCCAGTCCAGAGGTACCGTCCCCGACCGCCACGCGATGTTGCAGAGACGTGTCAACCAAGACAGTCCCACAACATCCAGAGACTTGAGATACTCAGGACGGATCTTATCCACTCCCGGAGCCTTGCCACCAAGGAGCTTGCCGACAACCTCAGTGACTTCAGCCAGGGTGATGGATGAGTCCACCTTCGAGATCTCAGCCTCTGCTTCCTCCACGGAAGATGTGACAGCGGGATTGAGGAGATCCTCAAAGTATTCCTTCCACCGTCCAACCACATCCCCAGTCGAGGTCAACAGCTCTCCACCCGCACCGTAAATGGTGTTGGTGAAGCACTGCTTCCCCTCCTGAGGCGTTTGGCGGTTTGGCGGTTTGCCAGAATTTCTTTGAGGCCGACCGATATCCCCCGCCTTCGACTGCCGCCCAGATCTCTCCGCACCGCCCCTTACGGATCCTCCCACAGGTGGTGGGTCCATGGGAGGACGGCCCCACTTCGCTCGTTCGGGCTGGGCTCCCCCGTGGGGAAAGGCCCAGCCACCAGGCGCTCGCCGTTGAGCACCCACCCCAGGCCTGGCTCCAGGGTGGGGCCCCGGTAACGCCAATCCGGGCGACGTAACTGGCCTCGATAGTTCACAATTCATAAGGGGCTTTTGAACCGCTCTTGGTAGGGAAGTAGGGATGTCATAATATAACATTTTAGTGTTGTGATCACGGTATCAAATTTTAGTGTTATGATAATATGAAAAACTTTAACGATTATTCGTGATCACAGAGATCATGACCAAACAACAGTGATCTTTTGTCCATTTTCTTTCATTCACATTTGCCAGTACTTTACTATTTGTGACCAGCATTACGAAATCTAGCTTTTTGAATGACAAAATAAAGCTAAAGTGACAAAAACGGCCAGATAAAAAGCAGTTTTGGACTATAGGTTGAACTAAAAAGGCAGAATTTTGCTTCTAAAATTTGTAAGATTATTGTTTTTTTAGTTCTTACAATTATACTGTGACCTGAATACTCACAATTATCATTTAACCTAATAATTTTGGCATTTTTTCACCTATTTTGCAATTATTATATGTTTGCTTTTGCCAGTAAGAATTATATTTTAACACAATATTGACCTACACTTGCTAACTAAATATATTGAAGTAATAATGCAAATATTTCTTTTTTTGTTGTGTTTAATAAGTGTAATAATGTTTTAGGTTGGTTCGGCTGGTGGATAATCTGGGTCTAAAACTGGAAGTGTCCAGAGAAAATGAAATCATTTCGTCCACGTCTCTGGTTTTGGCGGTTCAGGCTGTGGACGCGAGCAAGTTTTCTGCAACCACCACCGATATTTTCAGCACTGATAATGTTCAGGTATGTTTTCTTGATCTGGTAACATGTAAATATTATTGCCACACGCCTACACGACATCCGCATAATAAGAAAATAATATGTAAACTTGTTTAAAATACTTAGAATGCAAATTGTGTTTTCTCAGTTAATGTTTGAATTAATTTGCATTGATATCACTCATATACAACCTTCAAACAACTGTTTTTGTGTCGGGCTGAAATCCTTTAGACCAGCATTATCATTAGTCGACTAATTATTTGAGTTAGATTAAAAGGATTTAAAATGTGCATGACTTTATTTGGTCTATTAATACCTGCTGTGAGTATAAATTATAGGTTTACACCAATCAGATAGTCATTTGTGGAGAAAAGTTAAAAATCTGTTGAAAATTACAGGAAGTACAAAAAGGTTAAGACAAAGGTTAAGCATAATTTATGCAAAAGAAACTTCTGTTTTTGTCTCTTTGAACGTTGATTCAAGTCTGTGACATTAGATGAGTTTTAGCAGTTTAGCAGTTTTAGCAGTGTACAGGATGGTTTCTGGGTAATTTCCTAATGTGATATCATCATTTACAACTAGGAAGTAAAATTAAAAGCCTAAAAGAAATAGATAAACCAACATAAAATTTGATAAATTATAAGAAAATAAGATTTTAGTGAAGTTTGAAATATATTTATCTTCACTGCATTTTAGTTAAATGAGTAGTCCATAGGTACTTTAAATGGCAAAAAAAAAATTAGATTTTGGAGTGATTTGTGAGTTTTATTGTATCTCTAACATAATACATTGTTTACTACTACTTTTCTGTGTAGAGTTAGTTATACAGTAATAGTTGTTTTGTATGAACTCCTGTGCAATTGTGGTCCTTTGAGTGCAGTTTTGGTCAGATACATAATAGTTTTTATATATATTTGCCCCTTTTAGTCGACTAATCGGTCAGTTGGGCAGATCTTTAGTTGACCAATCATTTCTTTAGAAGACTATTGCCCCACATTGGTGCAAAAGAGAGTATGCGCGATGTCTTTGATACATTCTGTTTTATGTTCCAGGTCAATGTGGGTAGAACCAGGTCGACAGGAGCTTCTTTAGGCTCAGTGTGTTTACCTGCGTCTCTCACTGAAGGCCTGAGTCCAGACGAGGAGCGCTGGGCCAGCAGAGTCCAGTTCACCTTCTACACCAAGAGCACGCTTTTCATGGTAAACAAAATCACTTCCTAATCACCAATATAATACATTGTTAAAGGAGAAATATGTAACTTTTCTTATGGGGTATCAGCCATTTGGTTGTCTCTATTGCTTTTTACATTTCCACAGCACTTGATTATCTTGCTTTTTTATGCATTTATTTAATATAACACTGGAGTTTCATTGCTCAAAAATACCTTGAACTCCACTGGCTGAGGCTTTGAGGGGAAATAACCAATTTCTGTTTCATTTTACTCACAATATTGCAGCAAATTATGACAGAAAACAGTAAACATTAGGGCTGCAACTAATGATTATTTTGCTAATCGATTAGTCTAGCGATTATTCTTTAATAAATTGGTTCGTGAATGAGATTTTTACTCAGTTTTATCCAGATAAAGCTGAAGTGAAGTCATTTGAAGACGTCCTGGTGGAAAATATTTACAGGCAAAAACACAAAATGATTTTTATGTGCTTCGTAATAAATAAATAATAAAGTAATAAAACCTCTTCTCTCAGCTCTAGGCATGTTTTGTAGTCTATGTATAGACCAGTTCACAATTATTATATTACTTATTTACTTTAAACTATTTATATTATCAATTAGTTGCAATTATTCATTAACTTGTTACAGCGCTAGTAAACACACCGCTCATTATATTAAAAATTATTTATTCATTAAAACGGGGAATTAATCAGTTAAATTCTCAAAAAGATCACCTGTTAGACCTGGTGCCTTCCTTATGCGACCTCAGTAATATGAGCTGGATGTCGCCATAGATTTACTTACATTCAGGTGTTATACTGTGGCAAATCAGAAAAGGTACATTGCACTTTCTTTCTTTTTTTTGTAGGATGCAACTCTAAATAACCAAACTGTGGTCAGTCCAGTCCTGGCCTGCAGTGTGGCCAATGTGTCCATAAGAAACCTCAGAGAAGACATCGAATTCACCATCAGAAATGTCAACCCCATGAAAGTAGGCGACTGTCATTCCATTGCCTTGTATTTAAAGGTAATAAATGCATTTAATATCAACTATTTTCACTTCTGTTTCTAGATGAACCATTCCACCTCATGCGTGTTTTGGGACTTCACAGAAAATGGTGAGTGGAGAAGAAAAATGATTTTGGACAAAATCTCTGTGGCAAAAAAACAACACTGGTGTAGAGTGGCATTAGCAAAGAAAGTATTAAGTACGCTATAAGTATTAATACATGTGGACATGGCGTTTCGGTTGTATGGAAAAAGTGACACATTTAAGCTATAGTTTTGCAGCAGAGGAGGCTGAGATTCTTAGGACTAGTTTTTCATTTGTTGTTGTAAAATGAGTTGTTTGAAATGAACTGTCCTATTGTAGTAGAAAACAACAAAGTACAAAAGCAACATTTTTAGGTATCTGTACTTTACTTACTACATTTTAGAGTGGATACCTTTTATTTTACTTCAGTACATCTGAGAGTAAGTACAGAAAAGTGTGGTTTGAGGTATTATTTTGTAGTATGTTTACAGTGACATTATACCAAAAGTTTTTGAATTCAAGTTTTGGCTTTGAGCAAACAAAACATACATACAAAAGAAGAGTTGAAACATGGAAAAATTGATCGACTAAACAAATCTTGACAATTCTTTATCAAGATCAACACATTTCACTCTTTAAAGTGCGTATGACAAGTTTTTATCAATTTCTGGTTTTGACTTAATGTGGTGGAATAAAACCTGATGTAAATATAAATGACAGTTTTACACCAATCGATTGGCAGTTTGTGAAGAAAAGTTGAAAAAGATTTACAGGAAGTAGAGCAGAGTTCCAAAACAGGATGACGTCACACTAGGGAGACTCACTCGGGACAATTTAGAACCAAGAAACACATTTTTCTGATCCTTTTAACATTAATTCGACAAAATAGGTGTTCCCACATTTTTTGTTTGTCGAATAATAATTTGTGTGACATTAGAGGAGTAACAGAAACAGAATTTCCTAGTGTGATGTCATGATTTACAACCAGGAAGTGAAAATGTAAACCGAAAAAACTGCTAAACTGGGGAAAAAAATTGTTAATTTTTCTACAGAATCTTAAATATAATTATCTTAACTGTGTTTTGGTAAAATGAGTACTCCAACCTGTCATAGGCCCTTTAATAGTTATCAAAAATCTGAACAAAATGAATAAAAAATCAAAATAAACTAAAATGCACTGCAAAAAAGGCCTATCAAACAATAATATAAATAAACTCAAAATAAGACCTTTTTACCCTAATTTAAGTGAAATTATCTGCCAGTGGAATAAGATTATTTTACTTATCAAGTTTACTTAAAACAAGATAAGCTATTGAAATGCTACAAATCTTGTTTCCAGTATAAAAACACTAGTTTCAAGTACTAGTCACAAGATTTTTAATCTTACTTTAAGCAACATTGTACCTGTTTTAAGCATTAATTGCTTAAATCAAGGGGAGATCTGCACTTGTTTTAAGCTTTAATTGCTTAAATCAAGGGGAGATCTGCACTTGTTTTAAGCTTTAATTGCTTATATCAAGGGGAGATCTGCAATTGTTTTAAGCTTTAATTGCTTAAAACAAGTGCAGATTGCACCTTGATTTAAGCAATTAATCTTTAAAACAGGTACAATGTTGCTTATTTATAGTACATAACATTTCTTATATTAAGCTACTAATTCTTACTCACAAACTGGTTTTAAGCCTACCCATTTTAAGCATTCAATAAAAAAAAAAAAGATTTTAAAACAGTATTTATTACATTTGAAAGTTTTTAATCTTTCTCAATCTCTTAACAGCAAGTATATATGGTCAAGCTAGACAGTGTGACAGTTGAAGTAAAATACAGATATCCCATGTCTCTTTAACATAAAACCATACAATAACTTTTGACTTTCAATACCAATTCTGGCAAACTTGAACTGTTTAAGCAGGTGTGGCTCAAAGATTTTGATTAATTTCACAGACATTTACCACTTGTCAGAATTAATATATTGATTTATATATATCTATATGTCATAGGTAGAGAGCTAGATAAAATAAATATCTATAAATATGTATAATATCTATAATATTTTATCTATAAATAGATAAAATAAATAAATAAATAAAACTATTGAAGTGCATGCACTTCAATAGTTTTACTGAAGTAGTGATAATCTTACTTTACTTGAGTGAATCTTTTGCTCCTGTATCTGTACTTTTATTTAAGTAACAGAACTGAATACTGCTTCATTTAAAACACTGATGACGTGTTTTTAGATGTGTGTTTGCTCTCTTTGTAGGAGGTGATGGTGGCTGGAACAATGCTGGCTGTTACGTTATCAGAGCTACAGCTGAAGATACGACATGCAGCTGCAACCACCTCACATCATTCGCAGTGCTCCTGGTACAAAGCAGTAGTCTATCATCAAAATCCCAGCTAACAGTTGGTATCTAAAGCATCTGACTGTCTTTTACTCACCAGGATTTGTCCAGACAGGGAATAACAGACCGTAAGCAGGCTCAGCTCCTCACTTTCATCACGTACATCGGCTGTGGAGTCTCCGCTGTGTTTCTGTCGGTCACCATTCTCACATACCTCTCATTCGAGTAAGAAGCGTGTATTTTGTCTTGAAACTGAAGTACATTTAACAAGATGAGAAACAATCACAGTAGATGTAGATGTGGACCCACCCATGAGTGAAAGGGGGTGATCCGAGAAGCCGTTGTTGTAGATATATAATCAGAATTACTGTTTCTTTCATCTACAAGGGAAAATTATTTGAACTAGATTGATTGCCACATCTCTGTCAATTAGCCCAAAGGCAGATATGGTTACTATAGCGCCGAGTATGGAGAGTGAACGATAACACAGAATGTAAAGCATCTTTCTGTTTCCAAAAAAAGCGAGATATATATCTGTCCAAAAATAAAAAAGTTGCCACAGAAAAAAAAGGTCACACGCTCTTATATTTTGTTGGAGCGCCTTTAGCTTTGAGTGGCATTGTTTGAATAAGCTTCTGCAATAACGAAAGATTTTTTTCCTCATAGTTTTGCATTTATTTTTCTACCAAGATGTTGTATTGATGATGGAGAATGTGACCACTGCCCAAAGCTTTCTCCAGCACATCCTAAAAATTCTCAAAGAGGTTAAGATCTGGACTCTGTGACACTGTCATCTTGGAATCAGGAAGAGGAAATCCTTTGAAATAACCTGGTCATTCAGGATGGTCAGGTCGTCAGCTGATCTCATTTTTTGGCCGCTTAGTGTTGCTGAACCAAGACCTGACCAACTGCAGCAGCCCCAGACCACAGCACTGCCCCCTACAGGCTTGTACAGGAGACACTAAGCATGATGGGAGCGCCGTTCTTCCTTCAAGATGATGGTTCCCCACTATGCTTCACTTCACACTTTATTGACAGAGCTCTCATTAAATTCCTTCTCTGCACCAACCTCTATTCAGAAATTTAATATTTTTTTTACCTTTTTTAATAGTTTTTTTTTTACCTGTGGCAACATTACGCTTCTCTATCCTTCCAGTTTTTTTTATCATGTGTTGGACAGTTCTTAAGCCAATTTTAGTAGTTTTGCTTCTCCCTAGATGTTTTCTCTGCTTGATGCCAGTGATTTGACCCTTCTAGAACATAATAACATCTTTTCCACGACCTTTCTACATTTGGTACAGAAATGAGAAGCCACTCACAGCATCAGGTTTTAATTATGCAATAGGACAGTGGTTCCCAAAGAGGGGGTTGTGACCCCTCTGGGTTTCGTGAGGGGTGAATTGGGGGTTGCGAGATGATTTCAAGATCTCATTTTAATTAATATGACATCGTATTTGCTCTATTTCTAAATTAAAAACAGTGTCTCTTTGTGAAATAGGGTCCAATAAGACAATAAACTATTCAAATAACAAATATTAAACCATGCTTTGACACTTAAAATTATTGCTACTGCCATTTTCATTTTGCTTTGAGGGTCCCGAGTCAGTTGCATGGCTATTTTGGGGGTCCCGGCCTGAAAGGTTTGGCAACCCCTGTAATAGGACACTCGTACCTATTTGCTTAGTTGAATCCAGGTGTCAGCTTTTTTTTTTTTTGTCAGGCAGTGTGTGTACATCTAGTTTTTATTAATATCGCCCTTTTCAAGAACTAAATGGGAAAGTGCATGTAAAAATTTGTCTTTACACTTTGTCTTTCAGAAAACTACTGCGGGACATTCCAGCCAAGATCCTGGTCCAGCTCTGCATATCTCTGCTTCTTCTGAACCTGGTGTTCTTGATTGACGGCTGGTTGGCGCTCTTTAAGAATAACGGACTGTGTATTAGCACCGCCTTCTTCCTGCACTACTTCCTGTTGTCATCGTTCACGTGGGCGGGGCTTGAGGCGCTGCACATGTACCTCAGTATCGTCCGTGTGTTCACCCCGTACCTCAGCAAATACATGATGAAGTTCTCCATCATGGGCTGGGGTGAGTATGACAACAAATCAACATGTCTATGAAGTTCAAAAGTGTGAAAAAGGTTATTATTTCCTCTAAAACACATATTTGGATGAGTACTTTCCATTATTATACAGTGTAAGAAGCCAAGTTATTGTATAACTTGGCTTCTTACACTTGGCTTCTTACAATTTTTTAATCATAAACAGGACAAATGTTACCTTTTCTGAACAGTTTTAGAATGATCTTTATTATTTATTTATTTATTACTATTATGTGTTTTTGAAAAGTACAGTATTGTCTTAAAAAGAGTTTTGTTTTTATTTTTTGTTATCATTGTGGTGTCGAGATTAGTACAGAATATCAATTGAAAATGTCTGCATTGCCATCATCTTTTTGCACTGTCCTAACTTGTAGTAAATATCTGTCCACTTTCCCTTCATATGTGTCATTTGGCAGGTATTCCTCTGATTGTGGTGATCATTATAATCGCAGTGGACAAAAACAACTATGGGCTGGTCACATATGGAAAATATTCAGATGGTACAACAGATGACTTGTAAGTAAATAAACAGTTGGAATTGTACTGCATTTTCTGCTAGATTTCTTTTTTATTTCTCTAGCAAATTCAAATCTAGACTTTATTTGCGTTCATTCACTTCTACAATTCAGTTCATTTTCAGTTCCACAATTCAACAATTCAATACAAATACCTTTTTAATTTCACTTCAGATACAATTTTATCATTTTAATGGATCTTTTCTTCAAATAAATTTGCCTTTCCTCACTCACAAAATACATTATATTATCATCAAAATGTATTCCTTTCTTTACAAAGTGAAATTTCTATTGAATTTCCAAAAGTCAAAACTACTGCATTACTTTTAAATGCAATTAGGGAGACTCTAGTGCAACTTGAATTAATTGAAGTGAAGTCAGTTTAAACCTACGCAGAATATATTGACAGTGAATTTATGCAAACTAAAAATAGAGCCAATTTGCAAAGAAATAACCACGAATGAGAGTAAATTAGACGAATAAAATGCTAATAATTATGTTTTTATTCCTGTAGCTGTTGGCTGCGTAACGACCTGGCCTTCTACATTGGAGTTGTGGCGTACTTCCTCCTGATCTTCACCTTTTGTCTGATCGTATTTGTTGTGGTGCTGGTCCAACTGGCCCGAATCAAGAGGCAGAACCCCCAGAACCAGTCTCCAAACCGGGGCGTCCTCTCCGACCTCCGCAGCATCTCTGGACTCGTCATCCTCCTGGGGCTCACATGGGGCTTCGCTCTGTTCGCCTGGGGACCGCTTTACCTGCCTTTTGTCTATCTGTTTTCTATATTCAACTCTCTGCAAGGTGAGCGCACTTAAAAAGGAGACACGTGAGGCAAAAGTAACTGTTTTGGGGCTTTTTGATACATTTAAACGTCGCTTTTAAAGATGCAACACGGATATATTTTTGGTGGAACTTCATGTAGATGTTATGGCTTTGCCTGGAATTGTTTGACAAGATGATATTAACCTTTTTTATCTTGCATTTATTCAATTACAGGTGTTTTATTGGTGAAAGTACACTGAAAAGCATATATATTTTTTGTAAATATAGATAGGTTTTAATGCCATCTTTGCCATACTTAACATATTCATTTCTAGACAGAAAAACTGACATAATGCACCAATAACATATTTTTGCTAATAAAATATTCACTTGAGTCACGTTTTTGTTGCTTGTAGTCGCGTTTTTGTCACTTTTAGTTGCTTGTAGTTGCCTTTAGTCACATTTTTGTTGCTTTTAGTCACATTTTTGTCAATTCCAATTATGTTTTTTATGCTTTTATATCAGTTTTTGTTCCTCTTAGACACGTTTTGACACTTTTAATCGTGTCCATTCAAATTGTGATTTTGATTTGATTTTGATTAACTGTGCAGCCCTAGTAAGTTACGACGCTTTTTATCACATTTTAAGGTTCTAACGGTATTTCAAAAAGGCATAATAAAGCATAACGTGTCCCCATTTCCTGACTATCAAAAGAGTTCATCTAAAATGTTAATGTGTTATTCATCATTTTGCAGGTTTCTTTGTCTTCGTGTTCCACTGTGCTGTGAAGGAGAACGTGCTGCGACAGTGGAGGACATATTTGTGCTGCGGTCGACTGAGACTGGCAGAAAACTCAGGTGTGACCTTTAAACCAAGAGATAGTGTATAGTGTGTTATATATTTAATAAGAATAAGGAGGACTTGGGTGTGTTTAAACTCAGTGTACCAAGACCCTATGTCATTACTTTTTTCACTCCAATGTGACTCTATTTTTTTTAATAACAAAACTATATCAGAATCAGGCAAAGTTTTATTGCCACTGAACAAAAGTCACAAACTAAGAATTTGCTTAGGCGATGTGGTACAACATAAAATAATGAATAACAATAGCAGAAAATAAGACATGCATGAAATACGTTGTTGTCTTAAGAAAAGTCTTCGTTGTTCTGTTCTTCTATCACTTGCAAATAAATACAACTGACTCTGAATCTAATCCAATCATAAACTCAAATTCTAACCGTTTTCTTGAATTTTTTACACTAGAGTGGAGTCGGACAGCGACGCACAACCACAAAAACACGTCCTTCACCATGATGTCGTCCTCTGCCGCTCACCTCACCTCCAGCAGCGCCTCTGTCGTCAGCGAGACCAACAGCAGCGGTAAAACGCAGAAGTATCTTATTTTTTACATTGTTTTGGATACGTCGATGTAAACCCTCATTCGTCCAGGTGTGGTCCATCGTAGAAAGGGTTTCAGGGGTTGTCATCCGGACGCTGTTTGAAGATCGAGACGTTTCGACTTTTATCCAAAAGTCATTGTCAATCAGAGAGCTGGTCTGGGAACTCAGGCTTATATGCTACTCTAAGTAGTGAGAGTCCTGCCCCCAGGGAGGAGTCACTGAATACCTGTCTTCGTTTGGAAAATTGTTAGTTTGTCACCTGAAACTTGAAACAAACAATCAATCACAATGACAACCCCTGAAACCCTTTCTACGATTGTTTTGGATAGTTTACACTGCATTTATAATTCCTTATGTCATTAAGAAAGTTTGAGGAGCTGAGCGAAATAAAAATGTACTGCCACAGCTAGTCTAGAGAGGTTTAGGCATGGACAAAATCAGTAAAGGGGACAGAAAAGTAGGCAATATTTGTTTACAAAAGTACTAAATGTACAGGTTAACAAATAGTCCTGGTAAATATGGCAAAGGAAAAGAATCACTTTTTCCCCCTTGTATTGATCAATCTCTCTTTCCGACTGTTTTGTTTTTCTTTTCAAAAACACAATGAAAATGGCTTAAAATATTGATTTAAAGAAAATAAACATTATAGATTTATCATAAATTTCCAACAAACACAAAAAATAGACAAATATCTTCCTCCAAAGTTCTTTACTGATGAAGGTTTGGGTCTAGACCTATCAATGTATTCACGCCAGCATATCATGTCTATTAGACTTGGCTGAATCTCAATCTTGATTAAAATTTGTTTAATTTTCAGGCCATAAATACAACTAAACTTGCACTAAATGTCTTTATCTCTTTCAGGCTCGGTGTACGCAGACAGTGGTATTTCCGATGGTTCGACCAGTGATGTTGTTTTGAATGAGATCCACAGACGAAACATGACTCTTCAGGGCCACCTCTGACAACACGACAACAATAGAAAATGTACAAACAGCACCAATGGACTGTAGAGGGAGACACCTGCTCCTTCAAACCTGACAGTATTTAACATGAAGAAAACTTAGCGGCGGAATACGGTTTCAATAATCAGTTCATTTGACGCTTAAAGTCTCTATGACAGATTGGGCGACACATTTAAGATTTTACTACACATTTTGCCCATTTGTCCCCAGTTTTACAGTTTTTGTAATGTTTATAATTGCACTTCCTGGTTGGACACAGGCAGCAAATATGACATAGATAGAGGTAATTCCATGACTGTTACCTAGCAACCATTTTAAAACCAAGGGCTTATGTTTGAAACAAGGGTTATGTTTGACAAATAATAATACCTGATAACACCTTTATTTAGTTGAACTTTGTTGAAAAAATGCTTAAGTTTTGTGTAAATTGTCAGAGCATTTTCAATAACGCGTCGCTTTTTGATGACGTCACAGAGGGATTCTGTTCCCAGCACTACTCCTGTCATTTTAAACTTTTATTTTTCAATTTTTTTTCACAAACTTCAGCTTCATAACTTTAAAACTATGATCAATATTTACCACAGGTGCCCTCCCACCAAACTAAGTCATAAACACGAGAACCCGTCATACACTTTAAAATAGCCATAGTTAGAAAAAACAGGACATTTTGAAGGTGCATGTAACTTTGTCTGAAACCTGCTCGTCTTCATGGAGGGGTTATTGCTTTTCCTAGATGTTCCGCAATATAGCATTAAACTTACCTTGAAAAAAAACATGCATTCTTACTGTGAGCAGAGTCGCCTCGCCACAGATCTCGAGTCTAATTTATAAAACTTAAGGAATAATTCTAACATACAGACATAACACAAACTTACAAAAACCTCCGCAAACAAACTCACTTTTCATTTCTCTGAGCACAGATTGCCTTCGCGCAACCACCAGAGAAGTTACGTAGTGCTTCTTTAATCCTTGAAGTTTTGTTTTAATTACTTGACTCTTTATTTTTTACCACAAAAAGACTGACTTTAAATCTGTATATTTTAATTATTGTTTATTATCATTGCTTGAATGCCTGTATAAAGACTAATAATTTATGACGTATGCATGTACTCGCATTCAGACTAGAATAGCTTCTCTTAAACGCACTGTTTGTATTAGTGGTTAGTAGAAATTGCACTGTTCAGAGATTTTAATTCATTTTTTATTGACATATCAGTTGAACATTGTTTGAGTCAGTGTTTTTAAAAAATGTGTGAACAATGTTTAAAAGATGTTGTAGAGTAATTTGTCCTAAAATACTTTTTGCAATCTAGATCCAAGTTTTTAAGATCATTTTTTGTGTGTATATACTGCAGTTTATCTGAATGACAAATGCTATCATATTATTTGTTTGTTTTTGTTTTACTGTATTACATTTCAGTGTTCAAATATTCTGCAGGGTTGGGTGGTATCTGACAAATAATAATACAATATGGATATTTTTAATGTCAGCACAAGATTATTATATATACATTTTAATAAACTTAATAATAATGTTTGCTTTATATGGATTCTTCTAAAACAAAAAACATGAATTATGCAAACTACTATGTCTAATATAGAAAATGTACTGACAACTATCCCATGTCAGGATTAGTAGTTTCAGTTCAAATTGTAATAAAACGTACAACTTTTATACTTTAATGTTAAATAAAAGTGTAAAGTGCTTTGAGAAGTAACTCAAAAGGAGGAGAGACGCTCAGGTGGTGTTTAGCCGTCAGCCCCTCTCACTTTGGCCCCTGAGCTGCTACCCATAAACCCTTGCGTTAAAACTGACCTGCAAATTGTAGTTTCCCAGCTCTGCAGAAGTGCTCTTGAATTAATGAAGCAAACTTTTACTAAAATTAAATGTTGTTTGGACAAAGAAGGAAATAAAAACTTCCGCTAGTTGCCTTTTTGTTCCTGATCCTTTTTGATGCACATGATGAAACTTTTGATAGTTTGGATAATAACCTGATTATCTCAAGTCAGAATTAGTTAAATGTTGAAAAGAAAGGACGAAAAAAAAAACATAATTCTGTCTGTTTGTCTTGTATTATAAATCCCAATTTGTAAAGTTAACAGCTTTCCAGCAGAGGGCAGTGTTGCACCACCAGAATTCAAGGTAAATCACCTAAAGCCAATCATTTCCAATCCTTATTTTTTAACCAAGAGATTGACTGCAAATTAAATTATTTACGAAGACTCTAGGCCAGTAATCAGTTAATATTTGCCATGAGGAGAAAATGCACAGGTTTGAGCCGAAACCCATGCCAAAAAAAGAAAAGAAAAAGAAGAAAGAAACAGGTAATCAACAGGTTTTCAGCCAGGCAGCACCAGGACACCTGTAAAGTAAAGACGAAGTTTTGTGCGTAATGGGACATGTTTGGCACGCGCATCGCTCCACTGCAAACAGCAACTTTTATTTCTGGACTTTGAGCCATTTACTGTATAAATTAGACCTGGCACTCACACTTTAGCTCTTTTCAGGCTCCATGGAATACAGCTGGATAAACCTGGCTGGCTTAGTACTTTTACTCATTGTGGATTTGGCGGCAAAATGTCCAGATCTGCAGACACATGTCAAGAGGTAAGTGTAAATGTAGCTTTAATATTTTGCTTCTGGCGGTGGGTGAGTTTTTCTCTCATGTTTGTCGATGGGTAGCTTTAGATATTTATTTGTTTTTTTAATTGGCCTGTCATTCTCTTCTTCCTAAATTTCTATTGCTCATGTTGTCTGTTCTGTTCTAGTGCAATGTTTCTCAAATTGGGGGTTGTCTCTCTGGTAGTGCAGGGAACCCTCTGCAGTTTGAGTATTTGTTTTATTTGGACCAAACTATTTGGCTGGGCGGCCAAAATCAACATACATTCTGTGCCAAACCAAGAGCCAAACTATTCATATTTGCATTTAAAACGTTTGTCTGCAAAGAAATGTTAGATTACATTGTGATTGTGCTCTCTAAAGGGAAAGATTAGTTTGATTCTAGGGCTTTATTGATGAAATAATTGTCAACGTATTTACTAATTGTATAACTGTATTATAGGGTCAAAAGTTTGCTGCATAAAAATGTGTGAATGAAACACTTGTCCATAAATATACTCCACAAGGATGCTCAAACAGCTGCATCTGGATCAAATGTATTAAAAGCATTTTCATCTTGTGACTTTTTCCTTCTAAACAATGAATCGATTAATCAGAAGAATAATTGCTAAACAAAATGATGAAGATATTAGTTGCAGCCCTTGTTTGCTCTCTCTTGCATCTATGGACTACAAAACCGAATTAAAATAGATCCTTATAAATCTCAGTATTACCTCGTGGGTCACATTTGTCTCCCTGGAACCAAGTTTGACCCGCAGGCCACACTTTGCGCACCACTGATTTAGAGACAAATCTATTGATGATTTTGTTTTTCTTTGAGTTAATCACTATTTGGAACTACCTTATCCACTATGGCATAGTCTCATTTTAGAGCTGGTTTATCTCATTTTAGACCTCTTTTATCTAATTTTAGACATGGATTTTTCTCATTTTAGACATCGTTTATCTCATTTTAGACCTGGATTGTCTCATTTTAGAGCTGGTTTATCTCATTTTAGACATGGATTTTCTCATTTTAGACCTGGTTTGTCTCATTTTAGACCTGGTTTGTCTCATTTTAGAGCTGGTTTATCTCATTTTAGACCTGGTTTGTCTCATTTTAGACCTGGTTTGTCTCATTTTAGAGCTGGTTTATCTCATTTTAGAGCTGGTTTATCTAATTTTAGACATGGATTTTCTCATTTTAGACATCGTTTATCTCATTTTAGACCTGGTTTATCTCATTTTAGACCTGGTTTATCTCATTTTAGACCTCTTTTATCTCATTTTAGACATGGATTTTCTCATTTTAGACCTGGTTTGTCTCATTTTAGACCTGGTTTGTCTCATTTTAGAGCTGGTTTTTCTCATTTTAGACCTGGTTTGTCTCATTTTAGACCTGGTTTGTCTCATTTTAGAGCTGGTTTATCTCATTTTAGACCTGGTTTGTCTCATTTTTAGAGCTGGTTTATCTCATTTTAGACCTGGTTTCTCTCATTTTAGACCTGGTTTATCTCATTTTAGACCTGGTTTTTCTCATTTTAGAAATCGTTTATCTCATTTTAGACCTGGTTTGTATCATTTTAGAGCTGGTTTGTCTAATTTTAGCGCAGGTTTTTCTAATTTTAGACCACTTTTCTCTCATTTTAGCCATTGATTGTCTCATTTTAGATATCGTTTCTCTCATTTTAGACCTGGTTTGTCTCATTTTAGACCTGGTTTGTCTCATTTTAGACCTGGTTTATCTCATTTTAGACCTGGTTTGTCTCATTTTAGAGCTGGTTTATCTCATTTTAGACCTGGTTTGTCTCATTTTAGACCTGGTTTGTCTCATTTTAGAGCTGGTTTATCGCATTTTAGACCTCTTTTATCTCATTTTAGACATGGATTTTCTCATTTTAGACATCGTTTATCTCATTTTAGACCTGGTTTGTCTCATTTTAGACCTGGTTTGTCTCATTTTAGAGCTGGTTTATCTCATTTTAGACCTCTTTTCTCTCATTTTAGACATGGATTTTCTCATTTTAGACCTGGTTTGTCTCATTTTTGTCTCATTTTAGACCTGGTTTGTCTCATTTTAGACCTGGTTTGTCTCATTTTAGAGCTGGTTTGTCTCATTTTCGAGCTGTTTTTTCTCATTTTAGACCTCTTATCTAATGTTAGACATGGATTTTTCTCATTTTAGACATTGTTTATGTCATTTTAGACCTGGTTTGTCTCATTTTAGACCTGGTTCTATCTAATTTTGCGCCTGGTTTAGATACTCGGAAAGCCAAATATGATTTCAGGTGGTACGATTGTGAGATGTGTTTGAGAACCACAGCTGTAGTGTGCCCCTTCAGACACCTACAGACTGCATTTTTATATGATCAGTATCCACCATTCATTCATTCATTCATATGGGCCTTTTTGAATCTTTTTCTGTGTACTGACCCATTGACTACTCCTCTTTTTATGCTGATTTATTACAAGTAAACTGTTTTTCTCTGCTTGAATTCTTAGTATTTGAAGGCCATAAATGTTGAATCCAGGTCAAAAGAAGGTGACGAGGCCGTTAGACTCTGCAGAAGAGCTGTTTAATTCCTGCCACACCCCGGCCTCTGAGTTTAAAGCACCAGTGCACAAATGTCTGAATGAATCTGGCCTCGCCGCCTCATGGTTTATTCACTGCACACTTTTACAGCCCATAGACAAGCTGCTCACTCTTAACTGCTCAGGGTTATCGATCAGAACGCCCAAAGCTGCTCGTGCTCCTCCACTTAGGTCTAGAGCTTCTTTTTTTCTTCTTCAATGTGGGACTCAAGTTTCACATCTTTTTGAGCAGTTTATGTCAATGTTGTTCGTTTGTTGTTAGTAATTTGTGCTCTGTGTGTTTCTGGTGGAGGGTCTGTCACCTGCTTGTCTCCACGGAGATGTTATTACCTGGAAATTCCACTGCGTGGCATTAGACGTGTATATTTTGCCGGAGACGAGCACTAGGTCACAAAGCTACAAGTCAGATCTGTTGAGTAATGAAAAAAAAACTGTTTTCAAGGTATTTTTTTAAAGGATATAAACAATTGTAATTGAATCAATGCAAGAAAGGTTTAATGCCGTACTGTGGGATATTTTAGGGGATATTTAGGAGACCAGCTTATGGCAGACCCCCTCAGAAAAAACGACGTAGAGCACCTTAAAGGGCTCGCACCTGATTTTATTTGAATATAGTCACGATAAATGATCTTTACATCATGCATCGTATAAAAGTGTAATATGAAATCTATGTATTTTACACAGCATTTTAATAAACACAAGTAATAAAGAAGCTACTTGCAGGGTCACCTCTTTTCGTCCAATCAGACGAGTTGTTCCCTAAGAATTTTGGATAATAACTCCCTCACACTTGTTCCTGGTCATAATGCATTACCAAGAGTGACAATAATGCAAAAAGCACATGGAAATAACTGCATGAAGCTGTGTCATGGTGCAGTATCAGAATAACTGAAAGGACTATGTGGGCGGGGCTAGTGGTTCTAACAAAAACATGTTATTGGCTTACGTTTCAAAATCAAGTACAGGCCCTTTAAGTCTTCTAGTATCCGTCAGAGCAGGTTATGACAGTGTTGTCTCATTTGGGCAAAGACAGGCTTTCCTAACACTATGGAGTGGATCAGTAGTTTTCAGTCACCAACTCAAAGGTCGACGGTTCAATCCCAGCTCTAAGTACAGTACAATACAATTGAATAAGTGCATCCTTCCATCACCACGCAATGTAAAAGGCTCTGTATTATTATTATTACTCACTTTATTTTGCACAATTGTTTTACGTCCATCTTAGTTGACAGTTTAAGTTAGAGCTGGGCAATTAATTACATTTTTATCAAGACTGAGCCAGACAGTCTTGGAAGAATATACTGTATATCTTTTGTCTTAATTGGCAAAGTCTGTCTTGTTTAAGTTCAGGATCACTCAATATGAGGAAACAAATCTCAGTTAATTTTTCCCCATAATTCCCAGCCATAATTTATATTGTACAATATGTTAGTTGCAGTTGCAGAACAAATGGCTCTTTATCAAGTCTAATTTGATCCAAAGCTTTGTTCTAAATGTTGACCCAACTGTCATCTTAAATTGATAAACTATAATTCTAATCTGCAAAAGTCTTTTAATTGATGCAAATTGTGTCCCCTACTTCACCCCTCTTTGTGTGTCTTTGTGCAACTTTATGCTTTGAAACAATTAGGATTCATTTGTTTTTGTTTTATTCCTAAATATGCTGATGAGATCTGACTGCTCACAACAACATCTCCGGGTTGAATGTGATGAAATGACCGCGCGGAGCTGGTGTGAAGTGGTAATTATAAAATGTGCCCGCAGTCAGCAGTAGTTTTTATTTGTACGGCTAATTATCAATGCCTCAAAGCTATTCAAATAATATGTGTTTGTTGTTGTTGTTGGGTTCACTTTGGGATAAAACTCCTGCACTTCCAAACCGAGCCAACAGGGGGCAGTGAAGTACTACGTGTGAAATGGTGAATCCACAGCTTTCCTTGGCTGAACTTACACCAGGTCTATTAATATTTTTCTTATCAAATTTTAAAAAGTGTCAAGAACTCAGTGATCTGACTCCGTTTGGCAAATATGTAAAAGTCAGCTCGTACTATTTCTGCTTTGATTTATGGAAGACGTCTGCGCTTGAAACTTTCATTACCAAAGCGGTTAACCTTTCTTTTCCTCTCGCAGATGTTTACACGGCTAATAACAACAGTTTGTGACATCAGCACAAAGACTAGTTTCCTGTGGGAATCCTCGATCAATGGGCCAAACCCCTCAGTCATGTTGATTGATGAGGAAAGCTGAGTCAGCAGTGTTTTTAGACATTTCTGTCCTTGAGGCTTAAAGTCCCTCCGCTACATTTGTCTTTTTATCAGTTTTTTGTGACTGGTTTGCTTCATCGTTCAAGTTCAGATGTAGAGAGCGATTATTGTTTGTGCTTGCTGTTTGTTTTCTTTCCGCAAACTACAAGTGACGTTGTTTGTTAAGCTTTCGCCTACCAAACAGAGACAATGATGGGCTTTTTTGTTGTTGTTGTGTCACTGCCTTGAAGACACTTAAATTAAATTTCAATACTGGCATATAAAAACAAAATGACTGCTAAACTGTTAAGGAATGAAGGAATTAGAGCTGCACAATTTGGGAAAAATATCTAATTGCAAATTTTCTGGCCAGTATTTCGATTGCGATTCAAATTTTTTATGAATGTTTTAAAAAGGGGATTATGTTCAAAGTTCACGTTTTAAACACAACCAGGAGAAATGACAAAAAGATTGAAATATGAACTGACAGACTAATAAAAACATCACGTGCTTTTGAACTTTTTTGGTTGCCTTTTGTCACGTTGTTGTTACTTCTAGTAGTGTTTTAGTGCTTTCAGTGTAGTGGTCTCGATTTTGTCACTTAATTGCCTGTTTGTTGCTTATCGTTGTGTTTTTGTCGCTTTTAGTCGCGTCTGTGCCGCTTTTTATTCACACCTTTGGCACTTAGTCACGTTATTGTCACATTTTGAATGCTTTTTGTCACTGTTTGCGTTTTTGTTGCTTGTTTTAGAACATGTTTTAACAAATCTATACAACAGGATTAGCACAGGATTAGCAGTTTCATGCAGAATAACACTTTATATTTTGTGGATTGTGAAGGAAATGATTGCACTTCAAAAACTGCAGCCAGCAATTTGCTAATTGCATCCATCCAAATTGCGATTTCAGTTCGATTAATTGTGCAGCGCCAGACGGAATCTCAGGCAATAATGCTTTCTGAATAAAGGCATTCATCAAAAAGTTGCATAAAATGTCTGTAATGAGGTTCTGGATCAAGCTGTAGTTGTAATAGTTCTACCAAAATGAAGAACGACGGTTTCCTCTTCCAGCTTGGTGTTTGTTGTTTGCAGAGTTTGTGAGTTTGTCCGTGTCTCACTGTTATGGAATATGTCTGTGGGGTTTCTGTTTGTATTTTCAAGTTTGCATTTCTTGACTCTTCTATTTTGATATTCACTTATTATGAGTCAGCGTTGTCTCTGTTGTGTGAGTGATGGTGGATTCAAATAGCCAATAGACAGTTTTAAATAGAAACAGACACAGACAAAAGTTATACAATGCACTTAGTAACTGTTAAACTCAAGAGACGTCTGATTCATTCTGACAAAACCAAGCAAGCAGAGATATATGCTGTTATTTTGAGCTGTAGTCCTTCAGTCTCTCAGTCAATTCATCAATCAATGGTGTGTAGACGAGTTAAAAAGATGTATATGGAAGCTGAAAGGAGAAATCATGGAGTGACTTTAATTTGAGTTTTTGAAGAAACCAGACAATTTAATGTACCGTTTCACTTGATACTCCTACTTCTCTATACAGCATTTGTTCTTCTGTGAAATACAAAATATTTTCTCCCGTTGACAGGCAGATTAACCAATCGCACGGTCCGTTCATGTCAAATTAAACACGGCAATTTATAAGTAAAAGAAAAAAACATAACAGGATTGAGAAACAGTGTGGGCTTCTACACAAATGAGTGAAGCACTAAACGCTGTAAATCGGAGGTTTGTTCTGAATGTTATGAGAATATTCAAGAGGAGATGGCTTTCACTTGAGAGACATGTGCTGCAAATAACAATCTGAAATGTGAACAGTTGTCGTCTGCCTCTGGTTCCAAACGTTCCTGCTGTCTAACCAAACATTGAATTTGTTTTTCCAGGGAAGAAACTTCTGTCTAACGGTGCGTTCATATTCATCCTGATTTGAGCCCTGTTTAGTTCTTTGATTTGACACTTGTTTGGTCCAACTTTAGTTCTAGATTTAGTAACAACTATTTCAGGGTTATTTGTGTGCAAGTGACAAAATTGCCTCAAGTAAAGTCTGTGACGGGACTGCGGATTGTATTTAAGTCGACACAAAGCAGTGACTTTATAATTACAATCAGCAGTTGTAAGAAACTTGTGCAGACATTACAAAAATGCCATGATTTGAAATTCAGATTGTTAATTTACCTGAGAACAATAACACCAATTTACACATTGTTTTGCTGCTTTTGTTGTCAGATTTATTCAGGGTAACAATTGGGAGAAACTGCCTAATTTTTCATTTAAAGTTAAAACATTATTATTTTCTTCTCCAACTTCCATTTACTCAAACCAACATAGCAGGCTCATTCTGTTCTTGTTCCCAGAGAGAAAAGGCTCTTCTAATCACGAGGAAAGATTTCTGAATCCAGTGAAAGCCCAGCAGGAGGTCTGAGCTGGCACCCGGAGCATCTCGAGTGCTGGCAAAGTGGAAAAACCAGGACTGGGACTCAAGTTACTCACAAACACATCGCGGATTTCTTGTGCCTTTTTATAACCAGCACAATCCTCAGCCCTCTTACATGTCGACCATACTGAAGCCATTGTTTTTAATCGTTTGAAAAGGGGCAAGGCGATGTGACCAGACAATCTCAGCGGATTTGTGTGTTTTTTTTTGCACATTTTGGTGGATACGTCAACATTTTAAAGCTGGGGTGTCTGATTTTACACAACAAAATCAGCAGATGGTTTTTAAATCTGTGAAACTTGTCCTTTGCTTTCAAAACCCCTTTGGCACATTGTTAGTATTCATATTCATTTTTGGCCCGTGCACGTCTTTAAAGCAGCTTTTATCAGACGGTGGAGTGAGACTGTGTGACCCACCCAAGCTCAGCCAATCAGAGCGCTGCTTTCAGCTCTTACTTTGGACTTGATGACACATAAAATACTTTATTATTAGATGCAGACAACATACAGTTCTGTTTTTACTATACACTCTAACTCGAAATGCACTCATTTACATAAACAAGTTACTATATTATATTGTATTTTATGTTGTTATTATTATTATTATTATTATTCATTTGATAGATTAAAATGTCAAAAATCAGATATTAATTGATACTAAAACTAGTATCAAAACTAGATATTCATTTGAGCAAGTATTACGTAATACTGAAAAAAAAACAGTTTACTTTTCCTGAAAAGTTGTCAAACTGAAGTTGGCATCAATCATAAAGCTAATCGCAAGCAGCACGTAGTAAAGGCTCGTCAATAAATGCTAGATTACTATTATTATTAGAAGGAACAACAAACGTGTATCTTTCTCAGTTAAAACTATAAGACGTGTCTGGCTGCCCTCATAAGGCAGTAAAGGATTGCTGCTCGTCTACATGGATATATTATCATTTTGTCTGAAATACATCACAATAGGATATTGACCTCATCTGTCTCTATGGAGGCAAGCAGGTGACACCATCAGGCAATGTTACAGGTCAGATCTGTGGAGAGGAACATGTATTTTTCAACAATGTAATCCCTCATTGGTCCAGGCTTATCAGAGAAAGGTTTCAGGGTAGTCATCCGACGCTGTTAGACAGCATCCGGATGACTACCCTGAAACCTTTTCTACGATGTGTTTTTCAATGTGTTCCAGGTAGGGACGCCACAATATCACATGTTAGTGTTACGATTATTGTAGGACTGGAGTAGACTAAAGACTAAAGACATGCCTCATCAGCTGATTAGTCGACTAAAAGTGCTGTGTGGTAAAAGCTATAAAAACCATAAAGTGTCTCCATGTATTTAACCCAAACTGAACTGTACCAAACTGCACAAAAGCAGCTATTTAAACAGAAAAGTACATAGTGGATTTATATTTTGGCGATATCTTGCCTTATCTTCTCTTTTTTGTTGTTATCCCATAGAAATCCTTTGAATATAAATAAAATAATTAGTCGACTAATAAAAATTTTGGTTGACTAATACACCATTGACAGATTACTTGACTAATCGACTACAGGATTACAGCCCTAGATTATTGTGAGGGGGAAAACAAACACATTTTCACAATTACAGAGACCGTGACCAAACACTAGAGCAGAGGGGGGCAAACTAAGGCCCACATGCGGCCCTTTGGCATTTTGATCCGGCCCGCAAAGCATTCAATAAAAAATTGTATGAGTTAGGTGTGGCGCATTTGTCATTTTATAGTTTCCTGAGCAGCTGCTTGTTCATTAAAAATCAGTTTTGAGAACAGCCACCACTAGAATAACACCAAACTTTGATGCATTGGATAAAAGGAGTGATCAACTGCACTGTTCCCACTAAATAAAGGTAATGATTTTTGCTATTCTGTAGTAATTTTTTGTGTATTTTAGGCATTAAGTCTATGTGTAGTAGTATGTGTGTAAAATGGTCCGGCCCCCAGGCAAGTGTAAAAATCCAATGTGGCCCTTGCGTCAAAATAATTGCCCACCCCTGCACTAGAGAAATCTTTCATTTTATTCCTAACATGTTGTCTCACATGTTACTGTTCCTCCAGCATGACCAGCTTTATGACCTCAAACTTTATGAATGACATGAAGTAAATGTGACAAAAACAGTCAGATAAAAAGTGCTTTACATTTAGGTCAATTTTTTTGGACAAGATTGATTTAATAATAGTAACAACCCCTTATCCATAATAGAAAATTGTTCTAACGACCACACTCTAAGATAAAGTGTTTTGAACTTCTTAAGCGCTCAAGAAGAATCTTTTTGCCGCTTTGTAGAACTCAGCATTTCATCTTTGCGTCAAATAATGCCTTTTGTGTCAACTAAGTCTTTTTCCTTGCTCTCGCTCACTTGAAAAGGTTCTATAAAAATCCTTTGGAGAAAATTCAAGACTGTATTTTATATTTCAAGCTGCATCGCCTCATATTTCATTAATGGAGGTGTCGGCAGGTTTTATCAGGAGAAGAGTCGTCCTAGCTGTAACTGTCAGAGGAACCAGAGATCGACTCTTATGTCTGTGATAAAGCAGTGTTTGAAATGCAAATATTAAATCCACATTACGTTTGTATGTTTGTGCATTCATGAGCCTTATTTATTTATCAAGGGGGGTTAGTTGGATTGTAGATAATAGTGAATGGTGCAGTCAGTATAAACACACACAATGGGGTGCCGTGTTTTTGAAGGAGGCAATTCAAAGAAAAGTATTACATGGTTTCTTTATAAATATAGTATACTTTTGAAAGTGAAAACTTTGCATTTCTCATGTGGAGCCGTTTTTTTCATAATACATGGGTTCTTCTATAGTTTAATTACACCACACATGAAGAAAAATGTTCTCTTTGCGTGTAGTTCCTTACAGTCCATGGGGATATCCTGCTTAACTCTTGCTTAATCGAATAATTCGTTTTTTGTCTTCAACTAAATTATTTTATTAGGATTAAACCTATGTACATAAGCAGAAAAGAGAAGACATGAATTGAGTTTTGGGATTGACTGAACAGTTAAATCTGCCGTTTTACTCATAAAAATGCTGTGTAATATACTTTGCTGTGTACAAAGTAGTTTTTGCACAAGATCTTAATATTTGTTGTAACGCCGCACCCCCTTTAGGCGATTAATTGAAGCACAAGGCGTATCTTTAATCGACCTAGAATTTCTTATTTTGACTACTAACAGCTCTACTATAGTGTACAGAACCTATACAATCTGCTAAATTAATTTTCAGAAAGCACACTAAAGAAACTGACCTCAAAAGACAGGACTTAATCCATTAAGGTTTGTGTATAATGTATGCTGTTGTTTTAATTTACTTGTTATTCATTCTCATCCAACAATGTCACAACATCTGCAATCTTTACAAACTATTATAGAGTATAATATATTTTAAATTGACAGCAATCTTGTTTTGAAAGGATGGAGAGAAAAAGAACATTCAAGTTGTGTGCGCCCCCCAGTGTTTATGTAATTATGAGGCCAAATGCAAAACCAATATGTCCTTTTTTCCTTTAGCCTCTTGCCTTGCCTTGCCTCTTCTTTTTTGCATAATACTTCTCAGATAAATTGCATAAATTGCATGTTTTCCTTGTGCTCACAGCAGGCCCCTGCTGAAGTGCTTCAGAAACCCCGCTGGTTCTTCTGGTTCTGATGAAAAGGGTTTGCTCCTGTGACCGAAGCTCTCGGCCTTCTGCCTCAAAACTCATGGATATTTGACCTTTTCATCCACAGCCAAAGAAAAACCACAACTGTCCAAGGAGGCAGATATACCAAGTTTAAAGGAGCAATGTGTCACTTTTCTGCAATGGCATTAAACATGTCTACATCCTTATAAAATACATGCATTTGAATTAATACAAAATAGACACATTTAATGCCATTTGGAACATTCCAGACAAAGCATCTCTCCATGTGTTACTGCACTAAAATTTCAATCAATATGTCCTCCAGCAGGTCTTCCAGCAGGTCTTCCAGCAAGTCTTCCAGGCGGTCTTCCAGCAAGTCATCCTGCAGGTCCTCCTGCAGGTCCTTAAGGATAGACTGACTAAAGTAAAAACAATATGATCTGCAGAGTGAGTTACATCGTGATTCAGCGCTTTTCTATTTTATCCTCATAAAAGTTAAAACATGCAATTTGTTTGTTCATCCCATAGACATAAAAAATAATGGACAGACTGTCGTCGCTCCGCCCCATTCATGAAAATGCGGCTCAGTCATGGAGAATTCAAAATGGCCGCGGGTTAGCCCCCACCACTCCCCCCTCGGTGGGGAGGCGGGGAGAGGCCGACTTTGGGGCGGCCTTTTGCTGACGTACTGCCGTCGTTGCCCCTATGGTTATCGCCCACTCGTAGGTGAATGGCTGCGCCCTGACATTTCCGGCGCGTAAAGCCCGCCTTCTTCATTACATATGCAAGAACTTTAAAAAATCACAGGCTAAACCAGCCTGGTTCAAAAAAATTCACCCCCCTCAGCGTTGTCACAGAGCCGTAAGCTAACGTTTGAGACCAAAGCCGTATTTTGAGCCAGGCTCTAAAGTAGGTTTTGAAACGTCTAACTCCCCATTGACTTGCATTGAATAATTCTACTTCCGCAGCAGCCCCTAGCGGTCAGCAACAGATTGCAAACATGGCAGCCTACAGTCGGCGGCTCAATTTGAGCGCGGTAGCCTCGCCCACTGGTTCATCCACGGCCTACGTCAAGTGACTGACGGGCAAATTTAACCAATCAGAGTAAAAAACAAAATGAATGCCTTTTAACTTTAAGAAAATCGTAATGCATGTTTGACGATAATTCCCATATTTCCTACCGCTATTAAAATGTAAAAAAAAACTGGCTTTATCAGTCTTTATCAGGAAAGCAGGAGCATTAAGAGAGAAAGTAGAGAGACATTCAGCAAACCCACAATGCCGCAGTGACATAACGCCTTAAACGACTACACCTCGACTTCAAATCTGCGTTTATCAAGTAAAAATGTCTGAAGGTGACTTTCTATTTCAAATAAATAAGCTGCTTGGGTGAGTCAGACATAACTGAGTCTAAATAACATGTAGGTATTTTTGTCTGAAGCCAAGCACTTGTGGTCGTTTTGTCAAATCTAGAGCTTGAGTAGATGAAAAAAACTGCTAAAATGTCTTGTTGAAAAATGAGGTTTGACATTTATCCCAAGTTGTTTTGCGAGTGGGAAAAATGCCACGAGAAGTTAGGCGAGTTGTCCTGCCAAGTGCTCGCAGTCTTTGGGTAAAATGCTGCAGTTCTGTGCCAGGACGAGCTTCCCTGAAAAATGCTGTATCAAATCCTTCATTTAGTTCCATATGATTCAAGCAAAATGTTATGAAGTAGAAATGTGTAGGATCCTAAACCTGGATTCTGACCCCAAGTTCAGGTGGAGGTGGGTGACGTGGCCGATATGAGATGATATCGAGACTGCGCTTTAGAAGATACAGACAGACAAATGGTGAACTGGAGCTGCATGATTTAGGAAACCTATCAATTTGCGATTTCTCTGACCAGTGTTGCGTTTGAAATCACAAATCTAACCGCAAAGTTCACATTTTGAACCACTACACCCAGGAGAATTGACAAAAAAACTGAAATGAACTGAAAAACGAATAAAAAAAAAAAAAACTTGTTTCAAAATATTTGGATTGCTTTTTGTCATTTTTTGACGCTTTTAGTAGCGTTTTTGTCGTTTCTAGTCACTTTTATGTTTTTAATTTTCTTCTTTTAGTCAAGATTTTTCTCAGTTTTAGTCACGTTTTGGTGCCTTTAGTCGTTTTTTTTGTCGAACATGTTTTATCAAATCTAAGCAGTTTTTATGCAGAATAAAACCGGATATTTTGTTGTTTGTGGAGGAAATTATTGCGCTTCAAAACTTTTTGCTATTTGTTCGTTCGAATTGCGATTTCGATTCAATCCTCAAAGGATGCAAAGAGCTAATTTAACATAAAAAGAAACACAATTTTGAGTGTAATTATTTAAAGAAGGATTTAAAGAGAGATTTTTCCAAAGTTGTTACTTTTACAGTCCTTTTGCATTTGTGCAATACTTGAATCGTAACATTATAGAGCATTTGTGATGAAGTGCAAAAATATCGTTACACAGGATAATCCAAACTTTTTTCCCCTGATTGATTGATCACAATTTTCGATTACATGTTTTGTCTTATTGAAAACAAATAAAACTGTCTTTCAAAGGTAATTTCCTGCACATAAAGGATACAAACATTTAATCGTTGCCATTTAAAGACGCTATACCTGATTTTACTGTTTTGAAACGAGGAAAAACAGAACTAGTTCATGTACCTGATTTTTTTTTTTTTTTTTGCATGTAATAAAGTAAAATCTGTTTTGCCACAGTACAAATTTATTGTAATAACATCTATCCGTGTGAAGATAAGACCACAGCACTTTTTCTGCATCTATTTACAGAGCGTTTTATTCTACGAGAATCAGGAAGTGAGTACATGCTAATGTTAGCTTCACCTGGGACTCGCTCTGGGCTCAGAGACTCATTATAAAAAGTCATTCTAAACATCACTGTGAATATTTAGGATTCTGGGACTGCATTAGGGGAATGAATGTAGAATAAACTAGTTCTGTTTTCACATTTCAAAACCGTGAAAATCAGGTATAGCCCTTTAATAATGGTCAAATGTATTCCTTCAAAGTCTGAACTCTGCTCCAAACCTTTATACTTTTACTGAGGGATGCTGTAGACTAAACAGATCCAATCAAATAGATAATTGACTATTAGAAATCTGAATCTCAATCTTGATTCTAATTGTACTAAGTGCCCAGCCTTTATCATTATTTAAACTGCCATTCATTCTGTTAAGATCGCCCACGTTAAGTTAAAAAACCCTGACAAAGTAGCTTAATATTCTCATACAGCAAAGACCAGCTTTATACATTCACCGTCCACCTCCAGGCAGGGCTTTCAAAAGGGACTCCAGCCTGGATCCACTCTTGCTTTTGGTTAAAAATAGTGCATCAATTGGACATGGCAGCGTGTCAGTGAGCAGCCTCCACAGCGCGAGACAGACAAGATAATTTTAGTTGATTTTAGAGCATTTCGATTGACTAATGCAGTTATGGAAATGTGGACCACTCGTGTAATCATTTTATGGTCTGGCTCTAAAACGTGCATCGCTTATAAAGTTTCAATATAGTGGGAAAATGTACATGTTGGCAATGTTTTTTATAGACTGGACGGCAGATTGTGGTTTTCATCATGTGAGAGATTCATTTGTTCTGTTTTATTCAATGCTGTGGTAACAAAGGGGCTGCAACAGGAAATTAATTAAATTTGGTCGTATTCAGACAGGAAATGCTTTCTCTTTGTGTTGTAGGTGTTAATTTGGGTTTATTTTGGACAATTAAAGAAGCACTATGTTACTTTCCCGCTTGTCGTCATGGACATGATATTGCTTTGCCTGCAATCTTCTGTTTTGAAAACACAAATTGACAATCTTTCTGAACCTGAACTCACTTTGAGTCATGTTTTTTCTTGGTTTTAGTTGTGTTTTTGTCTGTTTTAGTGGGATTTTTGCCACATTTCCATGCATTTTCATCGCTATTATTCACATTTTTGTCACTTTGACTCATGTTGTAGTCATTTTTAGAATAGCTTTTCTCACTTGTGGTCACGTTTTTGTCACTTTTGTCATGTTTTTGGTACTGATAGTTTTTTTTTGATAGTTTTCTTGGTTTTAGTTGTGTGTTTGTCTGGTTTAGTCACATTTTTGCCACTTTTCGACAATCTTTCTGAATTTGGACTCCTTCAAACAATACCCAAATGCTCCAGTTAATATATCCTTCTGATGGTAATTGCACAAATACAACAACAGATACATGATACACCCTACTAGGAGTCAAAAAATCTGAAATCCACACGAGCATAATGCCGGATGCTAGTCCCTGTTTACGCCTCATATTTCAGACTTAAAATCAGGCTTGGAATTGGATATCTACATATCCTTCTGAACGTTCCGTCAAAATCTTGTTAAGTATAAGATTGCAAAGTTTTGTGTGTGTGTGAGAGCTACTGATCTTTATGTCTCTGCGGGAGACATTAAGAAAACAACCTTTGAAGTTACAATGTCCCAGAGAAATCAATGGATGAAGTGGATTTTTAGGAGCAGATTGGACAAGTTTGTTGTTTCCACATGAAATCTTTCATGCTGAGAGAGCAAACTGACCAAAAAACAAAACATTAAAGAAAAAATTGTAGTGTCGCGCCTTACAATGTGGAAAAAAAAAAAGGCTTCTTGCAGGATGTGAGCGAATTTGACAATTTAATGGCAGATCAAGACAGGGCAGAGCTCCAAACTCCAGCTCCAAAACTGCAGCTCTTGTTGGTTGCTCAGTTTTCCTAATTTTCCCTTGACACATTTTTATTTTCATTTTCATTTTTCATCCCAACGACTCCATTTTTCCACTCAGGCAATTAAATACAAGTACAACTGCACCTGTCCAGCAAGTCTTGTTAAAAAAGTACAGCCATGAAAGGTAAAACTTATTAGGAAATACTGTCCGGCTCATGACAATTTGGACAACACCTCTAAACTCCTAAAATCCTTGACCCTTTTCTAAGTTTTTTCTCTTCTAATTACACTCCAAATTCAAAGCGTTAACTGTAAGATTCCTCATTTCGACCACCAGCTTTTCAGGACATGCTAAAGGGTTTCTTATTAGCCCTGCAAAATCCACACCTGACAGTCTGCGGACAACTTTTAATCAATTGTGAACGCAGTAATGAATATGTAATTAAGACGCCTCTCCATTGATTAGCGGCAATTTCGACTCAGGCCCGAGGATGATTAAGAAATTCATTTGGTTAAAACTAGCGTCGCAGTCGTGGAGTTTCGCAGGTTTGATGGATGCTGCTGTCGTCACTGGGGCATATTCCGCAGTGGACATAATGATAATGGCCGTTCCTGAAGCAGTTTTAGCAGCATTATCCAGATTATGGGATGGAGACGAGGTGTAATGTGCGGCCATGTTGTAGACTCTTCATTACTTTAGCGGTGTGAGAAGAGAGATTTGATGTAAAGGGCCCATGGGGTGAATCAATTGACTTTTCTACATGTAAAGGACATTTTAAACTGGGGTTTTAGGGGCTCAAAAATGGGACATAGTCTTGCTTTTGAAGTAGAAATGGATGGATTGGCACTTTGCTATTGAAATTCAATACGATACTCACCATTGTGTTGAAAAATGCCATGTAAAATATAGCTTACTTCAACATTTCCAGATATTATTTCATTTAGGTATAGGGTTTTAAATCTCAAGAGGTCTTATTTTTTAACGCACCCAACGTGATAAATCATCTTACTCTATGAATGGGTGTGTGATTGTATTTAGTTTGCTCCAGCTTTTCCATACAGATCTTTCCTAACAAATAAGTACATACTTTTATAGATCTTTTTTGATACTTCCAAAACCTATTTCTCAAATCAATGTGGAGATTATAGTTTTCCAATTCTGCATCAAGCTGTTCAAACATCTTTTTGTACTCTGTGTCTGCGCTTAGAAGTAGAGCTGTTCATTGATTAATTGAAACAAATCAATCATTGAGATAATCAGCAACCAGTTTAGTAAGCCAATAATCAATCAATCAATCAATCTGGACTAGTATGCACCGATCTCATAATTAACTTCTCAACATGAGAAAAGAGGTTTTATGGCTCATAAAAAGCAAGAATTACATGAAAAAGACTCAGAAAACATGAACATTTAGCGGTTATGATGAAATAAACTTTGCCTAGATAGATAGATAGATAGACTTTGCCTGCAACTGTACTCGATCAAGATTTCCTCAAGCACCTCAACCTTGCTTTATCTGGGTCAGATTTACTAAAAGAATATCAATTCAGGGCCCTTTCACAAACTAAAAATCAAATCAATGAAACAAAATAATATTTGCAAGCAAAGATACAGTCGAGGGAGCGCCCACTCTCGGACCTCGTGGGGGAAGACAATTCATCCATTTTAATCTGTCAGACTGCTTTTTCACTATTCAAGTACAAGAGCTAAGGTTTAGTACAAATATATAAATACGAACACAAAGACATGGAGACAAATAAAGTGATCGAACTGCCCAAATTTGTAAAGCTGTAAATGCTAACGGCAGCAGTGGGCTAAATGTTACTGCTAGAGAAGCATTTAAGACGCCTATTTAGGGGCTAATAATAAGAATATTTTAACATCTACAGAACAATTTGTTTACTTTTCTGAGAAAATGCCTGGTCACTAACATCTGTAAGACCCGGTTGTGACTTGATTTGAATAGGCTGTGCTTAAAATGGACATAATTCACCAGGAAATGTATTTAGAAAGGTGAAAAAGATGAGTTATCTATTGAATCAATGGAGAGTTTCTTTCATGGCAGACCACACTCTCCTGATATGACGCACTGCCGACCGTATATATAATCAATCAGCAAAATAACTGTTAGTTGCGGCCCTAATTAGAAGTATTCCTTACATAACCTGCACATGCACCGGAGGATCACTGCGGCAGTGACAGAACGGACAGTGCAGACAGTCCCGTTGAGCTCGGCGTGGACTCCACTGGGGCCTCATTACAAACTGTGATGGGCTTTTATTTTCACTTATCATAACAAGTCTCCCCCTGAGCCGAGGCCAGCGAAGGGCACTGAGTCACGGTCACAAGGACACCGCTCTGTTTGGTCATACATTTTCTGCTGAAGGGTTCCTCACCTGTTTGTCTCCATGGAGATATTAATGCTTTGTCTTGAATCTTCCACAGTATTCACCTTATTCCGCCCTTCCCACTTTTGCCGTTTTTTGCCACAGATACGCGCTTTTGTTGTAAACGCATTTCCCTTTGACGAGAACTCCATTAAAGCTAATGACGAACGAGGGAAAAGTCTCGCCGCTAAAATGTTACATAAAGTAGATTGATTTGTGTAAAATATTTAATGAACACGAGCAACAACAAGTCAACAACGCAACGATTTCCTGGTCAGTCTGAAAACGGCTTTTCAGTCCGTTGTAAACTAATACAACGGAAACAAGACGGCGGCGCATACGGCAACTTCCAGAATAAGGTGAATAGGGCTCAGTAGTCAACAATTATTTATATTGTATCCTGAGACTTTTTAGGTACATTATCAACCAAATAAAAGTTGAAATATGAAGACTGAAGGCTTCTAGATAGAAAAGGTTGTGAATCATTGGTGAAAATCAGAAATTATTTATACAGGTTATGCAGGCAAAATGCATGAGAGTCAAGCTGCTAAAGTCTGATAACAAATATAAAAGTCTACAACTCTGCTAAATATTTAGTTTGGTTAGGTTAACAGTTGTATAAAACCATAAACAACAGGAGCACTGCAGCTACGCTCACATTTATCACTGACACAGACTTTGGGATCAAACAGTTGATCTCATTACCTTTCTGTCCTTAAATAAGATGTCATTGAGTCAAAATATTGAGGAACTTAATTGTTGTGTTGAGTTGAAGTGTACTTTATCTCCAACTACTGTTAGCAAACTAGTTAGTTAAGCTCTGCACAGTCGCAGCAACAACGAGAAACTATAAAGTTGATGTGAGCAAAACAAAAGCTAGGCAAAAAGGCAAAAATCTGGCCAAAAAACAAAAACAAAGAAATAGTTGTGTTGTCTAGGATTTTGCCACTCAAGTCTGAATCTGGACTAATAATAATAAAAGAATGTCTCTGCATAATCTCATCTTTTTTAACATTTTGATTTAATAACCCCACTGTTCTTGTTAGAAAATTGTTTGTTTGTGTTTAAGAGTCTGGTATAACCCTGATAATGAGTAAGATTATAATTTCTATATTTGACAAGTCACTCTTAGTCAATTAATTTTTGCAGTCCTACATCACAGTATCAGATTATATCTCCTTGGAGACAAGCATGGGACACCATCAAGCCAAGTTACAGGTGAGAGCTGTGGAGAGGCGAGCCCCTCACAGTAAGGATGCATGTTTTTCAAGGTCTTTTTGTGCAGTAAAAACACTATAATGCTAATTTGTCACTTTTTTGTCATGTGATTTTCTATCTTTTTTGTCATGGTTTTGTTGTTTTTAGTCACGTTTTTGTCCCTTTAAGTCATGTTTTTGTCACTTATAGTCACATTTTGTCATTTTAAGTTGCGTTTAGTTCAGTGGGCGAGGCTACCGCTCTCAAATTGAGCCGCCGACTGTAGGCTGCCATGTTTGCAATCTGCTGCTGACCACTAGGGGCTGCTGTGGAAGTAGAATAATTCAATGCAAGTCAATGGGGAGTTAGACGTTTCAAAACCTACTTTAGAGCCCGGCTCAAAATACGGCTTTGGTCTCAAACGTTAGCTTACGGCTCTGTGACAACGCTGAGGGGGGTGAATTTTTTTGAACCAGGCTGGTTTAGCCGCTGTGATTTTTAAAAGTTCCTGCATATCTAATGAAGAAGGCGGGCTTTACGCGCTGGAAATGTCAGGGCGCAGCCATACACCTACGAGTGGGCGGTAACTATAGAGGCTACGACGGCAGTACATCAGCAAAAGGCCGCCCCAAAGTCGCCCTCCCCCCGCCTCCCCACCGAAGGGGGAGTGGTGGGGGCTAACCCGCGGCCATTTTGAATTCTCCATGACTGAGCCGCATTATCATGAATGGGGCGGAGCCACAACCGTCTGTCCACTATTTTTATGTCTATGGTTTAATGCATCTTTTTGTCACTGTCACTAGTCTGGTCTTTGTCACCTTTAGTTCAGGTCTTTGTCACCTTTTGTCACATTTTTGTCGTTTTAGATGTTGCATGTTTTAAGAAATCTAAATGACAGGGTTAGCATTCAGAATAAAACAGGAATCTTTGCTGTTTGTGGAGGAAATTATTGCACTTCAAAAACTGTAGCCTTTGCGATTTAGTAATTGCGTCTATTCAAATTGCAGTTTCAATTAATTGTATAGCCCTCTTTTCTATTGTAAATCAAATTTGAAATGGCTAAATGTATCTAGATTAATTCCCAATAGTTCTCCTCTTTGTTTTATTTTTTAGAATCAAATGTTTGCTCCCAAAAGCTTAAGCGAGCAAAGTATTAATAGTCTAAGTTCCGTTTGGATACATGCGGCTGCTTTTAGTTTCAAGGACAGTTAAGGAGTTGCTAATGAAGTTGAAGAGAGCCAAAAGAACAAATGTAATGTGTCCTAATCAGCAGTGATGAAATAATTACAGGCTCTTAATGAAGACTTGCATGACCTGATTCTCCGTCCAGGGAAATCGTCACACAGCGGCAGCAGCAGAAAACCAACAGATCCATGTGTTTGAAACCCGATCAGAAGATTTGAGGTGTTTTGAAGATGGATTCTTGGCACATTAGCATGAACTCGTCATGTAGTTTTAGATAAATGTACGTGCCTCATCTGACGTGGCTCTGGGGGTTGGACTGAACTCGATGCATATCAATCGTGTTTCATGGATGCGCTGCAAAATAACGTTCCGATGGTTCCAACCTTGCACGAATTTTAATCGAGATTCAGTCATTTCTGATGGTCAGTGATCGTCTTTTTAAGCATTTGTGATTTGAAGCAGAATTTAGACTTTAGAGGAAGAAATTTGACTTGTTTGTGTGTTTCATGGCATCGATTTAAAGCCTCTCTTGTGTGTGTTCAAGACATTAATGCCAAAGAACATTTTATGAGGTTTTTTAATAAAGCAAAAGAAATAGAAAATTGTGGTCGATCAAACTGAGAGGGGAAAAATCTGTTCTACCTATCACCCAGCCTTAATTAAAGTCGAGTATTTTTATGTTGATTTTAGCCCAAGAGCAGAGAGAATTTGAATTGCTGCAGCAACTGATAATTATTATTTATTTACAGTATTGTGTAAATCTGCATGAATTTGGAAAAATATCTAGTTAATAATACAATTCTGTGCAAAGTTCCCATTTTAAACACCAAATTGACAAAAAGACTGAAACATGACTTGACAAACGAATATAAGTATCAAGCGTTTCAGAAAGTTTTTGACACTTTATCTTACCTTTTTGTCACTTTCAGTTACATTTCTGCTGCTTTTAGTTGTGTTTTTGTTGCTTTTAGTCGCATTTTTATCAGTTTTAGTCTCGTTTTTTGTCACGTTTTTGTCAGTTTTGGTCAAGTTTCTGACATTTTTGCTGTGTTTTTGGTGCTTTTTGTCGCATCTTTGTCACTTGTTTCACACAAGGGTTGCAGTTTTTATGCAGAATAAGTTGTTCTTTGTGTAGGAGATTATGGTTTACTTCAAAAATAGCATCCTTTCCTATTTGCTATTTGCAGTTAATATTGCCACCCTAGTGTCTGTCTATTATGGGTTTCCTGGCACCAACAATTTGAAAAGTCTGAACCTTCTTTTGTCTAACTCTAATTTAAATTCATCAAGGTTTAGTTGTTTAGCTGTATTGAAATTACAAAATAATTGAATAACTAAACTAACTAAATTTAATGAACTATTACATGAAGAGAGACTTGATAAGTACATTCCTGTGTCAAAGAAAACACTAACAAGCAATAGTCAGATTAAATATCAGTTTTTCCCATCACTCCACCTCTTGCCTGTACACTTTTTTTGTAACATCAAGGTAATATTATATGTTTGTCGTGTGTTGCTTTTTTAAGTCTCGGCCATGATGCAAAATAGGAAACCAAGTCGAGGGAGAACGCATTGATTGGTTTTGACTTGCCGCTGTCTGGGCTATCTCTGTCGCATGTTCAATAACAATGGGATGTTTCAGACGTGATCCCAAGGTCGGCCGCCACGCAAACCTGTGAAGTTCAAAGTAAATGCAGCTTTGCTTTGATTCGGTGTGGGGTTACAACCTGCGATCTATACGACCCGCGTCTAATCCCATCGCTGCCACCTGAAATATTTAAAGGTGTTTTCAAAGGCCCGATCCAACTTTGTTCTCCCTGTCCTGCACCACGCCAGTCCACGGAGCGGGCGGTACGCAGCAGAGCAAACACATGACGCAACAGGCGAGGGAAGATGTAGGGATTTATTGTGTTTTTGTAGCGGTTTGGTAGTCAGAGGAAGCTAAGCCTGTGTCCGTACAGAGAAGTATCACGGGTCCAATTTCATTTGATCAGAGCAAACTATTTGGGGAAGGAATGATGGAGAAGTTGTGGAGGTTGTGGCAGCGCATCATTATCAGGTGTGTGAATGTCCAACTGCTCATGAATATTGGACTGGGATTAATACAGCGCTGTGAATGGGTGAATTGTGACTTTGGTATCTCACCGGACTGTAAAACATGAAAGTCCTGCAATGGAGGAAAGGGATGCCTTTGGAGTGTACTTTTAGCTGTGGCAAATACTGTATTTACCTCAACTATTTGAAATTAGAAGTGTTCAGGAGTCCATGGTGCTTTGTACATGTCAAACGCCATGTGCCAGATGTTAACTGAGTTGTATTATGTTTTTAAAAAATAAAAAGTGGTTTTCTGACAAGAAAGTGGAAATTATGTCAACAAATAGAACTGGGAACAGACATTAATTGTTGTTTAGCACGTCATCGTAATTATTATATGGAAACTGGAATCAGGAAACTTAAAAGTGACGGTGGAATAACAACAGCAGAGCACAGAACAGTCACAGTTGCAACAAAAGTACTGGTGAACCAATTCCGGTGTATTTTTTCAAAAGAAAATTCATAACCTTTTGTTTATTGTTTAAAAAATACATAGTGAAATCACTGGTATATAGTTACATCATGCACACCAAAAATCTGATCATTAACTGATTCCTTGAGTTATTAAAATGACTAGTTATCTGATTTCTTTCACAACATAAGGTGGTGCTGACAAGGAAAACCAGGCAAAACAGGACAAACTATGAAGAAGATGTTAATAAAGTTCATTGTACTTTGTTTTCTGAATACAAGAATGATCTGATTATTTTAAGTATTTTTTTCTTCACCTTGTGACCATCACTCTCCACTTTGGCTTCACAGATAAGTGGTAAGTGTTTTCCAAAGTGCAGCTTTCATATCTTCTCGACTCTATCACCTCTGTGTGTTTTCTTTTGTCCGGTCTAAAGTAATTGCTTCACTACGGCCTCTTTTGTGTTGTGAGCCAGTGAAGCAGAGCAAACGCAGGTTATTTGTCGTGTCAATAGATTTCCCCCCGACTTTTTACTGCCTGGTCAGCACCTCGGCACCACTCGAACATGGCCCAATAAGTGTTCTGTGCAATAAGTGTTCTGCCCAGGGTCCAGTGAGTAGTTTCTGGACCACTGCTGTCCAAACGTTGCACTCTCTGTTTGGCTTATACTCTGCAGTGATAGAAACAGGGAAATTGGTCCGTTGTGACTATGAACAAATGAAGAATGTGGAAGAAATTACCGCAAAACAAAGTGTATAATGTGTAATATGACACTCATGTTCACTTGGCTATAATCAGTAGCTGCATAGCTTGGATCTAAACTGAAAAGCTCACCGTTATAATCTCTTTTCTTGTTTAAAATAGTACGCATTTAAGATAATTTTGTTGCAATAATATGTAAAAAGTTATGTATATCATTTATTTGTGTATTTTTGTCTTTTTCTAGTTGCAAATTCACAGTATTGAAGGTGCAGATAAAATGAATAATGACTTCTAGTTTTGGTTTAGTTTAGTTTAGTTTACACAGACTTTTTCATATGTTTTAAGTAAAAAACAACAAAATTTCTTCATATTTTTTCTTATTTGTTTATGGAACTGCCATTCTTGTCTAGCTATAGCTTCAATATGATCTTTTCTTTCCATTTCTTCTAGGCATGCATTGGGCAGAGGTTTTTCTTCAATCTCCACACAGAGCTTGTAAACTGCTTCTTCTGTTCAGAGCAAGCCTGCCGATAAAAGATGTGTGTAATATGTCTGATTGTGACCTCTCTGACCTCTGTTTCAGTTTATGTTCTGTTGGATATTATTACTCCCCTGCAGAAATCACAGGAGTCTTTTTATTGTCGCTGTAGCAGTGCAAAAGTCAAGTAAAACATACCTTTTTATTATCTTAATCCTGCACTAGCAAGTTTTATCGTCTAAAAGTGCTGCCTGGAAATCTATAATATTGGTTAATAAAACAGTTTGGCCTTTTTCGAACCAAAAATGTACTGATTTTAGACATTCAAGGTCTTTTCAAACTAATTCCAAGTCCACTGCCACTATCTTGCTTGTGACCTCTTATTTTTCTAACTTATCTTACATCTATTTCCTTCTAATCTACCCAAATACTCTCTAACCCCATGTCTATCTCCATGGAGACAAGCAGCAACAGAATTTAAACGTGTTTTTTGAGCAATAAAATAAATGTCAGATAGTCATGTTTTGATTAAGAAAAGTAGGAAGAGTACAAGTAAAACAGCCCTTACCTTTTTGAAAGTAGGAGTAAAAAGGATTTGTTGAAACTACTAGAGTAAAACTACACCTTATTAAATAATGCACAAATACTGTGATTTCCAAAGAATTGACACAAAACGCATCACATCTGACTGTTAGTTGTAAGAAGCAAACTGTTTAATATTGTCAGCATAACTTTTGTCTCTCACACTGGGAAGAGTAACCAGAAATTTTACTCGAGTAAGAGTCCAAACAAAATATTACCCAACTAGGAGTGAAAAATATGTTGTTAGAAAACTAATCTGAAAAGCAATGGTGGAAGAAGTACTAATTTTTGTTACTTAAATATAGTACAGATAATGAGCAAATATATACTCAAGTAAAAGTATCACATTAAAAAACCTACTTAAGTATTAAAGTACTCCATTAAAATGTTCCTTTCAGTTTTTAGTCTTAAAGTAATTCAGACACATTTTGAGAACTGTTAAGGCATCAAATTGCAATCTTGAAATAAAATATAATGATTTTTGGTCATCAGAAGCAATTTTCCAGGTTGTTTTTTTCTGCATAGCCTACTTTTGTTTGCTAAAAAGCAAAGCAACATAATGTAACATAACATTTAAAAAAAAGCCATTCCAGCAAGTCCAAAACGTTCAGAAAAAGGTACTTTCACTTTTTAGTCCAGTTAAAAAATGTAGTGGAGGATAAAGTACAAATACCTGCTCTCAAAGTGAAGTAAAAGAAAAAATAATTGACTGTAAAATTGACTTAAAATGTTTACTTAATGTAGTACGGTAGGTTTACCTTTGTACTTTGTTATTTTCCACCATTACTGACACACAATTTCTTCAAAACGTGACCCAAGTAAACTGACAATTCACCTCTGAAGTTTAATTTCACTGCTTATCGTCTTTGCCTAACTTCCAGCCAGAAAAGTTACGCTGCTTTAACCTTCTTGCGACGCTGCTCTTGTCTTGTACACTCTTTCCTCCTCTTCACTGCAGCTTTTCAGTAAACAATCAACAGTTTTATGCAAAATGTAAATTCTCTAATGATTTGTTTTATTCCGTGGCTCTATGGGTTGAGTCTGTGTCAAGATAATCTATTGTTGCAGAAGCTTTGCCATAAAAAACTGTCACATTCTGAGAGTCTGGGGCTTGTTTTGAATAGAAATTGTGTTGATTTTAGACTCGTACCAGTTCTTTTTTAACGTTTCTGCTGCATAACTGGTTAAAAGTAGGAGCTAAATGCTGAAATGAATACAGTCACTGCTCTGTCGTGCGTTGTTTACTTGAGGCACCGTTAGGGTTAATTACATTTTAATGAAGCACCATGCACTAATCATGGTAGACCTTGCCACCGGCTGTAATTTCAATTTTGAGGGAGCATAAACAGTTGAGAGTTATATGGGGCAGCTTTGAAACATCGTACAGTGCAACCCGCAGGAAGAAGGGGGAAGATTGAACCCAAAACGTAGTGTGTTCTGAAGAGCTTCTTGTATCATGTATCACTTTTAATGGTCTCAAGCCTCACAGGAACATTTGACCTGTAAGAAAGAGGAGGATACTACCATCGAATGTTGACATCTTTGTGGCGGTAAATGTTTAGTGAAATAAGCAAAACGCAAAAGCATTTGTCATGATAATTACTATATTGACTTCCACGTTCCAGATAAGATTGACGGAACAATGTTTTTGTGGACTCATTCAGCAAATTTACCTTCATTTTTGAATCGTAATCATTTCCTCCTACAAAATATCCTGTTTTATTGTGTATAAAAATCTGCCAGATCTGTAGTTTAGATTTGTACAAATGTGTTCTGAATACATGGGATTCTTTTATAGAGGCTTATTTTAAACATAATTGAAAATCTAACTGCAAATCGTGCAACCCTAGACTCGTAGGAAGCTTTCTCATTTTCTTCTGGTTTATTTATTGTTTTATTTATTTATTTTTGGTAGTACATGAACATTAGAGGTTTTGCAGGGTGAATAATTAACATTACTATGAGTCAGAACTAATTATTTTGCAGCCACATGTGTTGCTCACTTGCCTAATGCATTTGAATGTCTTAATGATTCACCGTAACGTGGTTTATAAGCTCTTTTCACTTTCTTTCAGAGGCAAGAGCGAGTTCTGCTGTCACGGTAAAGCTAACTACAACTAGGATGCTAACACTGCTGTGTGAAGTGAAGTCAAAACAGGAAACATTCCTACACCAGTAGTACTTACACTGTTCAGTCGATTAATCAGGCGCTGGTGTCTTAGGCCAGTGGTTCCCAACCTTTTTGTCTCGAGTACCCCCAAGCTTTTTTCTCACACTTTTGAGTTTCAGCCAAATAAATGGCTTTAGTAGTTGCATGTTGTCAATTATTATTATCTATACATTTTTTTATGATTTATGGTCCAATATACTCCTACACTATACTATGCTCCTACTATAAAAGATGCTAAATTTACATCTAATGACACTTTTTAAAATTCAGATAAAAGTACATTTCATCTTCTTTTAAAACGTAAAACTTACAAGTACCCCCTGGTTATTACTCAGGTACTCCTTTTGGTCCCTGTACCCCTGGTTGGGAAACACTATCTTAGGCAACCAAAGTGATTATTAGTCGACTACTTTTTTTTTTATTTTATTTTTTTTTTTTTTAACTTAGATTAAAAGAATTTATATGGGACATCAGAAAAAGTAGATCTGGGTGAGTTAGCTGAAGATTTTGCAGTGAATCATGAGTTTAATCTAGCTTGTACATCTAACATAGAAATATACTGTTTACTAGTAATTTTTTGAATAAATAGTTCTTTTTGCATGAACCCTCTGCAGTTGTGGTCTTTTGAGTGCCGTTTGGGTTTGATAGAAAGAGATACTTCATAGTTTTCATTTTGATTTTTGTCACACACCATTTTAGTCAACGAATCGACAAGGCAAGTCTTTAGTCGACCAAGAATTTCTTTCGTCAGCTACAGCCCTATGCACCAGAAGTAGGCGATCTCAGTGCCACATCTTCGTCAAGGGACCAGTCTAAAGCAGTAAACGGGGACAAGGCCGGCCAGGGAACATTGTCTCTGCAACACACCTGGAGTGCTGCTTTTACAATATATCTGTACTGGACCAAGACAGAGTTTAAATTGGATACAGCCTCTTTAATTTTACGTACCTGATTAACATCTGATTGCCTTGATCTTTCACTCTGGGTGTGAGGATACTGTTGTAAATAAAAGGCAAACTATTAACCCACCATTTCTGTTCAAAAAGGGATTCTCTCTTTTCCTCCACACCAGACAAAGCAAATATAATTTACAGAACAGTTGAGCCTCCTGCAGTGTGCAACAGACGGCCAGATTTTACTCGACAGAACATTTTGCCACATTCTTTATTTACATTTAACAACAAAACTCTGAGGCCATACGGAAAGTTGCGCAACACAATCGGATAAAGAAAAACTGAAAGTGATGGCGCCAATCCTGGAGAACTTTTATCATCTGTCTTTTATCCTCCCTTCACGGACAAAAAGTGCAAAAGCCTTGTATGTTTTAGGCCGTTGGACACTGTTTTGTACAGGTCATATCCTCTGACTGCAGATAAGCCCCTGCGTAGCTCTAATCAGATTTTGCACCTCTCAAAGATTCGACGCGTTTCTCAAAGTGAAATCTTTACAGCGGCTGGAGGGGAAGGAAAACTGGAGCTGGGGCCAAGCGTTAATCGATAAGGACACTTCCAAGACACACTCGGGGTTTATGTCTGAGGATTGAGATGCATTTACCAGACACTGCTGTTGAAAGGAATGGGTAGATGATGATGGTTTTGTTTATTTTGCGCAAATGATCAGGAATAATTCATACATTTCCAATAAAACTAAATGTAACCAATACTTTGAATGTATCATAGTGTCTTAGCTCTAAAGGGACTGAGACTTATTTCTGCAAAAGGGGTATTGTTGTGACAGGGATTCTTGTGCATTTAATATACATTTCTGCTTCCTGTACATGCATTGTCCACTCATAATAAAGTCACACTGGTACATGTCCAAATCAAATAATAATCAAGCTTTATAGCCTCCACATTGTTGTCTTTGACTTTTATTTAATTGGGAAAATCCCATTTGCCAGGTAAATAATTTAGATTCTCTTTTTGTACATGTTTTTTAATGATAACATTGAAATATGAGTTCAAATTAGGCACATACTGTTAATGTTGAACCCAAAATGATAATTGTCATTCCTGATTTATTGAAAAAGAGATCCATACAACAATTATCATGATGTTTCTAAATGATTACATTATCAAATTACTACTTTTTATTTACTGTTGATATCTTTTATCCATTCATTCCTGCATGTTTACGATGTAATAAAGAGGATATACCAGATATCGCTTACAATTTTGTACTTAATTTAAAATACATTATTAGTTTCAGGCAGTTTGAGTGATAGCATCTTTCCGTTTTGAGAATTTTCTGCCACACCAATCTGTTTTCTTTGTTGTAGAGCTTGTCTTTTTTACCACTTTAACGTCAGTATTCTTAAAACCTCTGGTGCGACACTAGTGTGAAGCTATTAAAACACACTCTGGCAGCTTGGCAGCCACTTAAGTGCTCAGAAACAACTTGTGAAAACTCCAATCAGGCAACTCTCCACTTCACTTGAACTTGAGAAATACAAATCATGCTAAATATTTACCAAAATTTGTAAAAAACGAATTTATTTATTTATGGTGTCATTGTATCTGTTTGCACTGGATAATTAGTTACTTTGCTATTCACCACTACTTGTCATAATTTATTCTTGTTCACCAGTCTTGTACATACATATTATCACTTTAGATCATGTATAAAACAAATAAGCTGTCACAACATCTATCAAACTGACACAGACACAGACTACAAAGAGAAATCTATAGGATCCTGCGAGTCCATTTATTATTCATGCATTTTCTATGATGTCCAGACCAAAGGCTAAAGCATACATATTTGAACATGCTCTTCCCGATATGGCAAACACCTCCGCACTGACCGTTTCTTCCACTATTGATCACTGTTTTATATCAAAGTTGCATGAGCTATAGACGGTTGGATTGTGTTACTTTACGCTCGAGTCCTGCTAATTGGCCACTTGACAGCAGCCAGAGTGACGTTAAACAAGACAAACCAGACTCAAATGAATAAACAAGGCTAGCTGTTTCAATCGCTATGTTGCATGCACTCCAGGACGACCAGATAAGTGGCTTAGTCCAATTTAAACTGATTCAAAATGCGTGTAAACTCGGGAAGTATGATTGAAACGTCCCAATAACACATCAGTCAGGAGAGTATTAGACATGTGTTTGGATATGTGTAGGGCTACAACAAGTTAATCGACTAATCGCAACTAAATGATTATAGAAATGGTTCTCAACTGATTAAATAATCGAGATTGTTAACTGGTCTATACTAGGGCTGCACAATATATCGCAAAAGTATCGGTATCGCAACATTGGCTGACGCAATAACGATATCGCAAAAAAACAAAATATATCGCAGTGACACAAGTCTTCCATCTGATGAATGTGTTTATGAAATGAAAAGCTGGGAAAATCTTTAATACATTTTAGCTTTTTCAAACTAAATTGACTAAGTTCAAAACTAAATTCAAACTTTCTTCAAACTAAAGAAAAATGGCAAAAAAGAATAGACTAGTTCTGATTTTCCTCACTTTAGTCATAACTATTCTCTCTCTAGAAGCTTCATTCACAATATTTCAACATTCATTTAGTTAAAAATGTTAGTTTATTCTACATCTTAATCTACAATAGAACTAATCGCTGACTAGTGACGACTAAAATAATCGTTACTTTCACACTTAGTCAAAAAGTGTATTTAAATATCGCAATAATATCGATATCATAGATCTTAATAAGCATATCGCTATAATTTCCTATATCGTGCCGCCCTAGTCTATACACAATCTCTAAAACATTCTCAGTGCTGAAAGAAGAGCTTTTATTACTTAGACGGAGCAGGAATGGCACAAAAAACACACAAGAAACATGTAAATGATGTGTTTTTGATTGAAATCCTTGTTCATCTACGCCTTCACTTCAGCTTTGTCGGGGTAAAATTGAGTAAAATTCTCATATTCAAGGTTCTTTCACGCTCTAAACAACGAATTGATTACCGAAATAATCAACCTCAATATGTAGTCTCTCATTTTATATCAGCAGGGAGGACACATCACGCTCTGTGGACTGACACGTGTTGATCCGCTGTGTTAAAATTAAAGCAAAGTGTGTGCAAATAAGCCCCGGTATCATAACAGCACTGGTGTCTCGTCTTAACGGTCCACTGGATCCGTAAGCTCCAGCTCCGTCGGTGCTTTTAATGGAGCTGAGGAAATGTGCAAATGTCTCGTGGTCAGATATAAGCACTAACGTTCCTCTTCTCATGAGATACATCCTGGTAACCTGTTGTTGATCTCTGGTGCACGGTGTTAGATTTTTTGCTTTGCTTCTGTCCGCCTGTGTCTGACATTATGAAACTGTTACTCTTTTCAAAATAAGTTCTAATTAGGGATAGGAGGATGGAAACGCATAGACACAGAAGACACAGAAGTAAATTGTTATATATCTTTTTATTTTCCATAAGAAAACCGTTAAAATACCACATTTATACACTGCAAAAAGTGCCTTACTAGAAACAAGAAAAAAAAATTAAAATTGGACTAAAATTGCTTGTTTTAAGCAAAAAAAATCTGCCAATGGGGTAAGCAAAAATTTCTTGCTTAGAAAACTTGTTTTAAGATTTTTTTTTTCTGATGATCAAGAAAAAAATAAGTAAAAACAAGAAAAATGTCTCAATTTAAGCCAGTTGCTCCCTGTAAATGGCTTGATTTAAGCCAAATGTTCTGAATGAAGGGGGAACGTCAAGGAAATTATACTCAAAAAAAGAATAAATCAGTAAATTTGTTTGTAAGTTGCTCAATTTAAGAATATTTTTCTCATTTTAAGACTAGATGTTGGAAAAATATCCTTAAAATTGTAAAATGTAAGCAATAATTTCTTATTGGATATCACATTTCAAGGACATTTTGCTTGATATAAGTAAAATTATCTAATTTATTCCCATATGAATTACAGCTTTTTTCTTGATAATGATATCAAGACATGTTTGTATTCTTACTTTTTCTCAAATTAAGAAAAATACTCTTAGTCTACAGTTAAATAAGATTCAAAATAACCTTTGTATCTTGTTACAAGCAAAAATATAACAGATTTTAGCAAATATATCTTAATAAGAAAAGGCTAGGTTTTATTTCTTAAAATAAGATTTTTTTGTTTTAAGATTTTTTTCCTAGACAAGATTTTTTTTTCTTTTTAGAGAAAAAAAATAAGAAGTTATTTCTTGTTTATAAGACTTTTTTACTTTCTTAAAATCCACTTTTTGTAGTGTAAGCATTATTGATAATAGCGATATCAATAAATACCTATCCCTACTGTTCTGATCGCATGTCTGAAAATTGCTATAAGTTAATTAACAATTAAAGCTGCAAAGTTTTGGTGTTTGGTGCTATTTCTAAATGACTGTATGACTGAATGCTGCCTCTCGCACTTACTCATTTCTTCGATGCATCATTTAAACGTAGTGAGTGTTGAAAAATGTGTCCACTCTCGCCCTTTATTATAAACAATTTCCATCTAACAACGTCCCATTGACTCTGCAGAATGATAGATGATCGGTGTCGGCAGTAGATGTGTTGAGTTGAAGTCTATTTCTGGGGTCACCACTCTCCATTTAACTCGTTATAAGAAATCAATGCAATACAGTTTACATTGATGTGCCTCATAATAACGGCTGTGATTAAGATCTTGCTATCAATTCCGTCTCAATAAGGCTAGATTTTTTCTTTTTTTTCATGGTCTTTTAGGTATGAAAATGTCATCTTTTTCTCAATGGCAGTGGTTTCCTGTAGTTCATTATGTAACTTTTATTGTAGAGGGTCTGTCATCTTCTTGTTTCCATAGAAATGTTTTTGCTGTGTACAGAATATTTCACAGAACAGGAATAAAGTGCACATGACCGGTTCAACTACACATTTCATTAAAACGTAACGAACATGATTATACTTAAAATATTTACAAAAAATGCAGATTTTTCCTCAGTTTGACCATTTTGATGACTGTACTTCCTGGTTGGACATGAACAACAGATAGCGGTAACTGTTACCTAGCAACCATATTGTAAACAAAGACCAAAACCCATACACAATAGTTATGATTTCACAAATAATAATACCTTATTTTGTTTAATTATTGTTGTAACTGTCAAAAAATGTGTAAGTTGCATTTAAATTGTCCCTGCATTTTGGATGGAATGTCGCTCATTCATGACTCAGCTCTACTTCCTGTAATTTTCTTTTATTTATCAATTTTTCTTCACAAACTGCAACCTGACTGATGTAAAACTGTGACAAAATATTTATTACAGGGACTATTTATCACCAAACTAAGAACTAATGAGAAAATCTATGAAAACCTGCATGTCATTTGCACTAAGGAAATATCTTTTTGAAAACGTTGTGAAATGTGATTATAGAGTATACATTTAACATCTGCAAAAAGAACTGATGAAAAAATATGTAAAAAGAGACATTTCCATTCTTTTGGGGTAATTTTGCAAGTTTTGCATTGATCTGCGTTATCAGGATTTTCCCAAATAATATTGATATATTCATTTTTATCGATATCATCCACCCCTAAATCTAGTATTTAATCAATTACAAGTGTCTTTAATGCTCAAAAATACCTTGAAAAACAAGCATTCTTACTGTTTTTCTCCATATTGATAGATAATTTAATGCAATGCTGTGGAACATTCCTGGCAAAGCAAAAGTCAAGCTCACACCTTCCACCAGAAATGTTATTACAGTAAAAAAAACAAAAAAAAACGTATATTGGTGTGTTTTTTATCTTTTAAATTGTGTTTTTTTTAAGTGACAGGTTCTTCCAACACATTTATTTGCATTGTTGATTGCGGTTTCACTTGTACACGATAAATAAATCTAAATATATCAATCTACAACACAGAAAGAACAAAATGACCCGTTACATTGTGCATAGAGAGGCGGACGATAGAACAGAAAGTACATCAAACGTTTACCTCACGTAGACGCTTGTTAGCCATTGGATATCTTAGTCATTTTCCCATTTTTCCTGTAAGTAGCGCAGTGTAGAGATTGTTAGTTGCTTTCACAAGAACATGTTCAGTTCACAGTGACCAGTGTTGCATCTGACAATAGCACTGCAGCGAGATAACAAGGGGAAAGTTTGTGGAGCAGAACTTAAGTCATGCTCCTTCTGCGACACTAACTTTCAAAATGTGCAGTGCATTTTAATTAGAATTTGTGAAAACGGTATGTTGTCAAGTGGAAAAAATATACTTCACTTCCAAGCGACATGACCTGATTGAATTGAGACGTTATTGCTTTGAAGTGGTGGAAGAATTGTGTTAAGTGAATGGGCAGATACATGAGCAAAGAAATACTCATGTTAAAGTATAAATGACACGTACAACTATCTGCTTATGGAAAAGTATAGAAGTGCCATTTAAAAATGTGCTTTTGAGAGTAATAAGTACAAGTATTTCTGGAACGTCTGTCGCTTTTTGTCACATTTTGTCTCTTAGAAGTATTTTTGTCACTTTCAATGAAGTTTTGTCACTTAAGGTTGCATTTTTGTCACTTTTTGTCATGTTTTTGTCGCTTTTAGAGGCATTTTTGTCACTTTCAATGTCATTTTTGTCTCTTAAGGTTGCGTTTTTGTCACTTAAGGTTGCGTTTTTGTCACTTTTTGTCACGTTTTTGTCTGCTTTAGAAGCATTTTTGTCACTTTCAATGTTGTTTTTGTCACTTAAGGTTGCGTTTTTGTCACTTTTTGTCACGTTTTTGTCGCTTTTAGAAGCATTTTTGTCACTATCAATGTCGTTTTTGTCACTTAAGGTTGCGTTTTTGTCACTTTTTGTCGCTTTTAGAAGCATTTTTGGCACTTTCAATGTCGTTTTTGTCACTTAAGGTTGCGTTTTTGTCACTCTTTGTCACGTTTTTGTCTGTTTTAGAAGCATTTTTGTCAAATTCAGTGTCGTTTTTGTCACTTATAGTTGCGTTTTTGTCACTTTTTGTCACAATTTTGAAGCCTTTTTATTGCTTTTAGTCAAGTTTTTGTCACTTAAATTAGTTTTTGTTGTTTTTAGTTGCATTTCTGGTACTTTTAAATGTGTTTTTGTTGTTTTTATTTGCGTTTTTGACACTTTTAGATGCATTTTTGTTGCTTTTAGTCCCGCTTTTGTCACTTGTTTCAGAACCTTACAGGGTTAGTCATTTTTGTGCAGAATAAAAGGATATTTTGTTGTTTTGGAAGAAATGATTACACTTCAAAAAGTGCTGCCTTTGTGATTTGCTAATTGCGTTCATTCAAATTGCGATTTTGATTCAATTGTGTTACTCAAACATGCAGGAATTTTGAGTATAATATTGCTGAGAGAACACTGCTGTAACGAGGTTAAAAGCTCATAAAGGTTGATTTTGCATAATATGTCCCTCTCCTCTTCCCACTGGTGCCGTCGTTTGCCTCATTCATGTTTATTGGTCCGACTTTAACCACGTTAAATCACGTCTTAAATCAGTCACAACTTTATCGTTGAGTGAGAGGCCTGTAGTCGATATATTCTCTGCTGCAAATTGGCAACAAAAGGTTGTAAATGTTTAATCTGTTGGAGTTGTGCCCTTTCACAACAAGAGCGTAAAAGGTCAGAGGAGACATGGCTCTCGTTACACTCTACGCACTGCTTTCATTTTATTCATTCAGGATAATCCTCCTCTGAACAGGGTTTATAAAAGATTCATGAGATTAACGCTTGTTTTTATTACTGGGTTTAATTTCATCATCGACATTGTTTGCGGAGAAGTAATTCTGACTATATGACATTTTGGAAAAGTAACACATTTGTATGTATTTAGAGCAGCAATGTCAAGATGAGTGTTTTCACGATACAAAACTTTCAAGTTCAGTTTCGATTCAAAGGAATATTCTCAATTCTTGATACTGATATTTTGATATCACACCAATATCTTAAAATGCTTTTTCAGGTCAAGATTTTAGAAAATAGACTGACATTTTCAACACGTTTCTTTCTTAAACATTGTGGTCTTTTTCTAGTTCTAGTTTAATATTGATACTTGTTCAGATGAGTAACTATATTCAATTCTAGTTGTAATATCGATTAAGATCTAATTTTCGATACTTTTACAATCCTTGTAATAACTAGAAAAGAATAATCATGACAGTTTTAGAGGCAAAACAAAGTCTTTTCATTTCAAGCAAAAATGTCAAGTAGTTTTTAATCTGTGAAAATTTAAAATAAAGTTAATTTGACAAAAAATGCCAAAGTTTAGTTTCATAAGCTGGAAGTGTTAGACGATGAGAATGAAAGAAAATGAAAGCTTTCACTCTTGTTTGGTCACGTTCACAGTAATTGTGAAGAATCGTTAAATAGTGATGTTTTTTCTCACAATAATCGTAACACTATTGATATTGTGACTAATTTTGAGTTTGTTGATTTTGATTGCATGTAAATACTTGTGTTAGAATACATACATACATACATTTATATGCAGTATAAAGTAGAGGAAACTAACAAAAACATGATACAGAGAGAGAACAACAAAACAGAATTTCGATAAGGTCTGACACACTGTATACTTGTCACTAATCATAAGCAAACATGTATATTTTCAGATTCAACTTTGAAGGTCATCTGCTATAGAAAACTAACAAGAAAGTTAGTTTTCTATAAATGTTAATTGTTATTTGAGACTATAGGGGTGTCACTAACGATTATTTTAGTGGATGACTAGTAATTGATTATTTTTTTCCATTAGTCGACTGTCAAACATTTATTTCTATTGTGCAATGACACAATAAATACATTTTTAACAAAATAATGTTTGGAATGCAGCGGCTGAAGGCTTCTAAACAAAGAATATTTACAAATAAAAATCAGAAATTGTTCTCTCTTTTTGACATTTTGATTTAATTATACCACTGTCTTGGTTATATATATATAAAAAAAAAGGTATTTTCATGTGTGAAGGCTGTATAGTCCAGATAATGATTGTCAAGATACGATTACAACTATTTTTTTAGAGCTGATTAATAACTGTGGTGCTAATTGAGGCCAATTCATATTTTGTTTTGTTTGCTGTTTATATTTTTAGCAATTATCTATTCTTTTTGATAATATTGAGCTTGTGTTTTTGGAAATCTTGATATTGGTTTCAGTAACAAGAGTACTACATATAGTGATAGTGGTTTACAAAAAGTACTAAAAAAGTTTTGTATGTGTTCTCTAAGTTGTTACTCTTTGAGCTTAACCAAATTTTCTATTAAACTGAAATATGTCTTTTCCTTAATATTTTAGAGTCCTGTTTGTTTTGCTCCTCATTTTGCACCTGATGCTCATCCCAAACCTCTTTTAAAAACAAAATTGGTGGCACGCTCCAGAACCCAGAGTGTAAACAGAGCTTTGAGCCAATATTTGACCAATCGAAACAGTTCACCTCGCTCTGAATGATAAGCAGGTCGATAATGTACTAATAAAATCTACATAAATGCTCAAAGTGACTCCAGTGCTCGCTGAGTGGAGGCGGCGGCTGGAGATGTGTAATTCATGAGTCGACACTGAGGGATCGATGGTGCCCACAGTTTATAACCACAGCACGACGCCGGGTCAGAATGGAATCAACATTTCTGAGATGTTTCAAAAAATGGATTACATTTCTGCATGTTTTTATTGTTGTTTTTTTGAGTGGCTTTTCTACACTTTTCTTCTGTCGCTTTCATCAGCATCAGCAGCACGTCCACGGCAAGAGAATGTAAAAATGATCAGATGTCAAACAAACAAGTTGTTGGATAAACAGAGATGCGTGTCTCAACAAAAGCGTCACACACAGCGCTGTAAAGAGTCTTTCCCAACAACAACTGTCCACAGCAGGATTTTAACTCACAACCTGGACTAGAGACTATGAGCCTGATAAGACAAACAGTACTGGATCTTGATATGCAGAGAATGTAAATTAGATGACCAGCCGTAGCCCAGAGCTTCTTCAAATATGTCCTGAACGTCATGAACTTCAAAAGTCAGTCTTCAAAAGTGCACCATTTTCCAGCCATGAGGTATAGTCATGTTCCAGACTTTACTTAATGCATTTATCTGAATTATTTGCAAGTTGCAGACCAAAGTGGACTTTAATTGTCTTGGCAACTGCAACAATATTAAAGGGCCTGTACCTGATTTTGAACCGTGAGATGGGAACTTGTTTTTGTTTGAACTGTTTGAACCCACAGAGTCCTTCCTTTCACTCAATATTGCACCAAGACTCAAACTGTCTGGAATAGTCTTATGCAGTTGTTTTCATATATTTCTTCTAACTCTCCTTACAATTAGCTTGTAGCACTTTTGTAACTGCACCACGACAGAGAATCACATGTCTTGGATACTGTCAAGCAGTTATTTATATATATATATCATCCATTGTGTGCAATGTGCTTGATTGGCTGAAAAGAAGTGACCCTAGCAAACGCTTCTGCACTCGCTTTTTCCTTATAAAGTGCATTTATAATATGCATACATTATACATTACAAACTCAGTGTCTTTCCATAAAGTTGCTTCTATCAAACGATGTGTAATGTAAAGAGAATATATCTTAACTAGAGTAAATAAAAACCAGGTACAGGCCCTTTAATAGCATTTCTTTAGCACTAATTATTATTATAGAGTGCTTTCCAGTTAAAAACTAACAAATTAAGACAAATTAGACATTTAAAAATAACCAAAACAATTAACAGATACAGTCAATCAATCCATAAAATTCTATGGAAGTAAATCAAGAGCGATCTTAAAAGAGTTTGACAGAACTTGCTGGTCCAACACTTTCTGGCAAAGCATTCCAAAGTGTTGAAGCGCGAGCCGCAGAGACCTGTAGGTCTTGGTTGTCAGAGGGTTTTGTAACAGCGAGGAGAAACCAGATGAGTGAATGGTCTGTAGACTTGTAGGGGACAAGGAGGTCACAAATGTGTCGTGGTGCTCTGTGATTAAGAGCTTTGTAACTTCCCTGCTCACACTGCTGCTTTTAGGTTTGTGTTTGCTAAAACAATTTTATATTTGCAGACGTTGGATGGTTGGAATTTGCTCCTCACAGGGACAAATAAAGCTAATTGATTGACTAGAAGCTTCTTTTACGATATGCAAAGCCAATTTTACTCTACTTCAAGAGGAAATGGGTACAACAGCTCCTTGGAATGTTATACGGCTTTTGCAATATACTACAAATATATTTAGGACAACCTACTTGCGACTGCAGTAATCTTCTCTGTCTTATCAAGGATACCATGCACTTTTCAACCAATTTAAACACTTGTATATTTCAGGAGTGGCTCTGGGAGTCAAGTCACAGATTCTTTCTACCACTTTCTCCGACGGCTTTATAAATAAAACCCCAGTGAAGCCTTCTACGGAGTCATAAAGTCCAAGGACCAAATCTTTTTATACGACGGAATTTGAAATAGATCCAGCTCCCTAGAAGAAAATGAAAAACACTGAACTTCAGCCCGGCCTGGTACAGTATATTGCTCCACACATGATCAATTTGCAACAGTGGGGGGTAATTGGTGCTAGGGTTTCCTCCACACTCCTCACTGCAGCCGGACGAGCACATTTACATGCACAGAGTATGGATTAAACTGGCCATGGAAGAGCTTTTCCAATATGTCAAGCTAAATGCATGTAATTACTGCGACCACATCATCTTCCTCTTTTAAACCAAGCATGTGGGAAACGTATTAATAGCAGCTTGTTATCAATACAGTTCATTCTGAGGTTCACAAGGAAAGTTTGTTATATTTTGAGGCTTGCGGTGGGTAATTGTGTGTTTTGGTTCCTGTAGACATTTATGCAACAACACTGCCCCTGTCTGCAACGGACAATGACGTGCTTGAATAGTTGATCAAACTTGTATTGAACGTTGACACGCTTTTGGGTTGTCACTGTCTATCCAGTCCAGGCTTCATGCATTTTCACTATCTTTTTTAAATTAATATACTGTGTTATTTATGTACAAAATTACCGCAGAGATGTGCAGTTATCATTTTTGGTTGTCACAAAGTATGACTGAAGTGTAGAGTTCCCGTTTTCCCCATAAACTTTTAGACATTGAATAAACATTTTTAAGTGATAATTTAGCAGATTCTAAAGAGACAGGTTTGAAATAAAGTAGGGCAGCAACAAGTTAATCAATTAATCGTAACTTATCAATTGTAGAAATAGTTGTGAACTAATTAAGTCTTCAAATAATTGTCAACTGGTCCATTCACAGACTCAAAAACACGGCATGAGCTGAGAGAAGTGAACAGTTCAGTGCTTTTGATGAAAACCCTCTTTTGTCTGTAAATATTCTCCAACAGATTGTCCTCAAATGACTTCACTTCAGCTTTATCTGGGTAAAATTGAATTAAAATCTCATTCACGGGTCTTTCGCGCTCTAAGCAACTATTGACTAATTGAAAGAATCTAATCAATTACCAAAATAATCGTTAGTTGCAGTCCTAAAATAAAGTTGTCTCATGGCTTGGGGTCATTAGGTACCACACAGCTGATAAGCCCTGAGCAAACTTTTAATATTATCATTTATTCACTTATCTACTTCATGAGCCAAGAAGAGGGAGATCACAGTTGAGCTCAATTTAAGATAAAGGTTGAAATTGAAATGTAACAGATATTGACAATAACAGTAACGTAGGGCTGTAATTCTTTAGTCGTTTAGTCGATTAATCAGTCGAAGGTGTTTTAGTTGAACAATTTTACTAGTTGACTAACGATTTTATTTAGATTAAAAGGATTTATGTGGGACAACAGCAAAAATGTGAATATGTGGAGTGAGTTAGCTGAAGATGTTGGAGTGAATCATGAGTTTCATCTAAATTATATACATCTAATATACAATACACCGTAAATAGTACTTTTCTTTTTGCATAAACTCTTCTACAGTTGTTGTTCTTTTGAGTGCAGTTCGGGTCAGATGCATTGAAATAATTTACAGTTTTGATATATTTTTGCCACACCCCCTTTTAGTCGACTAATGGGTCGATGGGGCAAGTCTTTATTCGACCAAGAATTTCTTTAGTCGACTATAGCCCTACAATAATGTATTTGTCCATTATAGCCATGGCTGCCCTGGGGTTGACTGGCTGCCAATCTGTTCAGTTTCTGATCACTTTCTCACAAGTGAAGTGTCTTGCCTAAGGACACAGAAACAGTTTGAACTACTAGAGCCACAGTCGTCCCACAGAAGAGGCTCCCAACCACCATTTAAGTGCTGCAGAGGGCAAGGCAAGTGAAACATTGCATTGCGCCTGACGTTTTAAATAATACAGTTCAGTAGCTAATCCTCGGGGTTTGAAACTGTAGTTGGAGTTATTTATTACTTTTCTCATATAATCAATTCACAAAATTAGCTAAGTTCTCCAGCCACTTCGAATTGGAAAACTATAAACCATGATATATGCGGACCTTTGTACAATACATATGGATTCTATACTTTCCTCCGAGAACGGATATTGACAATGAAATGTGAAAAACAGCTGTGAAGCCGGGCCTGAGTCTCTGTTATTGCAGACTATTGTGTTGATCTAATAAGTATGACAAAATATAGGCCGTGTATCCACTTTAAACTGATAAATACGATCTTTCTGCTCTTTGTATGCTTTATAATTCAATTTTAATGAAAGCAAGCTCTGTGTTTGTAAGAGTAAAAAAGGCATTTCTCTTATATGCAAATGTAGCTTCAGTCAAGGCATTTTCAGATAACTCGAAATCATTTCCTTGTATCAAATGTAGTGCTTTTAGAGCTAAATTAGTTTCAGATGAATGCATTCTTCAATCTTTGGGAATAAAACATCTATAGAAATGTAAATGTGCTCACAGACTTTTCCCGTAATTCTTATGTTTACAGTTTTATAAAGACCATTGTGGCGCTGAGCTCTTTTCGCTGACGACACTGAAATCAAAAGCTAAGCTAAATCCTATTTTCTTTATAGAAGTTACCATCAAACAGAAAGCCTTTCACAAACAGCAAATTTAATCACATTTTAAGAAGTCTTTTGAACATCTTTGGCTCACTTTTTTCATGTCGGCTGCTGCAATACTCTGAGAAATATGTTTCTTAAAAAAATGAATTATTGCTTGTTGCACATCCAACTTTTATTTGTTAAGTGCACTTTTTATCAAACAACCTAGCATTTTATTTTCCTTTTTATGAGATGGGTTAATTAATATATACTTTATCCGGAAAATGACCACAAACCTTTTAAAACCAACGTTATCCATATTAATATTAACGTTAACATTACTGTGTTTCATTGAAGTTTACAATGTTTAAATCTCAATCTCATTATAGACTTGGATTGAAGAAATAGTTTAAATATGTATATATTTTTTTAATCTAAATGCAACTTCCCCCTGTTTTGGTTGAGAATAGGTTTGTATTGATTAAACTTTTTGTGTGTGAAGTAGCACAAATATTCAGATTCAGGGCTAGTTTCTTGGGCTAAAAGCTAAACAAGTTCGACTGATTCCCAAAGCCTTTATGAACAGACAAATACATCTATATATAATGTAGTATAAAGAGCTCTCGAACAAGCAACACATTTTAATGCTGTCGGCCCCAGGATCCCATCAGCCCATCAGTGCGGCAGGTCGGTGTTGTTTCTCTCAGACACCTCTGCATTACGGTGTTTAGCCGAAGGGTTTGCAGAGCGAGACACAAACAAAACCCAAAGGAAAAGTGTACATGCTCACAAACATCACTGTTCAGGGAGAAGCATGAGCTGTGGTGTTCACCTGAAACGGTGCTGCTGATGTTTATGCAAGGATTTCCTGGAGTTTTCATTGTATTATGGTGTTAGAGTGGTGAAAGAAACAATATTACACAGATATTAATGTATACTAAAACTATTCTTGAAGCTAGATTCTCATTTGAGCATGTATTGGATTCTAAATGTAGACCTTTTTCCCAGTTTTTTGTTTTTTGGTCAGTTTGTTCTCATAGGCTTTCACGTTATTATTTCATTTAATCCACTTTTAACTACAAAGACTGTTTCCTTAAAATGCTTTTTCTCCCACAGAGACAAAGTAGCCCCAACACGCACATCAAACTTTACAAAGGTTTTCAGGGAACGTACCGAAGGATTTGTTGATGTATAGTTCTAACGCTGAATTATCAAAGTTTTATGTAACAAAAATGAAGCAAAATTAGAATTTTTTGGTGAATTTTCTGCCCAATCTAGTTTACTCAAAAACTAAATAAGAAATCCCAAATATTCTATACTCAATATTATAATTGTAAATAATATGTGTACAAAATTAAATTTAAACCTGGTTCTGTCAGTTTTTCAAATTAAAATGTCTCCAAATATGTGCAGCAGCTGTTTTGACTTTACATTGATGTGACTAAACTACAGGAGAAGTTTCAAATATATAGCTTTAAATTCAAGTTTTTTTTCTATTCACTGCAGTGTCTCTAAAATATATTTGATCTACTGTAAATCAAGACCATAAGACCATATTGTAGTATAAAAGAAACAACCAATAATTTGATCAGTTAATTTGGTTTAATTCTTCGTTTGTCCAGGAATGAAATGAATCAAAGGTACACTGTTTTTGACTCTAATCCAGAAGTCATTTTTGATCCTTTAACATAAATTGTAACCTCTGGCTTTGTGATATGATAAAATGGATATGGATTATTTATTGATTCTGCTTCATCATCCTGTTTTGTTTAGTTTCCATTCCCTATACTTTTTCTTTACATAACTACTTTTCATTAGACTATATTTTTTCTACTTCGACTGTTTTCTAAGTGGCCACTTCACAAATGGCCTCATATATTAGTCGCATTGTCGGTAAAATTGCTCTTATTCACTGCTGTCTGATTCCAAACGTTCCCGAGCAGAATCCAGAGTCTGAACTAAATCGAAGTTGTGTTACATGGATAGGAATATGTTGTTGTTTTCTGACTCTCTGACTGCAGCCTGTGACCTGTGGGATATTTACACTTCAAACATCTCTGCAGACCTGCTCTTTTGATGGAGAGCCGTTTCTGAGCCGAGGTGAGACGAGCTGAGGCTGTTTGGCTCGAGCGTGTTTTAAATGAGACTGCAGAGTCAGAAGATGCAGAGTAAGCCCCTGTTTGGAAGGAGACAATATCATTTTAGTAGTAAACTATTATTCATTTAATTAGTCAACTAGTGAAACCATTATTTCTATTCCAAATTTAGACTTTTTAAAATACATTTTAACCAAATAAAGGTTGATTTATGGTCACTGAATGCTTTTAATTATAGATTTTTTTTGGATCAGCAATTGTTTATTCTTTTTTTGACATTTTGATTTCAAAATGTTGCTGTCTTTGTTATATAAGGTCTTTTTTACATGTGTTTTATAGTTTCTTCTAGTCCATTTAATAATTATAATGATCAAATATTATGAAGTTAATAATTTTTATGGTTGATAAGTCACAATTAATCATTGCAGCCCTAACAAATGCTATTTGTGACTTTGTGTCGATTCAAAGGCTGGATAAATGTGCAGAAGAAGGAAAAAGAAAACACTAATTGGGATAATTAAACTGCATTTATTTACATATGAATTGGTGAAATTGCAGATTATTTTGTGCGGCGACTAAAGGCAGAGGTGAATATTATTTATGTTGAACTCTTGGTCATAGGTTCACTTAACACGATTAGCTTCTCTAATGCCATCCGTTGTCTTTAATTCAAGCATTTTATAGTTAGTCTAGAGGTGGAAAGATTATCAGAATATCCAAAATATTGTGATTTTGAATATATATCAAGTAAAATATCGGACATGTTTTAATACAAACTTACAAAGTCCCTCTACACTGAGATCTACAATCAATTAATCAACATATTCTGATGATGAACTACTTGAAAATACCCACTCCATCAGCGGAAATATGGCCCAAGAGTGTTTACCTGCTCATACGATTTCATATGATACATCACTTTGGTCCATAAAAACGCCAAGGAACATGTGAACATTAAGCTATTAACAGCTATTATTCATTTGAATCACAGCGAGAGCCGGGCGTCCAACTGGAACTTAAGCAACGGTGACGTACGTGACATTTTAAGCAGTGATCAAAAACAATTTATGTCATATTTTTATATGGGACTGTATGTCCAAAATGACCCATTATTGAACACCTGCAACAAACAGTTGTACATGAGTTAGTTCTAGTTCATGAAGCTGAATGTGGTCCTGTCACAGTAATGTTATACATTCATTCATACATTTTTGTTCCCGTTAGGGGTTGCGGGTGACTGGAGCCTCTCCCAGTGACTTTGGGATTGAGTCCAATATTACACATTTATATTTTTGGTGGTATAATCTTGCTTTTGGGTTTTTGTGTCAGTGGCATACATTTTGCTTCAATATTATTGTTTATTGTTGTCTATATTAAAATATCAGACTTCAAAATGTATTATCACAGGCCTTGCTTAATATTGATCCTATCTTGTTCTATATTGTTTTATTTAGACACTGAACCATCACTTAACTAAAACAAAACAAATTTAACTTTGAAGCATGAAATAAATCAGGTGCAGCACCTTTTAATCAATCCCAATTTTGTATAATTTTGTTATTTATTATTAATAGTATTTTTTCACATTTTTAAATTTAAAACACACAAATCACAGAACAGGACCAGAGAGCAGACAGCAAATCAAAAATTAAAATAAAAACAGCACAGAACATCCCAACACCCCAGTCCCAAAACACACGGTAATGATGGGTCACTTGGCAACCACAGTTTCTCCAGCAGTTAGTATTTCCTTGCGAACAGTGGGCACTTTGACATGGCAGGTTAAAAAACCAAACTCCCTCCCAATATTGTATTCATTTTTATTTTTTCTCATTATTGCAAATAAAAGTCCCTTTCAAACTTAGTTCTATCAAAATAAAAAAGACACAAATGGTCAAATTTAATCCTTTAATCTTGAACTCTGATGCAATACTGAGAGTTTAGCTGTCGATTAAAAACTATAGTCTGTAGTTTATTAAGATTCACAATGATAATGAAGTCGCCATAGACCTAAATGCAGCTGCAGGTCTTTTCAATACAAGTCCTTATGTAAGTGCCACTAAAGCAGCTTTATTTTGCACTCCATGTTGGAATATATGTGTGGTAGTTCTTTGAATCTTAATCCTCTTGGCTCTTTCTGTATAACACCCATGGGACATCAGCATCCTCCGTCCTACACAAGGCTCTGCTCCAGAACCATTCAAGCCCCTGTCACAATTTATTTCCCCCAGGGTTGGAGCAGCTTACGGTGGGATGGGCGGCGAGATGGAGTGGCCTCTGAGGATCCAGGGTTTGTTTCAAGAAAAGGACTCTCATTGCGCCACATGTAAGTACAAAAAAGGGGTTTGTTCTCCACTGGGGCATGGGCTTAGCTTTGATGCATAATGAAGAGTGTGGAGAGATTTAAATTGTCAAGAAAACTGGGGTCAGGATGAGAATCGAGGGCTGGTTCTAATTGAAAATTGGTTCATTTTTTAGCTGTCCATTGGAACCGTACGTCTCTGTCCTTAACAGTTCGTCTTATAGATGCTTCTTTGGGCCGCCCCTCGTCCCCACACAGCTTTTTACTTTCTCTTTCACTTCAAGTGCAAACAGGTCAGCTTGTGAAGCCAGTCATTATTAATTAGGAATCAATAAGAGAAACTCAAAGCAACTGGATTGTTAACAGTAAAGACGATGCCAATCATATTCAAAAGATCATATCAATTTTCATCCTAACTGGGGGTGTGCAAAATAAAGCTTCTAAATTGCTACATTTTGACAGTGTTAAGCAGTGGTTAAATGTGCATATAACATGCAGTTGTGAGTGTTTTCTCATTCTTTGCTTTTTTACACAAATGGTTCGCAAACATTGCATGAATAGCTGGTTACAAACAGTTTCGCCAAATAATGTCATGCAGGGCATCGAATCATTTTTTTCCTTGGTTTTACACAGACTTATAACGGGAAAATTATCAATCTTAACACTGTAAGCTCAAAATTAGAGCTGTAAGATAAATCGTAATCAAATCGATATTGCAGTTGAATGGTAGCTTAGACCAGTGGTTCTTAAACTTTTTGTCTGGGGACCCCACAAAAAAACCTTGTGAGGTCTGGCGACCCCACATTACTCTCACGCCGATTTTGGGCAGACCTATAGTTATTGACACTCCCTCAAAAGGTTTTTGTCATTCCGTCAAACTAAATCAAGTAAAAACCAACTGGCAATGTAAGAACTACAAGAATTTATTTCACAAGAAGTGGAACAAAGTGAACAAATAAACGCTGAATAATTATGACATTAAATAATACACTAAATCATGTTGTATTTATGTCTATAAAATACAGGGTTGGCCAAAAATACAGAACACGTTTTAAATGCTTATATCTTGGAATCTAAAAATGATAAAGAGTAAATACATAGGTTATTTTCTGTGGACACAGCTCTGGAAGCAAATTGAAAACGTCTAAAATGTAAATTAATATTAAAAATGATGACGAGGTAATTAAACATTGTCAATAGAAACATTTCCCAGTCAAAATAAATGAAATATAAGGAAACTGTCAATGATTGAAATGTGTGACACACAGCTCTGCGTGTGGACCTCAAACACAGGCCAGAGCTCGCGCTAACAGAATTCCATTCTGCCACCGCCTCTGCGCTGTGGAGCTCCGCACAGAGCTGTGTGTCACAAATGTATATCAAATGTTTTTGGCTGCGTTTTTGTAAAAAAAAATTACATTTAGACATATTTAATTCAAATATCAAACGTTACATTGTTTCTATTGGAGGAGCAGCACTAGAGTTTCGATCAGGCCCGACCCGCCGAGCCCGCGCGCATACTGTCCGAACCCGAGTCATTTTCCGCACGATTCGACCCGAACCCAACCCGGGTCCACGCACGTGTAGAACCGGAGTTACGTAAACTGAGTTCCTGCAGAGGTTTATAGGCAGAATAAGCGCCTGACAGGGCTTCTTCAAGTGTTTAGTGTTCTACCTGCACCAACCTGACTGAAAACGCCGACGCCGGCCCACATGAGCTCTCTCCCTCGCTCCTTTCTTCAGCTTTTTGGGAAGGCATCGTGGCTCTCTCCTCCTGCTCTTTCTCTTCCACTGCGCGCTAACTCTCTCTCTCTCCTCCGCGCCGCGTAGAGCCGCGCTCTTTCAGTAAGGTGTTTTGACCACTTTATTCGAGGACGAGGAGGAAAAGAACACAGCACTGGCTGCACACCACACTCTTTGGCCGTGGAGCGCATGTTACGCACGTGCGCGTCTCTGCCCCCGGGACCGAGCCCGACTCAGCCCGACAGCAGAGCGGACGGGTCGGTTTCGGGCCGGCTCGGGACAAGAATTTAAGCTCTAAGCGGCACACAGAGCGCCTAGGAATGCAAAACTAGCAGCTGTGAATTTGTTTTTGTTTTTTTCATAGTTTCACCTCACAAAATAGCACGTTAATTCCCGACTGGAAAAATAATTTGGCGACCCCACAAAAGTTTTTTGCGACCCCACTTGGGGTCGTGACCCCTAGTTTAAGAACCACTGGCTTAGACTGCAGATATTTAAGTAACATAATTTCCTGCGTAAACAACAAAAGATCCTGTCTTGCTAATGTTTATATAATTATTATATTATTGCATCAGTTTCGTTGTTCATTTCTCAGTCTTCTCTCAGGTGTTAATTCTCTAATGTTTAAAACTTTCAACAGAATTCAACAGTTAAAACACAATCACAAATTTAATCACAATCACAATGCCAGAAAACATGCAATTATCATTGAGCCCCACTCAAAATTACAAAATCAATAAAGTTTACTCAAGCGCAGCACCATACGTTTTTGTCACTTACAAGCCATTTTTCAGTTGCTAGAAGATTTCTTGTGTCTATTATATTTTCTTTAGTTCTTTTGTGCAATGTTTGTTGTTGTTGATATCCCAGCACCTTAGACACTAAAGATTGGATACTTCTGATGTATTGATGTATGCATTTTTCCTTAAGTGTTCACAAATGGCAGCAGGTGGTGTATACATAGTGCACTTACAAAAAAAAAAACTTTCAGAAGATTTTACAGTGATTTATTCTCAACCTCCACTGTTACTTTATTGTTTGATTTTGAGGATTAGGGCACTGAACGCACATGTCGAAGGTGGATTTTGCCGGATGTCAGAGGATTTGAAAAATGTGTTGGATTTGTTGAATGCCACGGCCTGATTCCAACATCCTTGACATTATCTCATCACTCACATTAAAGTTATCTTCATCTCCACAAAATGTCAAATTTGGAGAAGCGTCAGTCCTTCTAAACCGTGTAACCTTTCTGCAGAGGGCCTTCGGTTCCTCTGATGTCCCTGCTGTTTTTACTGAGTTTGTTTGGTCACAAAGGGCCTAACTCACAAGAGCTGATGACATTTGTAAAACATGATCAGCCTGAGCTGTACATAGCTTTTCATTCTGGCTTCAATGCTACTTTAAAGATGTAGAATTTGCCTTTAACTTTCAAAAACATGACCTGATCTGTGAAGTTGACATAACATTTTACTATTTACTATGATTTATTCTTGGTGATGGACAAGTTGTTTTTGTTGCCGTTTGTTTTTTTCAGTTCCCAGACAGAAAAGAGTGTGACCCAAAGCAACTGCCAATAATAAAATGTAAAGTACCAAACTTTCTTTTCTTTTTGCCAAACTGTTTGTTGGTGCACACAAGTTGCTGATGCTGCAGACCCACTGTAAGCACATACCTGAACTCCTTTCATTTTGTAGATCTGAGTCAAAGGCCCAAAAATCAAAGCGTTTTTGTCGGACTGGAGTATGAAGTTAAAGAGAAAAACTTGAAAAGAATTCATGGTCAGAGTTCAAAGGAAGGGCTGTAAATGATCCTGGTTTTATGAAAGCTGCACTTCTGTGGAAACTTTCAGGAGATACAGTAGTCTGGGCGGCACCAACGATCTGAGCCACGCAATATGCATTTTTTTTCTCCATAGATTTACAATTCCCATGTCACAGAATAGTTCATTATCGCTGTGCATTATCTATTTAACAGCTTGTAGGGAAGGGCAGTATGGCTTTTTTTGTTGTTGCCTTTTTTAGGGGGGGGGGTCTATAATAAATGGTAAATTGTCACTTTTATATACTGTATCGCTTTTCATACATTCACACATTATCTGACCGCTCTACCAACAGTGTTTGTCAGGAGCAGAATTCAATTTGGTTTACATTTCTACTAACCTGTTTAAGGATATAATATTTGTACTAACTTTTTAAATGATATTTAAGTGATAGTTCTGAGTCCTGCATCCAGTCCTATTGCCTGGGGTCTCTAGGGGTTTTGCATTCTCAAATAGCTGCAATCTCTGTCTGCTTCATTTTTGCAACTGCAAGGAAAATCTGCCAAATTGTCATGAAAGTCCAAATGTCATATTGCCCTGAAAGCAAATGATGATGTTTATCATGAAAAATATGATATGGTCAGCTTTTATCACCATCTGCCTTCGTTGTACTTGCAACTCACAATATGCTCTTTCAATAAGGAGAATGACAAATTTGATGTTCTGAACTCTTTGGTTTTCCAAACAACAAGCTAGTAAAGACTTTTTGCTGTTGTTAAGACACCAAACGGCAGATATAAATGTGTGGATGTTTGAAGGAAAACTCAAAGTTTAGCAATGGATTGAAGAAGCAAGACGTGTGATGTGTATTTTAAGGGCTTTTGACATTATGAAAGATAGAAGAGTAAGGCTTTGAGTTAAACATTGCATGGTCCTAACTTTACTTCACTTAAAACCCATAAATGAAAGTTACAAAGTGCAGGCTATGAAGGGAGTTTGGTAAAATTGTGAAAATGTGAAGAGCAAAGTTTGTTCATCTTGCATCTTTGCAACAGGAAACTACTGGTGCTCCAAAATGTAATTACCTCAACATATTTCAGTGTTCCATGTGATGACAGGTTCCTGTTCCTCCTCAGCAGCTTTAGACCTGGGGCTTAATTGGCATCTGGACGTCGATGCGATAGTTTCCTCTGTAATCCATGTTATTGATGGAGGCCGCACATGAAGACCAATCAATGCTCCTGAGTCGACTCATTAGAATGGGATCTTATTCACACATACTCTCATACGCCATCACAGACTGGAGAGAGCTGGAGAGAAAGCAGGATAGGTGTTGACCTACTGTAGCCTTTTAATGTAACAAAAATGTCATGTGTTTCCTGTATTCAAAAATAAAAACGTAATAAATCATTATATTAAAATCAGTTAAAAAATATAAGATACATATAAAATTCTCTCAGTCATGTGCAGGACCAGAGACCAAAGAGCAGTCTTTAGCCTAGACTAAAAAGCTGCCAGTGTGGGGGCCTGTCTGACAACATCAGGAATATCCTTCCATATCCTGGCTGCATAAATTTGAAACACTGATTCCCCATGTTTAGTCCTCACTCTGGGCACCAGCAGGAGACCAGTCCATGTTTAGCCCTCACTCTGAGAACCACAGGTACGGGTCTCCTGCTGGTGCCAGAGTCCGAGATGGTTCATATGGCACCAACATGTCAGAGATGTTCTTTGGTGCTTGGCCATGGAGAGACTCTAACACCATCAAAGCCGCTTTAAAGTATATTCTCTGAGCCACAGGACTAATGTGACAGGACTCGAGCAGCAGTGTTTTGGATGTTCTGTAGCTGTTTCAGGGCTCTTTTGGACAAACCAGTGAGCAGGCCATTATAGTAGTCCAACCTGCTAAAAAGCATGGACAAGGCACTCCAAGTCTGGTCTAGACATTATACCTTTGACTCTGGCAATGTTTTGTAGATCATAAAAGGCACTTGATGTTATCGATTTGATGTGGCTGTTAAAATTCAAATCTGAACCCATTATTACCCCTAAATTTTTAACTTAGTTTGTTGATTTTAAACAGAGAGTCGGAAGGTGACTATACTAACCCTTTCTCTTTGTTTCTGCGGGCCAAAGACGATAACTCCAGTCTTGTCAGAATTCAGCTGGAGGAAGTTGTTTTACATCCACACTCTGATCTGTTGGATGCAGCGACAGAGTGAATCCACTGATCCATATTCACCTGCTGTCAGTGAGACATAGATCTGAGTGTCGTCTGCGTATTAACTGACCTAACGGCAGCATGTAGAGGTTGAACAAATGGAGTCCCAGGTTGACCCTTGGGGCATCCCACAGGTCAAGGCCATGCGGTCTGAGATACAGTCAACGATTTCAACAAAGTACTCCTTGCCTTCTAGATAGGACTTGAACCAACTTAGGGTAGTGCCAGTGATGCCCACCCAGTCCTCTCGTCTCTATTAAAGGATTCTGTGATCAACAGTGTCAAAAGTAACACTCAGATCCAGCAAAACCAAGGCAGACACTTTGCCCGCATCAGTACTCAGACGGATGACGTTTGTCACAAGAGCAGTCTTAGTGCTGTGGTGAGCTCTAAAGCCAGGTCGAATCGCAAGCCGCCATGCTTGTAGACATGTTTGTGCCTGTCAATCATGCCCATTTGAAAATCAGGGAGACGGGTAATAATTACATCTATTGTATTGTCAGGCTTATTGTATTGTCAAAGTATATAGTCTGGGTTGGTCAGGCAACATTTCTATGGCCTTAAAGTGGTAAGAAACGTTCCTTTCATATTTTAATAAAAGTTCCTTTGCGCATAAGAAAAATGGTACACTTGTCATTCTCTTCCTTGTGACTGCAGCTCCTAGTGTCTTTCGATGCCCTTAAAGGTCTTGGTGTGATCCACTCAGACCTTAAGTCAGATCAGTCATGTTGACCAACAAGGACCTGTATGTATTGAATATCTCTGTTGCAGAGAATTTAATGTCAAGTGGTGAGAGGCAATGGACAACAGTAAGAGATACTAACACTGACTATGAAGTATGTAAGTATAAGACATAAGTGTATGATATTTATTGGAAATGTGCAAGTTCAAAAACAGTGACCACACTGAAATTTTCAAGAATAACAGTAGTTTTCCTTTAATTTTGCTCAACAATTTCATCGTGGTTCACTTTGAAGTGTCTGGGCCTGTATTTGTTAATGGCGGACTGCGTGCATGCTCAGGGTCTGACTCGCAGGGGTCTGCTACGTGAGCAGCTGACGTCACCCAAACAAAATATGGTTTCATAATGAATACAATTCAAACCGTACCTGAGTTATATTGTTTCTTCATAAAGTCAATCTCAGCAATTCTCAAAAAAGCGTAGTTACAAGTTTGTGTCGCTGTGAGATTTGGCTAAAGCAAGAGTAAACAAGAAACAGCTTCCAGTTTATCATCAGCTCAGTTTCAACAAGTATCCTAGATATTCAGAACCATGTATCGGAAGTCAATACTAAATACATTTTAATGCTGGTATTCATTGTTCTAACATTTCCAAAGTATTCCCTGCACTGTCCATAACTTTTTTCAGTTCTGCATTTTAATGTGAGACTGAAAATAAAGTCTATAACGGCCCCAGAGCAGGGCTGGTGTGTTCCCGATATATAAAATATGCTTCCTATTTTTTCCAGTTCATTTTTTATTTTGGTCCACCCCAGCAAACCCACGCAGCCACATGAATATATTCTTTTTGATATTGTCTGGGCTTGATCTTGATCCTCTGCCTGTTTATTTCTGTGCTGCGAATGCATCTGCACAAAGGAAGTCACTTTATTTTGAGGTAAAAGACAGACTGCAGCGCAAGAACATTCAAATATTGAGGTGGAGGCGCCCATTTAATATAATTATAAACGTGCAGGGAATATTCAAAAGTAGGACATTTTATCAGTGTATCCCAAAGCCATGACTGTTCGCTGTCACACTCGCCAATTTTCATGTTTTTTTAGTCATTTTCCTTGCTGTTTACATCATTCAAAATCCCAAAGCAATGTGTTTTTGTCTCATAAACATGTCCACAGAGGCGCAAGGAGTGTGAAAGCATTTTGTTTTGGCACCCGAACGTCAAAACACAGCTTCTATATCGAGACCACCCCATATAGTGGAAACGTGTTATGTAAAATAGTTTCCATGCACCCTGCCCACAGCGGAAGTATAATCCTATCAAAGTGAGTGTGACTGAGGCTGTTTCCTCGGCGATTCAGGCCAAGCTCTGCACTGGCACTGATGGGAAACACTGCTCAAGTTAGAAGTAAAGCAGAGGGAAAAGTTTAAAGAAGACCTGGGCTTTTTCAGGTAATTTGTACAAAACGTAGCTTGAACCAGGATGTTGTTCTGATTAATCCAACTAAAAGTAAATTGTAATTCCAGGTAAAATGTAACGTTTCTGGTGGGGGATTGTGTCACCTGCTTGTGTTCATAGACATTATAAAGCTTTGCCTAGAATTTGACTGACAGAGACAGTATAACCTTAGAAGAATAGGCAGATAAAAAAAAAAAGAAGACTAGAGATCATGCTGTTGAATTACAAACAAATCATAAATAGCCAAGCAACGCCATCTGAAGTGGGCTCAGGACCAAGGCATTCGAGTTCATATGTGGTCAGTTAGCTTGAAACAGTTTTTTCTGGTAATCCATTTTCACCAGTCGCTCCATCATAGTTCATCATTTACCAAATAAAAGTAAAGTCTTGTTCTCGAAGTGCATAAAGGAGACATTTTATGATGGTAACCAAAGACAAGACTACAATGACACCCCGGGGATGGTGAGACATGGATTGGTAATTTGAGTTCTAGGCTGATGTCTACAGTAGGCTACGCTTTGACCACAAACCTGAAGTCAGGTACAGCGGCGTCGGCCTGGGGGGGTAGAGGGTACTGGTTTCCCCGGGGCCCGTTGCAGGGAATGGCCCTCAAAAGTCCCTCAGTTTTATTTTTCTACACTTTAATCTATTTTTGTTTTGATAAAATGCATTTGGTTTGAAAAAGTCCACGACAGACTAAAAATACCATCATTGTACGCCAAGTTAAATAACAACAATAAAAAAATACATTTTAAATTAGAATTTGGCGCTGGTGTATTTTCTTATTTTTATACTGGTCTGGTAGTTCTTGCAAAAACAAACAGTGCTGTATCATAATATAAACCGGTAGCTACACAGGATGTCTATAAACCAGTAGAAACTAGAGGGTGTATATTCTAGCAAAAGTGAAAATAAATAAATAAATGAAATAACATAATCCCCTGCTGGGATAAATACATTTACAAATATACAAAAGCTATGTATTAGAGGCCCTGGTGCCCAGAATTTGGTGCTACGCCCCTGGTGAGGCATTACGTACCTTTGACTGAACACATGGCTCAGATACACTGCGGAGCCAATCCACCCGACAGACACAAACATCCCAGAGCCTGCAACACAAACACTGGCTCAAACTAGCCCCATGACACCTTAAAATTTTAGAAACCCCAATTTGTGTAACAATAAATGTGCAACTTACAGACAAAACTAATGTTTTGTAATACCTGGAGACGAAGCAAAAACACACGGGTCTGGAAGTATGTGAGGTCAGAGGGCGAATGACAGTGTGACACACCAATCAAAATCAACATTTTAAGTGTCAGAGCCTGCAGGCTTTACTGCCACACGTGGAACAACCTGCATGATCAGTTAATAATGTCCAAAACAATCAAAGGAACATATAATTCCATATGTGAAAACTATAGATCTTATCTATGTACAGTATTAAGACAAGTTAAAGTCAGTAAACTCTAACCCCGGGCTCAGACCGCATGTAGTCCAGCTCCGGTGCAGTGACCGCAGCCTTTCCGTTACTGCAAAAGTGCAAGAGGAGCTCAGACCGCACACCGTGCAGTGCGGTGGTGCCGGCGGAGGTGCTCCGGATTCATTCTGTTTGGTTGAATTTTTGCCGGAGCGCCGGAGCCCACCGCACGCCTTTTCCGTGAAGTTGTAAAAATGAGACGAGTTGAACAGGAAATGATACGAGCGCTAGTGAAGTCTTTTTTCAAAGTTTAACCAATGTGTTCGTGCTACAACTTTTACTACCTTCGCGCTTGTCAACATTACGGAAAACAACCCAAACCGTGAGCAACTACTACTTTGTTTACGCCATCAGTAATCGCGTGAACGAGCGTGAACCCCCGTGAACTCGTGGTCTCGCGAAGGCGGCAGTCCGGCAACAGCACCGCAGCACTGCGCGCTCTGTGTGAGTCACCCACTGCAACCAGACCGCTCCGGCACAGCAACCGGAGCTGGACTGCATGTGGTCTGAGCCCGGGGTATACGTTTGCTGTTGACACACTTGCTTTCTTTGAAATTACCTGTTTTCTCTGTAAATAGTTTTAAGCATCATTAGTAAGTTTTACTTCAGGCAAAACCCTTTTCAGTCATGATTCTGTTGGGTTTATGGTGTATTATTTGACAAACTGTAAATTACTGAACAAAATTATGTTCCACTTTTAGCCCCTAACGCCTGAATTCCACATCATGCGTCTCCGCTCCGCTGCGCCGCAGACCGCCTCCGATTTAGAGCGCAGACCCTCGCCTACTGGATGCAATTTGTCTCCGCCAGTCCGCGAGCGCAGGGCTGCGGTCCCGAGGACCCACGGACCCGCGAGAACTCACATCAGAAAGCGCCCAAAAGTATCGGAAAGAAAACAAATGCAGATTAACTGAAAGTCTGTCGTTTGTGCAACTGCAATCACTTTTTCACCGTGTCAACACAGCGCATGAATAGAGCATTAATAAAAGTGACAGCCTAAAACTGTATTTAAGACATTTACAACCATTTACATGTTTCGGGTGGTATTGATTGTAAACATTTGCCTTCTGGGTAACAAAAAGTTTAATGCACGTCATTAGGTCTGAGTTAAAAGTTTTTGTTTTGGAAACCCAGATGTAGTTCGTGTTCTCTTTCCTGTTTGGTGCGATCTAAACTGCGTGGCTTGATCCGGTCGGACTTTGGCGCAGAAGAAAATAGACTTGATCCGCAATTCTATCGGAGAGCGGCGGAGTGGCGGAGCTGAGGCGCAGACTCGCGAGCGCCACGCGGGATGTGGAACGGGCTTCATTCATTCAGATGGCTGCGTAAGTTCTGCGCAGTGCGTGGCGCAGCGGAGCGGAGCGGAGACGCACGATGTGGAATTTGCCTGTAACCCGTGTTGGGTTCACCTCTCCACAGATCTGAGCTGTAACTTGGCCTAGTAGCATCATATTCTTGTCTCATTTCTTTTTGATGAGTCAGTCACAGTTACATAGTGCACCTTTAAATACCACCAGAATTATAGGTTTATATCTTTTCCTGTTTTCAGTTTTATCCTATTTTAAACTTTTTCATCAAACACACTTTTTTTTTTTTTTTCAAAAAAATTGCTCCAAATGATATTTTGTCTGTGTGGTGGTGCGGTGATAGAAGTCTGAAAGTTATCTTGACAGAAATTAGCACTGAACAAACGCCGCTAGCTTCGTGACCCCATAGATGACAAAACAAAACATAATCTTAGAATCAACACATTTTTTATTAGCAGATAAGAACCAGATTAACAAGGCTAGGACGTTAAATATCACTCTAAATATTTAATCAAAGTCTCTGTTATTGCGCTACAAAACAGGACCCACATTGTTCATTGTTTTATGGGATGTGCTCGGATGAGATCAAAATAGGACAGTGCCAAGTGTGCCATAAGCTCCTCTGTGTGGGCGAACGGAGACGCTGTTAAGTTTAGTCTCTGAGGCGCGAATCTGCAGACAATAAACTCATTGATAGATTTATTTTACCCCTGTGTCCTGAAAAAACTATTGTTCAGAATAACTTTGTGCCTCAGCAGTTACAATAAAATTGACTTGATTTTAATGCATTCAGTTTATGACAGGAATCTTGGGAAGCTCTCAAATCTGCTGTCATTAGTATTTGCGCCTGCAGTGATGATTTTCTTTTGTTTTATTGCGAGTTTAGACCTGCTTTATTCCTGTACACGTTGACAAGTGGAACCTTTACTTTCCTGGATAGTTTTAGAATGGTCTGGTTCTATAGCTGAACTAGTATGAGACAAAAGATAGCATTATGTGTTTTTTGTTTTTTTAAAATCATCATTATGGTATCCAAAAAGTCCTTTATATAGAAACTGGTGTTTATCAACTTGTTTCATCAAAGTTTTTGTCATTGCCATATTTTTGCCCACTAAAACGGAATAAAAACTAAGTTGAAAGTAATCATAATGACCAAAATTACATACATTTCCATCAACTAAAACTATGACTGAAAGAAGATAGTTCCATCCACTGAAAGCGCTGATACTTCCGTCTAATAATAAAAGCTAAATATAAATGGATGGAAGGAACGGTGGAGACTAGATCAAAGGTTCCACTTTTCTTTTTTACAAAACGAAAACAAAATAAAAAACAATCAGAACCAGACAGTTGAGTGAAAAGCCGTAGGTAGTCGGTCTGGCAAACGTCTCCTTTTGTACCCGTCCCGTTTGTTCTAATGTCTGACAAATTTGCCAATTTTCGAATTCAGAGCAAACGTTTATTTTGTAATCGCTGGATATTATTTCAGTCCAGTCCTCGACAGTCAGCTCCGTCCCTGTCATCCGTCTACTTGTTATTGCTTCTTCTTCTACTGCGGTCCAAAGTACAATTCCACTGCAGGTATCCATCTATCATTTCCATTGCTGGAGGTTTACATCCGAGAGACATTGTTTTAAAGTCAAAGCCCCACAGTCAGACCTGACGCTGCATCTAAAGAACACACTTTTTGTTTTTGTTTTTTACTGTAATTGGTGTTGCAGTAGTAGTAGTTGTAGTTGACGCAATACTTGTAATAGTAGTTGTAATAGTTCTAATATTCAATTGATTTTTGCCCAAAATCACAACAACAATTGTCTAAATGGGCCACAGGTAGAAAGCAGTTTAAATAAATAATGTTCAAGAGAATTTAGCAAATGGATAACTGTCCCAGAACACCCCTTGTCCTTAACCCTCCTTCTCTGCACGGAAAAATTACAAAAAATCTGTGGGAAAAAGTAGAAACCTCGGGGAGAACCACAGTGAAGGAGAGACGCTCCCACGGATGGACAGGCTGCAATAGTAGCTATAGTAGTATTTTTTTGTTTTTGTTTTGACAGGAACCCCATTGCAGATTTAGTCCACTAGGTCTACATTAGCATGACGTTGCCCTTGAAATAGACTTTTAAATTGTAGTGTTAGACAACTCTACACCCCACTCCTGTGCTGTGCCTTTAGCTGCGAATGAGGCGGACACTCGTCATGTTTCAGGTGATTGATGAGTGCAGTTCTTTGACATACATTGCGGCTTGCTTCTCTTTATATTCTGTTACATTGCTTGTATATGAGTCCATGGAAATGCTGCTTGCTTCATCATTTGCCAATAAAATGGTCATCATGCAGAGTACAGCGGCACACAGGCCCCGTCTCCCCCATGCACTGTTTGATTTAACCCTTCGTTTAGGCCCTCACGAGCCCATCCATCACTGTTACAATCCAGACGACACGCGGACGCACTTCTCATCAGCGGCGTACATATAAAAACCGCTGAGCCATTCAAATACCATGAGGAAAGAGATATGGGATGGTGAAGAAGAGAGGGATGCATGTGGAAAAGGGAAAACAGCAGTCATTTTTATCTCTAAAAGTTCCATTTCCAGCGGCGATAAAAGCTGTGTTGAATTGGACTGTGAAAAGCACTTGATTAGATGCAGTCAGCTCAGTTCAGCTTTTGTGGCTGTTTAGTTGTTTCTTGTTGCTTTTTTTCCGACTGCAGAATCTGATTAATACAAACTTTAATTTCCCAGAGGTGATTTATAGGTTGTCAATATTAGACACTGAAAAACCAAAATAACACAACTTTGTATCTTTACTCACCTCCCAATTTTGTTATAATAAAGCTGAAATAACTCTACTTTTCCACTCGTTTGCATTTTATTCATGTGTTCCTGTGTCTCACCTCCAGAGTCCTGATCAGAGAAGGCTGTGAAAGTTTCTTGCCGTGTGAAAACTGGGTTATCATTATAAAATATTCATCAACTTCCTCAAATCCAAGTTTTGGGTGATATCTCATTTGGCATGCGATAAACGGTTGTCATATTTTGAAGTGGTGTCCCAAAAATGTACGTCATCAGAATTTTACCACTCTTTAAGATCTGCTTTGGTGTTTCACTGATCCACTTTTCCATTCCTCAAACTCTGCAGACTGATCCGGGCGCTTTAATCTCTTCTTTGACGTGTCTTCTCTCATTTCTGTCCTCTCACACGGCTCTGTCAGGGCTAATGCTAACATGCTAACACTGTCTCAGACGGCCACCACTTACTTCATATTTTACTCTCCATGGTCTGTCATTAAACTTTTAATTTTTTTTTTTTTTTTTTTTTTTTACTTTCTGGCATGAAATAGAACTGGAGTTAAGTCAGATTTCCCAGTGCCTGTGTACCTTTTGGACATTTTCCCGCACATTTAACATATTTTTGTGTCATGGCACTATAAATAGGTGTGCAGTTTCTCACTGTGTACTGCAGCCACCAGAGACTGTTTTGAAACGTGAAAAAAAATTAATACATTTTTTTTTTTTTTTTTGCATGTAATAAAGTAAAATCTGTGTTGCACTAGCATAGATATTCTGTAAAAGCATCTATTCAAGTAAAAATGAGACCACAGTGCTTTCTTCGCATCTTTTTGTAGAGCATTTTATTCTATGAGAAGCAGGAAGTGTGCTGTTAGCATGCTAATGTTTGTTATCTTTACACGGGACGGCAAAACTTGCTCTGAGTTCAGAGACTCGTGAAAAGTCCCAGCATCCTAAAAGTGTGATTTAGGATGTTTGGACTCCATTAGATAAGTGAGGGATACATGCGACTGATGTAAATGAAGTACTTCTGTTTTTCATGTTTCAAAACAGTAGAAATCAGGTACAGCAGCATCTTTAATAACTGTAAGTCTATGGAAAGCCTGTCTGGAAACGGTCATGTATGAAAACAAAGAACCTCTTCAAATAAATTGGCGTTAGACTAAATGAACCTGTAGATGTAGGTGCCGACTGCCCTGCGTGACATAAACATAGTTCAGAACCTTTTGATCTGGAGATGGGTCAGAGGGAAAACTTCCTTAAGGAGAATATAGTGTTCCTTACCAACCTTACCATTCCTTAACTTCTTTAACATATTAAAGAAGACATTGTGCTTTTGTCTGCTATAGTTATAAGATCTACGTGAAACTTTGAAGGAAAAGGACAAAGTTATAAATGGATTGGAAAGGAGAATTGATGATCTGGAACAATATACGAGAATGGAGGACGTAATTATTAACGGTTTGGAAACGAGGCACCGAAGCTATGCTAGAGTAGCTGCTAATGCTACTAGCACAGCTGTCACTGATGAATCTGATGCGCCAATTCAGGAACTGACGACATTGGAGCAACAAGTGATATCTTTTCTTGCGACCAAGGATATTAAAATTGACTTAAAGGAGATATCTGCATGTCATTTGCTTACCCGAAAACAAAGTAATGCAAAACCTGCGATAGTACTTCGCTTTGTGAACAGAAAGCACAAAGTCGATCTGCTGCGCCAGGCACGAAAGTTAAAGGGATGTAATGTGTACTTAAATGAACATTTAACTAATAAGAATGCAGATAATGCAAGACGAGCGCGGATCTTATGGAAACAAAAGAAGATACAAGCGACGTGGACGAGAAATGGTCGTGTGTTTATTCGACTGAATGGAACTCCTGAACAATCAAGAGTGATTCTGGTAAGAGATGTTGAAGACTTGGAACAGTATAAACAAAGCAATGAACAAAAGAAGATTATACATATATTTGGATTTTGTTATGGTTAATGGAAATTATTAGTTTAATTTATAATAATTATTATTATTATTATTTGCTTCTCGTTTTTAATTATTATAACTATCAGAATTTAATTTTTTTTTTTTTATGATGAAAAATGGATCAAAACTTGGTACGGAAGAGTTCAGTGGATGGGATAGTGATGACATGGATGATGAATCTGAAGAAATAGATTATCATTTAATCAATTTAGATGAAGAACATGGTAAATATGATGTTGAAAAAAACATAGATCCAGATAATTACTTATTTAATCAAGCAAATTGTCAATATTATACAGAGGAACAGTTTAAGAATACAATGACGATGAAAATATATTTCTCTATAATACATATTAACAGCAGAAGTCTGCGGAGCATATTTTCACATATTAGAGATTTTTAAAATGTATTTCCAAAGTTTAGCGTAGTTGCTATTTCTGAAACATGGCTTGATAAGAATAACGTCTCAGATGTACAAATGGAAGGATATGAATTATTTGTAAAGAATAGAACAGATAGGAGAGGAGGTGGAGTTGCTATTTATGTAGACTCTAACCTACAATATACTTTAATTTCAAATATGTCAACTACAATTGATAATATGTTAGAGTGTGTTACTGTTGAAATCCTTTTGGAAAAGCAAAAAAATGTTTCTGTCTGTTGTATGTACAGGACACCTGGTTCATCTTTGGATAAATTTAATGAGTTCATATCTAATCTGTTTCATTCAATTGGACTTAAATGTTAATTTACTTAATCCAGGAGGACATGGGGGGACCACAGACTTTATAAATACAATTTATAGAAATACATTATTTCCAATAATAGTAAAACCAACTAGGATAACAATGACATCTGCAACATTAATTGATAATATTTTTAGTAATGAAATTGGAAAAATTGATGGAGGTCTTCTGTTAACAGATATCAGTGATCATCTTCCAGTTTTTGCTATTTTTCATAATATTTTTAAGACGTCCGGTAGAAAAACTAGTTGTACTAGAACAATTAGACATAGAACACCTGAAGCTATTGAAAATTTGCAAATGGGATTAAGCAATTATAATTGGGAAGAGATTTATATGCATGAAAATCCAAATGAAGCATATGATATCTTTTTAGCAAGATTAACAGAAATGTATAATTATTGTTGTCCTCTTGAAACAATAACTTATAAAAGTAAAATCTCGGAACCATGGTTTACAAAAGGAATAATAAAAGCATGTAAAAAGAAAAATCAATTATACAGGAAATTCTTAAAATTTAGAACGTATGAGACTGAAAATAAATATAAAGAATATAAGAATAAGTTAGTCAATATAATTAGAAACAGTAAGAAAGATTATTATACAAAATTTTTGATGCAACATAAACAAAATATTCAGGGAACATGGAAAGTACTTAATAACTTAATACACAAGCAATAACATAAAAATAACTATCCAAATTATTTAAATAAAAATTATATTAAAATAAATCAAGTTAATGAAATAGCTAATGAGTTTAATGATTATTTTGTAAATGTAGGATATAATTTAGCAAAAGAAATAGATACTCCCACAAAATGATACAATTATTGAGGTTTCAAATAATGTCCTGAATTCTCTTTTTCTGACTCCAACGGATGAAAATGAAATATTGAAAATTGTGAAAGGCTGTAAGCACAAAAAGTCTATAGATAATAATGGATTTGATATGTATATAGTAAAAAATATAATGGAATATATTGTTCATCCATTTGCCCTCATTTGTAATCAATCATTTAAAACAGGTATTGTTCCAAACCAAATGAAAATAGCAAAGGTTTTTCCATTGTACAAAGGCGGAGATAAGCATTTGGTTTGCAACTATCGGCCTATTTCGTTACTTTCACAATTTTCTAAAATATTGGAAAAGTTGTTTGTTAAAAGGTTAGATAAATGTGTTGAAGTTAATGAAATACTGAATGAGCATCAATTTGGTTTTCGTGCACAGAGATCTACAACAATGGCGGTTATGAACTTGGTTGAAGATATTTCACAATCAATAGATTTAAAAATGCATACAATAGGATTATTTTTGGATCTACAGAAAGCATTTGATACAATTGATAATACGATTTTATTACGTAAATTAGAAATGTATGGGTTTAGGGGAAATGTGTACTTATGGTTAAAAAATTATTTATCAGATCGTTTTCAGTTTGTTTCATTTAATGGAGTTGAATCTAGTCTGCAGGGGATCAATTGTGGGGTGCCACAAGGTTCTGGCCCTAAATAATTTTTGTTGTATATAAATGATATTTGCAAGGTTTCTGATGTTTTAAATTTTATATTATTTGCTGATGATACTACCGTGTATAGTTCTGGTTATGATATTGACGAGTTGGTGATGAATATGGAAAGAGAACTTTATAAATTAAATAATTGGTTTGCTAAAAATAAATTATCCTTGAATTTAAATAAAACAAAATTTATGGTATTTAGTAATAAAAAATTGGAAAAAGATGTTAAGATTAAAATAAATTGTCAGAAAGTGGAAAGGGTGGATTATATAACATTTTTAGGATTGTAAATTGACATGGAGGGTACATTTACAAAATTAAAAAGAAATTAGCTAAAATATTAGCAATTTTATACAAAGTACAATTTTTTTTGGATAAGCTTGCATTATATTTAATTTATTGTTCTCTATTCACACCATACTAAATATACGGTATTGAAATTTGGGGGTGCACATATAGGGGTTAGAACAAATCCAATTTTTATGTTACAAAAAAAGGCTGTTAGATTACTTAATTTGAAAATTCATAATTTTCCTTCTAATCAATTGTACATAAATTCAGAAATCCTTAAATTTTATGATTTGGTTGATTTATATATAATTAAATGTATGTTTTTAGTTCTACAAAATAAAATTCCTAAAATGTTACAAGATAAATTTACTTTGAGAAATAATAATTATAATTTAAGAGGAATATTTGAAAAACTTAAAATAAGAACTAAACTAAAAGAACAATGTATTTCAAATATAGGCGTAAAACTATGGAATAAATGTAGTGAGGAATTAAAAACGTCAAATCAATATATGAACTTAAAGGGTATATAAAAAGAATAAAATATTAGAATATTATAAAGAATAAATTTCATAAATACATGTAATTAAATTATATTATTTAGAATAAATATTCTTTATTATTTTATTCCTTTTTTCTTCTTTTCTTTTTTCTTTTCGTTATTATTATATTATGATGCTTTTTTATCTTAATATTGTAAATTGTTGTGATTAGATGTTTGAGTTGGGTGCTGTGATGGTTGGGAGGGGAGGGTGGGGAAAATAAGCTTTGGCTTCCCCGAGACCTTGTTGATTAGCATAAGCTTGTCTTTTGTGTTTTTCTTTTCTTTTATTTTTTTATGTAAAGTGTGTGTTTAAATTCAAATTTATGCTGATCAACTAAATACATAAATAAATATAATATTAAAGATTAAATATATATATAGATAGCTTGGCTTGAAGCTATCAAGTCGGAAAAGAATATATATATATATATATATATATATATACACACACATACATACATATATATATATATATTAAATATTAAAGATAAAAATATATATATATATGTGTATATATATACTTTTTTTCCGTACTTGATAGCTTGGCTTGGAAATATATTATGTAATAGGAATTATAATGAATTTTGTTTTGTAACACAGGGTATCTTAGTGTGTACGTGGGTAGTTAGCCGTTTGATGTAAAAGATGTATGTACAAGAAGCATATTAAAATATTTATCTCATAAATTGTGTGTGAGGGGTGGGATTAAATAAGTATTACTTCATCCCACTCCTTTTCGAGCAAAGATAATTAAGAAAATCTTGAGGTATTGAAGTATTTATTTGTTCATTTAAAACATGTTTTTCTTTCGTCTTGCTTTTTTTTTGTTATATTTAATGAATGTCTTTATGTAAATTACAAGAAATCTACATGATTGATTCATTGCTCAAATAAAATATTCTCCAAGTGCAGTGTTCTCAACAGAGAAAAGTGCAGCCTATGCATGACAATGGAACACACAGTCATGTGACTGTGTGACGTCATGTGACTGGTCATGTGACTAGTCATGTGACTGGTCATGTGACTAGTCATGACTCTTCATGTAAACTTTGTCCTGTCCTGCAGGCAAATAATTGGCAAGCGATTGGTGCTCCCCATGCACACCACCTACACAAAGAGAGGGTGAAAGTGATGGTACGCCACGCCAGGGCCATGCTGCGCTCCTTTAATTCCCTTCTGAGCTGCAGGGGCAGTATGCCCATTAAGAAGCACGCTACAGCATGTGAGCATCAAGAGGAGGAAGAGGAACACCAGGAGGAGGAAGATCTAGAGCCATCTTCTGATGAAGAAGAGAGTGAGACGGAGCAGCCCAGAGGCTCCAAAGTGTCTCCAGACTACAGCCCCAGAACTCTCAACTGTCAGCAGATGTTGGACATCCTGCTGTTGGAGGCCATGGAGCGGCGCGATGACCCGACATACTCAGCGTACGTGAGGAACGACAGCCCTGGCGTGGCCTCTGAGATCACAACATTGATCACAGATGACGAGATGAGCCACCGCACCAGCAAACGCTGTTGGACAGGAGTGTCCAACAAACTCAAGGTGTTCTTCACCTTGTGTTACACCAAAGCCACGCTGCGACATGCACTTCGGCGCCTGAGCTGTTGTCCCTGCGCTAGATATGAGTCTTTGGACGACGTGATGGACTAGGCCTCTCCTCTACTGCAGGAGATGGTTCATAAGGAGATGGACCAGGGAGAGCTCGTGCAGCTGAGCGAGCAGCTCACTCAGGTCATAACCACCGCAATGGCTCCAGCAAAAAGCCGGGCCAGTTTCAGGAAGCAAGTCCAGTTGGAGGTGCGGAACTTCATGGACGTTGTCTCTAACTGGCTGAACACGCATTCTCAATTGCCAGACCTGATAAACCCGGTCCAGAGAACACTGGGGAGGATCCACAAACTGGTACAGCGACCTACACCTAAACTGGTACAGCGACTGGTACAGCTGCACACCACCTACACGGTTACCAAAGAGAGGGTGAAAGTGATGGTACGCCACGCCAGGGCCATGCTGCGCTCCTTTAATTCCCTTCTGAGCTGCAGGGGCAGTATGCCCATTAAGAAGCACGCTACAGCATGTGAGCATCAGGAGGAGGAAGAGGAGGAGGAAGAGGAACACCAGGAGGAGGAAGAGCAAGAGCCATCTTCTGATGAAGAAGAGAGTGAGACGGAGCAGCCCAGAGGCTCCAAAGTGTCTCCAGACTACAGCCCCAGAACTCTCAACTGTCAGCAGATGTTGGACATCCTGCTGTTGGAGGCCATGGAGCGGCGCGATGACCCGACATACTCAGCGTACGTGAGGAACGACAGCCCTGGCGTGGCCTCTGAGATCACAACATTGATCACAGATGACGAGATGAGCCACCGCATCAGCAAACGCTGTTGGACAGGAGTGTCCAACAAACTCAAGGTGTTCTTCACCTTGTGTTACACCAAAGCCACGCTGCGACATGCACTTCGGCGCCTGAGCTGTTGTCCCTGCGCTAGATATGAGTCTTTGGACGACGTGATGGACTAGGCCTCTCCTCTACTGCAGGAGATGGTTTATAAGGAGATGGACCAGGGAGAGCTCGTGCAGCTGAGCGAGCAGCTCACTCAGGTCATAACCACCGCAATGGCTCCAGCAAAAAGCCGGGCCAGTTTCAGGAAGCAAGTCCAGTTGGAGGTGCGGAACTTCATGGACGTTGTCTCTAACTGGCTGAACACGCATTCTCAATTGCCAGACCTGATAAACCCGGTCCAGAGAACACTGGGGAGGATCCACAAACTGGTACAGCGACCTACACCTAAACTGGTACAGCGACTGGTACAGCTGCACACCACCTACACGGTTACCAAAGAGAGGGTGAAAGTGATGGTACACCACGCCAGGGCCATGCTGCGCTCCTTTAATTCCCTTCTGAGCTGCAGGGGCAGTATGCCCATTAAGAAGCACGCTACAGCATGTGAGCATCAGGAGGAGGAAGAGGAACACCAGGAGGAGGAAGAGCAAGAGCCATCTTCTGATGAAGAAGAGAGTGAGACGGAGCAGCCCAGAGGCTCCAAAGTGTCTCCAGACTACAGCCCCAGAACTCTCAACTGTCAGCAGATGTTGGACATCCTGCTGTTGGAGGCCATGGAGCGGCGCAATGACCCGACATACTCAGCGTACGTGAGGAACGACAGCCCTGGCGTGGCCTCTGAGATCACAACATTGATCACAGATGACGAGATGAGCCACCGCACCAGCAAACGCTGTTGGACAGGAGTGTCCAACAAACTCAAGGTGTTAGGTGTTCGGGGTGGACAGGAAAAGGATGTACATAATTCACGTTCTTGCATTTACGTGGCTGTTGTACATTTTTCTTGTCTAAATATGTTTAATAAATACATTTGTAGAAAAAGTCAGCTATTTCAGTTTTGTATATGAGGATTAGAGTCTGTGTTGGGCTTTATTATTGGTAAACTGTAGCATGTGCAGATTTTTTTTTCTAATTAATATTTTTTATTGCACTTTACATTTTTAGTACTTCCCCTCCCCCTCCCTCCCCACTCGTGCATAGCGGCACTTAAAACTCAAAACCTTACATAAAATTATCAAAGTACAATTAATACCATATGACAGTGCGATTTCACTTATTCTTAACAGATCCCATTTATTATCAGAACATGCTGTAAATGAGTCCACCCAGAAGCAAACAAATATATTGATTGTCACCTAAACTCATAGATAAGTCAAAGCCTGCCCCATACAGGTCCACAATTCAGAGCCCAAAATATTGCTCAGAGAACCAATTCGCCTATAGTTGTGGTTGCCAAAAATAAAGTGTAAGATACTCGATGGATTGAGAGGGATTGAAAAGGTCCGCTTAATACTTTAAACATAAGAAGATATTTGATGGCAATAAATACCGAGATGACCTGTCTTTCATCTGCTCATGCATTAAACTTGCATGAGCCTCAGACTTATATATACAGAATGTTAGTTATAACATTCTGTATATAGAAGTCTGAGGGTCAAACATTGCAGAGAATCTTGATCTTGCAAATTGCAAAGTAAGTCCTAAAATTATCGACTTTGTAGAACTAGAAACCTGGGAAGGAGCCTCTGTCCTATCCCATTAACTCTCATTTGCATATTGGGTATTTCAGTATCTTGATTTTAGTGGGTCACTGCCACATGACAATTAACAATTGGTGTTCAGTTTAACCCTCCCTCTGTCTTTGGGTCCATTTGACCCTCTACGTTTTGTTGTTTTATTTTTTTCCCCTGCAGCTATCAAACTTTCACGGGTGGTCTAAAACATCACCTAACTAACAAATTTAGCTAAAGCATGTTTTTTTTCTAATATGAAATAGATATTGCTCATTAACCAAATACGTAATGTTCAAAAGAGAGCATGAGGGTTGAGTTCTCTTACACCACAATATGATATTAGGCCGAATATATTTATATCCCTGATAAAGGTTTGTTAAATCAGCATAGAGATTAAGTTTGTCGCCTTACAGTATCAAATTGTTTTTGTGGCTCATGATTAATCAATCAGAGCGTCTTTGGAAACCCAACTTAACTTTGTGCTTATTGCATTATGATTGACGCCGTCTAATGTAGATTTATCATTGATTAGGACTCAAAAGGCATGCAGATGTTACATCGGGGTCAACATTGTACTGGTCATCTTCTTGTATGTTCAAAGCCAATCGAGATCCTCACAGATAACTGCATGCCATTACCGAATGTAAATAAGGAGGGAAAGGTTGTCGTTGTGCATTTTTAAACTAATATGACACTGCATTCAACTCCCATCACTCACAGCCGCGAGACAGCATGAGCAACTGCTTCAGTCTTTGCCCCGTGTAGCAAAAGTTCAACTTTAGTGTCCCAGAGCAGAGCAGCAGCGGTGGAGGCGTGTGTAATCCAACAGTTCATAGTTACGTCTTTGACTGAAGAGAGGAGGAGCTTGTCTGGTCGCCTGGCAGCCACAGGATTGTTGACCAACTCAAAAAACATATCAGTCTTTGTGAGGCTTAATTATGTCCACTTCAGAGTGCATATCAGCAGAGCAGAGTCATTGTTTTGTGGACTGGTTGTCACATACTGTACAGGCAGCGTGCAGTGAAGTTCGCCAAGATTCATGTCATTTAATAATTCCAGAAGCCTAAGAAACCATTATCCAGACTTTTGTTCATGTAATGGCAATGTTGTTATCTAAAGCGAAAAGAAACCAGGTTGACCCCTTTCTTGTCTTCACACTATATTATGTGATTATTTTGGTTGCGTACCATTCTAAACTGTACATTATTACAGTTTGACAATCAAAGAGGCTGTGGGAAGTACTTTTTCATTCTGATCAAGAGCTGTTCGACATTTATGCTGACGTATTTTAGTTGTAGTTTAACCTCAACATTACTGATTTGGCCTTATTTTATACCACCACTACTACTAGCTCCAAACATGTCTGTTGACTGAGGTTCACAATTCTGCTCATTTCAGACTTCCCTCCTTTGGCCCTCATTTTGTCTATAAAATAACTGTGCCCTTATACTTCACATTACGGGGTTGTCGAAGTCTCCCCACGGCTTAGTGCCCCTAAAGCACAAAAGGTTGAAGTAACTTGCATCGACAAATGATGATCTTGCTCGTAATTAAGGAGGTTTGACTATAAACGTTGTTAGTTTTGGAAATAAAAATAACAAATTTCTTTAGGACCATCCTTATTGTCCTGGGCCTCTGCCCCTCCTTCCTTCGCAAATTTAACAACACAGCAGCTTTGTGTTGTAGAAAAGAAGATGTGGAGAGGACGACAGACAGGAGTCTAACCTTGTGCAGTATTAAGGATAAGTTGACCATTGACCTTCTAATGCAAACTTCCTACATGTCTCCATCAGGACTCATATGCAGCATTGTTTTCTTGATTTTGGGAATTAGAATTGAATTAAAAGCATTTGGGTTTCGTCATTCATTTTAATAATATTTGTTTTAATATGCCACTACACATTCTCTAGCGAAATAACAAACTAAAGCACCAGCCACCGCAATACTTTGATCATGATTAATTCAATGCAAGTTAATAACAAGTCTTCTACATTCAGTCCACAAACCGTCCCCTACATACATCTGTTTCTTGTTTTTCCTTTCTGCTGTCCTGCCATTTGCCCTCTCTAACACCCACCATGCACTATTCCCCACGGTCACCGTCTCAGAGAGCGTGTCCCACAAATATAACATAGCATGAGGTCAGCAGAGGGAATGCTCTGTTAGCATTGATCAGTCTTTAGCTATACTATTCAATAATCAGCAGTCAAAACTTTCCACCTTTATCAGAGCTTATGTTTCTACGAACACAAAGAAGTATGAACACATATTAATCAAAGAGGCCCTTGCATACCAAGACTGGACGTAAATGGGTGTAGAGGAGCCGTAAAGTAACGAATGGGTTGTTGGGAGACCATATAAGGTCTTACGTGAACCAGATGTTGAACGTCATACATACTTACAACATCTAGATACACGAAACTAATAGGCCTCTTGCCAGCTTGTGGCGCTCGGGCCTAATAATGGATTTATGTGTCATTCAAAAACATTAATAAATAAATGCTGGATTATCATTCAAATTCAAAGGGTGGTACAATGTTTTATAATTCTATTTGCTTGATGTTTTTTATAAAAACACCATTACAAATTGTACCCCAATGTCCATACCTAAATCCTTTTGATGTTAAGTAAGATCTTCTCCAATTCTGACAGCTCCCTTGCCAGTCGTTTCTGATTTGTCAATGTGGTAATACAATGACAAATTTGTAAGTATTTATAGAAATCTTATTTTAATTGTCCAAAATCCTCTTTTAAATCAGTAAATTTTTTCAAAGTTTCATTATTAAACAATTGGTAAATCTGTGCTATTCCAAATCTTCTCCAGTTCATCAAGAATGATTTTCCAGTTGGATTTGGGAAGTCAAATGGTGGAGAAATTAATGAGACCGAAGAACAAAGTTCCCGTTCAATGTGTGTCCAGTGGAGACACTTTTAGGATGAAGCCAGCCTAAAGGGGCGTTCAGACCGCAGCGACCAGTTTACATGTAAAGTCTATGGTGTCGTGCGACAAAAGCAGTATGCCCATTAAGAAGCACGCTACAGCATGTGAGCATCAGGAGGAGGAAGAGGAACACCAGGAGGAGGAAGAGCTAGAGCCATCTTCTGATGAAGAAGAGAGTGAGACAGAGCAGCCCAGAGGCTCCAAAGTGTCTCCAGACTACAGCCCCAGAACTCTCAACTGTCAGCAGATGTTGGACATCCTGCTGTTGGAGGCCATGGAGCGGCGCGATGACCCGACATACTCAGCGTACGTGAGGAACGACAGCCCTGGCGTGGCCTCTGAGATCACAACATTGATCACAGATGACGAGATGAGCCACCGCACCAGCAAACGCTGTTGGACAGGAGTGTCCAACAAACTCAAGGTGTTAGGTGTTAGGGGTGGACAGGAAAAAGATGTACATAATTCACGTTCTTGCATTTACGTGGCTGTTGTACATTTTTCTTGTCTAAATATGTTTAATAAATACATTTGTAGAAAAAGTCAGCTATGTCAGTTTTGTATATGAGGATTAGAGTCTGTGTTGGGCTTTATTATTGGTAAACTGTAGCATGTGCAGATTTTTTTTTCTAATTAATATTTTTTATTGCACTTTACATTTTTAGTACTTCCCCTCCCCCTCCCTCCCCACTCGTGCATATAAACATCTAGATACACGAAACTAATGCGAAACAGATTGATAAATCTGTGTTATTCCAAATCTTCTCCAGTTCATCAAGAATGATTTTCCAGTTGGATTTGGGAGGTCAAATGGTGGAGAAATTAATGAGACCGAAGAACAAAGTTCCCGTTCAATGTGTGTCCAGTGGAGACACTTTTAGGATGAAGCCAGCCTAAAGGGGCGTTCAGACCGCAGCGACCAGTTTACATGTAAAGTCTATGGTGTCGCGCGACAAAAGCAGTATGCCCATTAAGAAGCACGCTACAGCATGTGAGCATCAGGAGGAGGAAGAGGAGGAAGAGCTAGAGCCATCTTCTGATGAAGAAGAGAGTGAGACGGAGCAGCCCAGAGGCTCCAAAGTGTCTCCAGACTACAGCCCCAGAACTCTCAACTGTCAGCAGATGTTGGACATCCTGCTGTTGGAGGCCATGGAGCGGCGCGATGAGCCGACATACTCAGCGTACGTGAGGAACGACAGCCCTGGCGTGGCCTCTGAGATCACAACATTGATCACAGATGACGAGATGAGCCACCGCACCAGCAAACGCTGTTGGACAGGAGTGTCCAACAAACTCAAGGTGTTCTTCACCTTGTGTTACACCAAAGCCACGCTGCGACGCACTTCGGGCGCCTGGAGCTGTTGTCCCTGCGCTAGATATGAGTCTTTGAGGACGTGGATGGACCAGGCCTCTTCTCTACTGCAGGAGATGGTTCATAAGGAGATGGACCAGGAGAGTTTCTGCGGCAGCTGAGCGAGCCGCTTACTCAGGTCATAACCACCGCAATGGCTCCAGCAAAAAGCCGGGCCAGTTTCAGGAAGCAAGTCCAGTTGGAGGTGCGGAACTTCATGGACGTTGTCTCTAACTGGCTGAACACGCATTCTCAATTGCCAGACCTGATAAACCCGGTCCAGAGAACACTGGGGAGGATCCACAAACTGGTACAGTGACCTACACCTAAACTGGTACAGCGACTGATACAGCTGCACACCACCTACACGGTTACCAAAGAGAGGGTGAAAGTGATGGTACGCCACGCCAGGGCCATGCTGCGCTCCTTTAATTCCCTTCTGAGCTGCAGGGGCAGTATGCCCATTAAGAAGCACGCTACAGCATGTGAGCATCAAGAGGAGGAAGAGGAACACCAGGAGGAGGAAGAGCTAGAGCCATCTTCTAATGGGAAGAGAGTGAGACAGAGCAGCCCAGAGGCTCCAAAGTGTCTCCAGACTACAGCCCCAGAACTCTCAACTGTCAGCAGATGTTGGACATCCTGCTGTTGGAGGCCATGGAGCGGCGCGATGACCCGACATACTCAGCGTACGTGAGGAACGACAGCCCTGGCGTGGCCTCTGAGATCACAACATTGATCACAGATGACGAGATGAGCCACCGCACCAGCAAACGCTGTTGGACAGGAGTGTCCAACAAACTCAAGGTGTTAGGTGTTAGGGGTGGACAGGAAAAAGATGTACATAATTCACGTTCTTGCATTTACGTGGCTGTTGTACATTTTTCTTGTCTAAATATGTTTAATAAATACATTTGTAGAAAAAGTCAGCTATGTCAGTTTTGTATATGAGGATTAGAGTCTGTGTTGGGCTTTATTATTGGTAAACTGTAGCATGTGCAGATTTTTTTTTCTAATTAATATTTTTTATTGCACTTTACATTTTTAGTACTTCCCCTCCCCCTCCCTCCCCTCTCGTGCATATAAACATCTAGATACACGAAACTAATGCGAAACAGATTGATAAATCTGTGTTATTCCAAATCTTCTCCAGTTCATCAAGAATGATTTTCCAGTTGGATTTGGGAGGTCAAATGGTGGAGAAATTAATGAGACCGAAGAACAAAGTTCCCGTTCAATGTGTATCCAGTGGAGACACTTTTAGGATGAAGCCAGCCTAAAGGGGCGTTCAGACCGCAGCGACCAGTTTACATGTAAAGTCTATGGTGTCGCGCGACAAAAGCAGTATGCCCATTAAGAAGCACGCTACAGCATGTGAGCATCAGGAGGAGGAAGAGGAGGAGGAACACCAGGAGGAGGAAGAGCTAGAGCCATCTTCTGATGAAGAAGAGAGTGAGACGGAGCAGCCCAGAGGCTCCAAAGTGTCTCCAGACTACAGCCCCAGAACTCTCAACTGTCAGCAGATGTTGGACATCCTGCTGTTGGAGGCCATGGAGCGGCGCGATGAGCCGACATACTCAGCGTACGTGAGGAACGACAGCCCTGGCGTGGCCTCTGAGATCACAACATTGATCACAGATGACGAGATGAGCCACCGCACCAGCAAACGCTGTTGGACAGGAGTGTCCAACAAACTCAAGGTGTTCTTCACCTTGTGTTACACCAAAGCCACGCTGCGACGTGCACTTCGGCGCCTGAGCTGTTGTCCCTGCGCTAGATATGAGTCTTTTGAGGACGTGATGGACCAGGCCTCTTCTCTACTGCAGGAGATGGTTCATAAGGAGATGGACCAGGGAGAGCTCGTGCAGCTGAGCGAGCCGCTTACTCAGGTCATAACCACCGCAATGGCTCCAGCAAAAAGCCGGGCCAGTTTCAGGAAGCAAGTCCAGTTGGAGGTGCGGAACTTCATGGACGTTGTCTCTAACTGGCTGAACACGCATTCTCAATTGCCAGACCTGATAAACCCGGTCCAGAGAACACTGGGGAGGATCCACAAACTGGTACAGTGACCTACACCTAAACTGGTACAGCGACTGATACAGCTGCACACCACCTACACGGTTACCAAAGAGAGGGTGAAAGTGATGGTACGCCACGCCAGGGCCATGCTGCGCTCCTTTAATTCCCTTCTGAGCTGCAGGGGCAGTATGCCCATTAAGAAGCACGCTACAGCATGTGAGCATCAAGAGGAGGAAGAGGAACACCAGGAGGAGGAAGAGCTAGAGCCATCTTCTAATGGGAAGAGAGTGAGACAGAGCAGCCCAGAGGCTCCAAAGTGTCTCCAGACTACAGCCCCAGAACTCTCAACTGTCAGCAGATGTTGGACATCCTGCTGTTGGAGGCCATGGAGCGGCGCGATGACCCGACATACTCAGCGTACGTGAGGAACGACAGCCCTGGCGTGGCCTCTGAGATCACAACATTGATCACAGATGACGAGATGAGCCACCGCACCAGCAAACGCTGTTGGACAGGAGTGTCCAACAAACTCAAGGTGTTAGGTGTTAGGGGTGGACAGGAAAAAGATGTACATAATTCACGTTCTTGCATTTACGTGGCTGTTGTACATTTTTCTTGTCTAAATATGTTTAATAAATACATTTGTAGAAAAAGTCAGCTATGTCAGTTTTGTATATGAGGATTAGAGTCTGTGTTGGGCTTTATTATTGGTAAACTGTAGCATGTGCAGATTTTTTTTTCTAATTAATATTTTTTATTGCACTTTACATTTTTAGTACTTCCCCTCCCCCTCCCTCCCCACTCGTGCATATAAACATCTAGATACACGAAACTAATGCGAAACAGATTGATAAATCTGTGTTATTCCAAATCTTCTCCAGTTCATCAAGAATGATTTTCCAGTTGGATTTGGGAGGTCAAATGGTGGAGAAATTAATGAGACCGAAGAACAAAGTTCCCGTTCAATGTGTGTCCAGTGGAGACACTTTTAGGATGAAGCCAGCCTAAAGGGGCGTTCAGACCGCAGCGACCAATGCGATCAGTTTACATGTAAAGTCTATGGTGTCACGCGACAAAAGCCTCCTGCAATTTTGCGGCGCGAATCCTGCGATTCTGTCGTGCGGCGCGACGCGACAAGAGCGACATTGTGGAGGCCGCAAAATTGTTTCATTCGCGCGACCATCGCAGAAGATAACCAAAGCTGAACTTTCTGCGGCCAACGCCGCGACCGCCGCGGATGGCAACCAATCAGAGACCACGCTTGAGTGACGTAACTACGTAATTCATTATCCAGGAAGAAGGACGTAAACAAACCAAACGCATGATTGACCGAACAGACCTGAGCCCGCACACGAGTTCCGTGCAGAGTTTTATTGGCAGAATAAGCCCCTGACTACGGAAACGTATTGCATTCATTTGAATAATAAAAGTTTCTGTTTTAACGAGAAAAGTTTCTGTTTTAACGAGAAAAGTTTCTGTTTTTATGGGAAAAATAAATCCTGTTTTTATGAGAAAAGTAATTTCTGTTTTAACGACTAAAATTAATTCTGTTTTACCGAGAAAAGTTTCTGTTTTTATGAGAAAAATAAATCCTGTTTTAACGAGAAAAGTAAGTGTTTTATGAGCAAAATACGGTGTTTCACCAGGGCTGTAAGTTTAGGCGGAGCTGGCTGGATGCTACTACTGTTGTAGCCTTTAGTCTTGTTGGCTATATATTCGTAGTATAACGTGGGTTACATATTTATACGTCTTTGATACCAAGGGATTGAGACGAGACCTTGGAACAGCTTCTGTGTCATTTATTACAACCTCTCATTTTAGTACATACACGTGACAGTGCCACCCAGCGATCATAGTGGTAATTGCTCATCACAATACACCACAACTGCTGAGGCGCAAATGTACGATTTAGCCAGTTTGATACGCTTTTATTTTGATTTAGGCTTATGACATTGGGAGATTTTGGTGTCACTGAGCAGTCTTGACGGTATTGTCATCAGCATGTCAACTTTGCGACGACATCTGAAGGATCTGCGCCTGTTCAGACGCAGTAACAAGTCAGACCTGTTGACGCTATGTATTTCTCCAGGATCAATTAAATCAATATGGTATGTGTTATGATCAGTAGTTATTATGGCGTATGCCACAAGGGTGCGCTGCTGTTTAGGATAGCACTGTGTGTTATATATATAAAACAACAGAAGTAAAAAAACGTATTTGTACAACATGTGGGAACTGTGTAAGAACTGCTCTATGAATAAGGACATTAAAAGAAAGTTAATCTAATGGAAAACAAGCTTCATTCTTCAAGAACACGAACACAACAGTATGCTTTATGGATACTAGACTATGCATTTAAAGTGTATTCAAGCCGGTTACGTGGTGACTCAGGAGACAATCAGAAACCTCCTGAAGATTTTGGACCCCAATGGAGTTCAAATGAGACGCAGAAATCGCCTTCATCGCCGTCTATATCAGAATCCAGGGCCAAACTTCTTATGGCACATAGATTCATATGACAAGCTTAAACCATATGGAATCTGCATAAACGGTCGCAAAGTTGACATGCTGATGACAATACCGTCAAGACTGCTCAGTGACACCAAAATCTCCCAATGTCATAAGCCTAAATCAAAATAAAAGCGTATCAAACTGGCTAAATCGTACATTTGCGCCTCGGTAGTAGCATCTAGCCAGCTCCGCTTAAACTTACAGCCCTGGTGAAACACCGTATTTTGCTCATAAAACACTTACTTTTCTCGTTAAAACAGGATTTATCTTTCTCATAAAAACAGAAACTTTTCTCGGTAAAACAGGATTAATTTTAGTCGTTAAAACAGAAATTACTTTTCTCATAAAAACAGGATTTATTTTTCTCATAAAAACAGAAACTTTTCTCGTTAAAACAGAAACTATTGTCATTAAAACAGAAACTTTTCTCGTTAAAACAGAAACTTTTCTCGTTAAAACAGAAACTTTTATTATTCAAATGAATGCAATACGTTGCCGTACCTGACAGAGCTTCAAGTGTTTAGTGTTCTACTCCTGTTCCAGAAGTGCCTGTCCCTCCGCTGACGCTGGCCCAATGATCTCTCCCTCGCTCTTTTCTTCAGCTTTTTGGGAGGGCATCCGTGGCTCTCTCTCTCCCTCTCTCTCCTCTGCTCCGTGTAGCAGCCGCGCGCTTTTATTATGGTGCCGTCACATATTTTGATCACTTTATCGAGGAAAACAACAGTGCTGGCTGCACTCCGCGCTCCATGGAGCGCATGTTACACACGTGACACACACGTGCTCGTCTCTGCCCGCTGAGACTGAGCCAACACGGCCCAGGTCCGCGCCCAGCCCGACAACAGAGCGGAAAATGTTTTTTTTTTTTTTCTCAGCGACCAAGTCGCGCGACTAATGTGACTGTCCTTAAATGCACAGGCGACAAACTAGGGGCGACAGGCGCGATTTTGTCGCGGCGGTCTGAACAGGGCTTCACAGAGCTTTTACTTGACACGACCAATAATATAGTCTGGAAGTACCAATCCTCCTTTTTCTTTAGGTTTAGTTAAAGTCTTATAAGCAATTCGATGTATTCCTTTTTTCCATATAAATTGGGCAATATATTTATTGAGTAATTTAAAAAAGATTTGTCAGTATAGCATGGTAAGGATTGGTAGAGATATAAGAAGCAAGGTAATATATTCACTTTAATCACATTAATTCTTCCAATCAGTGAAATAGTGAGGAGGTTCCAGTATTCCAACTCCTATGAAGCAGTGGCATATAGTTTATTTCATAAAGATCTGATAGTTTAACTGTTACATTTACCCCAAATATTTGAAACCAGTTTCCGTCCAGGAATAGTCTTTATGTTGATTATTTAGGTTTGTGTTAAGTGTGAGAGCATGAGTTTTATTAATATTTACCTTATAGTCCGATACAGATCCAAATAATGGTTTCTAGTGTTAGCGGAATGGATTTTTGGGGTTTTATATTACAGTATACAAAACAATAATGAGATCCTCTTTCCAATTGTAATTGCAGGGATCTCCTTGTTCTGTTCCGTTTTTGATTGACATTCTCATATAACACAATTTGCGTCTCCTTAGACGGCAGAAACGCACAGAACGAGTCTGGTGACGCGTGAAGGACGTAAAACAGCGTAAGATTCTCCGATAAGTGACGTAGATGATGTGAAAATACGTCAGAGGTAGAACCAGGTCGACAGCACGTGTGTTGGAGGCATGGAGTGGGCTTTTAAATGACTCTTCCTCAAAACACACTTAATACAGTGGACCCATAGACATAAAAATAGTGGACAGACGGTTGTCGCTCCGCCCCATTCGTGATAATGCGGCTTAGTCATGGAGAATTCAAAATGGCCGCGGGTTAGCCCCCACCACTCCCCGCTCGGTGGGGAGGCGGGGAGAGGGCGACTTTGGGGTGGCCTTTTGCTGACGTTCTGCCGTCGTTGCCTCTATGGTTACCGCCCACTCGTAGGTGTATGGCTGCGCCCTGACATTTCCAGCGCGTAAAACCCGCCTTCTTCATTAGATATGCATGAACTTTAAAAAATCACAGCGGCTAAACCAGCCTGGTTCAAAAAAATTCACCCCCCTCAGCGTTGTCACAGAGCCGTAAGCTAACGTTTGAGACCAAAGCCGTATTTTGAGCCAGGCTCTAAAGTAGGTTTTGAAACGTCTTAAGCCCTGTTCACACCGCAGCGACAAAATCGCGTCTGTCGCCCCTAGTTTGTCGCCTGTGCATTTAAGGACAGTCGCTTTAGTTGCGCGACTTGGTCGCCAAAAAAAAAGTCACCAGCGGACACGCGGCGCGACCAGCACAGCTAACCTGCTGCTAGAGTTTAGATTCCTGGGAGCGGGGCGTTCGGCCCACATTTTCTGCTCTGTTGTCGGGCCGGGCCGCAGACCTGGGCCGTGTGGACTCGGTCTCAGAGCAGAGACGAGCACGTGTGGTGTCACGTTTGTAACATGCGCTTCACGGCGAAAGAGCGCGGTGTGTAGCTAGCACTGTGTTGTTTTCCTCCTCATCCTCCGATAAAGTGGTCAAAATATGTGACGGCACCTTAATAAAAGTGCGCGGCTGCTACACGGAGCAGAGGAGAGAGAGGGAGAGCCACGGATGCCCTCCCAAAAAGCTGAAGAAAAGAGCGAGAGAGAGGGATCATTGGTCCAGCGTCAGCGGAGGGACAGGCACTTCTGGAACAGGAGACGTCCCGTTGGTGCAGGTAGAACACTAAACACTTGAAGCCCTGTCAGGCGCTTATTCTGCCGATAAAACTCTGCAGGAGCTCAGTTTACGGTTCTACTCGTGCGTGGGCTCGGGTCTGTTCGGTCAATCATGCGTTTGGTTTGTTTACGTCCTTCTTTCCGGATAATGATATACGTAGTTACGTCACTCACGCGTGGTCTCTGATTGGTTGCCATCCGCGGCGTTGGCCGCAGAAAGTTCAGCTTTGTTTATCTTCTGCGACGGTCGCCCAAGTCGCGCGAATGAAGTGATTTTGCGTCCGCCACAAAGTCGCTCTTGTCGCGTCGCGCCGCACGACAGAATCGCAGGATTCGCGCCGCGCCGGTCGCCTCGGTCGCGCCGCAAAATCGCAGGAGGCTTTTGTCGCGCAACACCATAGACTTAACATGTAAACTGGTCGCGTTGGTCGCTGCGGTTTGAACGCCCCTTAACTCCCCATTGACTTGCATTGAATAATTCTACTTCCACAGCCAGCATGTAGCGGTCAGCAGCAGATTGCAAACATGGCAGCCTACAGTCGGCGGCTCAATTTGAGCGCGGTAGCCTCGCCCACTGTGTGGAACGCTACTTTAGGTATATTTCTGATGACATTATTAGAACAAGATTAAAAGCTCAAAAAAGTAGCTGTAGCAGAATATGTTCCCTTTAAATGACTCCATAAACGCCCTGCAATCAGCGCTATCTATCTGCCTATCTATCTGTCTGTCTGTTCGTCCGTCTATCTATCTATACATACATATATATATATCTATATAGATATATGGATACTGAACATATGTGCTACTCCACCTCAAATGGTACTTGTGCTTGTTTAAACATTAGACATTGGTTGTTTTGAAAAACATCACATATCTACTTTGGCATTACATTGGTAATTATTAAACAGTAGTGAGTCTTTCCTTTACAAATGTGTTGTCATAGAAACCACTGAGCGTAAACCCCTCACTGTAACATCAGTCAGTGACTCAAACGGTTAAGATAATTTGGTAAATCAGCTCATTTTTGTCGGACACCAGCCTCTCACCTGAGTTGTTTTCCCGACTTATGAGCGTTCATGTGCGTTTTTTAAACATGAAAAACATTTTCTCCGAGTTCTCGAGGACTGCATGAATGCAGCATAAAACCTAATGGGTTGTGTTCATGTGACACCGCAACATTCCATCAGCCATGATATTAATACAGATGGTGGGCAGCTAAACTGAATGTTGCTTAAATGCAAACTTTGGTGGTAATACAATGAGTTCTTATGTCTAGTCACTGAGAGAAATCATCAGGGTCAACATTTGTGAATGTACCTTTGAGATATTTATATTTCATGGCAAAAAGGAATACAGAAATTGCAAAAAAAAAGCCAGATACAAAATACAAAGCACATTGGTGACAAACTGTAAGGTATTTGTAAAACTTAATGGCACGCCTGAAGAAGCCAGAGTCTTAGAGATCAAGAGCTTGGAAGACCTGGATACATTTCAATAAGACTCTATGTGAATGGAAAATGAGACAATAAATACTGAAAAGAGACTGAAATACAACTAAACAAAATATGGATGAGGACATAGATCCTGACAATATTTTTTTCAGCACTATCAACAATAACTGTACCTACTATACTGATGAGGAATTCAACAAACACATTAAAATGGAGGACAAACTATCGATTGTTCTGTTTAATAGCAGGAGTATGTACACAAACTTTACTTCAATCAAAGAATATCTGCAGCAAATAAATCATCAGTTTAGTGTTATTGCAATAACAGAGACTTGGCTAAATGAGGAGAAAGGTATACATTTCACGCTGGAAGGATATGAGATGAACTATATGAACAGATTCAACAAAATTGGAGGAGGAGTGGCATTATATGTTAAAAATACATTAAAATATAAAATACTGGACAGAATGACAACAACTATCAAGAATGTTATGGAATGCATAACAATCGAAATACAGATTGAAAAGAGCAACAATGTCATAATAAGTTGTGTTTATCGTGCACCAGGTCAAGCATTGAACAGTTCAGTGAATGGATGGAGCAAACTTTTGATAAAAACAACAACAAAACCTTATTCGTTTGTGGTGATTGGAACATTGATTTGCTCAATTATACATAAAAATAAAGCAACGTACGATTTTATGACTAAATTAAGCAGTTTGACTTTATATCCAAGGATCACAAGACCAAGCAGAATTACAGCAAAATGTTCCACCCTCATTGACAATATTTTTTCCAATGATATTAATAATAATACCACCAGTGGTCTTCTAATTTGTGACATAAGTGATCACTTACCGGTCTTTACACTTTATGATGGGGGGAATCTAAGAAAAAATATGAAAATGCAAAGCAACTTCCAACATCCCAAACAGAGGAACGGCTAAATGCATTAAAAGAGGAACTGATGGTACAAGATTGGGGGGTTGTGTTGGGAGAGCAAGATGTTAATAATGCTTATAATTAATAACAACAATTTGTAATGGTGATTTTTATAAAAACATCAAGCAACAGAATAATGGAACAAAATTATAAATTTGTGCACAGAGTGTTCTTGACTCCTCTGAGGATGAGTGGGGTGTATCCCAGTTTGTCTTCTAAATGTACAAGATGTAAATCTCACACAGTATCATATGTTCATAAGTTTTGCAAAAAAGTAGACTTTTCTGCAAAACTTGTGATGAAAAGGCCTGTTAAAAAATCTTTAAGAAGCCTATTTGGTGTAGAGTGTGATCTGGAAATGAACTCACTCCAACAGAAACAGCTGGGCAGAATATCATACGTAGCTGAAAAGTGTAGACTCTTTAATTGGAACAAAGTCAACCCTCCAACATTTGTCTTGTTTAAACAATTTTTGCAAGACATTTCACATTTAGAATACCATACACACGCACTGAAAAATATTAATGCCTCAACGAACTCTGACCTCTGATGTAGGTGACTCAATCTCCAGACCACAAAATTTGATACAAATAATAATTAAATGAAAACTCCCACAAATGCATATGACTAGTAGACATTTTAAAAATTACCTTAAATTATACATCAGAATACTCATAGAAGAGGGATCATGGAATATAAATAATAGTGATCTGGAGCTTGGGTTCATAATGCAGTATACAAAACTATTTTCGATGTAGTGACTATAAAGATACTGTAATGGTAACTGCATTGATAACATTATTAGGTCCGAGCGCCACAAGCTGGCGAGAGGCCTATTAGTTTCATAGTGCCGTGCAAAGCACTGCTGCGAAAGTGCGCACAAACATTTATTAATTTAAAAACAGCTCAGGAGATCTCTGGATATTTACGTATGATGTCACAAATCTGGGACATTTGGAGTGTTTTCTGAGGCTCAGAGGGGTGAGGCATTTACTAAACAGGGTTCATCAAACAAGCGTGAATGAAGCAACTCCAGGTCTGTTTCTGATGAGGGAACAATGTTATAACAAAAAAGTTAATTTTTGTGTAAGAAACAGTATGCAAAAACAACACATATTTCTCTGAATTTTGAGAAATAAAATTACACTGTGTTGGGAAATGACCTGGTGGAGTCAGACAATCTCCAAAACCACCACATAGAGTTCACCATAGCATGGCCCAATCATAGAAGATGGCGCTGTGTGTTCAATAAACTCCTGCACAGGGCTCTCAAGTCTCACGCATTGACGGTGAGACACACGCATTTGGGTATGTTCACACGCTCACACGCCACACTTCATATTTCTCACGCTCAAAACTAAAGACGCCATAAAATAAAATAAGGCCATGCTCCGTGTTGAAATATGTGAAATGGATGTGCAGCCGTATTTTGTACACGGAACTGTGTTACTGTAATGCAGTGGTTCCCAGCCTTTTTTGTCTCGAGTACCCCCTAAGCTTTGTTTTACACTCAGAGTACCCCTTAACTTGAGTTTTGGGCAAATAAATGGGTTTACTAGTCGAATATAGTCAATTATTTCTATTATATTTTTTATTTTAATTATAAGTATGATCCAAGAGACTCCAAAATATGCTAAATTTACAACTTATGACACTTTTTTACTCAAATAAAAGTATATTTAATCTTCATTTAAAACCTGAAACCATTCCAAGTACCCCCTGGTCATTTCTCAAGTACCCCTCGGGGTCCCCGTACCCCTGGTTGGGAAACACTGCTGTAATGAACGCACACTGTCCAATCAGGTCAATCCATATCTCTCTCTCTCTCTCTCTCTCTCTCTCTCTCTCTCTCTCTCTCTCTCTCTCTCTCTCTCTCTCTCTCTCTCTCTCTCTCTCTCTCTCTCTCTCTCTCTCTCTCTCTCTCTCTCTCTCTCTCTCTCGCTCGCGCGTTACGGTAGTCACGGTCCAGCTCCTCTAAATGTAAACACTGGCCAGTGAATTTAACGCGCAAAATTCACACGCACAACTCTCAAACAAATAACTGCCAAAACTTTCTGCAGTGATATGGACACACAATAACTACGGTAAGTAAGGCAAGACTTTTGATTACTCCAAAATGGTAATAATTGTGGTCTTTCTTACGTTTTGAAAACATGAATGCTAAAGCTATCATTAAAGTGGACATATCATGCTTTTACTTTCACCTTTTGAACATTTAAAACATTTACCTGGGGTCTAAATAAACTATACCTGCAATCTACAGTCTGAATTCCTCCTAATTTTCTTTCTACATGCCTCTCTTTTACTCCTTTTGTAAGGAGCGCTTTGAGCTTTGTTTTGGCACTGTCTCTTTAAATGCAAATGAGTTAGTTCTCACCCCACCCCCACCCAAGCGCATTTCATGCATGCACCGCCCCGTTCAGCCATTGTTGTAGTCCCAAACACAGTCCGCCTGTCGGATCCAAAACTTCTCAAAGTTAGAAAAACGAATGACAATCGAAAATTGAAACAAGCGATGACATCAACATCCAGCCACGAGCCAGAGTCTGACACAGACCAAGAGGAAATCGAAGACGACGATCCTCCGCAGCAAAGACTTCAAATGGCTGCATCTCAATGGTTTGTTTACTACTATGTAATTCGCTACGCGCTCCGTTAGCTTAACTGTGTGTGAAAGATGTTAACAGGTTGTCTAATGCAGTGGTTCTTAAACTAGGGGTCGCGTGGGGTCGCGGAAAACTTTTGTGGGGTCGCCAAATTTTTTCCAGTCGGGAATTAACGCGCTATTTTGTGAGGTGAAACTATGAAAAATATATATATATACAAATTCAGAGCTGCTGCTGCATTCCTAGGCGCTGTGTGTGCCGCTTTTTAGAGCTTAAATTCTTGTCCCGAGCCGAGCCGCCCGAATCAATTCGGCCTGCTCTGCTGTCGGGCTGAGTCGGGCTCGCCCGGGGCAGAGGCGCACGCGTGCGTGACATGTGCAGCCAGTGCTGTGTTCTTTCCTCCTCATCCTCGAATAAAGGGGTCAAGACACCTGACTGGAAAGAGCGCGGCGGGAGGAGAGAGAGAAAAGAGAGCGCAACAGAGGAGAGAGAGCAGGAGAAGAGAGAGAGTTAGCGCCGAGGGAGGAAAAAGAACAGGAGGAGAGAGCACGGATGCCCTCCCAAAAAGCTGAAGAAAGGAGCGAGGGAGAGAGCTCATGTGGGCCGGCGCCAGCGGAGGAACAGGCCCGTCTGGGACAGGAGGCGCCCTGCTGGTGCAGGTAGAACACTAAACACTTGAAGCCCTGTCAGGCGCCTTTATTCTGCCTTATCGCGTCCGTGAGCGGGCTCGCGCGTCCGTGAGCGGACTCGCGGTCAGAGCGGGACTCGCGCGTCAGAGCGGGCTCGGCGTGTCAGAGCTGGCTCAGGCGCCTGCGTGAACGGCGCGTTCGCCATTCAAACCCGCTCAGCGCTTCAGGTCTTCCGCCTCCTCACAGCGCCTTTATGCAGTTTCACTCAGATGATGGAGAAAAGTCCCACCTGAGGCTGGGCCTCATGGCTCCTGTCGGTCCACGCCTTTACTCTCTCTCTTCACAAAATCACAGAGGGCTCTGGGCTCACTGCCTTGACGCAGAAGCGCTCGACTCTCTAACTCGCCCTAACTAACTCGGCCCTAACTAACTTGTCCCAGACAAGGACCGAGATGTGTCCAATACTAACTTTCTATAACCCGCGCAGCCTGACCTGCAACTCCAGTTTTATGTACATTTCTAAGCATATTATTTCATGTACAATTTTAAGTGTTTTAGTTTATATACATTGTAAGTGTATAGTTGACATTGGAATCTGTCAGATATAAGGCCATCAGTGAAGTGCAAGTGAAAGTTAGTTTTACTGCTGTACAGTGAGGTAAAGAAAATAAAATCCCACAGTACTTTTTTTGTGGGGCATTTGACCCTGTGACCCCTGTATTTTATAGACATAAATACAACATTATTTAGTGTATTATTTAATGTCATAATTATTCAGTGTTTATTTGTTCACTTTGTTCTCTTTGTTCCACTTGTTGTGATATAAATTCTTGTAGTTCTTACATTGCGAGCTGGTTTTTAGTTGATTTAGTTTGACGGAATGACAAAAACCTTTTGAGGGAGTGTCAATAAATAGGTCTGCCCAAAATCGGCGTGGGAGTAATGTGGGGTCGCCAGACCTCACAAGATTTTTTTGTGGGGTCCCCAGACAAAAAGTTTAAGAACCACTGGTCTAATGGACCCTCACTTTACCATCTTACTACAACAACAGTCCGGGGGAAAAGGCTACTGTCAAGTCAGTCAGCGTAGTTATGGTGCTGCGGGCTACGCTTGCTGCGCGCTAATGCTAGCGACATGCTAACGTCAGCTACGAGCAGTCTGATGTGAGTTCTGCCTTATGAAAACCTCAAAAATAAATGTATTCAATGTATATATAAAGACATGTGCCCTAAGCAGCTGGAAAACAGCCGAGTAAAAGATGGGCAGCTACAGGTGTAATGCTAATCCCTCACAAATGGCCAGCACACAGGTAAAGAATACCTGGATAAAAAATAGGTCTAATAAACAGTGTTTCAGCGCTTGACTTACCGCCCGCTTATATCGCCATCTCCATAGACCGAAGGAACTGACCCTTCGATCAAATGCAATCTTTGAGCAAATCCTCGTTGTACTGGCGGAGGTTACTGAAGCAATTCCTTTCTTTGAAGTGCTTAGCGCACACAAACTGAACTTTCCCACTGTCAGTGGTACATTACCACTAAAAATAAACGTGTAACCAGCCGATCTCAGTTGTTCGGATGCAGGCGGTCGGGTGTAATGAGTTGTGCTAGTAACACAACCAAGAACAGAGCATTTTATCCTGTCTACTCAAGACCTTTGACATCTTTGGCGCTTTGGACTGCAAAATCGCTACGAGGAAAATAAAGATGGCGGTTCTTCTGCCGGAAGCTCTTGACCTTGTTTAGTAGTTCCGCTGTGACGACGTGATAGATAAAAATACGTGAACAGATAATGCGGATATTCGAACAAACTGAGAAATATGTTGCAAAATTTATATAAATATATCTCTGCAGCTACTTAAGTGATTAATTTCAACTTTTAGCCACTACCAGACACCCACAGTACACAATAAAAGGGATCTATGGGCCAAAAAAGTAGATTTTGCATGATATGTCCCCTTTAAAGAGGCCAAATCTGCAACCAACAGCTACAACAGCGCACATAAACATGTTTAAAACAAATAACTAGGGCTGCAACAAGTTAATCAATTAATCGCAACTAATCAATTATAGAAATGGTTGTCAACTAATTAAAATCATCTATCTATCATCTATCTCCACCAGGACGTTGTCAAACCCCTTCACTTTAGCTTTGTCTGGGGAAAATTTAATACAATTCTCCTATTCAAGGCTCTTTTGCATTCTAAACAACTAATCTATTAATCGAAGGAGTAATCGCTAGACTAATCGACACAAAATAATCGTTAGTTGCAGCCCTACAAATAACCACCAGGTACATTTACATGTTTTAAGTTCAATTTAAACCTATTTAGTAGTTATTAGTAAATTAGTCATGTTAAATGAAGATGTTAAAATATATATGACAGGTTAGACTACATATTTCACTAAAATGTAGTGAACATTATTATATTTATGGTGGGACACTACAGGTGAATTGGAAAAAACCTTACATTTAAAGATATCAATTGTAAACTTGTAAACTGTAGTAGTCCACATAAATGTAAGAAAAAATGTATTACAAGTTTTTCATTGTAATGTTTTCATGTAGAAATAAGATATTTTATGTGTAAAAATGGCTAAAATTGCACATTTTTGGGACAAGGTTTACATTTCTTGGATCATTTTTTACACATATTAGTTACAAAAAATGTACAGAGGGGATTTTGGATTTCTTATTTAGTTTTTGAGTAAACTAGATTAAAACCAATCTAGCCTGTAGTGTCTGATTTGACTAAAGATTTTGCCTATTTGTCCCCAGTTTGACAGTTTGTGTAAAGTTTATAAAGTTACTTCCTGGTTGAACATGAGACAAATATGACAGTTAGAGGTAATTCCATAACTGTTACCATAGCAACCAGACTGGAAACAAGGGCCAACTGTTACCTAGCAACCAGACTGTAAACAAGGCCAACATCCATATACATCACACATTTGTTATGATTTGACAAATAATACCTGATAACACCTTTATTTTAAAGGTCAGTTTAAACTGTCAGAAAAAATGTGATTGTTAAAGGTCCCATATTCTGCTATTTTCCCCTTTACACAGTCTATTGTAAGGGCTTTGTTGATACATTTTTGCGTTGTGCAATATCCATAACATAACAGTTTCCAAAAAACACCCATTTCTTGGACTGGCCCCCCTCCTCGCAAAAGCAAACGTCTCACTCTGAGATCTGACCCCCCCGAACAGAGAGCAGGCTGCCTCCCCCGCCCAACTCGCGCGCCTCCCCCGCCCAACTCGTGCCGAAGCCTAGAGCGGAGATGGTGCGCATGCGCCGTGTGCTCCGGTAAACAGCGATACACAAACACAGGAATAAACCTTTTATCCGTCCTGACGGTGCGTCGTGCTGAGTCCTACGTCCTGGATCTGACCTGGAGTTTGACGTGCTCCAGGGCCTCGACGACGGACGTTGCCGTTTGGTAAATAACAAGCTAACTCTTCGATCTGTCGTATCCATCGTGTAATTACTGTGTAGCATTAGCATTAGCTGTTTTTATTCTGCGGCTGCGTGCTTCCCGGAGGCGTGGCTTAAACACCGCGTCATCCTTGTGAAGCGCGTCATCCTTAGGAGGAGCCCCGTCCTGCTGCTCAGCCGAGGGGGACGGAAAAGACAGTTCTCTAGCGAAAACATGCGGAATCAATCAAAACCACTTTGGGCACAACATACGAGGCCCAAATAGCACTGTAGGAAGGTTAAAACCTCTGAAAAGTCGATTTTGCATGTTATGGGACCTTTAATTGTCTCTGTATTTTCAATGGTATGTCGCTTTTTGATGACATCACAGAGGGATTCCAGAACTAAGCACTTAGAGCTTTTAGGTTGTTTTTTTTTTTACTTCTTCACAAAATGCAGCTTCACGGATGTAAAATGATAAATATTGACCACAGATGCCCTCCCACCAAACTAAGTCAGAATTAGAAAAACATGAGAACCTGTCATAGACTTAAAGTTTGCGTTTACCTAAGTTTTGAATGAATTCATTACATTTGTTTTGTCTTTCAGTGTTCTTTTTGATTTATTACCCTATTGTTCGGGTAAGTTAGATCATGCAGAAAAAACGAAGAGTCTGTTCTATGCTCCAAGATACTTTTCAACTCACTTTACCCCGCCTCCGGCCAAAATCTCACTCTAATCTCTGATCAAAATTTGAGAGCCCAGGTTATAATCTATGACCCCCGTCAATCATTATTTTGTATTCTGGACATTTTAAATCACGGTATTGACCTGAAACAACTTAATAAATAAACAAGTCTGCTCATCTCAAGGTTGAAAACTGTGGCGTTGTTTTCCGCCTGCCCCTTTACTGTCACCGCGAGTGTCCTTTCAACAAATACAACAAAGTGCCGCCCATGGAGACCTGCAGATCATCAATGGCGAGCAGCAAGTTGTTGTTGTTGCTTTTATGTCAAAATGGCCTAGGGTTGCTGAATACTTCTTGTATCACTATTTGAGAAAAGGAAAACAAAAACAGAGAACGTAGTATATACAGAGCAGTGAGCGTGAATCAGGGTTTGAAAATGGGATTAGTCGGAGCAATGGCGTCTTGAATACAGAAGAATAAAGATTACTCGTACATGAATAACTCTGACCAACTTCAAGAGGGTAATTGAGAGGGGAAAACAATTTTAACATGGTTCAAAGTTCTTAAGATTTTGCATATGTTGCGCCACTTTGTCTCTCAAAGAAACCAATGCCATAAACGATCAGCGTTTTTTCTTGTGATACTAAACTACGTTGGAAGTGTGTTTTGTCGCGTCTACAGTCTAGTTTGTTTTAACCACAATAACCACTTTACCAGCCTGTAATGATCTGTGTCAGGTCTCTGCGTGAATCCGTTTTCTCTTTGGTTTAAATCTCTCAGTGCCAGCTGGATCGTGCCGTCGATGAAGCCCTCAACGGCGTCTTATTTAAAAAACCAACTCCAGAGAAAACCAAACAGCGGCGGCAAGACACTTCATAAACCCCTCGTTTCTCGGCTGCGGCGCCTCTAACATCATCATCACTGTATTTTAATATTCATAACTTTAAACACACAATCAAAATGTCATGCCAGCCGTCCCCCGTAGTGAGGCTCATTTGAATTGTAGATCTCTTCATAGAAATCCAACTCGTAAAGCCGTGTTTTTGTGCCAGATGTGGTTTTTAAATGTATGTTGTCATGGAGCAGCTGTGGGAGTGCCTTATATCCGCGCAGAGGATACAATACATTTCACATATTGCGCCTGACACTTTGGCTAATTAGACATCACATTCTTGCTAACGATGACAGTGTTCATTATTGATGTTTGGGGCTCGTTATGCGCCGGTGCAGGAGTGATGTCAGAGCACTTTGATAAGATACGCAGCAGAAGTGTTTCTAATGAAGCTGACAGAGGGGTTTATTTACCAAAGTCACATATAAACACTATCACCATTGACTTTTTGTGTGTGTTTGTTTACGCTGAATGTAAAATGCCACACATATCGGCTTTAACAGGATATTCAGCTTCAAACTGATATCTGGTTCAGTGTTTGTCACAAGGGAAACATGAACTTTATGATCAATGTTGGAAGAAACTTGCGTGAATATAGTTTACTTTAAAGGAGGCAATTATGCAAAATCTACTTTTAGAAACTTTTAACCATTATGATAATAAGAAAAAGAAAAAAATAGACATATAATTAAACCAACATAATTGTTCCCCCTTGTCATTAAACATCTCAAAGTTTATAGTGATTTGTGCATATATGTGTTAACTTTAATCTTCTGCAGACAAGACGCAGTTGCTCAGTCGGGCCAGATATTCACCGATCACGTCCTCTGGTATTTGCTTACTTCATTCAGCAATTTTATTTTCTTTAACTGTGACATATTTAGGATTTGGCAGCGTCGTGTAGCCATTTTGGCATAAATGAAGAAAACTTTAGACACAAATCAGTGCGGTTTTATTAAGTTGCTTTAGATCAATATTACAATTTAAGATGTCCAAAATATAAAATAATGTTCCATGAGTGTTGAACTAAACAGAAGCACAAGAGGTTTTCTTTAAGTTGCACTATAACGTTTCTGGTACAAAGTATATTACCTGATGGAGGTGCAATTGCTTTGTCTGGAATGTTTTGTAGTACGGTTTTAAACAATTATATTATCTCCATGGAAACATGGCCAAGTTACCGCTCAGATCTGTGGAAAACCAACTCCATTTACCGTAAAAGTGCTTGTTTTTTCAAGGTATTTTTCTAGTAATAAAAAAAAAAAAACATCAAGAATTGCAAGATAAGTTTAATTGCATTCTGTGGAACATTCCAGGCAAATCATTGACATAAACAAGGTGCACAGTGCATCTTTAAGGTTAAAAAAGAAGAAGAAAGTTAGGGCCCCTCATAGTGACTAATTTCCATTTTTGATTAGATTTGATTATGCAAAGCAGATCAAAATGGCTGTTGATTATAATTTCCTCAACATAAACAACACAAACAATTAATCAGTGCAATTAAACAAAAATATCACTTCCCTTCGTCCAGAGTCTAATCTCTCCAAACCACATGCTTTCACTGACAGAGGATGAAGACCTTTCGATGAAAGGCTGATCATTGATGACAGAATCTTGATTCGAATTAGAATAACTGCACAGACCTGATACTTGTCATGGCTAAAATGGTTCTAAATCAAAATGCATTTTCTCAGATAATTTTCATACCAAACATAATTTTGTACCGAAATGCATATTTTTTTTCTTTTTCCATCTTTAAAATTAAGTGAGCTATTGGAGACTTCATGTATAGTTCAGTGAATGGCCTCTTCAGTTTCAACACACAAATCCTTCACAGGCCGGGCCAGGATTCATCTGCATGCAGAGCTGACTGAGAAATGTGGCCAGCTCATTTCACTTGAACTCTGAGACTTGCTAAACAGTAATTAGCCGTGACATTTTGAAAGGCATTTCGGTTTTAATCCCATTGAAAAAGTCCATAGCAAACCCCAGACGTTATAATAAAATGAACATATTCCATTCCAATGCATGACTCTCTAACACGCCTACTCTTTGTGTCGGCTCTAAGCCTTGTTAAATCGTGCAGGATAAAGAACCAGTGCAAAACTATCAGAACACACAAAACTGTGCACCTGAGGTGGCAGGTGACTTCTAAATCCAATATTTAAGATGCTGTACCTGATTTTTTCTTTTTAAAAATATGAAAAACAGACCTAGTTCATTTTAAACAGTTTGCGGTGGGTCAAATTTAATTTCAAATAAACTTTTCCCCACTTACCTAATTCTGAGCAACTTATTCAATGCGATGAGTTTGTGCTTTTCATAACTTTTCCGCCTTGCAAATGTCGTACATCCACTTTAAATAATCAGGGATAGTACAAGATGTGGAAAATGATCATTGTTATTATTGTTTTGGATTGGGAAAAAAAAGTATGTTGTTGAGAAGCTGCAATTCCAAAAAAGCAGTGCTACAATGACAGCAAAAATACATATAGCAAATTAACTAATTGTGCGGTAAAAATTGTGAATTGGACCGCACAGTTTATTTACTATACATTTTTCTGTGAATTGTGTCTCGTCCCATAATGAATGCACCATTTCGAGGTGGAGGACTTCTCAAACTAGAACCACAAAGTTTCCAGTTCAAATCCAGCTCGCCTCCATGATTATGCCATTGGGCAGGACACCTCACTCAACCTGACAAAGACTGAAGTGGGAATGGGGTCTGTTGTTTCCTCATCATTAAAAGTTGTATTTTGATTGATTCCTGCATGTTTGAGTAAACCTGCATTGTCCTGCAACCGAAGCTCGAGTGCTCAGAAAATATCTGTTTTCACCTACCCCCTATCCCCGCTCACATCCCTGTACTTAGTGGTGATTATTTGAAAAATGAAGACTCTGACTGACACAGATGGGTTCTAAAATGTGATGTAGCCATTTAAACTAATAAAAGCACATAAATGACAGTCCACTGCTTGTTACAGTGAGCTGTGATTGTGGGGAGATCTTCTTTTGTTAAAGTTAAATGCTAAGTACTTGAGAAAAAAAAAAGTCCCCTTTAAGGCTGTGTTGTTATTATAAAATGTTACCAGAAGTACCAACTGTGGCATTTGGCCCTTGTTATAAACTTTTAACCGTTACTTTTCACACAAACAACAACTACGCAGACTAGGCCTTTGACAAGAACTGCCACCCTGTGTCATGTCACTATCAGTCGAGGAGTGTGAAGGAGCTGATCACTAATAAAACTGACTTCTTGTGCTTGTGTTGACGTCTGCAGCTCATCAGAACAAGAGAACAGGCGGCTGCGCTAAAGTAATAAAACTGAGCTGCTGTTTGGAGGAGACTGATGGTCTGATATCACTGTGTCGTGGAGTGGAAAAGGTGATTATGACTGAAATGGACCCAGCGGCACACTGTCGAACAAGACAGAGATGTGAAAATGGTGAGTGAGGCTTGTCTATAGATTGAAATTTGTCTTTGAAGTGAAACTAATTGTGGGAAAATCTGGCAATCGTTGTTTGATATAGGCAAAAAAAAAACTAAAACACATAACATCACAAACTTGTCGCGTAATCTATTAATCAAGGGTAGATGTGACATTTTGTTATTATTAATTTTACAGTTCATATGCATTGTTTTATCATATGTTTGATGGATTGCTATAATATTACCTTAAAGTACTTCATATCCAATCACGTTCTAACAATGTTCTGTCATTAAAAACATACCTGGAGCTGCATTTAGTTCTATTCACGCCATTTTGAGGAATGCTGATTAGAAAATGCTCTCCTCTCGACCGTCAAGAACACTTCCTGCTGAACTCCTGCGATCGATGACGTTTTTTCAGATCATCTGCGTCACTTATCGGAAAATCTTCTGCCGTTTTAAGTCCTTAAATCATTGACAGACTTGTTCTGAGCATTTCTGCCATCTAAACACGATAACTGCATCTACTAGCCTGACCGTAGCGTCTCTTAAAGTGAAAACATACTTAAATTGTGTAAGTGCCAGGTGCCATGTACTGGCTGCATACACTCAGTAAGTGTCAGGGCAGACACCAGAGAAACTTGTTCATATAGTGCATGTTTAAAGGCTAAAAACAATATGAAAACGCATCATATTTTTCCTTTAAGTGAGCATTAATACTGTGACTCATAAGTGTGGTTGTTACTGAGATTGCATAATCATTAATCAGTTAGTGGTATTGCTTTTTTAATGCTGTTCTGGGATTGTAATTTAGTGTTTTACTATTAAAACAAACATTCAATATTTCGCAGTTGTTCGGTAATTAGAAACATTGTTTAAGTTTATGTTATGCCTTGAGGCTTCACATAATGAATTTGAAGTTTTAATTTTCCCTGAACTCTGAAAAAGTGCATAAATGGACAATGGTTTGTTCTTATATGGTGTCGTTTGTCTTTTGTGTGTGTTTAATTGATGTATTCATAGTAATATTTTGAGAGAGCAGTGAGGTACGTTATTATGAGAAAAATGAGTCTCCTAATTTAATTCCTGGCAAACAAAGACATCTGCAGACTGAAGCGCTGTCAGTAAAGTGGTTACAGTTCAGTGGTGAGAGTCTTAAGCCGCAGAACAGTGGGAGGTGAAGCAGGTGTGAAACCGGCTCCACTCAGCAGCTGCTAATCCAAAATGTGTCCAACGACCTTAGAACGCCCACACACTTCTCTCAAAGTCAAATGCACTTTCAAAACGAAAATATCGTTTAGGTGACTGAAGTGCAGGGTGATTGCGCTCAGCAGAGGAGAGGGCAAAATGCTGCTCTGAAAGTTAAGAATAAACTCTGAATGATTTATTAATAAGACTTTTTTTTTTTTTTTGGAATAGGTTATTTATCATACGGGGAAATGTCCATGTGCCTGTAATCTTAAAAGGCAGAATGTTATATCTCTACACTACTAGCGATTTCCCTGTAAAATAACGCTAAATTACTGGCCGCTGATTATTATTCGCCTTATTCTGCCCTTTTTTTTCCAGCTCTGCACTTCTGTAAACGCACTTCCGGTTTGACGAGAATCCGCTCACGCAAATGGCGACCAAGGGAAAAGTGTCACAGCTAAAACATTATATAAAGTCGACTGATTTGTGTAAAACGTTCAATGTACACGTGAAAACACAAGTCAGCAACGATTTCCTGGAGCCTGAAAATGGCTTTTTAGTCCATGTAGAACTTATTTTCTGTTGAGCTTGTCTGCTCCATGTGAACGAATACAATGGAAAAAAGATGGCAGTGTCCGCAGTAACCTACCGTAAATACAATATGGTTGAAGTTTCCCCATTTATGCATTATCAGTAGCTAACCGTTAATTTCACATCATTAAGGTAAAATCATACCAGATTGAAGATTGTATCTTTTTTTACTCCAGTACAGTATTGTTAAAGCATCTATCCAGGTGAAATTAGTCAGTTATGCGCTGTCTGAACCCAATTATTGTGCGTTATATTCTCTGTGGAGCAGGAAGTGTGCACTCTATTCTGAATTCCCTCCATCTGTGACGTGGCGTCGAAAATCTACTGCTTTGTTTTTAAGTCCATAAATCATCGTCCGACTCTGCTTTCTGTCGTCAAATCATGCCCATTACAACTGCAGAACACGGCTAGCATAACAAGGAATGTGTTTTTTATAATTTGTGTTATTGCCTCTGCAGCCAGTAGATGGAGCCACAGCTAAGTTACACTGGCTTCTCCCAAGGCAGTGACAAAGTTATATTGTTCTTTGTAAAAACATTTTATTTGTAGTTCTAAAACATGAGCTGTCAAAGTAAAGATACAAAAGCAGGTTTAAAGGCCAATAACAATACAAACAATGCATACTATTTGTCCTTTAATGTGCTCCATTAACAGCTTGATCAGTTTTTCACATTTTTCAGACCTTTAAAATTTTTTTCCGTCCTGTATGACTGTACTTGTGAGTCACCGTTGGTAAAAATATTGTGATGATATTGAAAAATAAAGTTAATTAAATCAATACTTGGGTCTTGTATCCACCCACTGCTGAAAACAATGGGGGATGCTACATGTAAAATTGTTCATTAGCAGCACAACTTTATTAAAGTGCAGTGAAAATGTGTGGACTAATTTGGAAGCTCCTGGGAACAAGTGACAAATTAAAATTAAAATAAATAACACTGTAGATTTGCAGCTTTGTACCATGTTTTTTTAACTACAAAAACGCCAATTTACTTCCAACATGGGAGCTTCATGAATACATTTTCTTTTTGCTTTGACATATTTGTGATTTGGGGCAGTGTCCTGTTGGAAAGGTGCACGACCATCTGCCCACACTCACTGCATGGACCCAAACAGAGCCGCTCTAAACCGCTCGCTGCTGTTCTGGGCAAACTAAGAGCTGCATAATGAGTCCAAAATAAGGTTTGGATTTTCCTGCCTCTGTCTGTGGCTGATTTAGCTCACTGGGCAACAAACACTTTCCTATTTTGGGTTTATTTCATTATTTTCTTTGTTGTGGGCAGAGCCTGGCTCCTGCTGTGGAGACGGCAGCATCTGCACCCACTGTCACTGATCTACCCAGCATGCCTCTGCTCAGCCCTGTTTACCACTGTGTCTGGGCTGACATTGTATGCAGATATTTGAAAGAGATCTTGCCCCCATCAAATACAATATTGTACTTCAACTGACCAGTATGGAAGCACTTTAGATTACAGCCTGCTTTTTGTTTTCAAGGTATTTTTTACCAATGAAAACACCTGTAACTGAACAAATGCAAGTTGAATAAGTTTAATGCCATATTATGGCACATTCCAGGCAAAGTATAATATCTCCACGGAGACAAGAAGGTAGCAGACCCCCATTTGAAAAGTAACATAATTTGCCTTTATATACTCTGGGTTTTATAATTTGATCACAATTAAATGCTGATGCTTCTAAATGAGTAGTTTTAGCTTGAAACAGTTTGTAAAAAAGACGACGAAAGCAGGAAACCATTATTTACTAAAAATACATTATTACTAAAGAATAATGTTTTTATATAATGTTTTCTTAAATTTGAATGTATAATTACATCCAGCATATTCATGTAACATGCTGGATTGCTTGGTCAGATGAAAAAGGCTGTAGCTTCAGTTTTAAGTTTGAAAGAAATGCAATCATATCATAGCAACAGAATACTATCAGACCATTTTTTTGTCATATTTAAATTAATACTTCAATTACTAAGTTGTTTTTTTGGTTTTCCTTAAAAAAACCAACTGCAGTGGCAAATAAGTGAAGAAAAATATTAATTTCAGTAGCTAAATGAAAGCAAGATATGAAACTAAACATTACTATTCCAACAACTGAAATTTGTTCATTAAAACTAGGTCTGTAAACTCATATCGTTCCATCGTAAGAATATGCACAGCGGTTATTGCACAACATTTGCAAATCTCCAAAAAAGCATCTTTAATAACGTTTAGATGATATCAAAGAAAACGCAGGCTTCACAATGTGATTATCTTCTGAGGATGATTATGCACAAGTCTATTATCAGGTTAGAGCCGCACAGAGAGAAGAAGCCCAGATTGTACACAACGAGAGCACAAGAGCCTGAGACTCAAGAGCATCTCTGCCACACTGATGCAGAGGCAATTTGAGAAGACAGACTAAGACAGGACTGCTGCAAATCAAAGAAATATGAAGGATATAGACAGTTATTGTTGACAGAGTGGTTAACCTCACTGCCCGTTGAGGTGTGTGGTATGTGCTATATCATTTTTTCATACACATTTTTTCATACAAATTGTGTTCTTATGGCTACCTTGAAAAATACCTTGAAAAACATGCCTACTGTGAGTGAGCCCGCCACTTCTCAGATCTGACCTGTATCTTGGCCTGTTGGTTTCCCCGTCTAGCATGAGCACATAGATATGTTAATGTCATACTGCAGAACATGGGAACCAAAAACCAAAGCAATAACATCTCCATGATGATAATGATTTTTATTTATAGAGCGCTTTTCCACCGGCACTCAAATCGCGTTACAAACCGTTGAAACTACGGTTGCTGTTACAACATAACATATACAATTACATTTATAGACAATAAATAGGCACAACATACAGTTGTAACTACAGTTGCGGTCACAACAAACATACAATAAACAATACATAGCAAGTAGCTGTATTCTGTAAGTAATCCCTGCAAAAGATGCAAGTAGCTGTTTAAGAAATGAAAAGGAGGAAAAAAGTTCAGACTGATGTTAAAAATGGCAGACGGCGGGTTTGTAGGAAAGGCGTCTTAAGATGTTTAGGCGAAACTGCAGATTTTACTGCAGAAATGCTAAACAAAGTGTTTTGTGAGGCTCAAAGTTAAAGGACAAACCAAATTAATAAAACAAGCCCCAATGAAACAAATGCCCATGACAGTAAATTGTACATAATATACAGTATATTCTTCAATGAAAGGAATGCTTTGTTTAATGCAGTGCGGCTACAGGTGTATATCTTTAGTTTAAAGCAGAACTAAGTAACTTCAGCGACAGCGCTCCCCCTGCAGGTCTTTTCTGAAAATACACCCCCAGTGAAAATACGCCAAAAAGTTGTTGTTTTTTCTTTTCCCTCCCTTCCTTTTTATTGAAATAAGGAAGTACAATCATGCAAAAAACATTCACAAATATTAAAAATGGAGTCATAGTTTCTCAGGAGAGTTGTCCCCGGTTCGACGTCAGGAAAGATGCAAGGCTGGTTTTCCATCCAGAGACAGCAGGAGGACACAGCGGGGACTTCAAACACCCCGAAAATACATTTTCAACCACCACACAGACTTACAAAGACGTTTAATAAGGTAAAAATGTTCTTCTTTAAATACTTTGAAATGCTAGTGATGCCATTCAGGTGAAGATATATAAAATATGTCTTAAATTAAGCACTTATATAACCTCACTTGTATAACTATGTACAGTCAAATTCAAAACTTAGGCCATTCAGTGAGAACTTTGCATTGATCTTTCTGCTCGTAATGTATTGGCCGATGGTCGCACAGAGGCGTCTCTATATTACACCAATTGCTAAAGCTCCAAATCAGCATAGCAATAGTTTCAGTGCTGATTAAACCATTCTTCTTTAGACTATCTTTGACATGTATCGACTCCTCTACTGTGCGCTGTTATCTCTCGCTAAGTGACTTCAGCGCATGTCTGTGTATGAACCCGGCCCAGTGTAATGAAATGCAATGGCCCCGCGCCGCTCCTGCTGATTTTACACTAAAATGTGCACACAGAAGAACATCATAAGCCCCGTAATCAATACAGCTGTAATGGAAGTCCCCATCCCAGGCTCTGAATGGGAATACCAAGCAGACCCGGCTCTGGAAGTCAGCACTCGGGCCAAATGGAGCAGAAAGACAGATTTTTACATAACTTTTAACTGTGAATCTTCAGTGCGGTGTTTACTAAATTCAACATTGTTCAAGTGTGCGTCTTTATGAGTGAAAACCCCGTGGTGAACTATTCAAGGGGCAAATGGATGTTCTACTGGCTGAAGTTAAAAGAACAAAAACCATAAGGTAAGGAAGGTTTATTTGAAGAGCACAATTCTCACATAAAGTAATTCAATGCGCTTTATCACAATACAAATCACAATACAAACAACTAATACATAAATAATCTACTTAAAATGTACTTTAAAAGAGAAGATAAAAATGCACTGCTAAATAGAACTGTTTTGAGCCTAGATTTGAACATTGCCCTTAGAACGTTGCTTCATTTTTGATTAAAATGCAGTGTAACTTTGAATTTAAGATTAAAACACACTCATTTCAGTCTAATTAAATGTCACAGAGGCTTGGATTGTCCCTTCTTCTCCATCTCCATGAAGTCAAGTAAGTATTTTCTTTTCTTTTGTGTTTTTCTCTGAAGCTAGTTTGCGAAATTCTGTGAAAAGCCTCTTTTTTTCTTCTTCAGATTAATGCTTTTATACATGATCTTTGACAAATCAGCAGCAAGATAATAAATTATCTGAAATCTCTTCTTTACCTGTCCCATATTCCTCATCATGGATATACAATTTTGGAGTAGGCAGAAGCAAATAGCAAAGGGTCAATACCACAATGGTACAATATAATGTAATTTTCAACACCAAAAAAAGCAGTAATTTCTTTAATAATCCCATGTGGTTTTTTAAAGTATTATTACTTGTACAATTTTTTGTTGCGTTTTACGGTTGATTGGATTCTACTGATACTTTTCACAACTCTAATACCAAGACTATAATATTTAAAAAGATTCAACTGTAACCTACGTGTGTGTTAATGTTCATACAGAAGAATAGACAAACTGCTCTTTAAAATCTTAGAAGATGATCTGCAATACTCCAGACTGGAAAGATCCACAGGAAATCAGACCTAATAAAATCTACAGTATATGATAATTGAAAAACAAACTATTTCATAAATGCAGGTCTCAGTCAAATCCATAGGTATAAGTTATGAGTAAAACTGTAAGAGTCTTGTCTGTCCTTTTCTGTCACAGTTGTCCACTCAGAGACGAGGCTGACGGATGGTTCGCTGATCCGTCCTGTCGTCAGAATGATTTAAAGGGACGGGAACACTCTTGGACCAAACTAAAGAGGTCCGAGCCGAACGGGACAATCCTGGAGTCAATGTATCGAAGTGTCCTTGCACAAACCGACCTCCCATTGGAACTATGCCAAGCAGAAAATGGAGGAAGAGTTTGGTTTTAAAAGACAAATGTGAGTAAATTGAAAGTGACTTGTGTTTAGGTAACTTAATTATTCCGCATCAAGTGTGAACTGGAGTCTGCAGCATCTCCCAGTATTATATTGGTCGTTGAAGTGGATGCAAAGACTGGAAAATTGAGTTTTTCTTCTATATTCAAAGTCAAGTAACGCTAAGCAAGCTTTCAGCAGTAGTTAAGATAAACTTGTATGTATTTAATGGCACGTTAAACTTCTGAAAGTTATGAAACGCACTCAACGCTATGAATAATTAGACGGTAGGAATGCGTTCGGAAACTGTGGGATAAATTTGAACAGAAGTCGTTTTTCACATTTTTCACGCGGTTCAAATCAGGTGCAGTGTCGTTTCCCCACAGAGTATATGACAAAAACTATCCTTTCATCATCTGCATCTGACAATAAATGATTTTGTCTCTCTTTAACCCTAAAGTAAGAGCTGAAAGCCGCGCTCTGATTGGCCCTGCTTGGATGGTCCACACCAGCTTCACTTTACTGTCTGAAAAAGTTGTCGTAAAGCCCTGAACGTGCCTGAAATCCATGCATGTGAATATTAACGACGTGCCAAAGGGTTTGTGAGGGCTAGGAATGCGTTTGACAGATTAAAATACAAACATCCTCTTTTAAATGTGTGCGTTAAACCAACAAAATGTTATATATATACTCCAAGATTGTCCTTCTTTAACAAGTACTGCAGCTCCAACAGATTCAATAAACAAATCCTCCAACTATAGCCTACTTTTGGCCCACATCTGGTGACTGTAGTAACTCGGCATGCAAAGTGATTTACCCATTTGAGAAACAAAAGGAATAAAGTGCACATGATTATACTTCAACCCATATTACAGGTGGATCTCTCTCGAGACGCATCTAAAATCTATTAAGGTAAGAGCAATCAGAAGCCCATTTTAAACCATGCCGTGTGGATTGAACGCACGTCACAGCTGAGAGGACTTCCTGCATCATTTATCAAACGTCTAACAGCGCGGAGATGTCGGAGATGTAGGTGAGGAGGTTGGTGACGCACAGACAAGACTGTGTGTGGGAAAATCGCAAATTAAAGGTCAGCTCTCTTATTCTGAAAGGCCAACTACTTAGGGACCTATTGGCCGAATGTGCAAGAGTATTTTTAAAGACATGGCCAGGGCTGTAGTGATGCAAGGATACACATATGCTTAACCATTACAGGATAAAATGAAAATAATCTTTACCTTTCAGCTGAAGCCACGGAAACAAACAAACGCTGGTTATCTCTGTCCTCTGTGTCCTTCTCCCTGACTCAAAGCGACTTGTTATATTTCACTTTACATTAATTTCTCTTTTAGGTGTTTTTGCTCATTTTTGTAAATTAAAACACTATCTTTTAGTGAAATGGGGTCAAATAAGACGCTAAGCTATTCAAATAAACAGCATTAAAACTTGATTTATCACACTTACAATATTACAACTGTTATTTTCATTTCATTTTGGTAGTCAGTTACATGGATATTTTCGGAGTCCTGGACAGAACATTTTGGGAATCCCTGTTTTAACTACCAACTTTTGAGTTTGTATAGATGGATAGAGTAATTAGAAACTGTACTTAAGCAAGATTACATGTTATTACACAAGTAGAAATGAAAAAGAAAGTCCATTTGGGAAACCACTCAAGTAAGATTGTAAAACTTAAAGGTACAGTATGTAATGTTTCTGTTAAAGTTTGGTTTTCTTTCTAGCTTTTTGTTAAAACTCTAATGGAATAATTAAGTAATTTCAGGATATTAAGCTTTTATTTCAGACGTTTTGACTAGATCCATCAAATAAATAGTCTTAACTAATATTAACTAGATTAATTTACTTGTTACAAACCATTTCTGGTTTCCAATCTGTTCCAATCCATTACTTTCTTACTTTAAGCCGATAGTTGCCAATGTGTCAAGACGATTGTACTTACCCCATTGGCAAGTTTATTTTCTTAATTTAAGCTAAATTATTGCAAGATCACTAACAAATACCTTGAAACCAGTGAAATACTCTGCATCATAAGAAATTAAATCTCATCGAGTCAAAACCACTCAAATCCTGCTAAAAAACATAAATTCAAGTCATTTTAAACAAGGCTATATCATTTCTTTTGCTCTGTAACACATATATGTTTTACAATTTACAGTTTTATCATAAAAAAACAATAGCAATAGAAGATTATCAGTTTGATTATCAACTGACATGGTCTAGCTTTACTATAGGAATAATATAAATATGATATATGAGCCTTGAAGTTCATACATCAGTGGCCACAGAAATAATTGAAAAGCATTGGCCTTCACAGACACAGATCTGATTCATGTCACACAATTAGATTTCTTTATACTATTCTGACAGTGATATGGTACATTTTGCCCAGCGCCCGTCACACATGAGCCGTCACACTTAAGACCTGCTGCATCTGTATAATTGGAGTGACTCTCCCATGAGCAGATGATGTAACAGTGATGTCATCGTTTGCCCTGTCAAATCATGTCACGTCGCCCTTGTTACCCATATACTCTAGTTATACCATCGTGACACGTACTTTGTTTATTTTTCAGCAAGAGATTCAATATTTTGGAATGAGAGTTGCTTTTGTCAGCGTCTTTTTCAATTCTGTACCAGTCGTAAGTTACATTTCTTTGGGGACAGAGGACAGGGACCTCTGAAATAATCAAAATGTGTTGATGTATTGTTACCAAGCTACAATTTATTTCTTGGCATTTGTTAAATCGGGCTGAAATTGCTGTGATTAAAGCTGTCTGGTAGTTTGACAAAAAATATGAGGAATAACATCAAAATAAGTGAAATGTGGAGTTAGATTTTATGTTTGACGTGCACCAATTTGCTTCCATCAACCTTATTTCACAAATTATAAGGTTTAAAAGATTAGATATATATTTTAAAAATTATAATATTTTTATATAACCAGGAAGTTCCATTGAGTTTCAGAATCTCTTTTACATAATTTCACATTTTGTTAATTGTAAACTGCAATATTGATCTATAATGGCTGGTAATATACACAGGTTCTTTCACTTCCTGTTCAAAACTGGCCTCGCAATGGCATTTCACTGTAACAAGGTTGTTATTTACATGTTTGTATTTTTGAAAAGTGGCTTTGTGTCATTTTATAACTTAATAAACACAGCAGGGATGTGGGCGGGGATAGAGGGTAGGCTAAAACAGGAATTTTCTGAGCACTTTAATGCTGGACAATCCAGGATCACTCAAAGATGCAAGAATCAATCAAAATATAACTTTGAGTAAAGTAATGATGAGGAAACATTGTTGTTACAAGGTTAAATTCAAATGAAACGTTGATTTTTGCTGACTAGACTTTGTACTATAGATACCTTTGAAACTTACCAAACGACCAAAGAAAAGCAGAAACATTTCTCTGCAACCACACTTTATATGATTTTCTTGACTTAATCTAACATATTAAATTGGAATCTTTGTCAACACCAGCTATGTTCACATCGACTAAAAATCTGATCATTATCTAATTTCTGGTGTTATTATTGAAATGTCACACAAACGGTTACATTTGATGTGAGTAATCTGATTTCTTATTTGTTGTTCACGTCTGTTTAGGTTTTGCCTGGAAAACTCAAAAAAGGGCAAACCAACGGCTAAGACAAAAATGAACAAATGAGAAAACATTAAGATTGAAACCGCTGTTTTAAAATGTGTGGTACTTTGTCAAATACAGCAGTGAGGAATCCACCAATGAACTGCTGTTTTTGAACATATTTCTCTGCATTGTGCTTGCAAACACGCACCAAAACTCTATTTATTGTATAATTATTCAAGTCATCTGAATCTGACCTTGTTAATGCACCCACTGTTTGCAAACATTTAAAGATATAACTCTTGAGGATCCTTTTTGCTATTCATCCAACAACTTATTTGAATAATTTGAACGTGGGTGTTATTATGGAGCTGCGCCATTAATAACAGTCCGCTCTCGGGGTCAGGAGGGTCTGATTGCTTCGTTGTTCTTCAATAACCGCAGCAGCAGCGGAGGGCGGTGGGTTCCTGTCTCGCGTTACCTGCTCGCCCCCCTGACGGCGGAGAGCACGCAGCCGCACGTCGCTGGTGTTTGTGGGCGAGAGGAGATGTTGACAGGCTCCGGCTTCAGCCCTTCAGCCCCGTGTGGAGTCGAGGCTGTCAGTCGCGCTTGCGCAATCGCCACACACACTCTTCCAATCCGAGACGCGCGCGCGGACACACATTTCTCCATCGGGTTCGGAGAGTGACGAGTGGATTATTCAACATCTCTAAAGTAAACGCGGACGATTTAACCACCGAAGTCTGTTCTGACGTGGCTGCGGTTAAGTTTTAGAGCGACTTTTACGCACGGCCTGACTTTGGACTATCTTGGATCTTTTACGCGCGATAAAATCTCCTTTGGATAGTTTAAAAAAGAGAAGAAACGAACACGTACAACAGGTAAATCACTTATAGATTTGTTTTGGCAGTTGTAACGCGCTTTTACACCGTCTTTTTTTGCATTTCCAGAAGTTTTCAGCATGAACCAAACCGCCGGTGCCACCAACGCGTATCGCAGATGCTCAAAGGGAAGCAAGGTAAGGTCCTACAGCGAGAGAAGTTAACAATATATGCTTTTTTGCGCATAGTTTGTTGTGTGTTTGAAAACTCTGCTCAAAATGCTGCTTGGACGATGCGTCTTTCTTTCTGTGCGTCTCTGGAGTTAATTAACTGCGTGATATAATTGATTAAAAGCATGTAAGCCAGCAATTAACGATAAAAGAAGGGGCTTTAGTGGTGTATAATTGACTGAACAAAGCGTCTCTGTTTGATGGAAGTACGCAGCGTGCTTACGGGCTTTTAAACTTAATGCGCTTGACTGATATCGATCCAAAAGATGATGACAGGCGGTGCGAGCGCGCGTTTCTAAGCGGTGGCCCACATTACGCAGAGGATGGGGTTAAGGCGCGGAGGTGGGGAAGCTTGGAGAGATGAAAAGAGTGAGTGAAAGTGCTTTGGAGAAACGCTGGAGCCGCGTGGGAGGAGGAAGTCGCGGAGATGGAGAAGGTTTCCCCTGTGAAACGAGACGAGGAGGAGCAGCGTTCCGCGCGCATCTGGCTCTGTCATCCAAAGCTTTGAAATGATATATTAAATTAGCATGAGCAGATGTGTGCCCCGCGGTCCCTGTAGTTTACAAACGTTGACTTTTTTGGGGTAGATTTAGCTTTTATTGGTCTGTTGATCGCAGCTTTCGTCAGGACGTGCTTAGATGGCTCAATTAGAGAATGAAGATTGATAATGAACGCTCCCTTGTGCGCCATTGTGCTAGTTGTCATCACGATGTTCAATTACTCTATTTCCATCACCAGCACAACAATTACCAGCACATTTTATTGTCGTTTGCATATTGCTGTTAAATGGCTCTTGATAAATTAAGTTGAAGTTGTCAAAATGATTCTGCAGAGATGTGTAATGTGGATGTTTGGCTGTTAATGCAAATGAGGAACATCTTAAAGCAATCAATCATGTAATTCACCCCATTTGCTGCTTGACCAGGGAGTTTTCTAAACTGTATTTCATAGTTTTTCTTTTCTTTTTTTTTTTTTTTTACATGGAAATGGCAGGAAAAATATAGTCTGTTCTATTATGTGCTGAAGATGTCAAGAAATTTTGTTTCCCCCTTTTCCTCTTTACGAAAAGGTTGAATTAAAGGGCACATCTTATGCTCAATTAACTTTTTGAGTTTTTAACCATGTTCTTCCATCATGAAAAACATACGTGGAGTTGCATTAATCTTAATTTACTCTATTTTGATGAATCCTGGTTAGAAAATCCTCTCCCCTCCGACCATCAAAAACATTCACCTCTTGGTGTGTGACGTGGCTCCGAGAATCTTCTGCTGTTTTTAAATTAAAAAGAACATTTTTCATATTGTTATTAGCCTATAAACATGCTCTTAAGTACCATAAATTTACCATCTCATGTTTTGAAAGAAAAAAAAAAAGTCTGGTGATGATTTAAGGACTTCAAACAGCAGAAGATTCTTGGACAAGTGACTTATGAAATCTGAACATATGTCCCAGAACCAGGCAGTTCAGCAGGAAGTGTTTTTGATGGTCGAAGAGGAGAGGATATTCTAAATAACATTCTTCAAAACACTTTTAATGCAGCTGGGCTCAAAAAAGTCACTGCAGCAGTGTCCTTTAAGTCCATAAATCATTGCCAAAACTCATTCTGGACATTTCTGCCAGCTCATCACGATCATTACACCTTTCCAGTTAATTATTATTAACTTGTAAAGTGTTATGCAGCCAGTAGAAGGCACCAGCATCACATTTTTATGTGATGCTTTTTACGTTTTATAACAGTAAAACAGTAAAATAACAGTAAAATAACATTTTACGTTATATAACAGTACTATAACGCATAGTATTTGTCCTTTCAAATGGTGCAGATGCAGTATTAAAATCCAAGTTCCATAGTTATATGGACTTTGTTGTTAGCTATTCCTTAAATTTGCCTGTTTGTTCTGTTTCTGTTCTGTTGTGAAAGACACCGACAATTATCAAATCTCACAACCAATTTAAAGTTTACTTTAATATTGAATATTGAATTGTTATTGTATGGAACAAAATGGAGTGTTGGCACTGGCTACATGTGCAAAGATTATTAAGATTATGTGTAAACGGTAAAATCATCTGATTTCTTTCTGATCATGATCCCGCTGAATACTCACATCATATTTTGCTGTTTGCATGCCATTTAAATAATCTAAAGATCATTGTACTTGTGTGTTGTGTGGATTTGTGGTGTGGTGCCACATAACATTGGGGGGCGCTCTCTGTTTATTAAAGATATGAGTAACATATGTTTATCATTCCAGCCCAAAGTACAGGAACAGACAACTGACAAAATGTGCATTCCCCACTTACCTTCCTCATATCAATGAATTACAACAACATGGCAACATCAACACTCAATATAAATTCAATATAAGAGGAAGTCCTGACCCTCCAATTTATACAAATGCACATTTTTATGAACACACACGAAGAAGAAATAAAATACAAAATTATAGAAGTGGCTGCAGGACCAAGGCAGCACAGTCCATCAACACCAGGTCTGAAACAAAAGAGTAACAAACAAAAGAACAATTCTGAGTAATATACTATAATTAACGAACCTGTTATATGTCTATGTTAACATAGCCACCTTTCCTCAAGTGAAAGCAATAACTAAAGCAAAAATACTCAAAGCTGGGGTTGAAGTAAATACTGGCATGTACACATTTGGATCAACCATGCTCTTTTATATCAAATTATTAAATTCTAAAAGTAATCTGTAACACTTTATGATAACTACAGTTTTAATAGTCTTATAACGCGTGGATAAGACTTAATTCATAGTGAACTTGGCAACTATTTCATTAATCGTAACCGTTTAATTGAGTAGTTTCTAAACCTGAATCATTCTTATGTTCTTTACAAATGACGTCTTTGTTCATGCTTTATTACGACGATTTAGATAGAGGTACCAACTAATCCAGACACAATATATCTGAAAATTGTTTATTTTTGTCAGATAGGGAGCCATAACATTATTACAATCAACGACGCACTTGAATCAGTCGTCTTCATCTCCAATCACTCTCTCGTCGGCCTAATGATTGTTACATGTGCCACTGTGTCACTCAAAGCCAGCGCTCTTCTCTGTCACTTTTCTCCGTCATCGCGGCTCGTTCTAATTTTGGTCTGGTTCCTCTCCTCTTACAAATCAGCTTTGAGAGAAAAAATAGATCCCGGCTATAAACCCTTGTGTCCAGTATTTCATTAATGATCGTGTGAGGCCACTTTTAGCCCGAGGTGCAATTTTAAACTGTTTTGGGTTTGTGTTTACTGCCGCAGAGTGTAATTTTCCCTTTGATGAGTGGGTCCATGGGGAGATGTTATTTCAGTGCTTGTTGACAGAGAGCCCAGCAGACAGTTCTTAGTGGATTAATGGTTCTGTGATTATGTTTGCGTGTCTTCGGGACGCCACGTTGTCAGCTCATGAACCGGCCGTGACAGATCTCCAAACACTTCTGACTGTATTATTTGAGAAAATGTCCCAGTCAATTTGAGGAGCGATTTGAACAGCGCGTCAGTGTTTGGTGGAGTAGTAGACGCAGTTATTTTGTTGACAGAGGATGTGAAAGGTTGAGCGAAAAGGGGCGAACAATGAAATATATTTTGACGTTGAATGTGCTCCAACTGAATGTGTTTCATAGCTGGTATTTGTAAATCTGTCGCTCAGTTGTAATTTTTACCATTTCTATTACGAGGGTTACTGTACTTTTGAGCAGGTACGGGGGAAGTTGAAGATCAGATCTTCTATCAGCCACAGAATTTTGAACATTGAACTGCCAACTTTACAGTCTAAAGTTGGCAGTTCAATTTGTTCTTTGATTTTACGACGTGTCCTTGGGCAAGACACACCACCTGAGTCAATTTGTCAAAACATGCACAAGATTTAAGTGCAACTTTCTACAGAAAACTAAAAAGTATATATTGTATATGTGCATGTATTTTAGTTTTTATTGCTTATTTGTATAAAGTTTTCATGCTTATTTTAGTGAAAACTATGTGAATACAATTGTAGGCCCAAAAAGCTGAGTAGTCTTATATATATATACACACAAGATAAAAACAAACAAGACAAGATTGAAAGTGAAAAGACACAAAAGTAGTCTAAAAATCAAGTCAATGGCATATGTCCCCTGAAGTACGTTAAATGGTGCACAGAATCTATCAAAGAATGGACACAGAAATTACAAGAACTGAATCATATTTGAAGGAGCGATGCAAGAAACACAAATGTTTCAATAATTTAATTATGTCAACATATAGTTTTGTCACTTTCTTATAGTGGGAAGAGAAATCCAATTGTTTACTCATGTTAACCTGTTATACTTCAATCAAGTTATTACTTAAGTAGGAGCTAAAGTATGCTGCTAGAAAAGTACAGGTTCTTTAAAAAGTAAATGAGAACTACACCTCATGAGAAAGAAAGAATACACAATTCTGTGGGTTATGATGCTGGTTCCAGTAATAGTCCATAAGATAAAGTAACATAATATATTTATAGCCCCCGTATATTTATATCCACACATATTTCCCGGTATAGTGAGTTATATCTAAGGCTAATGTAGTGATGCCTTTCACCTGATACTTTTCGATGCATCTTTGAATTCACTTTACACATTATATTTCTCTCTGACTCAGCGTCACACTCCTGCTGAGAAAAAGTTCACGCTGCAGGTCTTATGCTCAATTCAATTTTTTTTTACCCAAATCAGAGTTGTTGTTTTTTTTTTTTGGGAGAAGTGGTTCACATCGCAAATAAAATGTGACTCACATCAGTTTTCACGTGTGAATGCCCTGAAGTGTCTGATATGGAGAAGATACCGGACAGAAATAGGAGTACTGCTGTTTACACATGATGAGACAGAACAACAAACTTCACGTTTTTGCACTTTCTAGCTTCACTTCCCTGCTGTTGTCTTGCAGGCATTTGAAGGTTTAATCTGTTTAATTCCTGTCTTTTCCCATGTTTCCAAGATCAGATTCAAAACCCAGATCCAGGTCACATTTGGGCAAAAAAACAAAAAACTGATTCGACCTTCAGTGTGAACGTAGCCCAAGACATTCCATGAAACAAGATGGCATTGTACTGTAGGCAGGAACCATTCACAAAGAATCACACAAGTCTGTCCACTCTATTCTCACACCTGCAGAGAGCATGTGTCTGGAAATATTATGCAGCCTATGCGTGTATAATTGAATGGAAATAGTGATGAAGTGTATATATTTACTCAAAAGTCAAATTGTGAAAAATAGTTGTTATGAAAATGTATTCAAGTGGCTCTTAATGACATTTTATTTGTGACACTGTGTCTGTATATGCAGTGGCCACTAGAGGGAAGTGTGGTTCTATAAACTAGAATGGACTGGAAAGCAGAAAGTCTGTCTTATAAATGTGTGTGTACTATTTAGATAGATAAGATATTTTATTAGCTTTCAAGTTTCAAGTGTTGTGAAGTGGCTAATTAGTTGAGTAACTGTATTCCGATGGTGGTGTTCAGAATGCAGTCACTTAAATTCAAAGAATTATATTGTGGTAATAGATAGTGCAACTTCAAAATGCATGATATTAATCAGTGAAAAAAAGAAAAGAAAACACTCCTCTCCCATCTCCCTGTGATATGTCCTTCTATAATCAGTGATAAATAGAAAACTTAAATCTGTTTTAATCTTGTCATGTTTTACACTGTCATGTAATGTAACTCAATGGTTTTGTAAGTATTCAGAATACAGTACTATGATTGGACAGGGATGCACCGATCCAGCTTTTTCAGATCCGATACCGATTTGATACATGGCTTTAAGTATTTTCCGATACCTGATACCGATACCTTGCAGAGACTGAAAACAGTATTTATTTTCTTAACACAACAATAACGTATGACAAAACTAATCCAAATGGATTGTGCAACTATTCTTTATCGTTCAACCAACAACAGAACAGCTTTATGTAACAAAACCTCAAACACCATGACATGTTCTGGACTGACTACGGCCTGTAAATAGTCTTAATGAATCAATTTAAAGGCCAAACCCGGATATTGGCTGAACTGATATTCTGAAGCCGATATCCGATTCAACCAATTTTTCCGTATCAGCACTGATATTCGATACCAGTAAGAGTATCGGTTCATCAACAGTAATTATTATATGCATATGTAAATTTCCTTTGCACTAGTGGACATTTTTGCTCATTTTCAGCTAGAACAATAAGATCTGAGCTTTAGAGAGTAGAACAACTAACTTTTATGACAAATTATAGATAATAGCTGACTGTTTTATTTGGCTTTATTCCTGCTACAGGGTTTACTGTGATTCCTTGACTTTAGAGTTCTTGTGTGAGCGGCATAAAGCAGTTTAATTATTAGCGTGTATCGGGATATTTTGATGTAGCAATAAATCGCACCTCAGAATTTCTTATCTTGTATCAGTATATATTCTACCCTGCAAACCACAGCAGATATTGACCTTATTTCTTTTGAGAGGTTTAATATTGCTTTACATTTTGAGTCAGTTATGAAACGTCCAGTCCAACATTGACACTTAAAATCACAAGAACACAGTTACGCTGGTTAAAGAGGCGTTTCTCTGCACATAAAGGCGCTGAGCTGACAGGTATGCAGATCGGCCTTAGATTTCTTAATTACAGCGGTTTTGTTGGCCCACAGCAGAGCAAACACCCCAGGGCCGAGCCAAGTATCGACCCTCATCTCATTAGGGCCCATTGTAATGCACAGTTATCACTCCAGCGCGGCTCCAAAGTCTATGGAAATCACCATTGATCCTCATTTTTTTGCACCTTCAGAATAAATGGTGGCAGTGTGCCTGTTTCAATCATTACTGCACTTTGAATTTCTGTACCCCAGGCATTTCGGTCCCCATTAGCACACGGGAGGGTTCGGGTGGCTTTGGAGAACAGGAGCAGAGCACTGGACTTGCTGACAGACAGAATCGTCGTCACAGAAGAGGGAGGTTGTTTCTCTTTGTGCGGAGTTCTTATTCTATACCAATGTTAGGCAATTGGTTGGAACTTTCAGAAATAAGGTTTTGTAGGTTTAGTTCTTTAGCCGGTTGACGCTATCTCTTTGAATAAGGCCCATACTGTGCTGTTAATATACGTTATCTTTTATGAATTCTTTTTTATGCATTGTGTACAGCTCTATGAATCGACCTGTTGATAAAAACAACAAACAAACATGCAGTCCTTTTCTGTATCGGACTCTCTTTAAAGACTTGATATACTTGGGTTTGTGTTTTTTTGTTTAAGCCAAATGGGGATTTTAAGTTGCTAAATACTAAATGTAAAGTTCATTTAACAGCATTGTGACACCATAGTGTGAGTTACACTGTGTTTGTTACTGTATCTCTCTGTGCATGTTTGAGACATGTTGCTGCAAATACTATAAAAACATGTTTAACCTTTGATTAACGTTCAGTCCTGAACTCTATAGGCCTGCTGTAATGACAATAAAAATCTAAAATTTAGAATGTAACACAAAATACTATTAATTTTGGTACCCCTTTACAGTAACATTTTCAGCTATTTCTACTTACATAGATTTTACGGTGGATACTTTTGGCTTTCATTTCACTACATTTGAGAGCAGGTATCTGTGCTTTCTACTCCACTACATTTTAGATAAGGACTGAAAAGTAAAATGTCAAATCTTTGCTTTGAGAAAACAGAAATATACATTTGCATATAAAAAGTCAAGAGAGATTTAGAAATTAATTGACTAAAGTGAACACCACATTTCACTCTTTAATAATCAAAAATCTGCACAAAATACTTTTACTTTTTACTATAAAGTATAAAGTAAGTAAAAATTTAAACTTTTTTATATGTGATACTTTAGTTTTAAGTAACAGAACTGAACTTGAACTTCTTCCACCTTCTTAAGTAGTAATAATAATAGTAAGAAATTACAGATTTAAGAAAACTTTATAACAAAGAAAACAGCACTGTAGCACACGTTTTCATTTGTGTCATTTGAATATTACACAATTTTTTGCAATTACCAACCTCAATATTTAAATATAAAAGTCATTATAAGTTTTCACCTATGTCCTTGGGTTTAGGTCAATGTTGAATGGGACTACTGTTATAACATTTAACTGAACAAAATAAATTAAACTGAATGAAACTTGTGTTAACTTAATGCATATAACGGTCCATGGGTCTCAATTACAGATAAGACACGTTTGCATCACAGAACAATGTCCAAATGTCACTGCAGTACCTCTCAATTGAAATGCGCTTCTGTAATTCCCCACAAGATGGCGCTCACAAACTATAACAAGTGCACCTCTGTAAACTCTGGTCTTAACCTCAGCTGCCATAGAAGAATAGTTTCATTTACCCTTCCAGTGCATAAACGCTGAGGGTGAAGTAATCAAGACTCCTCTGGCCCTTTGCCTGAAAACAAATATATATTTTCTTGTCATTCCATTTGAACACTTCAGCCTCTTGTTTACAGTGCACACAAGGACATTACATCCAGAAAGCACGGCCTGTGTCAAATGAATAATGCAACACAAAAAGAAAATAGATTTTTCTCACACCTCTCTGTGCCAGCAGGTGAGCAGCAGCTTCCTTAAATATGTGCAAATTGTTAATTCTGCTGCGGTGGCGTTTCTCTTTGTGGGAGCCCAGTGGCGAGTGCACCTCATCACTAGTCTCTGGAAAGCTTTGCACAAATGAATTTTTTGTCCTGTTTTAAATTAGCTTTCAACATGATGGGAATTTTAGTGATTTATTGAGGGGACTGTGATCAGGTATTGTATTTTGATGGAGTGCAGTTGAATTTCCTCTTATTTTCTCTTACTTTTAAAGGAAATTGCACATCACATAGTAGTTTTTATTGCACCATAAATTCCTACTTGACATTTTTAAATTGAAATAACCATAGTGTAGTGTTGTTTATTCTTTCCACTGTGAGTAAGTCGTTAAGTGACCTTTACATTGACAATATTTAAATTATTTGAACATTTGCGATTCTTACTGACATTTTTAGATTTCTTTTAGGCAGATAACAGTGAGTTTTATTTACTTTGACATGTTTTGTCTGTCAAGTTAAATATATCTCACTCAAAAAGTAAAAGAAATCAAGAAATATCTATTGTAATTGAAGACAAGAAGAATGTTTTTTGTGGTACATCCAATGACAATACTAGATTTTGCTCATTTTATGTAATGTTTTGCCTTTCACTTACTCTAACTCTAGATTACTAATATCACAGATTTTAAAGAATATTTCCTCAATATTTAAGAATGAAGCGTGTAAAGGTGTTGAATTATTGAATTGATTGAGTTTACAGACAGTTACTCTCAAAATTGGCGTACTGTTACTTGAGAAGCATATAAAGTGCGGAAAAAAAGTCAAAATTCAATAGCCTTACATAATATGAGAACATAAGGATATATTTAGTCATTTTACAATAGAATTATAAGAGTTAGAGCTTTTGGGATTGAGAGATTAAACATATCAAATGCAATTATGATAACATTTTCATATATTAGCCCAAAAAACATAATGAGCCAATTGCAGTGTTAAGTGAGTAATACATTGTCCATACATAAGTCCATTTATTAAGACTTAGACAAACTTTAGTGATCCACAAGCGATCAATTCAATTCTGCAAAGACGACATTATGCTAACACGCTTGCCGGCCCGGTACATTTCAGCGCCCCGGCCTCCCTGCTCGCCGTGTTGTGATTGACGCGGGCTGCTGTGTAATTGCATGTGTCCGTTTGCCCTCCGTGACCCGGGCAGTGAGGGCTTGTCTTGGCAGAACGCTGAGGTCATGACAGCCCATCTGGTGGCGTTTCACAAGCAGTCAACAACCCCCCTCGAAGACCCAGGACCGCTTTGAACAGGCACCACGGTCGCAAACACACGGGCCTATCAGAAAGCACGGGCCCGCTCTGCCCCTGTCCCCAGACGCTGCCGTGTCAGTCAGCCAAAGTCAGGCCAAACAAGCGCCGGCCTTTTTCTGTATCGTTCAATGTTAGGTTTCAGTGACTTGCTGTGAAGACTGTTGAATTGAATTGTGTCGCTCTGTGGGAATTCCCTTTGACCCATCAATACATACGATAAAGAAAAGACAAGCAGTCGATGCTAAATTATTAAACAGAAATCATTATAAATCAATTGCTTTAGTGGTCTCACATACAGTTATTGTATTAGTTCAGTCACGGGGCTCTAAGCTGGGTCACGAGACGATTACAGTGATCCCTCGTTTATCGCGGGAGTTGCGTTACAAAAATAACACGCGAAAAGTGAAATCCGTGAAGTAGTCACAGCTTTATTTTTTATTATTTTACAATGCAATACTGAACTATGGAATGAAACCAAAAATCAAAACCTGTTTTAAATCCCAAAATTTGTTTAAAACAATAATTTTAATATAGTAATACAAGGTTGTAAACATTGTCACTGGCGTATTTCACAGTCTGTGCCTCTTCGTCCTGACTCCGCTCCGCTGTAGCCTCTGTTTCTACTGAAGACGCACGACTCTTTCTTTAGTTGTTGGCGCTCTTTCTTTTTCTGAGCAAGAAGATTTTTATAAACGGATATGCCATCTTCGATTATATTTGAGAACTGCAATGAACGACTCAAAGGGTCCCGTTCTTGTGCGTGCGCTGAAGTTCAGTGGATGCACTGTAAAAATATCCGCACTGTAAAAAAAATCCGTGAAGCAGCGAAGCCGTGAAAGATGAAACGCGATATAGCGAGGGATCACTGTATAACATGTATTTAATCAATGCTTTCATGTAAAACACACTATATATATATATATTTTTTTTAATTATGTCTAATAACGCAATAAAGAAAGTAGGTTTATTTATATAGCATCTTTCTCAGACAAGGAGGTCACAAAGTGCTTCACAATCGGAGAGTTAAAATACAGAAAAATAAAACACAACAGGCAATACATACAACAATAACAGTATAACAGGTTGGACTACTCATTTGACTAAAATGCAGTAAAGATAAATATATTTCAAATTTTGATATATATTTACATATTTTACCTCGGTTTAGCAATTTTTTTTGGGGGGGGTTAATTTTTCTTCCTGGTTGTAAATTATGACATCATACTAGTAAATTAACCAAGAAACCATCCTGTACAGCGCACCAAAACTCATCTACTGTAATGTGACAGATTTTTTTTTTTTAATATGACAAAGAAAAATATGTGTGAACACCTTTATTTTGCTGAATTAATGTTTAAAGGGTCAAAGGGTAGTTTATTTTGTGTAAATTATGCATAAACCTTGTCCCTAGTGTGAGGTCATCACTTTGTTCCTGTAATTTTCAACATATTTTTAAACTTTTCGTCACAAACAGTTGGTGTAAAACTATAATTTATATTAACATGAGGTAATAATACACAAAATAAAGTAAAAATCATAAAAACCTGTCATACACACTTTAAGTCTGCTGCAATTAAAACGCTTGAGGAAAAAGAAAGTTTTGAGTTTGCTCTTGAACAAACCAACAGTCCAATGAGTGCAGGGAGAGAGGAAGATCATTCCAAAGTCTGGGAGCAACAGACTGGAAGGATCGGTCTCCTGTGAGGAACCATCAAACTCCTGATGCAGCACGTTATGACTCTTGAAATCAATAACAGCTGTCCACATTATTCAGCAGTGAGGGTCCGAGTCTGTTGCATGGTTAGTTTGGGGTCTTGGCCTGAAGTTTGGAAACCCTTTCATCATCAGAGCATCCTTCAGACTAGTTATTGCTAGATAGCTGTGCACTGAAAACTCTGATTAATGTATCATCTGCACACCCACTTGGTTTACCTTTAACAGTTTGGGATAATAACTCAGATAAACCATCTAAAACTGTCAACTGACAATCACACTCCCCTGTGGCACTCCAGATCACACAAGTAAAAAGTGAGAGAATGAAAATCCAGTTTATGTTTGTTGCGTACATTTATTTACTAAATTGTGAATGTAAAATGTAATGTTTCCATCTAATACTGAATCAGTTTAATTTATTCTCAACTTTTCTGTCACGACACTCATACTCTTTGGCTTTCTTATAGACTTCCTGTTTTCTGGCAGCTGTAACCCCAGCACATCCACTATCCTTCCTTTGTACATATACAAACGCTCTCCATTTGAATTCCAAAATATTTAACATGAGCTATTCCTCTCGAGTTTTCATTTAGTCCCATCCATCCCGTTTTTTCCCAGAGAACTAACCCTTGCCTACTTTCATCCAACACTGATTTACAAACGCATACTTTGCACTATGAAGTTTGTTCCATCTTCTTGTTACGTTTTAGTACCACTCTTTTAAACTGAAGTATCCAAAGAAAGTTGATTTCTTTGGAGAGTTGTTCTTGTCTGACTTTCACAGATTTAAAACCATTTTGCAGCTATTACCGAGATGGTTTCCCTAAAAACCATCATTTTGCAAAAGAAGGCTCCACAGCACTCAACCCACCATTTGTAATGCAAACTACACCGTTTTAGTCTCACCATTAAGAAACCATTACCCTAACAGTCTGGCCGTTTAAGATACTTCATTTTGCTCCAGTTTTACATGGCAGGCGATGAAGGATATGAACCCTTTTATCCAGCAGGGGGCAAAATTTAACCCCAGTCTTATACACGCAAGATTGATTGGTTAATAATTGTTTTGCCTGAAATGTTCCAAAGAAATTGTGTAAAACCTCTCCAACAAACCCAGTTTTTTTTTGGCAATAAAAACTCTTGTAATTGAATCAATGGTGTACCGAACAACAAAGGCCAAAACAATTACTTTACTGAAGGCATAAACATTAAAAATGGTCAGCAAATGTGAGATTAGAATGTTGAGATTAGAAAGTTGTTTCATTAGTCCTTACAAAATTTACAAATTTAGAGCTTAAAGTTACATTAAATATGTGCCAATGTTATACAAAATGCAGTCACAATCCTGGTCTTTAATCCAAAAAAACAGAAATCCAAAAATGTACTGCCTCTAGCCTCATGAGATCAGAGCAACTAAGCGGATTGACAAACCTTTTAATATTAAAGACATCAAAAGTTACATCATTTGGTTAGGATGCAACTACTCTGGACTCCAAACTTAATGGAAATTAAACAGTACAACCTTAACTTTTATCAATATAGAATTAATTCATCTTATCACACTACCATTTTTTTGTGTAACAGTGATAAAGAGATTTGTAATAGTTTCTGGTCGAATATAATTTCTCGAAATTCCAGCTGTTGCAGTTCTATTTCTTCATAAATTCATGCATTTCTGTGGTTGTTTTTGACGTTGCACATACAAGGATTACTTCGTAGTTGAGATACAGTATAATAAACGTAAACGAATCCAAAAGACAATACACAAATGCCTTGATCAGATCCAAACAGAGCGTCCATAATGTGCACGTACTTCTCTACAAACAGTCAGATACTGTGACAAGACAAAGGAGAATTGTCATAACAATTCATAACATGGCACGGGTAAATGAGGTTGTAGAGACAGGCTTTATTGACAGTCTTTCTTAAAAACGTGACGCTTTTTCCAAATACGTCTCACATATGTTCTTGTGTATATTGAACTATGAATACGATTACCATGTTGCCAACCGCTTGGGTCCTCAGTCTGCATTGATTGGACATGCAGAGCAGACAACTGCCATTTTACAAACAATAAATGAGAAAAGTGTCAGGAGCAGCATGTTTTTACTAAAAATATTGATGTTTCCCCCGCTGTAGTGTGATGAGGGTGCATTGAATATGGATTATGTGCAGCAGCAGGCTCTGGTCTAATTAACCTGTAGGAGGAAAGTATGGCGCAAGATATTAGTTATTTATTTATTGCTGTTGACTGTTGCCCAGGGAAAATTAAGCATTGAAGGATGGGTCAAATGCAACTTTTCATCCAAATGTTCTATTGACCTTATTCTGCCCCGCCCACTTTTGCCGTTTTTTGCACTTTTGTTGTAAACGCACTTTCGTTTGACGAGAACTCCGTTAAAGCTAATGACGAACAAGGGAAAAGTCTCGCCGCTGAAATGTTACATAAAGTAGATTGATTTGTGTAAAATGTTTAATGAACACGAGCAACAACAAGTCAACAACGCACCGATTTCCTGGTCAGTCTGAAAACGGCTTTTTAGTCGAGTAGAACTTATTTTCTGTTGAGTTTGTCTGCTCCATGTAAACTAATACAACGGAAACAAGACGGCGGCGCGTACGGCAACTTCCGGAATAAGGTGCATACAAATATTGTCTTATGGTCCATAGGTTTCAGAATCATGAGAAAATAGGACCGTTGCCATAGCAATTACTAGTTTAAACAAAATATTATGTACTTTGAATGGGAAAAAGTAAAATGTTGCATATAACAAGAAGCTGAAACCCATGAATAGAGCTTAGGATTGTATCGTCACACCTCATATCATTTTAGCCTAATGTTAAACCAATGGAGATTTTAAGATGCTAAATACTAAAATTAGCATTTATTAAAACTTCTTATGACACCACAGTGTAATGAATGTACAAACCAGTCGCAGACCATCAGTTTGTTGCACAGCTCTTTTGTTTGAACAGTTTTGCCTAATGTATCTCTATGAATGTTTAGCACACAATGCAACAATGGCGGATTTCCACGGTAACGGCCGTTTAACATTAGGCTAAGGTTAATGCTAGAGTGTTGGGTCCGAAGAGATGGTATGCTATGTTTGATTAGCCTGACCAGCCATTCCCACTATCTTTCAGTATATTTCAATTTTGAAAGAAAATAGGTATCGGCATGATTGGTAAACCCCCTGCTTCCTCTATTCTGTTGCAACCGAACCAATCAGAGCCGTGAGAGGAGAATGTCACATCCCGTGTGCAGCGATTACAAACAATAACAAGCAAGATGGCATCCACAACAGAAAAGATGCTCGGTGCTGCTCTCACCTCTGTTTTAAAAGACCAGGACGTGTCGTTAAACCACAGCGAGAGGAAGCTTTGCCATTTTCGACTGACAGTTCTCTGCAGTCGTGGCGCTGTCGTCACGTCCGCTGTTGGTCTGATCGACGCATGCTTGTCCCACTCCGCTGAAGTCAAATTGTGTGGCGGCATTTCCAGACTAAGCGACAGTATTGAATAACACTTCAGTACTTCACTTCTGATCCCTCCAGAACCGACCATCTAGCAATAACCTTATAGGCTAAATGTAAATTCTATGTTGTGTGACGTCACAATCCAAAGGTCTATAGAATACTTCAATACTTGCCATGAAAATCTCTAATGAATAAAAGCTCACTCTCTGTTCACCTTAGTATAATAGTGCCACATTTGGAAGACATAAGTAACTTGTTCAGGGTCCAATGAAAGAGTGATTTTATTATACAATTTGAACTTTGAAACATTTACATGGAAACGTGCCTACGAGTGCCATTTGTTTGCCTCCAGGGGACATTTTTAGTATTAAGGTTGAACATTACAGCGTTATGTACATTTACAGATAGCAAAACATTGTAGCTGGAGTGGGTGGACTTTTCCTTTCACTTTCAGTAATGTGTATGTTTGTTTGTTTTTGTTTACCAACCACTTTAAAGTCCACACCACACTGGGATCTTATTACGTTGAACGGCTACTGACTTCCATCTATATTAGACTCTGTTCAGTCGTTTGAAGCCATAACTTATTCTTACCATTATATAATATGAAGTGAGAAATGTGCTGTCTGTAAGTGCTTAGATAACATTATGTAGGGCGACTATAATCTTTGCAGAATGATGTGCATGCTACGTAGATGAGTTTGCAGCTTAGAAACAACAGGAAAGCGAGCATCTGACTTGCACTAAACCAACAACAAGTACGGTCTAATTTGCCTTTACATCTTACTTCTATCCACTATGGAGCATTATTGTGTCTGAGGAAAATACATGAATGAATTAAAATCAATACAAAACACCTACTATTTAAACTTATAAAATGATTCAAGCTTCAGTGACCTATCTCTGCATTCAACTCCTTATGTCACAGCAGAAATGCCTAAGAAGTATTTCTGTTATAAACTAAAAAACAACAGATTAAATTTTGCTCTGCGTTGATCTTATTGTTGTTGACGTCATTTGTATTAAGCTTTCTTTGTCTGTGCTCAAAAGGCATCAGGATTTGGCATTATTAAAATCCATATTTGTATCCATGAGTCAGGCATGACATTTACTGCATGGCCTGTTTTATTAAATATGGATGTTTTTTTAGCTTTATTAATATCGATCGGAGTAAATCTGGCCCATAAATCAAACGCTTGCGGCTTGTACAGCACCTCTAGTCTTTTCAAGGTTGAGCAAGTTCGGCTGTTTCATTAAATCGTGTGCAATCACTAATTTACTTTCACTTGATATGCCAAATCCTTTTAAGAAACTACAAGAGCTATCCTTATGTCTTTTTTTTTGCCAGATGGTTATATATGGGGCCATTTTAGCTTTAGCATAAATCTCTCCCTTCCTTCTTATGGTCGTAGTATCTTCCAAGGAAAAGCTGGCTCTTTGAAATCCCTTTATGTCCCTCTTCTAAGCCCGGCGTCTCAAAAGTGATGTGTTCAAAGGCCGTCTGTTCGCCTTAGTGTTGTGCTGGAGCCTTCAACAACAAGCACCGAGCCAGAGAGACACCTCCAGGTCAATGTCTTTAGTTAAAATCTGCTCACTTGATTTTCAGGTGAAAGCCTGTTACAAACCCAGTACATGCTTTGAAAGAGATGAGTTTGAACTGGGACTTTATGACCTGCATTTACTTCATCTCACTTGAGTCGTTGGTAACACTAAACTTTTATTTACCTTAATAAAGCATGAAGAAAGACTTAAATTGTAATGAGCAAATAGTTTATTAAGAATGATTCCGGCTTAGAAATAACTTAATTAAAACCCTATATGTCATTAGTTCAGTTGTTGCCAAGCCTGAGTCATTCCTTTTCATTATGAATTTAATCTTTGTTCATGTTTGTTCATAAGGACATATATTATGCAAAACTGCCTCTTTTGTGCTTTTACCCATCTCATAACATCTCATGATTGTTCCTTAATCAAAAAGCTTGGAGTTGTTTTTAGCGTAATTCCTGTTTGCATCAGTGATCCTGTTTGAGGTTTTCCCCCTCTGAGTCTCACAAAACCAGTGACATCATAGGTAGACATCCGGAGTTCTCCCGTGCTGTCTTGAAGTCCATAAATCTCCTGAGCTGTCGCATCACATTAATTACAACATACTTATGCATACTTAGCATGTTCGGGGTAAGCTAGCTTTTTGTTTATTTCCCCCCATGGTAATTCCCTGGTTATTCCATAGACTTATAGGCTAGAAGGAGTAAGGAGTAGGAGTTGTAGGAGTTGGAGTAGGATGAGTGATAGTTGAACTAGTAGTTGGACCAGCAGTTGGACTAGTAGTAGGAGTAGTAGTACTAGCAGGAGTTGTAGTAGTAGGAGTAGTAGTGAGAGTAGCAGTAGAAGTAGTAATAGTAGTTGGAGTTGCAGTTGTAGTGGGAGAAGTGGGAGGAGTAGTAGTTGGAGTTGGAGTTGGAGTAGTAGTTGGAGTTGGAGTAGTAGTTGGAGTAGTAGTTGGAGTTGGACTAGTAGTAGGAGTAGTAGTACTAGCAGGAGTTGTAGTAGTAGGAGTAGTAGTGAGAGTAGCAGTAGAAGTAGTAATAGTAGTTGGAGTTGCAGTTGTAGTGGGAGTAGTGGGAGGAGTAGTAGTTGGAGTTGGAGTTGGAGTAGTAGTTGGAGTAGTAGTTGGAGTTGGAGTAGTAGTTGGAGTTGGAGTAGTAGTTGGAGTTGCAGTAGGAGTACTAGTTGGAATAGGAGTTGGAGTAGTAGTTGTAGTAGTAGTTGGAGTTGCAGTAGCAGTTGGAATTGGAGTAGCAGTTGGACTAGTCGGAGTAAACTCTTTCAGAATGACACATTTAGCTTTGATAGAAAACATGTAAAAAAGAATAAACTTTGTGTTACATCGTTGCTTAATTCAGCTGTATATTCAGTAAATGATGAGCTGATATTCTGCTAAAATTGTAACACTTTTCCCTCTCATTCTAAGCATCACATCCCATAATAACTCAGAGTGCGACGGTCGTTAGCTCCGTTTGACTCGGCTGCTCCGTGCGCGGCTGCTGGCCCTCGCTCCGCTCATTGTTTTGGATCCTCGTCCTTGTCTCTCCGCTCTCCCAATCTGCCCGCTTTATTGAAATGTACAACACGGCCATGCCACGGACCATTTCCATCAAACCTGCTCCTACAACGCTATTGACTTATGGCTAAAAGCTGCCGCAGAACTGATGGCGTGGGCTCCATTTGTCCCTCTGTCCCTGGCGGTTTTCACGGAGAAGATTTGTCATGTTAAGTGTCCCCGGGTGCTCTACATTGCCCTAAAACAAGATGGCATCGGTCTCGGCGATAAACACTGGCGGTGATGCTGTAAACAGTGGTTTTATTGTTCAGCTGCAGCACTGAACCTGAGAATCAATGCTTTGTAAATCATGCTCTAGGGGCGGCCAAAACCTCTATAGACGCGCACGCATATTAACACCGGGATAAACAGAACGGGGGCAATGCCGAGCGAGGGAACGTGATGATAAAAGGAGTGCTGGCACAGGAGGGACTTCATAAATACGTTTGATTTAGCCATTTTCAAAGCGTAAGGTATTTCCAACGTCTTTTCTGTTTCGCTTGATTAAGATCGCAAGAAAGAGATGAATTAAAAGACATGAATTACCACTCGATGACTGAAATTATACAGCTTAAAACGAAACAAAGAGTTCATTTACAAAAACAGATGAGTGCCATTTGTTGAAAAATGTCAAGGGCTTACATTTTGTCCTTCAAATACTGCAGTTGCAAAGTTCCTATATTTGTACCATTAACAGCTTAAACTTTGGGCCTATTTTTCCCAAAACTCTCGACTAAAATGAGCCCCAAATCAAACTGAAACTGTTCCTGACCTCTTTGTGAAGCTAAGACTCTGTTGTTGCCCCCAATGTCTAGTTTACTTGAATTATAAGAGGCAACAATGTCTGCACAGAGGAATATCGCGCTAGGATTTTCTGTAATTACTGTACAAGGAGTAAAGCTTGTGTCTGTGAGGTCTGATTGACACTAGTTTGGGCATTTGTTGGTTCTCTGTAAAAGCTGATGAAGCTAATTTCACTAAAAATTAGTTTTAAGGACTTCTAATAATTAACAAAGTAATCAAAAAGTCCGGGCAGAATCCATTTCAAGTTCTTCAATTTCTGAATTATTATTTTAAGAGAACAAACTGACCCTGATTCATCCCAAAATCTTTTATTTGACTGAAAATAAGAGGGTTACAGCAGCGTAATAGTTTCCTTTTATCAGATGGTGGACAGAAAGGAATAAATGAATCTTAATTTAGTTTTTAAATTTAGTTTTTAACTGCAATTTTCAACACACATGTAGTTGTGTAGGGGTGGTATTTGTAGCAGTGATGTTAGTAATTTATGAATATTAATTATATGAATATGGACCACCAAGCATGTACACGTATTTGAGTATGCATTTGTTGTAGTTGTATTCATAAAACTTAATCTAAAGAAGAAGTCATCAAAGTTTTAAAGTATTTTGAAATCTTTCCATCTTTGAGCTTGGATTATGTATCATCATGACTTGCCTTAACTTATTTTGCTACCACTTTATAATAACTACACTTCATAACACAATATAGTTTATTATAAATGATTCAGGCTTTGTAACTTTGCTTTAGGGTTAGAAATTAGAGCGTTAATAACAAGATACTAAGCCTGAATAATTTAAACTATTTGCTCATATGAATTAAGTCTTTGTTCCTTCTTCATTCAGGCTATTAAAGTGTAATTATTATCTTGTGATTCAGCTAATTGGAGGTAACAGTGCTTTGATTCCAGTCTGTACTTATTTAGTGTTATTTTGCAGCTCAGTGGTGTTATCGCCCATCTTTACAACTCAATTGTAAAGTGCAGTCATCATTAAAGTTTTCAGCTGCACTTCACCTGCTGCCTGTTTGTGTTAGTTTCACTTAATGGGATTTGGGCCTCTCGAGACGGGTCAATCTAAAATGAGCCGCGTGCAGCCGTGGTGTCGACAGCAGAGCAGGGACAGGTGCATTATGGGAAAACGGCAGAGTCAGCCCAGCGCGTCTCTCACTAACCTGATTTGGGATATGGGACCAGTGCGTGCAAGTGATAGGCTGTTACATGATATTTACATCAAGGGCTATCACAATATGAGGGCTTCCAGGGACAGGGCTTATTCCAGCCACAGACACTGTCACAAAATGCAATCTGACACACAGTGCATTATGGGAAATTTTGTTTTACAGAAGAACATAATGGCCTTGAACAAAACAAGGAGAAAAACATTGCCAAAAATAGATACATTTGGGATTTTTGAGCAAATAAATGTTCTAGTCCAAAGTTTGTCAAATGTGTCCATTCTCAAAGTAAGTTAGATCATTTATGTAGTTACAATTTGCAATTTTCTGATGTCAATTATTATGTCAGTCCAGTCCTTGCTCGTTGGTTCATTTTGTGTCATCTATTTATTTTTTATTTTTTTGTGATGGCCTGTTTTTTGTTTTTTTTTTGTTTTGTTTTTTTCAATTTCACCAACCAAATTAAACATTTTCTTCATGAATTAAAACCAATTACCCACCAACCAATGTTAGGTAGTAATAGCAGCAGCAGCAGCAGCATCACTTGTAGCATAAGCAGTAGTATGTGTAGCAGTAGATGTTGTTTCTACATTGCTATTGGATTCTTTCATAGTAAATAGGCTATACAAGTATAAATTACATCCTGTCTGAACATTCTGCTTATTTAATTATGTACATACTTTAGAGTTTAACCTTTACAGAGCATCATGATTACAGTGCTATGTCTGTAATACCACCCAACTTGCACATAAATCTATTCAGACTGCTTAATATGCTAGACATGTTGCTCTTTTATTAGCCTCGCTGGTTTAATACATGACATGCAGCTCATATGGAGATAGCTTTTGCTGCATACATTTACCAAGTCTTACACTTGACAGTTTTGTGAATGTCTTGGCAATTTGTTATCACAATGTCAACATATTTGCTTCATACATATATATATATAATAGATATAATGTCAAGTTTTTATGAGTGTTTTGCAAGGACTTTCAATGTACAGTATGTATGTGGTAAACTGAATACTATGATGCAGATGTAGTGGTAATATTTATTGTAGTACATACCCTCAGTGTGAAAAAATATATAAACCAGATTTGTGCTTAGATTACATACATGTGATCCTAAAGTGTAAAGTCAAAAGGGCCAATAATGAGTTAAAAAACAAAACTGCACTACTTTGAATTAAACACAAATTATAAATAAATAAAACTCAAATTTAATGTATCAGAGAAACTGAGCTGTGAAGCAAATAAGTAACATTGACATCAGCAAATAGTCCATAAACACCAACTCTCCTTTCATTTCTGTGAGAGCGTCACTGAAGGGTGGCACAGTGGCTGAGCTGGCTTTCATACGGCCAGAAGGTTCTCTGTTCGACTCCTAAGCCCAGGAGAGATTGACCCATGCTTATTTCACTAAAACACAGTGAACATGTTTACATTTAAGATTTTAATTAACATTTGCCTATTTGTCCCTGGTCTTTGTAAAGTTTATAATTGTACTGGTTGGCCGTGACAGTAGATATGACATAGGTAGAGGTAACTGAGGTATTATAAGGGCTAGAGGACGTTGCCATGGTAACCCATAGTGACCTATGTTCAGCGCCGGCAGCCATCTTGTGATGTCAAATTTTACCAAAGAACACAAGCAAATAGGAGCTGGATTTTTTAATCATAATTTTGAATACTTTTTTATTTGTACTTTATCTTTACTGAAATCCATATGAGTTACACAATAGGTATGATTTGACAATAAATAATACCTGATAATGCCTTTATTTTATTAAATTATCTTTAAAACTGTCAGAAAAATGTCTCAGTCGCTGTAAATTGTTCCCGTGTTTTCAATTTCAACATTAGATGAAATCACAGAGGGATTCCGTTTCAGATCTTAGCACTACTTCCTATAATTTTCATATTTCCAAATTTCTTCACAAACTGCAACTACCGGGATGTAAAACTATGATTAAACCCCCCCCAGCCTCTTTTCTAAACACACGACCGCGCGCTACAGCTAAACTTTCACTATTATCTCTCTGCAGTGACTAATCAACTTTCCCCGTTGTCAGTAGCCGTTATTTATCCTTCATATTTTAGTTTGAGTGGACTGTTACACATCACCAGTTTGTTATAAGTGACAGTAATTTGCATGCTGTCTGCGATTTCCTGTTAGATTAGTCCTGTTTGATTGATATCCGCCCCGTTGCCCCAGTAACCACCTCTGGCGATGTGAAATGGCACTGCAGTTATCCCACATGAAGCATATTCTGTAGTTAATCTTCCCAAATGGGCGTTCACCGTGGCATATACAGGCCCGGGCTCTGTGATGAAACACTGCCTTTACCAGCGCCGTGTGAACGAGCTGAAATTACAGGGAGGAGGATGGGACATTTGTCATTCATATGGGAGAGATAGGACTCTGAGGGTTTGTGGGTAATATACGCAGTGGTGCTGCTTTGTTAACCACCAATAATAATCTTATATTATTTTATTTATGTTGCGGATGTCCAGAAAACTACTGTTGTATTCACTCTAAGCAGTAGCTATATTATATTAAATAGTGTTTTTGCACCTTTTTGTCTTTTTGACTCGTTGATGTTTCAAACGATCCATTATGGTATGATTTATTTACAGATGATTGTTTGTTAGTGATGGGCGACTCAATATCTAATAGTGGCTGAGGTTTTGATGAATAAAGATGCATACATTTTATTCTATAATTGCAGGTTTTTTAAAATACACAGCTTGCATTTTTGTTTATCTTCACATATATTTAATCTTCAAATGAGTTCAAGGTGTGGTGGAGCAAAGAAAATGACGCCATGGTGAAATTCTTTATAGTAAATGAGTTTCAATGCATTAAAATTCATTGGTATCGGATCAAGATTGGAGCATTTGCTATAATATTACTTGATACTGGTATGAAAAGGAAATCACTGGTATCTCACAACTGCTTTCAAATGAATTCTACTTTTCGTGATTCTTTTTTAATTGTTCTTAATGTATTGCTTTTGGTGAAGTGAAGGTTAAGTCAAGGAAATACTGTATAATATACGGAAATATTAATGTATGTTGCCTTTGCTACAGAAGTTTGTGTAACAGATCAATAAATTCACACACTATCCCTTACATTACATTGCCTTGCAAATGTGTTTATTCAGTTAGAGCTGTACATACATTCTTTTAGGGCTGAAACAAGTAAACCAATCATTCGAAACAAAAGATCAATTTCGTAATCAAATAATCATTAAATGGACTGTAGATAGACTCCAAAAACATGCTAGGGCTGAGGTAAGAGGCTAAATGACTCAGCAGAAAGCAGAAATTATATCAAAATTACACAATACATGTAGTGTTTTTGATTTTTTTTTCTCATAATATTCTCCATCAAGGCGTCCTCAAACGACATCCTCTGCTTTTTCTGGTTCAAAGTAGTGATAGCAGTAAAGATCTTACTAAAAACTCAGACTAATCGATTAACAAAATAATCATTGATTGAAACCCTACATTCTTTATCGACTCTCAATAGATCTGACCTGTAACTCGACCTTGTAGCACCACTTGTTTCTGTGGCCATAGTTTAGTTTAATAAAGACATGAAGACAAGTAAGTATGCTCTGGTCTCTGTTTTTGATGTGTCCTTGGTGATGATTGATCCCTTTTATTCATATATTCTACACATTGAGTGTCACTAATTGGTTAAATCCTGGTTGTTATATAAGATCAATAATAACAGTCATTATCAAACCTTGCACTCCATTAGTATAAAAGCCTATTATGGAACATGTTTGGCCTCTTTGTCCTCCCTCATTTACCTGTTAGCTTTGAACAAACGGCAATCATTTGTTTTCCACATTAGCATGAAGCACTGACGGATCGCTCTGAGAAGTACGACCACCTCTGTTTGCCTCTCCAATTACATTATTCATTATGACAAATCTGCCGAGTATAAAAACCATGAGTGAAAATGAAAAACAGTTGAGTTGCGTGCATGCTATCACTTTATCATTCCTGCGCGGGATGCGACCAGCAGTCAGGTGTAATGACTCCCGCGTCAGTGATCAGGAGCGCTGGTTTTCGGAGCGGACCAGGGCACACATGTTGATGACGTGAATACTTCAATGGTGCCGCCTTGTACTTCAGGGAAAAGGTGCATTTCACTGCTTAATGTACCTGCGCCCACACACTCGAGGTTTACCTTCCATCACAGCTCATCACGTTCAAAATGAGCAAAGTTTCTGGGAAGCCGAAAGTTGTGTGCACGCTTGTTTGTACCACTAAAGGTGCTTTCTCTCCTCAGAAAATCAAATCTAAATTTAAGTTAGACATTCCAGGCAAAGCAACCGCAAAGACGAGCATTTGGTGCTTCAAGGTCGAGATACAGGTCAGATCTGTGGAGTGGTGTCCGCGCTGACGGTGAGAAGGCATGTGTCAACGTCAGTGGTGGAAAGGAATGCAGTAAAAAAGTAAAAGTTCTGTGCTTAAGCAAGTACTATCGGCTGATTGGTAGCACTTGGGAGGTTCACCCCAGTTTCATTATGCTATCTGAAATAAATAAATAAATACAGTTCTAAAGCTGTGCTCGTGCCAGAAAATTAGTGCATGTAAATACAACTTTTTTGTAGGAGCTATGGACGAGTTAGATTTAAATACCTTCTTTCTTCTTTTGCGGTATAAAAACCAGGATTTGAGACTTCCTGAAATGACCACACTGATGTCCTGCCTAAAGATTTTAAATTATAGACTGGGTTTTGATGAAAATATATATGTAAACATGCTTCCTTCCACCCTAAATATCTGCATAATTCTTTGTCATGATCACTACAGTTTACTCTTTAACAGTTCTATCTGTGTAAAATATACATATTTTTTACGCTGTACATTTTTCATCTGGTACATGAATACTTTTCGTAAGTACATTTTATTATGTGATACTTTTGAGCATTTGTTTTGACCTTGCATCTGTACTTTTCCTTAGATGACAAAGTACTTTCTTCCACCACTGATCAAACTTGTTTAACACAGACAAATGTGTCTGCTAGTCTGCTCCAGTGGCCTCTCCAACCTCCATCAAGTTGTTCGTCTCTCCATGAGCTCCGCCAACGTGCAGAAAACCGATGTTCCACACCTGAAACTCTTAAAATAATCTTTTTCCTACCTTTTCTGTGTCTGAAGCAGCTCTTATTCTTCTCTGTTGGTGGGCTGAGGCTCAATCTCTCTACAAGATCTTCCTCCTGACCTCCACTCCTGTCCTACCTCTGCATCTGTTCATTTACATCTGTAATGAATTCAGTTGTAGGACAGAAGGTGCACTGGCATATAAAGTGCGCAATATTCTCGTGGCCTGAGCGCAGGAGGTCTAGCCGTCACATACAGTCCCACATAATGCAATCTGGCTGCACAATTTTGGAAGCGGTTTCAGATAGATTTACACGTTATGTCGCCAAATAAGGATTTATAGTGAACATTTTAAACACATCCAGAAGCATTATCATATCGACGGCCTCACAGCATAACTGCCTAAGTCATTTTTTGGCCAAATTGAGTTTTGTCTCGTTCTACTCTCTGCATCTGTGGCTGTCCTTGGCTCCGTTCTCGGCCAACCAGAAAGGCTTTTACAACCAAAAATACAAAGTCATCCCGTTTGAAACACATTGTACTCCCTTTAAAAAATGTCTCTCTGTCGCAAATATAAATATCAGCTTTTATTTTCCATTTGAAGGTCCATAGATTCAGTCAAATGTCTGAATTATGACTTTGTTTCATCTTTTCATCAGACTTCTATGTTGAAGTGTAAGAGAACTAATGCTGTATTCAGACTTTCACTGTCAATTGCGGCTGTAGATGCCAGTGCATGGTTTGTGTAATTGTGTATATAGTCTATTTTATTTTATTAGTTAATTCTTAATTTTATGCATGCCTTCTTTTATTTTATATGTATTATTTTATATTTTGCTACTATTTTATTCATTGTTTTATGTTGCACCTTTCTGCCAAAGCTAGTTTGTGAATTTTGTTACTTGACAATGGCAATAAACCCTTTTCTGATCCAATCCAAACGTTTGATTTTATAAAATTGGTCTCACATGTTTGTTAATTAGTCAAGAAAATCTCAGTGTTCTGAAACTGGATTAAAAGACATGGCTTCATTTGTTTGCCATTTATTTATTATGGTGTAAACTACAACAGAAACCTATCGCTCAGTGAGACAAACCATTTTAAATTCACTGTTTACATCAAGAAAATTGATTAATAGTTTTTTGAAAGTTTATTCCACTATTTGTGCTGTTCAGATATTTAGTCTCCAATGAGACTCAACAGAACTCAAGGGAAAAATTGCACATCATGGCCAAATTCAGCCCACAGTATGTTTTTGTCAGATACTTATCGACAACTCTCAGAGAAGTAAACATGACAGTAGGATAAAAAATATATACACAAACCTTTCAATGACAGTTTTTTTTTTCCTTTTTCCTGAAAGCCTTGAAAAATGGCTCGGGCAATTATGTTATGAGGCTTGGAAGATTTGAGAGATGAAGTATCGACCTGTAAAACTAATAAAAGAATCTTATTCATTTCATAACATGTTTAGAGGTCAAACTACAGGGTTAGCGGTTGTTTTCTTTCCAATAAAAGTGACGCTGCATTACTATTTGCAGAGGACATTCTATAAGTTAAATAATTACAGCTAATAAGATTTGATAAGAGTTTAAACTGTGATTTTGATTTGATTGTGATTAACTGCGCTGCCTTGCAATCTCCCTTGCGAGCCATAAAACATTTTGGCGTTTATTTGATGTTTTATGTAGATCCTAGACTATTGATGTACCACCAGTTTGTAAATCACACCACTTTTTAGTTCTAACGTGAGCCTTAAATTCAGCTTCTTGCAGTTCAGCATATCTCCCCATAAAAAAGTGACATGTACTAAATTGTCGAGTGTGCTTTTACTTACAGGCAGCAGCTTCTTCCTGGCAGAAAAGTTACAGTAATTATTTTCCAACTTAAGGAGCCCGGCGCTGTCTGTCGCATGGCCCCTGAGCACGTCTGAATATTAATGGCAGAGTCGCCTTGAACAGCAGGCGTTTGTCAAAAGCGGGTTCAGATTCATCATTTAAGCGCGCTCAGATCGGATCGGCGCAGGGGACGAGCGATGAGGTCCCAAAGCAGAGGGAGCAGCTGCAGAGGCGCACGCCGGATCCACACTCCAGAGGTTTGCAAACATGTGGGCCGGGGATTCAAACATGCATTGGTTACAGTTTGACATAGTTTGCATTTTAGGCCTGTCAAATTTGAACGTGTGATATATTGCCACAGAAAAAGATCTCAATAAATGAAAACGTTGAAACTGATTGACACAAAATCCCCATTACAGGACAATCCCAGTAAGTCAAGTTTAATAACGGATTAGAAAACTTTAGCACTTATTTAGTATCTTTTAATTACTCTTAGAAGTGACTAATTCAACTCTTTCAAGCTCAACTCATACTGTACTTATGCAAAGAAACATGCGATAAATATTGAGGTCCAGAAATATTTTTACAGCCAATATTTATTGATGATGATGATTGTTTTTTTTTTTTTTACTCTTTTAAGTATACACGGTGGGCCCTTTTCACGAGTACCCTGTAAAAGGCAATAAAACACACAGTTACATAAAACATTTACAATTAATACATAAATGTTCTCCCATTAAAACCTAAACGTTTGGTAAAGCACCAGTTGCTCCAGTTTATGAGAGTAGTGGAGCCGATAAAGTAATTATTGTGACAGGCATATGAGCACAACAACAATGTTACCTTTAAATGTATTTAATCTTTCCTTATCCACATTTAGGTTGGATTAAGAGGACTTGGGTGACTGGAGTCTATCCCAGTCACTCCAGGAAGCTCAGAAGACACCTACACAGACACGTGAAGAACATGCAAATCCACACAGAGAAGCTTCATCATGTCTCGGAATCTAACCCAGGACCTTCCAGAGACGAGGCAAGAGTCTTAACCGCTGTGCCACCTTCCTCAGCAAAGAAAATGACAGTGACAAGATGCACTATTATCAATAAGTTAAAGGTGCTGTGTCTGATTTTTACTGTTGTGCATCGGGAAAAACAGAACTAGACCATGTTCCCGATCTTTTGCACATAATAAAATCAAATCTGTGTTTCCCCAGCACAGATATACTGTAAAAGCATCTATTCGGGTGAAAATTAGACCACAACTTTTACTCAAATAATACATCTATTATTAAAGGTCCCATATTCTGCTATTTTGCCCTTTACACAGTCTATTCTAAGGGCTTTGTTGATACATTTTTGCGTTGTGCAATATCCATAACATAACAGTTTCCAAAAAACACCCATTTCTTGGACTGGCCCCCCTCCTTGCAAAAGCAAACGACTCACTCTGAGATCTGACCCGCCCGAACAGAGAGCAGGCTGCCTCCCCCGCCCAACCCGCGCGCCTCCCCCGCCCAACCCGTGCCGCATCCTAGAGCGGCGTTAGTGCGCAAGCGCCCTGTGCTCCGGTAAACAGCGATACACAAACACTTAATAAACCATTTATACGTCCTGACGGTGCGTCGTGCTGAGTCCTACGCCCTGGATCTGACCTGGAGTTTGACGTGCTCCAGTACTGACGACGGACGTTGCCGTTTGGTAAATAACAAGCTAACTCTTCGATCTGTCGTATCCATCGTGTAATTACTGTGTAGCATTAGCATTAGCTGTTTTTATTCTGCGGCTGCGCGCTTCCTGGAGGCGTGGCTTAAACACCGCGTCATCCTGGTGAAGCCGCGTCATCCTTGTGAGGAGCCCCCGTCTGCTGCTCAGCCGAGGGGGACGGAAAAGACAGTTCTCTAGAGAAAACATGCGGGAATCAATCAAAAAACCACTTTGGGCACAACATACAAGGCCCAAATAGCACTGTAGGAAGGTTAAAACCTCTGAAAAGTCAATTTTGCATGTTATGGGACCTTTAAAGCCTTTTAACCTACGAGAGAAGCAGGAAGTGTGCTGTTAGCATTCTGATGTTTGTTAGCTTTACCCGTGACGACCCATGATGCTCTGGGCTCAGAAACACATGAAACGTGGTTATAAACTTCTCGTGGTGCATATTTATGATGCCGGGACTGCATTAGAAAAGTAAACACAAACACAAACACAAACACAAACACAAACTAGTTCTGTTTTCCAGGTTTCAAAACCATAAAAATCAGGTACAGCGCCTTTGAATACCATGATGGGAAACAGTGACACATTCTAGGCTAGAGGTATTTGACTTTTGGAAAATCAGATATAAATGCAGCTATTATTAGGCCTAAACGAGTGCTAAATATGGTCTAAAATGAGACCTAGACTGCGTTCACATTCGCACATTCAACACATCAAAATTGCGACTGAGCCAGGACCAAACCAGACACTAAACCTAGATTAAATCAGGACTAAACAAGGACTAGAACAAGACCAAACCAAGTCCACACCAGGATAAATATTTAGGCTCTAATTTAATTTAAGACTAACTGACAAGTGTGAACACACCCCTAACCATGGCTACAGTAGTTCTGAATAATTGTTAACCCAAAGAAGGGCAAAAGCATTTGTCTCTAATAAAAACAAATATTCAACCTGCAGTGGCCCCTGTGTACCACCAGAGGCAGGCCACATACTGTTGTACAAGTACCACAGTTTGAGAAACAAGTCTAGGCAAAGCAAAATCCCCATGGAGACGAGTCATCATCGAGGTCATAGTTTCTAAAAAAGAAAAGTCTGAGTGGAAGTATTGGAATTTTCTGTTGTTTGAGCATTAATATGAAAGACGAGCAGTCCACCAGAAAAGTTACATACTACAACTTTAATAAATATAAAGTGTAATATCTCCGAGTATCAACTCTGAAACTAACAAAGGTTATCCCTGACCCAAGGCTGTAGTTGCTGGGATTGGCTTCTACCTTAGAAAATCAATACACCAAGGTTGAATATTGCCGATAACTGTATTTTTCCATATTATAAAAACGGTATATTCAACACTGGAATCTTCCACAATTGACTTTTCTTGGAGCACGTTGTCTCGAACGAAACCGCCAAAGGGAGCCGTGTCTGCGGTTATTACAGTACAACACGCAGTAATTAAGTCCATAATAGACTCATTGATTTCTGTGAAGGTGTCGCAGGACTTTATTGTTCTTGGAAAACTGCTGTCACTCGAATACGGAGCAGGTCTGTGGATCGGGACCAATCAATGAGTCACTTGGACTGGTGTAATCACTTCAGACTCCTCTTAGCCTGGTTTCGATGCATGTAGAATCCCACATGAATAAACAAACACAATTGACTTTGTTGTTGTCTTAACATGGATTTTTCTGTGTCTGCGTGTGAGCACTTTGTCGGTTCACTGTTGGATTTTCACTGCTTATCTTTACTGTTCAGAATTATCTCACTGGTGCAACATTTCCCCGAGGCGAAGATGTGAATAGTCTTCATTAAATGTCAAAACTGTGTCTATTGCTAGCCACTTGTCATATGCTCCTATTAAAATGACCCACAAAAGAAAGTATTTTTGGTCATTTTGCAATTGAAATGTGCAAAAACCACACAGAAGAAATGACAGTCTTATGTATGTGCACTTATGATAGCAGTAATTAAATCAACAACTTGCCTAGATTTTAGCTTACGCATACAAAAAAGTATTATTTGCGGGTATTTTTTACTATATTACTGCTCATCTTTTGTAACAGTTTGGAATAACTGTTAAAGGAGACATACTGTATTATGCAAAATGATGCAGTACCATGCTTTAATGATTTTTTAATCTTGTTACAACAGTGTCTCCTCATCATTTGTGTACTTAAAGTTGTATTGCATGTTTGAGTAATCCTGTATTCTGCAACTCGAGTGCTCAGAAAAGTCCTGTTTTCACCTAGCCCCTAGCCCTGCTCACATCATGTACGTAGTTGCGATTATTTGTGATGTATGTCAGGTTCAAAAATGCCACGTAGTCACTTTTCAAAAATAAAACGTGATTGACAATCTGCTGCTTGTTTTGGTGAAACGTCACTATGAAGAGACGGGGATTATCAGTTTTTCAGTTTTGAACAGGAAGTCAATGGACCTGTTGCTGTTACATGCTTTTATATATCAATATTGCGGGTTACAAATAACTAAATGTAAAATAAAATGATGTATATTATGCTATAGTTCAATATTAAATACTTGAAAATAAGCATGATATGTCTCCTGTAAAACTTCATTAAAAGTGCACTTTGTAAGTTTACTGGTGGAGGGTTTGCCACCTGCTTGTCTCATGAGGATGTTATTGCTTTGCCTGGAATGTTTCTCCCCATGGTATAAATGTTTGCATCAATTATAGTGATGTTTTATGCCATTTTATTGAACATTGCTGGGAAACATTTCCATGAATGTTTCAGACTCTCAGCCTCAAAACATATATTGTACACCTTTAAAGTAAAAGTTAAGTTTGCAATTCAGAAATAATTGTATAAAAAAAAAAGAGTCACCAAATACATTAGTATGGCTTTACAAACACATTAAAAGGTACCTTGTTATAATAACTATACATATAGCATGAACATAATGAAACTCTTCTCATTATGAACAAATAGTTTATTAAGAATGATTCAGGCTTCATAACAACTAATTAAGCAGCTAGAGTTACAAATTAGGGTATTTATTAAATAGTTACTAAGCCTGAAAACTATTTAATCCTCATGAACTGAGTCTTTGCTCATGTTTTGAGGCTATAATAACTTCAGTTATAATAATGTGCTACTCATTAAAATACTTTTTATTTTCTCATGTTTGAATAAAAGCGTGGAGAAACGAATCAGTGCTGACAAAAAATAATCACATTTAACAGCTTGACCAAGTCTTAATAACACTCTTGGCTCTCACCTGTGGACATAAGGCATTATCATTCATTATCCCCTGTATTGATTTCATTTTCAGGGCAGTTCGGAGGCTTTGCAAATTATATTTTTTCACACAACTCAGCAGTCCACTCTTGGCAGCCTTTAGCTCCACATTGGACAGATCTCCTCTCCCCGGCAGCACAGCCCCCTCGCTGTTCTGTCACTTCTGCTCCCCCCGGTGTTTTTCAATGGAGCTTTGCAGGAGCCCACCGCCTATCTTCATCCCGGGCTGGACCATTTTTTCTCATTATTCTGAGCTTTAACAGTTGTTGATTGCGGGAGTCTGGGCCTGCATTGTCGCTACAGCTGTCCTTGGCTGCCACACCTGTGCATGACAGATTCCAACTTGGCGTAACATGTTGTGAATTGGAAAACGTTGGGAAGCAGGACAGAGACGGAGAGTGTTGGATGTTCAGGCCAAGGTAATGTCTCTATAGGAAGAAAAAAGTTGAAATTGGACATATGTTTTGTATGTATAGGCATTTTATTTCAGAAGATAATATTACTAGTAGTATGTAGTCATCATAGTAAAAGAAAACTAGGGCGTGTAGTAATAGAGGGTAATTACTTTATATTTGTTAGTAGTAGAAAGTAACTAGTAGCAAAGAAATGGTATGAAAAATGGCTTTTAAAAATAGAGGACTGAAAGTAACAAGGCATTACAAACTATTTCAGAACCATATTTTTAGGTCTCAGAACACCTGCCGTGGACACAATTGGTGGATATCTTTAGAACATACCATTGGCAGCAGGGAAGAAGGCCATTATGAAAAATTGAATGACAGACTGCTCTGATAATCGAGTTCTGGACGATGGAGATTGGAAAAATTGAGAAAAAAAAAAAATCACATTTGGACTTAATATAAACATTTACCTTTTTGACAGACTAATGGGACTTGTACTTTGATTTTAATGTGCTGTGATTCTGTTTTGAATCTAGAATCTATTTGCTTTTAAAAAAATTGTCTTGCAAATTAATGTTTGTATTCATACAGGTACAATATTTCAACAGAAATACACTATACATAGGTATAGGGTTTGAAAATGATTTAAATGCTATGTTTTGTTAAGAGTAGGGTTAATGTACACTTTCTAGCTCCTTTAGGGAAATTTGTCCTCTACATTTGCCCCAACCAGTGCTGCTGGGGCGACCTGTCAGGAGCACTGGTCGCTCCAGTTCAGCGCCTGAGGACCCATCTCCAGATCTCATGCTCAGCTTGGTCAGGACTAATGCAGCTTTAAGATTTTCACCTGCAAACTCCGCACAAAAGTCAGTGTTCAGTGTTTTTCAATGTTTTCACGGCACACTCTTTTGGCTGAAAACATACTAGGGCACACCACCTGAAGCATGACCAAATCAGACAAATCAGGTATGTGACAAATCATGTCTATGTCAGTATCTAGTGCTTTAAATTTGGCAATAGCTGTGGTTTTGCTCTCCTTTTTTTAAGTACAGAACTATAATCATGACACTTCAAAATTGCAAATTATTTAATCAAATAAATGTGTGAATCCAAATTGGACATTTTTTCAAGGTAAACCTGGCATTACATGGAGGTACAATAGTGTTCCCTGACACTGGTTGAGAATCAAGGAGATGGTCTCTAGGCACACAAAGTTACTCAATGTATTTCATCAGAGGTAGTGGAGAGCTTGTAGGCAAATCAGAGGCTTGTTTTAGAATCAATTCCAAAGATATAGGCCACCCATTTGTACTGTAATTGGAAATATCCCCCCTGGAACACACATTTAGGGCAATTCAGTTTATAATTTAATAAGAACAATAATGTGATTTTGTTGCATCCTTTTCAAATACCCTTAAATATTCTTAATCTTGCTTCTTATTGTTATTTGTATATTTTTTTGTTGATATGCGTGGCAGAACAGAATTGTGAAACGTGTGTAAATAAATGTATTTCTTTCCATGTAATAACATTTAAAGAGTTAATATTCTATTCCAATCCTAAATCCCAAATCAGCTCTTTGATCTTTGTTTTTGGGGGGTTCAAAAAATACTTAGATGTGAAATCACTAATATTTACTAAATGTACACGAACTGCACATGAACTCGCAGGATCCTTTGAGGGCCACTTCCTATAAAGCTTGACTTGAGTTACCCCTACAGTATGTACCACAGTCAATTACATAAATGACTTCTATAGAGCGCATATGAGCCTACTCGACAGCAGGGGATTACACATATGTGCGGGTTTTGAGCATGTTGTGTCGGATAAGTACATGACCTTGGTTCCATTGTATAATAGGACTATAATTGTGTGAGGAAACCTGCTTTCCAGACTCATATCACGGTAAACAGTATATCCTTAAGGGACCAGTCAGTGATGCTACCTGTACATGTGGCATCTGTTCTTCCAGCGACAATGAGAGCAATAGGCCCAAACAGAAGGAGCAGAGGCAGTGCCCTGGCTCCATTATGTTGTTTTGTCAGTCGTATGCACAGTAATTAATACCAGGCACTTTTAAAACGAGATTTACACAAGACAAGCTGTTTGCGCTTTTCACGGGTGAGGAGGCGAACGGCTGCTGAGTTTACACAACTCGCCCATCACTTTAGAGACAAGAAACACAGAGAGGGAGTTCAGTGATGAGCAAAGATGTTTACCAACTCAACAAATATAGAATGTGGCCGAATTTATCAAAAAAACAAAACAAAAACAGGCCAATTTTTTTTCTGGCGTGTCAAATGTAAGCGGTCTATCTGTCAGCACCATGGACAGCGCCTATCCATCAGTCATTTTGTTATCTGTTACAGGCTTCAATGTGGTGTAACTATTTTACGCCATTTGGGAAACTATTATTAGAAGTTCTTGTAAGTAGTGTAAGTAATCATGAGTACTAGTTAAAAGGACCTACTGTAGTGGAGGTGTATTTGTACAACTAAGTACCTTTTATCTATTAGAGATAGTAAACAAGTAGTATAAATATGTTCTACTACTTTTGACTTAATACTGTATAGTGTTTCCATTCCTACTACTATCTTGCCCTTTTGACTTTTAACCAGGTAAGGTGTGGGATTGTCTGGAATGCCTTGGAAAAAAAATCTTATTTGAGAAATTGCGTCACACATGGATTTAACAGAAAAAAAAAAGAAAAAAAAAGAAAGCAAAACAAACACCATTACCAAATTTGAAGGAGTACAGTATCTAACAAAATGTACTTTTACTATTGTATTTTACTTCCCACCACTGGCTATAACCAAATAAAAATAAATAAAAAACACCAATTAGGTTTACTTTTTGGAGTAGACAGTGAATTGAAATTACTTTATAAATATCACGAATATTACTCTTTTATAGTTCTTATATTGTGACCTGAATAATCTCGAGATCCCCAGCATATATTGACTTCACTTTGCATAGTCTGCGTACGAATGTCCACAGATAAATCTCCCCTTGAATGATAACCGTGACTTTTCCGGTCATTGTCGCCTCATAATGCCCTAAACGGCTTCACTAAACCGCCTTTTTGCACGTCACTCCGGCGCTGCTCGTGTGTGTTCTGAATCGTCCCGCGGGATCTGAGGCAACACGCGCGGACTGTCAATACTCCCGTGACGGCTAAAAGCAAGAAGGGATTTTTATTCTCTCTCTCTCTCTCTCTGGCCAAATTAAGCCTCCACTAACGCGTCCTCGTGGCTTTGAATTGTGATCGCGCTTGGATTTGCTTCCTTTTTTACGCGCAAATACTCAGGACAGCCCGGAAACCACAAACGAGGAGAGATATCCCACTTACTATCTTCTCTCCCGCTTTATCTCTTGCTCGGTCTCTTGTTCTGATCAATCGTTTGGTCGCCCAAGCCCAACCATTAACGAAGTAGCTTGCAACAAACGCCGGCGACTGCTGAGAATCACTGCTGCTTTTCGAGCTGCTGCGGACTGGAAAAACTCTCCAAAAAGGTTACTACGCAGACGAGAAAGACAAACGCGGAGAAATGAAGGAGAAGAAACTCATCGAAACTGCCAAAATGCAAGGCAACGTAATGGTAAGACCCGTTTTATATTGGTATTTACGCTGTTGGTGCCGTTTATCGTCAATTTAGTCGCTTTGACGCACGTTTTTCTTGGGGGTTCATGAGTGCGTAACACTTCGAAATCACGTGTCGTTCACAACTTGTTTCGCAGTGATTTTTTTTTTTCTTTTTTCTGCTGGTTTGAAAGTTTGGTGTGTCTTTTGTGCAGTGAATGGATTTAATATTTGAGTTTTGGTCTTCTTATTGAGTGACTTGGGGCACGTAACCTCGACCCAGAGCAAGGGCTTTAATATTTTAAAGCTGAATATATTTTCTGTATTCTTCTACGGACGGCGATATAAGCGATAGAATGAATACCAAGTGCAGTGCTCTATCTATTTCATAGCTGCAATATCTTTAATGCATCTGATAGCAGCCACTTCCACAATTTATCCAAGCAACTGACTTTTTATTGGCATTGTTCGTTTTAATTCACTCTGCTATTCATTCATTTGAGCCTGCTTTACTTTACTCTGCTGCTCTGTGCAAACACTTGGGGCCATTTTAGAGGATATGGGACACAGCTGTGTAGAGTAAGGCTTTTCAAAAAATTTTTCTGAACTGGAGAAGAGTTTTCTCCCTGTGGCCTTATTTGTTTATCCATAAATACCATCTGCATATTGTGTTGCTTTCCATCCGCACTGAGCAGTGATTAAATATGTATGTCCGTTTGTGTGATACTGTTATTCTCCAAATAGAAATGGACATGTTTGTGGCTTACACCTGTAGCTGGGATTCTCTACTGGTGGGTCAGGTGCTGGAAGTGGGTCAGAAGGTAGTTTCACTGATTTAAAGGGGGAATTAAGGCTGCAACTAACTATGATTAATGATTAATTTTGTGATCGATTAGTCAAACGATTATTTCTGTTGTACACTGATGCTTTTTAAATACATCACCAAATATGGTGACTGAAGGCTTCTAAATAGAGAATATTTACAAATAAAGTGTATTATTGATGACATTAGAAAGTGTTTATTATATTTTTTACATTATAGGTTGTTATAAAAACATATTTTTTTGTAAGCTAAGCATTGTAGAGTATGTATGGCACAGATTACCAATGCGATGATCAAAATATTAGTTTTATAGTCGACTAAGCACGATAAATTGATTAATCGTTGCAGCCCCAGGTGGATTTTTGTAATAATGTCATAATCTCATTTTTTGCTTTCTCAGAGTTGTATTTGATTCGTGCATGTTTGTGTGATCTCGTGTTATTCTGCATTTGAGTGCTCTGAATAATTCTGATTTCACATACAACTTTTCTTCTTCCTGTCCTTTTGTGATTATTCTGAAAATTCCGACACCGTTTCATTCATGTGTTGCTAAATAATGTCACACAGCCATTATTCAACTATAGAGATACATAAATGAAAAGTGGTGAAATGCCACTATAAAGAGGCGGGGCCAATCCGTTTTATCTGGCTGTTTCCTTCACACTAACTTTATTTTGTCATTCAGAAAGTTTGATGTCGTAAACCAGATCACAAAACGTGTTTGACACAGGGAATGAAAGAAAATTACAGATTTTTGTTCTGGTCATGACCCTCAGTAACTGTCAATAATCATTAAATCATGTTTTTTTTCCCCCCACAATTATAGTAACACTAAAATATGATATGAATAGTGTGACATTCCTACTTGCAAGTTAAAATGATGTTGCATTAAGTTGGTGTGCAGACTTGTGTAGAATGATCTTGAACAAAAAAAGAGAAAAGTGCTGGTGAGTTACACATTGTGAGAAGACTTTAGGACAAATATGATGCATTATTTGTCTCGTTATTGGCATAAAACTTTGAGCTGAACTGCATCATTATATCACAATCTTGTCTTGTCTCTCTCGCAGACCCAATCTCATGTCTTGTGGGAATTGTCTCGTCCCATGCCTCACTAGTAAACAACAACCATGACATTCAAATACAAAAAGAAAGTCAAAACAATATAATCTAGCTATTTTCTCCTGACTCCTAAGATTTATCAGAGGTGTTGTATCATTTCCAGTTGGATGTAAAAGTTGTCAAACGCATGGCTCAGTCTGTGTTAATAACAGAGCCTCCAATCAGACCAGACCAGCCCGTGTGCCATAGAAGAGGGTTGTGTGAAGGTCGAGTGTAAACTATGCAGCCATTTGCTCCTAATGTACAACATGACATCTGAAACATCCACAAGCTATTAGCATCCACTTAGCATGCCGGGCAGTTCTGTGTGCGACGAATGATACGCTCAAAGACGTTTCCAGTCGTGTGTCTATTCTTACGCAGAGCTCTTTTTCTCTGTATCATAAACGGATAACGGAGAAAAGACATGTTAGCAGGAGATGTACTGCTTTTATGTAATGCCTAGCGGAGCAGAACAGGAAATGTCATTAAGTCGAGGATGAATGATATAGTTAGTTTCAAGTGAGCAGACCTATGGAAGTTAGCCAGCCAGCCGGAAAAGTTGACAAATGTGGTTAGACATGGACAAAAATACAATTTATTATAGTGGTTTTTAAACTGTGGTGTTGAAAAGTGTAGTGAAACATTGAAAGCAAAATTAAAGCTAGTGTTTCCATGTCTTATTGGTAGAGATGGTTGCAAATAGTAGCCTTTTGTGTCTGAAATCGGGACATTTCGACTCCCATCCAGAAGTAATTTTCACTCTGATGGTTAGTTTATTTTTTTGTTTTAGTTTAGTTTGTTTGAGTAAGTTGCATTGTACATGACATTGTACATTTCAGTTCATAGTGCACAGAGCTCGGAAGGAGTAGGTTGAAACAATAGCTTATGGGCACCTGAACTCATACAGATTCAGATTTACAGCTGCAAGTTTACACCAGGAACTAATTTGTCATTTACAGGTCCATTGCCTTCTATCCATACCTTTTTACATTCACTCCTTAATTGTCATGATTTTACTTGACAATGACCACACTGAGGCCCATGTACATAGAGTTTAATTTCAAAACCTACTTCTAAACTATTGTGACTCTCCTTCATTCTCGGTCAAAAATAATGTCCACCTTTGAAGTCTTTTCCACCTTGGATCTGGACCAATGAGGGAACCGACTTGCCTTCTTGGTAAAACTAACAGAATATATAGATAATATAAAAAATCAAATTTCAATGGTAGTCTTCTGGGAAATGTTTTAAATCACAAAAACCATCAGAAAGTCATTTTCAGTCTGAAGGAGTTGTTCTGAGAAGCTAGACTTTGTACTGCTCTGTTTGTACTGCTTTTAAAGTTCAATTGCTATCTCTGTTTTGAGTGTTGGGGATTAAATCATTTTGACTGGATGCAAGTACCTTAGGCTTTTGGAAACTGCAAGCCTCGGATTACTTTTTTGATATGGCACTTCTCAGTTTTTGAAAATGTATTTAAATGATATGTGATTTAATTTCTGATGCAGTTTGATATTAGCCCAACCCATCTGCCATGTCTGGTAAATGTTCAGCTTTTTTCCTCCTTAATCAAATAAATAAAAGGGCTTTACAACACACCTTACCTTACACTTTGTCTTTCAGAGGTACATTACTTTTATTAAGGAACTAAATCCCAACTTTGTCACCCAGTTTTAACCTATCCGCAGGGCAAGAAGACTGCCAGACAATTGCCTTTTTCTTCCTAATGGCCAACAGGACCCAATGTTGATGTTTATTGGTACGTTTCTGCTGCTGTCTCTTCAGTTTACGTGTTAAACTCCCCTGCACGGTGCTTCACATATCCTCACAGACATGTTCTCCACCAAATAACACTACATGGCTATTGTCCCTCTTGTACAACTACTCCAACGATTTGACCCTAAAGGTGTCATTTGGTGATTCTACTCCGGCAGTACACAGCGGTATAGAGGAAGATAATGCTCTTTGGCAGGTTTATTGCCGCAGGTGAGTGCTTCTTGCTAAATAAGCCTGTACTCTGGGGATGTGGACTAACTGTAGCGTGTCTCTGTGGGGAGTGTGTGTCTAAAACAGGCAGTGATCTCCCCATTTGGATTCGTAAGGACTTTACCTGGCGGTTGGACAATGTTATCGCCCATGGAGGACAGGAAGGACAGGTGGACCAGGCTGCACTGTTAGTAGTAGAACACAAACACAAACACACGCGCACGCACAGAGGAGTTGTTCTGTGTTGGTTAAATTGCAGCTAATCAAGACTCATTCACCGCCTGAGGGTGATGACGAGGAGGTTACTATGGGATACACAGCAGCCTGGTCGTAACGTTTTACCAAAACAATATGAGTTCAAGGGTTTTTCAATTAAGATGTAACAGTAGATGGAGGGTTTGTGTTTTGTTTCTTACCATTTTGACTTGGATTGCACAATTAACAATTTATTGAGTCATTTCTAAGTGTCTATGTTGTGCTTTAGGTGGTTTTGTCGTGAGGTTTACAACCATTTCTGTAAAAATCGTTTGGTTTGGAGCAGAGTTCAGACTTTGAAGGAAGTTAAATGGCAGGGAGTAAAAGTCTGTATTGTTTTTGTTCAGAAAATACTGAAAGTAGGGCTGTCACTAATGATTATTTTTGTTGTTGACTTGTCAGTGATTTTTTTTAATTTTTTTTGAATTACTCAACTTGTCAAACTATTATTTCTATGGTACATTGAGCATTTTTTAAAAGAAAAATATTATGCATTTTCATATTGGTTTTAGCCATTAAACATGCTCTTGATTACCTTAAATTTGCCAAGTCATGTTTTGAAGGGAAAAAAAAATATATATATATATATATATATATATATATATATATATATATATATATATATATATTATTGATTAAATGACATGATTTATCTGCATCTGTAAAATGACACTACTGAGCACATCCAGCCACTAGATGGCACCTAGCGCTAACAGTTTAGTGAAGTCAGCGCAGTTAGCGCTCAACAGACGCTGTGACGCGGGTTAGCAGCAGCAGTTATGAAGTCTGGCAATGATTTAAGGACTTAAAACAGCAAGAGTCTCGGATAAGTGACAAAAGAAATCTGAAAAAACATCACAGGTCGAGGGAGTTCAGAAGGAAGTTCTTTTCTAGGATTTTCTGATTTTCTAATGAACATTCCTCAAAATGGCATGAATGCAGTTGAATGCAACTCCAGGTGTGTTTTTGATGACAGAACATCGCTAGATGATTGTTAAAAGCTCAAAAAAGTCAGTATAGCAGAATATATGTCCTTTAACACATTATCGGTCAAATAAAGGTTGAAATATGGTGACTGAAGGCTGAAGATGGAGGATATTTATGAATTAACTGTATTACTGATGAAAATCAGCAATCCTTATTAACATTTTAATGTATTAACTTTGCTGTCTTTGTTATTAAAAGACTATAGTGCAGTTAACAATTACTTTTATCAATTATTATAGTTGACTAGTCACAATTAGTTGATTAATCATTGCAGCCCTAATTGAAAGCCTATTTTACTTGTACTTAATACAACAATTAAAATTTGGGGAAACAAAATTGTATATATTTTTTTTCATATTGCCCAAACCTATAATTTTGACTTTCGAATTATAATGATTTTTTTTCTACTTTATTCAGCAAAAAGTGCTGCCTTAGCCTTGTATTGACGTACAAGACCCTTTTCCATCCGTGACTGATGTTATTGATGTTAAATGCGTCAGGGCGTCTTTCTGTTATGTTTGAGGTTTGCTGTTTCATTGTCATCAATCATTTTTGTGTTTGAAAGGCTTGTAAACTTTAGTTAAAAAAATCACTGATTCTGATTTTTGGGTAACCTTGCTTTGGGCAACCTTGCTTTCTCGTTTAGAGAACTGGATTTACTTTGGCTTATTAGATTTATTTAAGGCAAGAAGTGGAGTGCCATGTGGAAAGAATTACTCAAACTTGGATAAATGTAGCGGCATCTGAATTAAAGCCATACCTGCAGATATGCGGCTCTGCAATCAGTCACATTTTACTCAAGATCGAGATCCGTCATTAAACAGCCAGGGCTGGAAATTTTGATTTAAAACACCATTTATATTTGTTTTTAATGAGACTAAATAACTGAAGAAATTCTTAGTCAACTAAAGACATGCTAAATCGACCAATTAGTCGACTAACTGACACTGTGGTGAAAGCTTTCAAAGTTTAAGTTGATGCCAAACTAACATATTAAACAGAATTTTTTTTTTTTTTTTAGCTAACTCCATGGGCCGTATTTTGCCCCTGGTGGTAATGCCACTGTGTTAATGATGACGTTTTCCGTCAGTGCAAACGGTGACATCGTGGGCCGTGGAGCTCTAAACAAGAGGCGTGAACATGGCAAAATATGAGGTGGAGTGAAGCAAATGTAGATGGGAAACATTTCATGGAATCTGTTACTATCCTCATATGGACTAATTAAAACAACCTTAATGGGCACAAATAACAAGACCGATACGTTACAGAATAATGAATATAGCTGTAGCTGTAGCCATTGCACTTTTGCGCAAAACTGTATCGATCTGCTTCAAATATAAAAAAAAACACAATTTCACATTGAGGGCGTTTCCATGAAATTATGAATTGATCGGCGGTCAGACCAAAACACCTCAGTCCCGAGTCCTGCTCATGTCCAGCAGAAACCGCGGATACATAGAGCAGTGCGCATGTGCCAGACGTTTGGTGTTGTTCATCCCTCTGAACAGTTTTAAGTTCCTGTGTATAATTATAGGCCATTTCAAGTGACACAAATGAGGCTTTATTAAAGATAAAGGCTGTCTCTGCACTAAAACAGCCAGGCACTGCTCATATCTGTGGGTGTGCGGCAACGCTGCAGCCTTTGGCCGCGTATTAAAAAATAACCAAAAAACTTTGCTAGCCTGAGCACTTGAGCGGCTGGTCACTGCAGTGGTCTCTCTGGCTTCAGGACAGATCACTGTGACAAACAACAACAGATACTTAAATCGTGGGACTTCGGAGCTGTTTTATTGTCCCCATATATGAGTCCCTCTTGTTCTTTGACTTGTTGAAGGGGAACATGTGTCTCTGCTGTGAAGCGTTGGCTTCTTTCTTTGCCTGGATATGTCTGACTGTAAACATATCCTGACCTGCACTGATGGCCTTTTAAACACCACAGCTCTCAGTCATTGGTTCAAACGTTCACCATATACTGTATGTACTGTCACATCCCCCTCCAGCCTCCAGCGGACACGGCGTTTGAGCTAGCATCAACGCCGTGAAGGTAGTGAAAGCCTGACCTGGAACCGCCCCCTGGCCAACACGCCCCTGCCAGGGGCAAAATATGGCCACTCACTTTTTCTATTTACTATTTACTCTTGTCCCATTTAAATAATTTTAATCTAAATAAAATATGTAGTCGACTAATACAAATATTAGTCGACTAAGAGTAGATACTCAGGCAGTGATTGTCTCAGACTGTCAGATGAACTGAAGAAGCTACTTGGATGAGCGGCGAAATGTCATCAACTTTTTTCCAGTTGACAGAATTTATTTTCTTTTGCCAGTTCCCTATTGTAGTCAAAACAACATCTCCTTGAAGACAAGCAGTTGCACATCCACCACCAGAAAAGTTTCAAAATGCAAAGTCCCCCAAAAGCAGCTCAAAAGGTCTGAATAAGGCATACTATTTGACATTTTAGAAGGAAACAACATAAGCTGAAACGTTTTTAAATCTACAGTAAACCCATTAGCTCTGACCTCTGAGATACTAACCGAGTGTGAATCCTTTTTAGTGAAACAGCCCTCTCTCTCCCCCTGCGCCACACTGTCTAATTGGTCTGAGAGTAAACAAATCCTTGAAGGGCATTGTGGGCAGTGGTTCTGGAAAACGTAATGATTTGTTTGTCTATCTCTGAAATAACACTCATTTTAAGCACAGGTTTGAAGCAGCAGGTCAAAGGCTAACAAGGAAGAGCCACATCGCCATTGTGATCTTTTGTAAACACTGAGGCTTCTGTCTGTTTTTCTACTAAAATTCAAAGTGTAACTGCATTAAAAATGGTAATTATTCAGTTTATGTATTGGACGCACTTGAGTTGTGCTTTGAAGACAGATGCCTGATTATCTGTACAATAATGGAGCGTAATGAGCCTTTGCACTGTTAGCAGCTTACACAAGATTGAGGTAATGTTTTTTTTTTTCTTTTAACTCAAATAATGTTTAAGAACAAATATTGAAGAGGCAGTAAAACATGCTCAAAAGCTCTACCACTAATAGCAGAGATTATGTTAGAGGGACATAGAGGTTCATAGAACGCACTTATGAGCACAGTGTATGACCGCGAGAATGCTGTAGGTCAGGGGTTCCCAAACTTTTCTGTCTGGGACCCCCAAAATAGACATTTAACCCACTCGGGATCTCCAATGTCGACACATGTTCAAGCAGGGTTAATGTTGTTTATTTCAACAGTTTAAGCTCTTATTAGACCCGAGTTCACTAAAAGATACTGTTGTAATAATAAATATGATGCTATATTTGATTTTTTAATTAAAAAAATATCTTGAAATCCCCTTGTGACCCCCAGCTCATCCCTCGCGACCCCCCGAGGCTCTTTTCGGGACTTTGGGAACCACTGCTGTAGGCAACGTTGCCCTCATTTTAGTTTTAGCTACAGTTAAATGATGCACAATGAAATAAGATTTGACCAGTCCTCAGTGCGCTGCATGAAAAACATGCTCTATTTGCCTGGACTCAGGAGGCAGTTGTCGACACGTGATGTTCAACATGTGGCAAATAAAACGTGACGCTTGTGGTTTGTGTTTTTCCATAATGTGCATGTTATTGATAAATGTCAGGGTATTTGAATGGATGGTAATTCTCATGGTTGGGATTTTCAAATTCTGTCGACCAAAGTGACTCGTTCCAGTTAAACCTCTGACTAATAGCAGTATTATACAGAGCTTTGCTGCTGGTTCTGTGAATGTAGTATTATGTCATTGTGTTGTTAGCGACATTAACTTAATTGAAGGTTGGACAGTTTGAACAATGCTTCTGGCAAAGACGTTTCACTTTCTTGAATGTTTTTGTGACTCTGTTAATGGTCAGAGAAAGTACTGATTTTTTTTTTTTGACCAGTTTTGTGGCCCTCCGGTCTGACACTAATCTTTTGTGTTTGCATTTTCCAATACTGATCCTCCTATTTTCTCTGTTTTTATTGTTTTTTTATTAGTTTACGCTGATCCTGTGCCTTTTATAAATAAGCAGTATGAAAATATTATGTTTTTACACCACCTTCAGAGCGTGATTCTCAATGTGACCGAGACATTAGGTGATGTTTTTGCTCTCTCTCTTTTTAAAGGAAATATATTTTCCCATAACATTTATGTTTGCGGCCTGTGAGTAGACGTGTAAAGATGTCAAATTCCATCCTGCAGCAGTCCAAGGCTCCATGCAGACATTGCAAAGGTTAAAACAAATACCCTCTCTGTCTTTGATGATGTTTTTTGCTGCATAGCGCCTCCTCAGTCGACGTTTAAGCTGCTCTGGGCTTCAGCGACAGTAACAGCAGCTGCATTTGTATTTGCCCCTTCTATTTGCTAAATCCGGTTCAAGGTGATACTCTAAAAACGCCTTGATCTGCAGCCGATACGATACCAGCATTAGAGCGGGATGTATAGTCGGAAGAGCAGAATTCCAGCCATATTTAATCTGCCAAAAGTGAATATCATTGAGACGTTTGCAAATGTAGATCCAGTTCATTATCACTCTTATGTCGTGCCGCTTGTAACATGTCTTAACTCTATATGGAGAATACTTTTGATTCTACTATAATTATTGTTATGCTCCAGCTCCTGTCATGAACAAGTGGAAGCTGTTTTGATGTTGTCACGGTTTGAGTCTAATTGAGTGGTGCCGGTGAATAGAAGGCTGTGATTAAGAAATTGTCAACACGCTGCATCTGCCAGAATCAACTTAAGAGCCGTTTATGTGATTAGACAAAGGGGAAAACAACACGCTTTTGAATCTACACGAGGATGTACTCAGGACCAAGGACAGCACGAGGGCAAATGTCGCAGAGAGATGGAGATTACATAAAGGTTTACGTGGCATGTTTAGTCAGAAATTATTATTGTTGCGATTGCGATTTTAAGTTTGAACTGAATCCCGTTATTTAAGTTCACACTTCAAACGCAACCAGGAGAACTGACAAAAAGACTGAAATATATATAAGCAGACAAAGGAAAAAAAGAATCTCATGTGTCAGCACGTTTGTGTCGCTTTTCAGTGAGATTTTTGTCGCATTTTGTCACGTTTATGTCACTAACGTGTTAACAAATCTGAACTGTGGAAGAAATGAATACAATTCAAAATATTGCACTTGTAGTCACGCATGTTTCACTTTTAGTCTCATATTTGTCGCTTTTAATAATTTTAATGGTATGTCATGTTTCTAAACTGTGGAAGAAATTATTGCAGTTCAAATTATTGGACTTTTAATCATGTTTTTGTTGCGTTTAGTCACATTGTTGTTGCTTTTTGTCATGTTTTTGTCACTTTTAGTCATATTTTTGTCTCTCTTCGCCACGTTTTTTGCCACTTGTTTCTGAATATGTATAATGAAATAATCAACAGTGACATTTTGAGTGCAATTGAATTATTACATAAATTAAAGCCTCTAATGAAATATTGATTGAACAGAATACAAGTCCTTTAACTTTTGTATTGTAAATGTGTTGATTGTAAAATGTATTGAAAAGATTGTTGCCAGAATTATATGTTTTGCTATTTTCTACTGTGAAAACGACAAATTTATTCAAGATTTATTCAAAATGTATTCAAGGAAGATCAAAGTGTGTTTTGCTCTGCCAATAAATTTACATATGCCTGTTGATTTTTCAGCCCTCATTATATTTGTTGTTGATTTTGTATTTATTTATCTATTCATTTTGGATTTTACTTACAATTGGGAAACTATAGAGAACAAAAAGTGTGTACAAGTTGTAAGAATAACAGCTGGAGGCAGAATGAGGCGTATTAATGTGCCATCAGTCATCTTTGATCCTGTAAGACCTCCAGATAAACCATGTAAAGCCACATTAAGTGCTTTTGCCATGGATAATTAACGGTTTGTCCCTACAGGCACAATTGAGTGGTGGAACAAAAGCTTGACATTGCAACTTAAAACAGGCGTTTCATACATGCTCGTATTGTTTAGCTGCAGAGTCTATGCCAGCCCTTTTACAAGGAGGTTGTGGGTTCAATCTTCAGACTAAAGTACTTTTACATTCTGTTTATTTAGATTCTGTTTGTTAATGCTCCATGACAAATAAATAGTAAACTAATATGGCTTTGATTTAACATGGATCTCACGAAAAAACTGGATAAGTCAGCTTTTCAACTAAGATGCGAAACTATCAAACTTTTTAACAGTTCTGTTAGCGACATTACGCCGTAATGATTTAGGTTTAAGGTGCAGTGGAAAGTCACCTGCACGAGTTTATGGAAATAGAAAGTTAAAACCATTCTTAGGAGCATTCTTCACCTGTTTCATGCCATACTGTGGAATATTTTTGGTAAAGGAACAGCGTGTCCCTGGAAACAAGCAGGTGGAGGCTCATCCAGGTCAAGTACGAGTCAGGTTTGTGGAGATGCAAGCCCACTCACACTAAAGTAGTGCAATAAAACCATACAAACAGCTCTTCATCTGTTGTGTCCAGTTAAAAATATGCATTTTTCATATTGTTATTGGCCTTTAAACCTGCTTTTGAGTGTCTGTTAGAACTAAAAATAAAATGCTTTTACAATGAAAAATGTGACTGAATCTCTGTTTTGGGAGATGCCTTTTTGACTTAGCTGTGGCTCCATCTACTGGCTGTAAAGGCAATTACACACGTAAATATATACCCACAGTGCTTTGCAGTATGCAGTGGATCTGACAACATTGTAGTTATCGTGATTAGACAGATGAAATGTTCAGAGTGAGTCTGGCGATGATTTAAGGACTTAAAACTGCAAAATATTCTGCAATAAGTGAAGTCAGCATCATCTACGTCACACATGGAAGGAGTTCAGAACACAGTGTTGGAGGGAGAGGATTTTCAAAGGAGCATTTGTTGTTTTAAGTCAATTTTGCATAAGATTTGTCCTTTATAGATCTGTCACGCTGTTGTTTTTCTGACTCTCGCTTTGCATGGTGGTGCATACTGACCAGTCTTATGACCTGCGCTGGACACCACTTCTCAGGTGCATCATGGGAAATTTTGAGAGCACAGTGCTTTCATCAGCTGCTGGACATTCAAACAGCACTAGAATAATGTCTTGTAGGGAACAATGTAAACATTCGGATGCAGCATGTTTTTAAGGCTATTTTTCCAACCAAAATAATGATTAATTAAATAAACACCTGTAATTTTATACATGCAGTTGATACATTTAATGCCACTGTGAAACATTCCAGGCATAAAATTTAACATACCAACTTTAAAACGCACTCATCTTAAACCAACTGGCGCTGTGAACAATAAACAAAAACGTCCTAAATCCAAACCTGTGAGTAAGTCATTATTCCCGGAGACCTTTAAAAGTGAGACATGGTTGTTAAACAGTTGACATTTTGGGGATAAGATCTCTGTGGCGTCTGGCTGTAATAAGCTCTGTATAAACGGCCCGGTCTCTGCGCCGACAGATGTGGAGCTGTTTAAAGGCTGAGAAATGCCCGTGTTTTGCACCTCCACCAGCTGTGCGCCGGATCGCGTCTTGTTTACCTGAGGCAGACCAGAGCATTTTGATGGAGGACCTACAACTCGGCTTCCTGCATAATTTGGAGCCCCACTACTGTGTTAATGACTTTTCAATACAAACCTCGTGGCTTCAGGCTTTTCTTGTCAATAGTTCACTTCATTTATTCACATGGCTGGATATTTTAAACTGAGGTTGTGTAATAAGAACAAAAAAGAGATTGCTGATGATTTGGTACATGTATTTTGACAGTGTAGTCTAATTAAAGCTGCATATAATACTTTTATGTCTTTGTTTTCACAGGGATTATCATTTTATTTCAGCGTGGACAGGGAAAGGTACAAGTGTGTTTTGGCTGTTCCATTTACTGTTTTTGTATTACATTGTGCCTCTAAAAGTAGTTTTGTTACGCCATGCTTTTTCTCGCAAACTTTCAAAAGCTTTTGTTGACATCTTTTTTATTCTAAGAAAAGGACATTTAATTCTGTCAACAGGACATCTTTTTCAATCCCTTTGTCGAGTTGACAGAATTAATTCAGTTCAGAATTTTCACACTTTATGTCATTTAATCATTTCATCTTTTTTATGTTTCATTTATTCCATCATAATTTGTATTGATTCCTTTGGATAATTGGTTAGAACATCTAAATAATGGTATACTAGTTTGATAAGTTGTAGAAGTGGGCGATATATCATGAAATAGATAATATCACAGTTGTTGTTTTACAAATATGCTAAATTAAAAGATTGAGTATATTGTCTAAGGAAAACAACACACACAAAAAAACCCTCAAAAAGAGACAGAAATTTACTGTAATCTCCCAAGAAGAAAGAATTAAAAAAAAGAAAGAAAAGAAAGTACCGCCACAGTTTCCACACATTTTGGGCACTTTCGAAGAAATCGGCTGAATTTTACATTTCGCCAACTTTTATTGAATGTTTCAAAACATACAACTGCATGAACACACAGCTTTGTTTTGTATGTTTTCCTGTTGTCACTGGATTGAAACTGAACAAAAGCAAGACTGGACTAAAACAAGGACTGGAACTAAACTAGAACTGGACTAAAACAGGGATTAAAGCAGGACTGAAACAGGGCTAAAACAGCACAGAACACCATTTTCTGCAGAAATCCTTTAGACATTATGCTGTATGTCAGTGGCTCCCAACCGTTTTTGTCTCGAGTACCTGCCAAAGCTTTGTTTTACACTCAGAGTAGCCCTTAACCTGAGTTAACCTGGCAAATAAAGGGGTTTAATAGTCGAATATAGTCTATTATTATTATTATTATTATTATTACTATTATTATTATTATTATTATTATGTTTTTTATTTTAATTATATGTATGACCCAAGATACTCCAAAAGATGCTACATTTACAACTAATGACACTTTCTCATTCAGATAAAGTACATTTCATCTTCATTTAAAACCGGAAACCATTCCAAGTGCCCCCTGGTAATTCCTCACGTACCCCTTTGGGTCCCTGTATCCCTGGTTGGGAAACACTGCTGTGTAAATGAACAGACCTATAGCGAGTCAGCAGACAGTATTTGGTGGATGTCTGACTTGATTCGTCTGGATGCTTGTCTTGTGTGAGCTGCGTGTGAACAGGAGAAGTCTTGTGTTGTTATTGCTGAATGCACTGGCTGGTTATTGATGGCCTGCTCTCCACATCTGCTGTTTGTGCACCTGTTACCTGCTGGACCAAACTATCAAGTGAGTCAGCACCACGGCCACCGCAGTTTTCTCCTCACTCAATGATTTTTTTTTTTTTTTTTTTACAAGAGATGAATTTAAAAAATGACTCTGGAGAGCGAAGAGAGACGTATTGGAAGGAAAACGTGCAAATAAGATGCTCAAATAATCATCTTTTCACAGCTAGTAACATCTGTTTTATTTGATTGTGCAACATTTCCACCAGCGAGTCCCACAGTCTGATAGAACATTTTTAGTCGATGATTAATTTCTTATCTGTATTTCAGTCTTGTTGGTGAAACTTAAAATTCACTGCTCAGTTTGTCACAGAAATGGTATGATTCAACGTTGCATATTATTTCAATATCTCCAAATTTTGTGACTAGTTTGAATGTTGTATTGAAGATAAGGCACAATTTGAATATGGAGTATCGTTTATAGTGAGAAATGCTACGAAAAGAACTGATTTCAAGTAAGAATTGAAAAAGTTATGTTAGAAACTTTCAAAAAAGGGTATAAGGCAGAGGTCTCAAACTTTTTTTTGCACGGAATGCTACTTTTATTAAATAAAAATGTCACCTTACAGTCTGGTGCTTATATAACTGTTATCCTTTTATTTGTGCACAAGGTTACACATCAAAAGTATACATTTTCACTTTTAATAGGCACATTGTCTTGCACACAAAACATTTTATTGAAGTGACTGAGGCAGGAAGTTGAAAGGTTTTGGCTGAAAAAGCAGAGACTGAAGCGCTCCTCTCGTCTCTTTTTACCAATTTCCACAATATGATAAATTCAATTTGAATTATTCAGCGTACTTTCTAAATCCTTTGGGACTTGGAAGTGGTGGAGAACTACTGGTTGGAGACCCTGGTATTTCTGCACTTTTGTGATTGATTTTGCAGACATTTCACATTTGTCTGATAATTAATCCTCAACTATTATGTTTAAAGACACGTTTTAACACTTTTCTTTTGGATTGACACAATATTGTTATCAGGAAAAAATAGACAATTATTTTTGCCATTTTCGCCCAGCCTTACTTTGCGTTTCAGTCATTAGCTAAGATTGTGTCTGTTATGTCCCTTTTAATCTTGAGAAGTCGACTTAACGCCTCATTCGTCCAGGAACGATCCATCGAAGTCAAGGTTACAGCAGTCTGGACATTTGGACAATATTTCGACTTCATCCCAAGGACATTTTCAGTCTCAACACTGTAGTTCTTAGTTTCATTTCATTTTATTCTGTGAGTCTTTAGCCGAGGAAAAGAAAGCGGTCAAAAACATTGCGCTCTGCAGATTGTTCCGCAACCTTGGACCTTGAATATAAGTTTAAAAATGTGTTTGAAATCTTGTTTTCTTGAGGTTAATTACTTGTTCGTTTGAATCCCTCTTGACTTGAAACCTTTGTCTATTGATGTTAACAAAGACTTCTATTGCTGGAGAAAAATGCACAATGGTGATCCAACTACAAAACAGTTACAAAGATCAAAGAATAAATGGATGATAAAGCTACAGACAGAACATTTAACTCATGTAAGAAAGGTTTAATATTGTCTACATTTATGTTCAGATCAAAATTGTTGTTTTCAAGGTATGCAAAATTGGAATATAAAGTAGATTTTCTATACATAAATCATTAAAAATATAAAACAATTTAGTTATAGAAGCTTTAGTTATTATATGTGCATTACATTTGACGGTCCATTTACTTTTCTGTGATACTCGAACCTCAAAAAAGACATTCAACTGCACTTTTTCGCACATTTCTGGTGATTTGTTTTGAGGAAAATAAAAGAAAAGGAAGAAAAAGATTCACATTTTTTTGTCAGCTCATCCCATTATGCAACAGATATTGTGTTTTCTAAGAATATATAATCTTTGGGAACATTGTAAACAAACACTGACTCAATCTTACTGTAGTTTTTTAAATGCAGTAGAAAAAAATCCTAACTCATAATCCTGGCATATGGTCCAGACTAGTGTAATCCGGTTTAGCACTTATTATTTTGGACATTTTTTCCATCCGTTCTTTGTTAATACTCGCGGGATGTTTGTTTCCGATGTGTGCAGATTACAAAAGCAGTCGACTGAGAGTTAGGAGCATGATTTATGTTGACCTTTATGTGGCCCATCGTGTTTCATTGTGACAGAACTACAATAGCATTTTATTAGGCTTTCTGCTGATCCATTAAAGTCAGTTTTCCCCTTCGGAAACGTGTTTTTCGACCAATCAGACGAGGGAATGGGGAGAAAGGCATTCATTTTAGCATAAGATTTTTCAACAGGGATAAAATTTATGTTTTTTGTTCATAAAGCAAGGATATAATTTGGAATGAGCCCATGCATAGTTCATTTTAAGTCATTTGTTGAAGCCTAAATGAGATGGTTTCTGTGTGAAATTATACAGAACATGTACAATTTGGATGGAGTAAGACCAAAAAGGTGATATATGGATGTTGGGATGTCAAAATTGATCCATTTAATCGATAATTGGGATTGTTGTGGTCACAATAGAAAGAACTAAAAAATAACAATAGTGAGAATCTCAGGTCAGTCAGCTCAGTCATTTCAATTCAAACTATACTCCATAAAAGTGAAACTACAGTACTAAAGTACTTCAATATCAGGCTGTTTATGTGACAATAGCAATACTTTTTGATTCAGAAAGTCTAATTTCATAAAGCTAAACTTAAGCTAGTTAAGGCTTTCCATGTATCAGTAATCGTAAAATTGTGATATTTCTTCGGAGACGGAGAGCTGGAGGAAGAAAGGGCTGCAAGCTAAACAAAAATAATTATAAAGAAAATCTGTTAAATAATATTACTTCATTAGTTTAAGGCGGCCTGTAGCTAAACACTAATGACAGCTCTTTTTGTTAACATCCCTGAACATAACTTTTTAGCCAAAAATAGACCAAAATAGAAGCATGATTTTTTTTCCATTTTGGTTGTTTTTATTGCAATGGCTTGCATCTCCACAAACCTGACTTTGCCTGGAGAACCCTCTTCCTGCTCGTTTCCATGGAAATGCTGTTCCTTTGGCTATATTATTCCACAGAAAGGCATGAAACGGATCTATCTTCGGGGAGAATGTTCCAAATTATGGCTGTAACTTTCTATTCCTATGAAAACGTGCCACACAGTTTTTCAGACTGCTCCTCTGATGGTGTATTCTCGACTGGTTCATCTGTACTCCACCTACTGTTCATTTGTTTTGTCTTTCCTTAATCCTAATTTAGGCCTGATTATGTCCAGGTTTAGATCTGGGTTATGAAGTTATGAAGAAAACTACATGAATAAATCTACTCACTGTTCATATTTTCGTAGTAGCAGCTGCAGCAGTTTTGAGTGTTTTTATTGTTGACCAATTTGTTACAAACTTGAAACCAAGGTGACTCTGTCCGCTAAAGAAGTCTTGCAGTCTTTCAAGGCAACTTTAATTTGCTTTTGACCTTACAAGTAGGTCTAATGGAAAGTAAATTAACAGCAAAGTTTAGATGGCTTTCAGATTTATCGTTAACTTAGTGAAGTATAATTGTGTCTTAATCAGTCACCTTCAGCGTGTTTCTTCGTCTTTGAATATTGTGTAACCTGATATTCAGATAAATTCACTTTCTTCCCCGGAGCAGCTGGTCAGAGCAAGGACGGTGCAAGTCAAATTGTTTAAAATGCAAATGTTTGCATCTGTGACAGGAAACATGATAAAGATGTTTTTTTTTTTTTTTTTTACAATTTGGGTTGGATTAATTTAAAACTCTCAGTCCTGCAGTCGTATGTAGTTGACGTATACAATTGTGGGTGAAGTCTTGGCCAAGGACTGAATTGACGTTAGGGACTTGAACACTAGAGCTGCACAATCAGTCGAATCGAAATTGCAATTTGAATGGACGCAATTAGCAAAGGCTGCAATATTTGAAGTGCAATAATTTCCTCCACAAACTACTAAATGTCATGTTTTATTCTAGATAAACAAATGCTAACCTTGTAGTTTAGATTTGTTAAAACATGTTCTGAAGCAACAAAAACGGGACTAAAAGCGACAAAAAAGGTGTCCAAAATGCATGTAAAAGCATCAAAAATGTGACCAAAGTGTGTCTAAAGGTGACACAAATGCATCTAAAAGTGACAAAAAAGCAACAAAACATGAAAAGGAACAACAAAAATGTGACGAAGTGATAAAAACCCAACTAAAATTGACAGATGATGCTGAAATGATAAAAACGTGACAAAAATGTGACAAAAAGCGACAAAACATGTGATTCTTTGTCAGTTTGTCTGTTCATATTTCTTACATTACATTGTCCCTTCAAATAAAGACTAAACTAAACTAAACTAAACTATTAAAACAAAAATCACAAATCTAATTGCGATCGCAACACTGGTCAGAAAAATCTTTTCCCCAAGAATGTACAGCTCAACTGAACACTAAAATAAATGCTATAAATAAATGTCTGTTTTATATTGTGTTTTAGAGCTATTATTGCTTATGTAAGTCTACTTTCTATGTGTATGAGTTTAGTTTTATCACATTTTCTCCAATAAGATTAAATATTGATTTTACTGCGCACTGGTTAAAAGCTCATCCAAGTGAAGTGTATGTCCCCTTTAAATACTTCGATTGTTGTCCAAATACAAAATGTCTTGAAGTAATGATGCAGAGGCAAAACTGCGAGTTAAACTGACAGACTCTGAAGCAGATGGAGGGAGGGAGCGAGGACTGAGGCCAAGTTTTTGACTTTCAAATGGGAGCGCACAGCCAGACTCGAGCAGGGAGACTGGAAAGACATTAGAAAGTGTGATGAGAGGGACCACTGAGCCAGAATTAGCAGACAAATAAAAACATCTTTATTATAGTCAAACTGGTACAGAACAGTGACTAAGCAAAAAATCAGCAGGTTTCCAAAATAAACAAATCACAAATGGAGACGCCACATGGAGGAAAACGCTGCTCATTTTAGGATTTGGATCAAAACGTTCCGCCAAAGTACAGTAGAAGACGTTCAGATAACTTTCAACATAAAAAGCTTGATTATAGACAGTGATAAGGCACTTTATTAGAACACACTTGTATCACAAAACTTCCTATATGGGTGGGCGATATTGACAAAAATGAATATCTCAATTTTTTTTAATAATATGGTGTCTATCGAACTTGAGGTTTAATTATCAGACAAATGTGAAATGTCTGTAAAATGTGAAATGTCTGTAACATCAATCACAAACGTTCAGAAACATCACTTTATTCTTTAAAGTTGCATTACTCTACAACATTTTTCTTTTTAATCGTCTCGTTTTCAAGCATTTTTCATAAACTGTACACTCAGTAACTAAATTTGCACATTTTAAAAACAAAATTCAAGATATTTTCTAAAAAAAAATTGTAAATGTATATTTTTGGCAGTGTTGGGCAAGTTCCTTCAAAAAAGTAAAGCTATATTTATCTGTTAACTCTCCCCAAAAGTAATTGAGTTACTTACTGCATTATCGAAATTAAAGAAACTAATTACCAGGTAAAGTAAAATCTCCCAAAATAAACCCACCGTTATTCAATCTGTGCTGCCTGCAAATCAAAATGCACCTTCTACCAGCTTTAGTTATAAGTGATTCTCCTCCAAACACACAGTCTGTGCAGACACAATAACAGGGCAAACAACTGTCACTTTTACGCAGCAGACACAGGTCAAACAGTGCATTTACTGAGCGCACGCTGATATCACACCATCACACACGTGCACGCGGCATGACAGCAATTACACTCTCAAACCAGAGCTTACCACGACCAAACAGATGATAGCTGCACTTACGAGAAAGCAGACGTCTGTGTCCTCTCACCTGACTCGTGTGTTTTTAGCGATCTGTAAACTCCAAATGCACGTGGCACTTCTGCTAAAAAACGAGCAAAATCCATAAAATCCATGCGTCATTGAAAAAATATTTAGTAGCAAGCAGCTGCAGCAGTAGTAGATTGGAGATTTGGTTTAATTTTTAATCATTATAAACTGGAAACCAAGGTGTCTTTCTGGCTAAATAAGTCTTGCTAACCGTTTTTAATGCAAGTGTAATTTGCTTTTTGACTTTACGAGTTGGTGTAATATCTGATTAAAAGTAAATTAACTGCAAACTTGGCATGACTTTAAGATTTACCTTCCTTTTTAAAGCTACAAAAAAGCATCTAAAAGCATCAAAAACGACAAAAGCATGACTAAAGCGACAAAAATGCTCCTGAAAGTGACAAACACACGTCTACAAAGCTTGCATGTCTCACTAACGAATAAAATGTCAGAAAAGCCACCTAACTATGCTTCTGATTGGTCACATTTATCGACATTATCCTTTTTTTCCTACTTGCCAATCACTGTCTCCGATTCCTTGTCTTTCTCGCGCTCACTTCCCCAAACAAACATCGAATAAGACTTTGCAGCTTCTCTGAATGAGACGAGAAGCAGAGTCTGATCAATCACCGCTACAACTCCGAGTAAAATAACGAGCCGCATTACACTGACAATAACTATAAGCTCGCCTTGCAGTTAAAAAAGCTTATATAGTAGTCATAGTTTCAAGAAATGGTTGTTAAAAACGTCCTTGAATATCTTGAAACGGAATGGATTGCTGTGGGCTTGATTCTGTCACAAAGTGGGTGGAATCTAGCCAATAAAAATACCCAAAACATTTATTTGCTGCTATTTTAACGGCCCATTAAAGCGCCCGTAAGCTTCAGTAATAAAAAAAGAAAATGATAAACAGCTTTTGCAACAACCAGTGTACTGTATAATATCCTGTCCAGGTGACAAAAACATGCTCTAAATCTTTATCTTTTCCCCCAAATAAGCCAAAATGGAATGTTTAGAATGCTTGTCCTTTGTTCCTTGTGGAGTTTTCTCAGCAGCAGTGTGTCTGTAATGTCTGCGTACATGAACTTTCTATAAGCGCTCCTCTCTATAGCCTCCAGACTGTCTATGATTAATCTGTGCCATTTGGTTCTTGGCACAGGAAGTTTGGAGAGGACTGCCTCGGAGGATTGTGGGTAACGGTGGAACTTTCAGAGAAGAAGCGTGGATTCCAGTTTCGTCTACGTGTACAAAGATAAGATAATTTAATCAGACTGAACTGTTGGTCAAGAAGTACTCGACGAAATGGTTGGTGTTATGTTTTTATAGCTGCCTTCAACTCATCCTTCTGTCGTTTTTGACTCTTTGATATGATAAACAGTTGCTCTGCTCTTGTTGCCCGCCTCGTGTTGTTGCTGTAAATGAGAATTAGTTTCAGTCAACCAACTCTTGGATAAATAAAGCTTAAATAAAATGTTTTAGATTAGTTTAGATGTTTTTTGTTGTTGGTTTTTTTTTTTTACAAAGGCCATGCAAAGACCTCATAAACCAAAAATATCCCTCATAACCATTTCCGTCTGCTGTCAAAAGAAAGCACAACTTGGAGAATTAGTGACTTACAACCTGATATTTCTCCACTATTACAGCAATCACAGGTCCATGATTGTTGGGATGTGTTGTTTTTTTGTTGTTTTGTTTTATTAGGATCCCCATTAGCTGCCCATTTAATGGCCGCTAATCTTCCTGGGGTCCTCCTTAAAAATTGCCATTAGATCATTCAAATAAACAATACATTACCAAATTATCAAAATCTTAATTTCATAATACAAGTAATGGTTACATAAAAAAGAGAAAAATGTATTTCAATGCATATTACAATGAAAAATAGTCTTACTTAGTTCATCCGGTTGTCTGCATTCATTGTAATATCAATGTCTTCTTCAGTTTAAGTTTAACGTCAGTTGCTCGTGCTGAGCTGGAGCTGATTCCAGTGAAATATGGCTCTATAAAATACAGTTGACTTTAGTGTATTTGTCTTCGGGTGAGGGAGTTTGAGAGCGCCACCTAGTGCCCGTCTAGTCTGATACTCATGACTGTTTTCAACAAAAACTAACTTTTCAGCAAAAAATATTGTCTGTTTTAAAAATAATGCATAAATAAAATGAGCCGTAGATGAATTCCGTTTCTGACTGTGAGCCGTGAGAGGCGAGAATGCATCAGAGCCACACTGGTCATATATGAGCACAGAAGGGCAGCCCTGGCAGCTCTGTTCATCAGAGCCACACTGGTCATATATGAGCACTGAAGGGCAGCCCTGGCAGCTCTGTTCATCAGAGCCACACTGGTCATATATGAGCACAGAAGGGCGGCCCTGGCAGCTCTGTTCATCAGAGCCACACTGGTCATATATGAGCACAGAAGGGCGGCCCTGGCAGCTCTGTTCTGAGACACCTGTAGTTTGTGAAGCTCTCTCTGTGATGCAGACGACCAGACGACAGGACAATAGTCCAGATGACACAGGACAAGAGATTGTACCACTTGACTTGCGACAGGCGTGGGGATGTATGCAACACAGTTCCTTGTCATAGCAATGCTTTTACCCATTTTGGTCACTATGTTATCAATATGGGCTGACCAGGACAAATGAGAGTCCAAGGTGACACCTAATAATTTGGTTTCCTTCACTTGCTTCAGTTGAAGCCCATCAACTGACAGGTTCAGTAAGCTGTCATTTGTTAGTTTAGATTTGTTACCAAACATGATAGATGTTGTTTTTGTTATATTTAGGGCCAATTTATTGTCCTTTATCCATTCACGCACTTTTTTCAAATCCAAATTAAGTTGGTTTGATACACGTTCAGCCGTTTCTGCCGCACAGTACAAGGTCGAGTCGTCTGCATACACAACCACGGTTGAATTCTGCAATGAACAAGGTAAATCATTTGTAGAGATTGAATATAAGAAAAGGACGAGGCAACTGCCTTGAGGCACTCCACAGTGTACCATTTTCATGGACGAATACTGCCCATTTAAAAAATACACTTTGCTTTCTAGCCGATAAGTAGCTGCCCACCCATGACAGCATGCTGGCAAAATGATTAAGATCTTGTGTAGAGCTGCACAGTTTATGAACAATATCTAATTGCAATTTTTCTGACGTATTGTGGTTGCTGTTACATTTGCAATTTATGTTTTGAAGACCACATATTATGCTAAAGTGACTTTGAGCTTTTAACGGACAATGTTCTATCATCAAAAACAGAGGGGGGCAAACTAAGGCCCGGGGGCCACATGCGGCCCTTTTGGCATTTTGATCCGGCCCGCAAAGCATTCAATAAAAAATTGTATGAGTTAGGTGTGGTGCATTTGTCATTTTATAGTTTCCTGAGCAGCTGCTTGTTCAGCAAATCAGTTTTGAGAACAGCCACCACTAGAATAACACCAAACTTTGATGCATTGGATAAAAAGAGTGATCAACTGCACTGTTCCCACTAAATAAAGGTAATGATTTTTGCTATTCTGTTGTAATTTTTTGTATATTTTAGGCATTAAGTCTATGCGTAGTAGTATGTGTGTAAAATGGTCCGGCCCCCAGGTAAGTGTAAAAATCCAATGTGGCCCTTGCGTCAAAATAATTGCCCACCCCTGATCAAAAACATACCTCTGACTGTCAAAAACACGCCATTGTGAATTTCTCAGACGTGTGACATTTTCTTGCTGTTTGACGTTTTCTCGATGTGTGACGTGGCTCTGAGAATCATCTGCTGTTTTTACTCATTTTGAGCCTGATCACGATAACTGCGTGGCTACCGAGCATCTCCCAGAGAACTTTCCAGCTGTTTACTTTTAAGTTGGGTAATTCACTCTGCAGCCAGTAGATGACGCCAAAACTCAGTCAGTGCCGTGGGAAACAGCAGAGATACAGATGGTAATTTTGTTTTTTGTTTTTCCTTTAACAATAGGATTCTGATCAAAGTTCACTTTTTAAACACATCCAGGAGAAATAGACTGAAATAGACCTATACAAACTGAAAAAAACTAATGAAAGAATCATTTATATTCCAGAACCTGTCATTTGCACAGATCTGAAGTACAGGGTTAGCAGGTTTTTTTTTTAATGCAGAAAAACCCAGCATAATGGGAAATTATAGTACTTCAAAAATTACTGCCTTTATGATTTTACAATTGCGTCCGTTTGAGTTGTGATTTGATTTATCCTAAAAACAACTATAAATACAGAGAAGTAAACAACATCTTTATTTAAAATGACATTAAACTGTCCAGTCACTCCATGCCTTCTTAAACTGCACAACTACACAGTACAGCTCTAAACGTATCTGATTAGAAGTACAACGTTTTCCTTTACTCTGTTCTGATATGCGCCCATAAATCATTCCACTGAAAATGTCTCGTCCTTTCATATCTGCATTCAATGGCCCTCTCTAGTCCTCCATGCGAGCGTGTCCGTCTAGTGGAGCGACTTGTTGGTGGCACCGCTCCCTGTTGTGTGGCTCTGAGCTTCAGGACGGCCCACAGCCACAACGCTCTCCTAATGAGATCATTACAGAAGCAGACAGCAAATGAGAAAGCACCTGTTGTCGAGAAGAACGCTGTATATTCCCACAACATTAGAAGAATATTACCAGCGGCTGCACTGGGACGCGGCTAAATTAGCGCTTGTGCCTCGACGCCTGGTGCTGCTGATGTATTATTTATTATAATAGGAGGTGTAAGGGATTCATTTGAATTAATTGGGGGGATTTTAAATGGCTCACGGACGGCCATTTTCTCTGCGCATTAGATACAAGGGTGTCATTGGCTTTACTCGGGGATTTGCTTTTGTTGATTTGATGGGAGAGTGGGAACAAGTTTCAATATCAGTAAAAAGGCAAGACACTGCAGCTGAATAGGATACATCTTACATTTAAAGATATCAATTAGAAACTTCTCCCGTAGTTTATTCATATAAAAGGAAGAAAAATATGTATTACACATTTTCATGTAATGTTTTCATATAGAAATAAGGCATTTTATGTGTAAAAATGAACATATTTGGGACATTTAAGGTGAGACACTACACTACAAAACTAACTCTCAACACATTGGCTTTCATGTTGAAATGACAAACGTCTAATATGGCCTTCCATTTAATCCACTTCATCATTTCTTCAAATGCATTTTTCTCCCTTATAGGGTCATAAGGATCAGCACTTAGTAGATCCCACACACACCAGACTATACAATCTTAGGCTCAACAAGTTAACTAATATGTGTACAAAATGAATCAAGAAATTTAAACCTGGTTCTGTCAATTTTTCAGATTTATATGTCCTAAATATGTGTGTTTTTGGCCATTTTTACACATAAAATGCCTCATTTCTACATAAAAACATGACATGATGAAAAACATTTTTTTCTTACATTTATGTAAGTAAACTACAGGATAAGTTTCAAATTGATATCTTTAAATTTAAGATGTTTTCTTATTCACCTGGAATCTTCAATCTGAAAAATGGACAGAACCAGTTTTACATTTCTTGATTCTATTTTGTACACATATTGGTTATGGTTTTGCGTAAACTAGATATGACTGAAAATTTGAATTTCTCTATCAAATCCCTCTTGGTTGATCTGACATTTTCATTACAAAGTGAAATAAAACTGTTTTCCAGCTGTTTATTACCAATATTTTTCTTACAACAAAGGGAAAATCCTCCAACCAAACTGATATTTTTCCTTTTTGTGCACAGCGATCTCAGAAACACAAAGGTGTCCGCAGCGCTGGTTCTCTCTAAATTGCATTGCAGGGAATCCAAAGTTTAAAAGTAATGTTTCATCTTCAGCGGTTACAGATGTGATCAGGGTCAGAGGGGACAAATGAAGCAGGAGGGTCAGAGCGAGGAGGGCAGACACGGCGTGGACACTGTGGAGATTTATTACAGGTGCAAGAGACTGCAACTTTTAGGGTCAACTCAAAGGTTATCAAAACTATTTATATGCAGTTTACCAGGGCTGCCACTGTGCCATTTTTAAGCAGAAAGTGGGAATACAAATGGCCTGAAAAAATACAGAGCTGAAAATTACATGTCACTGGGACAAATTGAGAACAACATCTTGGGAAATGCATTGCAAAATCCATACAACTCTATCTGCACCCTTTTCCCACCTTTCACTGCAGCTTGCAAAATGGAGGCACACACTTGCAATCCATATATTCAGACAAATATGGCCCCAGCTCAGGTTTATATTTCTGAAATTACACTTCCGCTCTACAACTTGCTGCAACCCAAAACATGTCGAGTGAAGTTCAGGGTGTCAGAATTCAGTTCGTCAACCTGAAATTTGATGATAGGACTGGACTATTCAAGCCAAAAACGGGCACTCTACCAATCTGTACTCCCAACAAGATCAGGAGAAGGGTCCGGCACTGCCCCTGTGTCTTCGTTGGGTCAAATGCAGAGTACAAATATGGGGTAGTTACATTTACAGAAATCATGCTTTCATTTAAAAGATGGTATGTCACTTTTCTGACGGAGAGTTGGCCACCTGCTTGTCCAATGTCATTAAACCTCTGTATTTCCATTGAGACAAGCAGGGGATGCAAAAAGACCCATGTTACAGGTCACTTCTGTGGCGAGGTGAGCCTGCACACAGTAAGAATATGTGTTTCTAAAAGGATTTTCGCAACAAACGCACACGTAATTGAATGAATGCATACGTTTTAATACTGTGAATTGCATCTTCATAGGGATACGCAGGTGCCACAAGAAAAGTTACATAGGGCATCTTTAATTGTATATCTTTCATGTTACTTTTTGTGTTATGTGTAAGAACCCAACAGGTCAATGATGCGAAAAGGTCAAGATGTATTCACAAAAATGGATTTTGCTAGTTGTGGTGAAGATTGTAGCGCGGGGATCGTAAAACTTTTTTTTTTGAGCTAGCCGTAGCACTAGGGGAGGGGGAGAAGCAGGAAGGAGAGGGGGAGGAGCAGGAAGAGGAGGGGGAGGAGCAGGAAGGCAGGGAGGCTCAAAATTGTGCACACGTGAAATTATGATAAGACAGAAAAAGGTTAAACACAAGTAAGTTTCACGAGTTTCATGAGAAGCGATTATTGTTGAAATATTAAATACATTAAAAAAAAAAAAAAAAACTAAACAAATTGAGAGGTCAAAATATTCAACTGGATCACACAGTCTGTTTATGTTAAATATCTGTTTATTTTAAATGCTGTCTTCACATTCTCGTAGACTCAATCAATGTCTGGCCTCGTCTTGTGGGAAGTGTTTCTCATTTCACCCCTAACCTCAAAACAATCTGCAACAATTTGTAACCGTGCAATGCAAAAACACTCTCATTATATATTGTCATTTGCTTTCGGAATATCAAGACGTAATTCCATGTACTGCAGTAGATTTTCCTCCCAATTACAAAGTGAGCCAGACTGAGATTAACACTAACACCTAGAGACGCATTAACACTGATTGTGGAGACTCTAGGCTAAAAGGAGAGGAGTGGAAACAGACCTAGCACTTAATTATCCTTTGTGCAAATATTATAGATGCCACCGATTTAGTGTTTTGTCTTGTCAATGATATAGTTTGTTTTTTTCCATAAAATACAAACGACATGGGTGCCATATAGTGAAATGAATGAAAAGGAGCAGAAAGAAGAGCAATCGTATGTTATCTGCCCATATCGCTCTGCCATAAATGTTCTTGCCAACGTATTTAGTTGAGCAAAATACTGAATGTGAGCTGTTAGTTTGTCTCTCCGTCGTCTCCCCTTGGCTTGCTTGTTCTTCACACTAGCCGTCTGTATAGTCCCCGTGTTGTCCATGTGCCCTGGTTCAGTGAGGCTGCAGTAATGGCTACAGTGGCTCCCTGTGGACGGGGCAGATGCTCTCAGGCAGGTGTCCACAGCAGCAGTGTTAAAACAGACTCCAATTGGCTTCACACTGTGTAAATATTCTATAGAGCGAGAGAGGACTGAGAGGAGGTGCTACAAGGACAAGCGTCTGGAAACCGATGGAATCATTAGAGCAATACACGGCTGACATGTTGGATTTCATTCATATATTTAGATGCCTGACACCTTCATGGAGCTTGATGTTACTGATAACACAATGATGCATATTCATATCATGTTATATATGTTGTTGTGTAAATGCTTCAAGTGAATCATTTCGAGCCCATCTTGAGGTTAATATCGCTGCAGTCTTTTTATTTTTCAAGGTTAGAATAAAGGTCAGGCTTCTATCATTCAATTATTTTAGTTTTGTTTTATTCCCAATCATTTCCAGCAAAAAGTGTCATGAGATTTTAATGGAATTTCTTAATTTAACTAATTTGCACAGGTTCTGTATTTAAGATCATTTTGAAACATTCTACCCCCTTTTTGGGATCATCGTGCAACTGCTGCTTTTCACACAATTTGATGTTTTAGCTGTATAAATATTTCATAAATAGAGGTAGACCCATCTTTACACTTTTCTCCAGCACAGGCTGATATTTTGTTTTGATAGACCTCTGCCTAAAATAATTCACATAAAGCTTTATTTTAACACTTTAGTGCAAAGAGGGAACTGCACAAAACATGACTACACTGCACTCGTACAAGTTTGTTGTAAACAGGGCTGTGGGCGGATTTGTAGTAAATTACATAATTTAGGGAAAATGATCAAAATCGACCCCACATATCTGCACAGAAATATCGACTCAGAGCTTATTAGCCGGTCGTATCGGCCATGTAAAAGCCCATATCTCAAATTTCATACTATTCATTCATTTTCTACCGCTTATTCCCGTTAGGGGTCGCGGGTGACTGGAGCCTATCCCAGTGACTTTGGGCCTTAGGCGGGGTACACCCTGGACAGTGGCCAACTCATCGCAGCTGACACAGAGAGACAGAGACAAGGACAGACAACCATTCACTCTCACATTCACACACTATGGACAATTTAGAGTTGTCAATTAACCTACACAGTCATGTCTTTGGACGGAGAACCTGGAGAGAACCCACGGTAACACGAGGAGGACATGCAGACTCCACCCAGAGAGATCGTGTGATGTTAGGGTGGTTCAGAATTCGAAACCACGATGTTGGGGTGGTCTGGGATTCGAACCCACGATCTCCTTATTGAGAGGCAGAAGCTCTAGCCGCTCTGCCACCGTGCACCCCATTTCATACTATGGTTGTAAAAAATTTTTTTACTCCTAACACAGGATCAATACTAAATCCAGTATCGAAACTGGATACTCTGATGTTTTCTGTTGTATTAAAAAAAGGGTTTTAAAATTATGATTATGGTATTGAAATTGATATCGAGCCTTTCCCTCGGTGTCATAATCAAGTTTGAAATGGTTGTATCCTGACAACACTATTTCATACAACGTGATAAACTTTCCTCCCTGTTTTTGTGGCTTAAAAATCATATCTTCCATCCCAAGTCTTCAATTTCAGCAAATGTCCATGTCTTTTGAATGGCACATTGCATTTGTCATGTTTGAGAAATCCCTCTTCTTAATGTGGCCTGTCAGCCCGGTGTCAACACTCGGCCCTATCGGCTCAAGTGCAGGATACAGAGCTCCCCTGGTATCAGAAAATACACTGACAGCAGTATATTGAATAGGCAATATGCTGGAGATGGCATGAACGGGCCTTTGTGGCTCAAATTGCTTTGCCTTCCATAAACATTCATAGCGGTCCATATTATTTCATGACAAAATCTTTCCTTATCTAATCTCATATGATTTTTCACACATGCCAGGCTCCTTAAGGGCACACAATATTATACTGTCAAAACGCAGTAATATTACAATCTGTCCAAGTAAATAATCCTTTGACGCTGGTGTACAGAGACGGCGCTGTAAATTTTCCAGTCATTTCGTGTGTGGAAATCATTGCCCTTGGGAGTTTCTTTCTTTGCCAATGTGTTATGACTCTGAAACGCATGTAGAATGTGTTATTTTTGTCATGCCAAGTGGAAAGCACAATGTGTTTTGAGATGTTTAGATACATTTTCATAGACAGAAAAAATGTGAATAAGAAAGCCCAATAATAGTTCTGATATTTGGTGTGTGCTGCTCAAGAGAAATCCAAAACACCTAGATAGACGTCAGTTAATAAGTGGATTTTTAGAGTGACTGTTGTATAAGAAAGACTTTGAAGTACAATGAATTTTAACTGTAACATTTTCTCTTTTATTTTTACATTAGCTTTCCCTTTTTTGCACCAAACCTGCACAGCTATAAAAATCAGAAAGAAATCAGATTACTCACATCAGATAGAACTGGCTGTGGCTACATGTGTAATCACAATCTGATTATTTTTGGCAGCTTTTTGGAGTTACACGTTATTAAAAAGATGTGGAACACGAGCCTCTGATTACTCACATCAGATTTTGTGGTTTGCATATCATTGAAATATTCTTTAAAGAAGATTTTGGTGAGCATGTAAACATAACCCCTGCTGTTTATGTTGTGTCCTTGGGCAAGACTCTTCACCCAACTTACCCTTGTGTGAATATGCATTATGTCTACCCCAACAAAGCTGAGGCTTGAGAAGTTGACCAAAGTAAATCAATGGATCTAATGTAGTACTTCGAAAGACTATTCAAGCTTTAAATACAATCCCAGCCAGTACCATTATACTTAGGCCTATCACGATAATATATAATGAAGCATGATACATTGCAAATCAAATTATCACAAAGTTAATGTCACTGTCTCAAGAACAAAGTTGCAAAATCCCAATAAACCTTTTTCTAAATGTACAATATTTTTAAAGAAAACATGAGCTGCAACAAATACAAAGCTTGAAACACTTAAGTTCAGTTACTATGTACAATTTGTCATAGAAGTAACATATTTCTCACCTCTAAAGCTCAGCTATCCTTGTACTACATAAAAATATCCCCACTATTGCAAAGAAAATGTACGCACGTTGATTATTGGGTCCCAAAAAATATTGCGACAGCTATTATTTATTGAATTAGTAATTATCGTGACAGACCTAATTATACTATTATACATATTAATGAAGTGGTTTGTTTACTCAAGCCTGGCTAGAGGAAATGTATGATCAATATATGTCCCTGAAACCCCAGAAATAAACAAAAGTAAGCAAAATCAACTAATCCAATACACCTCCAATAACATGCATGTATTAATTCATCTTCCACATGTTGTGTATATTTGATCCTGTGCCGAATGTGCTTCACCAGCCCCGGGTTTGTTAATTACAGAGTAAATGGATCCATCTTGTGCAGTGTTGGTGTCAGTGTTATTGACTGTTGGAGAATACCTGTGTGATGACATGCTCTATTACTCACGAACACACGCCCAGTGCCACGATGGTCGCCCCATTCATCACTGCACTGTATTGACTGGCTCCTGCTTCCTGTTGGACATCCTCGAACATCCATCATACACGAGGTAACAGCATCAGGGAGCGGCCCCAAGATCATCTGGCAACTTAGAAAAGAAGTTGGAGATGGGCATGTTGTTTACACTTCACCAAAGCAAGTAGTCTGCCTTCAAAGGTGCAGTGATTATAAGGCTCTGCACACTGTGTGAACCTTTTTCAGTTCCTGTTGTAGACCTGAGTTTATGGAGCGTGGGGGCTACATTTTGGGGACCTTTTTAGCTTTGTGGAAAGTTTTGGTAACAGAAGTACATGTACAACAAGATTTTTCATTCATTTTCAGGCTTATTCAAACTTTATTGCGCCACAAGAGGAATTACTTGGCCTTTTAGCCGCAGTTGCTGTGTGAACGCAAACAAGTAATACATCTTTGGTTTTTAATTACTATAATTTCTTCTAGTCGCCTATTGTTTGGTGTCAGATGACATCACAACATTCTATCTATAATATAATTCAATACAGATGGGGGGGCAGCTCAATTTATATTGTTAAAATGAAGATTTATTTGTAACAGAGAGTTTTGGATTAGTCATAGACATTAGTTAATTTACAATTCCAAAAGGTACAATGTAATAGAAAAATCTGGTTCTTGCCCCTCAACTTGGAGTAGGACATAAGGAAAGGTACATTTAACATCCCACAGAGAAAATCTGTCTGCGTTAGGCCCATCATTTATTATTGTTGGTGAAACCTGTCAGGAACAGAGCTTTCTCCAGATTTTGTGTGAGGTGTTTAGTCAGGAAGAGTAAATACACATTTAAACTATTTATCTTGTTCACTCAGACTTGTGTCAGACAGGTGAACGCGGGAACTTTCTGATTGGTGGAAGAACTCTTACCATCATTGTTGTCTGACCAGCCAGTCCCTTCTACATTCTGTTAAAATGCAGAAGGGTCTGGAATTGGACCATAAGGAGGCGTCATAAAAAGTCCTGGGACGATCCGACCACAGCCACTAATTTGTATCTCGTGTTTTCTAAATCCTCTCACCTCAGATTTACAAAGTTTCCTGCTTCGCTTGTAGATTTTTCAGAAATCTGCTCTGTTTATCAATCCTTTCTTGCCATGTTTGTATTGAAATCGTGGAAACAGATATAATTCCAGATCAAAACGTCTTTGTAAAGTGTTGTCAAAGTGTGCGGTCATGGAGGGTCAGGCAACATTGGGATTGTATGAATAGATGATTTATAATTCAAGCAGCAGCTTTATTGAAGTTGCTTGAGCTGCAGAACCACTGACCTTTAGGTTGGTGGTTCAGTCCAGCTCCAACAGATGCATTCTGTCATTGTGTCCTTAGGCAAGACTCCCTGTTGTCTGCCTTCACAATAGAAGAACAGTAGAACAGTGTTAGTCATGAGTTTCAGCTTCCTGTTATATCCAACATTTTTCCCATTCAAAAAATATAACAATCCTAATTTCTCATCATTCTGAAACTTTTTTCTAGTTCTTCCTACTCCTAACGCTAATCCTAACCCTAACCCTGATCTTAAATGGTGCTTGTGGCAGAACTGGGTTGTGAAAAATAATTCTTCTGAAATCAATATGAATGTGATGCGAGTGTGACCTTTTTTACTGTAACACCCTGCTGTCGTCATAGTTCAAGGTTAAGGTAGACTTTATTGTCCCCATAGGGAAATGTGTCCTCTGCATTTGACCCATCCATTAATGGTGCTGAGGCACCCTGCCATCATACATTATCTTTAAAGGAAAAGCATGATTGTTAAATGTATCTCCACTGGGCAGATTTGGTGTAGCTTTCACGCTATACTTTCTGACACCTCAATGACACTCTGTAGCTCTCCTTCCTCTCGTCTGCTCTCCCCTCACTGTGAACTGAGAGCGAGCTCAGGAGCAGATTGATAGATCCGCACGGTAATGAGAGGTCCGTGCCCGGCTGTGCTCGTGCTGTCAGGGGCGAGTGTGTGTTAGCGCCCCCTGGAGTCTCCTAAAGGTCAACCTGCCTCTTAATCAAACATCAGCAAGGCCGGCCCCACTGTCAGCCGCCTCCCCGCTGAGTTTAAAGTTCATGCGCATCAAACTTAGCCCAGGATTCAAAATGGTGGTGGTTATGCCCTCGTAAAAGCGTCTGGAGGTGGATTTGATGGTCTTTTATGAAGGGAGCTGCTGATGAAAAGGGTGAGAGTGGTGAAATGGGGCCGTCGAAGTTACATGGGATAGTGCGTGTCAAGGTTCTTCTTTTTTATGGACTTTCATAAGTCGAGGTTTAGTGAGGGCGCTTGTCATTGTGCGTTGAAGATGGATGGAGCGACATAGAGCTTTGATGCAGAGTGGATTTATATCTCTGAAGAACATGGGGGCAGTTTCTAAGAGGGAAGAAGAACGTATAATGAGCTCCAAAGTGGTAGCATGGTACAGGTATGATCCACTGTCAGCAAGTTTCAGAACAGACTGTCCAAGGGTTAGTTGTCTGTCAGATCAATTTCAGTTTGCACACTGTAACTTTCTGGTAGAGATTATATCACCTGCTTGAATCAAGACCTTATTGAGTTTCCTTACATTACATGTTATTTACCGTATGTAGTATACACTATTTAATATTTTTAATGATTATTTACCAACCATTTCTCCCCCTTAAAAGCATACATACATTTAGCATACATCTATATTGTTACTGTCAGTGTTGGGTTGCAACGTAAGTGATTACAAATGATTCTATTTAATACTGTAACAACATGTTAAGGATTTAAAATAGATTCGAATAGATAGATAGATTAGAATTATGAGCCCTTGTAACTTGTGGTCATCCATACAACCATGTCGTACAATATTGGGAGGAGATGCACATTCGTCGACTCTTAGGTTAACTGGAACAGGAAGTTTAATTAGTGGAAGGATTTCATGGTTTTTATGCCTTTGTTCCTGAGCAAGTAGTCAGTATCAATATCAATATTCCGATCACTTTTGAAATAATCAGAGTAGTAATTAGACTTACTTTTAGAAGGAGTTATCAGTAGTCAGTAATAAAATAAGTTTCACAAAGTAATCTGACCAACACTGGCGACCACACGCATAACTGGGACAACTTCCTCTTTAAAATAGCTCTTAGCCTTTAGCACTTGGAATCAAAAGCCTCGTCTCACATCTTCAAAGCCTTACCAGGACGATGACACATTGTTTCGGGGCATAATCAAGTTTCAGCACGGCTCATTGGTCGTCTTCGGGCCACGGCGCCACAGTTTTCTGAAGGCAAATTGGTGGCGGGGCTGATGTCCTGCTAATGATCGCCGCTAATGTAAAGCTAATGTAGTGGTGATCAAAGCTAGCCTGAGGAGTTAAAAGAAGTTTGAGTGAAAAAAGATAATTGTGTCTCAAAAAGTTTACAGAAAAAGTAACTAAAAAGGAAAAAAAGTGAAGAAGCATGTTAATATGTGCAGTATTAGTTGATAATGAATGTTGAAACAAATCACTTAAGTGCTTCCCTCTGTTTTTCTCAGTCCAGTGTTGTAATGTGTTTAGCATTATTTGAATAACTAAGTGGTATCAATTTGATCAGTGCTCATTTAAGTGCTTAATGCTGCCTGCCCCGTTTTATCTTCATGAATTATCCAAGAGGAACAAGGGAATATTCAGACTATCAGGAGACGGTTTAGTGATTAAGTTGTTTTAATGAATGAAAATGGGCTTTTTGAATTGTCCTCTACCACATTTAAAGTTATGTTGTTGTCCCTAAAAACATGCTCTTTTTCATTCATCAAAGCCAGGTTACTGGATTGCTGTGTGAATATCTTTACGGTGATAGCAAAAGTTTAACGCTGCTCTTCCTGTTGGGGATCAGGCGAGACAGAGGCACAACTTTTTTTGGATAAATCTTTAAAGTGCCTATGACAAGTCGAACATTTGACTAAAACACAGTTAAAATAAGTGTATGTAAGTGTAATGTAAGATTTTGCTAAATATTCTTGCATTGTGGACATTTTTTACGTTTGTAATTTTACTTCCTGGTTGTAAATTGTGACATCATAATAGGAAATTTCATAACTGTCACCTAGCAACCAATGTTTACGCTGGACCTAAACTCCTCCAATGTCGCAGAAATTCTTATTTGACACATGAAACTATGTGAAAGCACCTTTATGTTGTCAAATGAATGTTTGAAGGGTCTAAAAGTGTGCCAAAGGTTTGAATGAAAATCTCAGTCTGTTTTGTCGGTAAAATGTTTTACATTTCTGATTTACTTCCTGTCTTTTTCAATATATTTTTCAACTTTTCATCACAAACCGACACTTGATTGGTGCAAAACTATAATTTATAGTTACTCAAATAGTTAAATATTCCACCAAATAAAGTAAAAATAAAAGAATAATCTTAAATCTTAAATCTTGGTTTGTCTTGATTTGAAATTGTCTTGAGTTGGAAATTCTTTGTTTTTGTCTGCCCACTTATCCACACCTACACCACCACCACTTACCAGGAAGTATAAACTTTAAAATGGTTTCTATGTTACTCCTTTTAGTTTGAAATTTCACGGCAAATACTTAATAAAGTATGTAATAGTGCGATGTACAAAGATAGAGCCACAAAATTTATAGCCGCCCCAAACCTGTACCTACTATGGTCGCAGTTTTGTCACAGGCTCCTCTGTTAAGTTGCTTATTTCTTGCACTTTTGACAGACAGTCATAAAAATAGCAACACCAGAAACTTTGTAACTTTTTCAACCCAACACAATAGTTCATAAAGTGTTTCTAAAACTTCTTCTTGCTCTGCTTCGTGAGCAGCTGGTCTGTTCAGATAAGCACGAGTTAAGAACAACTAACAATGCGTTTTCAGTATAGCTCAATGTATCTCCTCGAATATTAGGATCATTTTGCTAATTACCAATGACTCTATAACCACAGCTCAAAAAGGACAAAGCTCCAAAACATGCACTGTTGAATTTTTTGACAATTCGCCTGCAGCAGTAATTGGCAGAAATGTAGTCAAACATTTAATTAAAGATTTGATTGACGTTTTACCCTGGAAACACTGAGGATTTTTGTGACCGTGTATTGTGTTCCAGCTCCCCAAAGTCCTGTAAATCGCATTGGGCTTTTTGTGCTCAGGCTGCCATGTCTCGAGCCAATCAACTGCTCTGTAATTATTGGAGAAATCGCTGTTACAGACCACAAAGTTGCTGACATATCAGTGAGGAGCGAAGAGGCTATAGATAAACCTGAAACGAAATCCTCCAGCGAGCTCACCAAAGTACTTCTTGCGCTATGAACTTGTGCTAGACGTACATTTTAATTAGGATATGCAAATGCGCTGTTCTGTCAGGCTCGTTTCTCATGCAAAAACATCTCACGGTTTTACAGATGTCACAATGAGTTTTCCTTCACCTAAATTTTGTTTGCCTTGTTCTAATTAGCTCAAAATTGAAAAAGTTAGATTCACAGTGTTGTTGAACTAATAACCAGCTGTCGTAATTAAAAAGTGGAGTCGCAAAGTTTTAATTACAAACTTTTATGGGGCAAAGAAATGGAGGTTGTTTCAGCATCTGTCAGTGCAGTAAGTGACGTCTTTATGGTGTTACAATAATCTGCATCCACTTTAAGTCTAAGTGTAATTGCAGAGTTTTGAAATTCAAAGTCGTTTTTTTGGGAGCTAAATTGGGCTAAATGTGTTTTTGGAGCAGTTCACGTTTATTGCTAGTGTTCTAAAATGTATTCTTAAGCTTTTCTGGTGCTTGTCTCTATAATGATATGCTTTGCCTGGGTTGTTCTACAATTTGCCATTAAGCGTCTTGCATTTATTCAATGTCAGGTGTTCTGTTGTTCTCTGATACTTGTCTCAATAGATGGTTGACTCCTCCATCAGCAAAGTTTGAACGTTTAAAGGTACAATTTTCATTTCACAATTTTTTTTAAACAGAAAAAGATGAAAAGAATCAGGCTTGGCTCAGTGAAAATTGGTTTTCAGCAAGTCCCTGTTGCATTCAGCAGTTCAGTGTTCAATTGGCGGCTTCATCTGTTAAAAGAATTGTTCGTCAAAATGTACTTTATAGTCATTTCCCGTTTCTTTCACCTTGGAGGTACAATTTGTGAAGCGTAGTCCTTGATTAATAAAGGTTTAGGCCCGTGTTTCTGACTGAATCACGGAATACAATTGGTAGAAAAATGTGGTGGTTCTGATTGTGAACTTTAGAAAAGTACTGCCAGATTTTTCTGACGTGAAAACCTTCCCTGTTTTGTGCTGTTTTGTGTAAATTGGATCTATACAAAGATTATGCAATCATATCCTGGTTTACAAGTTTTTTTGTTTGTTTTTTTGGCTTAGAACAATTCAATTTTAGTCCTGCATTATCAGCATATTGAAGCCATAATAACATAACGCAGAAGGTATGAACACAGCTGGAGGAGAAAAGAAACCTTTCATTTCAATGTAGAAGAGCGGTTCTTTGGCCCTACTTTTCAATAACTACAAGAGCAAACACAGACTTTGGGAGTTTTATTGTGCCAAAACACAAGGCAAGGCAAGGCAAGGCAAGTTTATTTGTAGAGCACAATTCGTACACAGGGCAATTCAAAGTGCTTTACATAAACAGGAAAAGTTGCATTAAAATCACAAAACACAAAAAGACACACAGAATCATTTTAAAATCATTTTAAAATAAAGTACTTTAAAAGAGAAGAGTGCAGATAGATCTTTCAGTCGTATGCATGTCTAAAGAGAACTGTTTTTAGCCTGGATTTAAACATTGTCAGAGTGGAGGCCTGTCTCACATCTTCAGGGAGACTGTTCCAGATTTTAGCTGCAAAAAACTGAAATGCTGATTCCCCATGTTTAGTCCTGACTCTAGGCACCTGCAGGAAGCCGGTCCCTGAGGTCCTCAGAGTGCGAGATGGTTCATATGGCACTAACATGTCAGAGATGTACTTTGGTGCTTGGCCGTGGAGAGACTTGAACACAAGCAGAGCTGCTTTAAAGTCAGTTCTCTGAGCCACAGGAAGCCAGTGCAGAGACCTGAGCACAGGACTAATGTGATCGTACTTCCTGGTTCTTGTCAGGACCCGAGCAGCAGCATTCTGATGTACTGCAGGCTGTTTTACAGCTCGTTTGGAGAGGCCAGTGAACAGGCCGCTGCAGTAGTCTAACCTACTGGAGACAAATGTATGGATAAGTCTCTCCAAGTCTGGTTTAGACACTATACCTTTAATTTTGGCAATGTTTTTTAGGTGGTAAAAAGCTGTTGATGTTATTGATTTGATGTGGCTGTTTAAGTTCAGGTCTGAGTCCATTATTACCCCCAGATTTCTAACTTGATTTGTCGGTTTTAGAGCGAGATACTGGAGGTGACTGCTGACACTTTCTCTCTGTTTCTGCGGCCCAAAGACGATGATTTCAGTCTTGTCTGAGTTTAGCTGAAGAAAATTGTTTTGCATCCACAAGCTGATCTGTTGGATGCAATGACAGAGTGAATCCACTGGTCCATATTCACCTGCCGTCAGTGAGACATAGATCTGAGTGTCATCTGCGTAGTTGTGATAAGACACATTTGTGCTGAGTATTAACTGACCTAAGGGCAGCATATAGAGGTTGAACAAAAAGGGGTCCCAGGATTGACCCTTGGGGCACCCCACAGGTCAAGCTCACGTGGTCTGAGACACAGTTACCAATCTCAACAAAGTACTCTCTGTCCTAGGTAGGACTTCAACCAATTTAGGGCAGTGCCAGTGATGCCCACCCAGTCCTCTAGTCTTTGTAGGAGGATCCATGATCGACAGTGTCAAAAGTGCAGCGCCAGATCTAACAGAATTAAGACTGAGGCTTTGCCCAAGGCCAGTGTTCAGGCGGATGTCATTTGTCACCCTTGATAAGAGCAGTCTCAGTGCTGTGATGAGGTCTAAAACCTGACTGAAAAACATCAAATGAGTTGTTTATTAAGAGGAAGTCAGTGAGCTGTTGGTAAACAACCTTTTCGAGGACTTTGCCTAAAAATGGCAGATTTGAGATGGGCCGATAATTTTTCAGTACTGAGGCATCAAGACTGCTCTTCTTTAGGAGAGGCTTAATGACCGCAGTTTTCAAGGCCCTTGGGAATGTTCCAGATTGAAGCGACATGTTAACTATGTGAGTGAGTGGTGTTAACAAAGTGCTCAGAACAGACTTTAGAAATCTGGTGGGTAACACATCAAGGCAGCATGTAGAAGAACTCAGACTGGTGATGATCTCTTGGACAGTTTTGTCAGTTACAGGTGCAAACTGAGTCAGCTCTAAATGTGTAGGTGGTTTTAAAGTTATTATTTGCACTGTGGAATTTATGGCATTTTTAATGCCCTGAACCTTGTCATCATTAAAGAATACTGCAACTCATTGCACTTAGCTGTGGAAATTAGTTCTAATGGCAGCAGAATTGGAGGGTTTGTTACTCTGTTTACTGTTGCAAACAGAGCACGCGAGTTATTACTGCAATTTCCAATTATTTCAGAAAAAAATCCTTCCCTTGTTTTACATAAAATGAGGTTGTACATATACATCTTTTCTCTATAAATCTCTTTATGAATCTGGAGCTTTGACTCTGCGCCATTTTCGCTCAGCCCCTGGCACTCCCTTTTCTGTGCCCTGACTGTCTCATTATTCCTCCATGGCGCCTTCTGCTTATTTTTAACCATTTTAACCTTCATAGGAGCAATGGTGTCCAGAACATTCAAGATATTAGATGTAACAGAATTTAAAAAGTTGTCAACATTTGAACATGAAGGATTTTCAAAGTTTATCATTTCCACGAAGAGTGCACTTGTGCTGTCATTTATGTGTCTCCTCCGAACAACTGCAGGACCAGCCGGTGATTTGGGAATAACAGACAGGTCAAAGAAAACACAGAAATGATCAGACAGTGCCACATCGACCACACTGACGTTTGAAATATTAACCCCTTTAGTAATTAGCAGGTCCAGAGTGTGTCCTCTGCTGTGGGTGGGGCCACTCACATGCTGAGTAAGACCAAAGGTTTCAAGGACAGCATCAAGCTCTTTAGCGTTTCTGTCGCAAACATTATCCACGTGAACATTGAAATCACCTGTAATGACCAAACCGTCAAAGTCTGTGCATACAACTGAAAGCATCTCAGTAAAATCATCAATAAAACCTTGGCAGTGCTGGGGAGGCTTGTACAGGACAATGTAGAGTATGGAGGGAGACTGTTTTAGCTCCATTTTAAAAGACAAATACTCAAATGATGAAAACATCCCAAAAGACAACCTCTGGGTAACTATTTTATCTCTAAAAACTGCACAGACACCTCCACCCTTTTTGTTGTCGTGTTTCAGATTCAAACTTGAAGCTCGGTGGAGTCTTCTATTAGAACTACATTCTCTGTGTTTTTGTCAAGCCATGTTTCAGTTAAAAACATAAAATCAAGATTATAAGAAGATATAAAATCATTAATTAAAAGTGATTTGTTACATAATGATCTGACATTAAGCACAGCAAGTTTCAGATTGGTTTCAATGTGACTGGACGTTATCTTTTCACAGGGAATATGAATTAAATTTCTAAGATTGGACAGTCTGACTGTCCTTCTGTTCTCCAGTCTGTGTGACGTGACTACAGATATAACACATGGCCCCGGGTTTGTTTGACCATTTTCATGACCATAAGTCCCGCAACGCTGAGACCCACTACATCCTAGCTATGGGAGATAACAGTTCTGGGGGAGGTGGGGAGGGCGGCGAAGGAGACCTGGAGGAGGTGTGGGCATAGGCTGAGTGGGGAGAGCTGGTAGGGGTTTGGGTGATGGACCTGGTGAAAGCGAGGGGTGGAGGTGCAGGTCGTTTTTGGTGAAGCAGGAGAGTTGAAGCTCCTGGGTGGTATGGTGACAGATTTGTGCGGGGAAGAGTTCATCATTGTTGACATCAGAACTCTTGATCTTGCTAAATTAGGTGTGAGTGGAACCATCTTTACTCCCTGATTTGATCAGACTTTCAAGATGGTTGGGAAGGTCCCTGGGTGAAGGTGGAGATGAAAGGAGAGTGATGATTGAGTGGGAGTAGATGTTGCAGGGGGACCCAGGACTGGTCTGAGGGTAGGGGTGGTGACAGGGCAGCTGCTGGGCCTGTCACTGACCGGCCCATTGCCTGTGATGAGGACCCAGGAGAGGGGAGGGATGTTGAGCTTGAACCCTTCACTGGGGGCGGTGGAGATCGTTGTGGTGCTGCAGCTGATGAGCTCTTACTGGAGGCAGTGTAGGTGATTTTGGAGCAGCTGGAGCTGAATCTTTTGCTGGGCCTGGTGGAGCTGCTGTTGATAAATCCTTTTGTGGAGGCGGCTGTTTTGTTACTGCTGATGTTGAAGCATTGACTTGGTCTCTGGCTGATTGATCCGGTGTTCTTCTCTCATTCCTCTCTTCTCGAACTATCTGTTCACGACCCTGTCCACGGCCATTCTGATGCCTGAGAGCGTGGAGAGGTTCTCTGTCAGTGCCCTCACTCCACCTCTGCACAGATGTTGGCCCCTTCCCTGAACAGGTCCTCGTTTCCAGAACAGATAGAAGTTCTCAATGTAGTGCAATCCTCTAGAGTGCACACTCTTGGACAGCCAAGTGTTCAATTGTAGCAACCAGCTAAACTTGTTGATCTTCCTGTCAATATTTGGAAGAGGTCCACTGATGAATGTTTTGATTTCTACTTTATCAAGCTCCTCAAATAACTTCATGAAGTCTTTTTTCAAAACTTCAGTCTGCTCCTTTCGAATGTCCACTGCACCCACATGTACAATCAGCTGTTTAACTCCTCTGTGTGTGGACAGTACTCTGGGAAGCAGTGACGTAATCTCAGAAACTGTGCTGCTGGGGTAGCTACATGTTTTCCATTCTTCCATGTACGACTCACTGATAGCACCGTCTCTATCAAGAGTGTGTCACTGTCCTTGACGTTTGGCACAGACTGTCTGTCTTTCTGCTGCTTTTTATCAACATCATGGTGGCTACAGTTTTCTCGTTCTGTAAATTCAGCCTCTGATAGTGGCAAAAATCTGTTTGTAAGCTGTATAGCAGGCGACTTTACATTAGCTTTGTATCGTTTGGTTTTGCACGAAGTTTGACCCAAGATGCAGCCGGCTGGTCCTTACCCAGTTTTGGGAAAGACACAGAGTCACCCGGTTTAAGTTGAAAGTAGCTTTTCTTGAAAGATATGTAGACTTCTTACCCCTCGGTGACACTGGAATTGTATCGTGAAGTCCTTTTTCAGATTCTAGAGCGAATATCCGTGCTTGTAGCTCAATTATTTCATGTTGATATTTCCGACAGCGTTGCTCACAAGAGTTTGTTTGACTTCTCTCCGGACATGTCGCTGGCTCGTCAGATAGTTTCTTAAAAATTGAAAAAATTATCTTAAAATCCTTGGTTTCCTTCGAAAAGTCATAATCCAAGATTTATAGAGGAAAAAATGTTATTTAAAAGCAAAATAAATAAGAAAACAGCTGTAGCAAGCAGGAGCAGCAAGAAAAAGCGTCTGCACTCTTCAGTAACAGGAAGTGTTACACACATGGAGAATTAGGTGGTCCAACGGCCCTAATTTGCATCAGTGTCCAAGAATGCTAATGATAAATGTGCGTTCTTTCTTACAAAGCTCAACATCAACAGAATAACAGACATAACAGAAAACTTTTTTAAGGGTAACGCCTGTCAACAATGTCTGTCAAGCCTCAGTTATGACTCAACTTAAAATACACATCATCTGTCAAGAAATGTTTTAAAAGAAGAAATCAGTTGTGTTTCCCATTGAATTGATTGTTTTCACCCACGGAAGAACACGTCCCTCCATGACACACTGGTGACTGTATCTTTTGAAAAAGCCAAATATTTTTACTGTGGCGAGAGAAAGCCATTCTCTAACCTAAGGGAAGCATATCAGCCTTTCTTTGTCTCTCTTTCTTTGTAAAATGTGGCTATGGGCTCTCTGTAACACAATCCCACCCCACAATGTTGTCTAGACAAATCTTTCAATGACATTTTGTGTGTCTCTCTCGCTCTCTCTCTCCCTCAGAAGGCCACGGATACAAATGAATTCAATGTTGGAGGAGTTTGTCGAACCATGGCAGCCCCGAGATATCATTAAGAAAGTGCTGTAGAGTCTGTGTTTGTTGTTTGCGTTTTGGAGCGGAGACAGTTCCACCTGCGATGAGGGATTGTGTGGGAACTCTGGGGAAATGATTTGTGCACAGTTCTTCAACGCCTTATCAAAAGTCGAGGAGGAAAGCTGCAGGTTGAAAGGGGAGGAATTGTTAATAAGTCATGTTGGAGTAATACAAATTGCCGACATAAATTAAAATTGAGGACGGGTTTCTCTGAGGATTTTATAGCTGTTTGTCTTGTTTACAGCAATTTACACTGTCTTTGATATGAGATTAGAAACCAAATACAAAAAGGAAGAATTAAAACGTGGCATGGAAAGGTGTAACTGATTAGTGGCATCTAGTGGTGGGTTGTGTGAACTGCCTTTAAATGATTTACTGTCTACAGAGACTTGATAGAAGTTACGGTGATCCGTATTTGTTAATCACATTTGGTGTTGTCCATACATTTCAATTGGTATTACATACAATTTTATAATTTGTTGATTAAATGCTTATTCATTATTTAATCCAATTTGCACTGTATATCTTGTTGTATTTGTGTGTGTTTGAATTTGATTTAAGCCAAGACATTGTGGGTGACAAAAACATTACATTTAAGGTATTAATTTGAAACTTCTTGTATACTTGTATTAATGGATGGAAACACAAAAATGTATGTAGAAAAATTGCACATATTTGTGACATTTATCTGTGAAAATGGACAGTGACAGCAATTTCTTGAGTTTTGGATATCTTAAGTAGTATTTGAATAAACTAAATCTAACAAAAATTCACATTTTGACTACTTTTTAGAGTTAAAACTTTGAATTTGATATCAACAAATTCCTTCTGTACGAAACATAAAATCGTGTTGTCTTTGTGTCCCTGTGAAGAAAAAACAATGAATGCAAGTGGATAAAATTAAATAAAGCACATTTAGGTGCAGAGATTGGATATTTTTTTGTTCCTATCTGAAAGCGTATGTGTTGAGAAATCAGACTGACTTAAAACAAATAAAAACAAAGAGGGTATAGCAAATCAGGTGCTCTTCAGTGATCCCAACTGAGCTCAAAAACTTACTAAAGAAGCAAGAGATTTGAGGCACTCCGATGTAAATTAAACTAATTCTGCATGCAGATGAAGAGATGATGAGTCGTGTCTGTTTATTGTCTCGCCTCAACCTTCAAAGTCGGTAGTAGTTTTAGTGGCACTGGTTTACAATTTTGAGTTCATAGTGTGTTGCCACAAATGATATGCAAAATTGTTATCCTTTTGTACAACTTCTTCTGAAATGGTATTGGTTCAGTTTCTGTAAATGTTACCGCCATATTGTATTTGCTCATAACATCTGTGTTTCAAATCTGTTAGACTGACATGTTCAACTGTCTCTGGTGATAAGATCTATGCAAACTCTGTCACAGAATCCTCAGGGGAACCGAGATGGAAATTTCCACCTGTCAGCTTTATCTCACGTATAATCGCTTGCTGTACAAATAATAAATGATCAGGCAACAGGAACAGCAGCGAGGGGGGGTTCATATCTGCAAATAATAAAGAAAGGCTGGCTCTGGGAATAGTGTAATGCTCAAGTGATCACATTTAAAGAGTCCATGCATAGTTTATTATTGAGCTTCAGGGCAGGACAGAATTTACTTGCATCCAGGATACACACGAGTGAGTCTGGTCACCACACTCTCTGTTGTGAGCCAAACTCAAATGGTACTGTGCAATCAGAGTTGTTTATCCGCGACACGAGTGAAAGAAAGGCGCTCATCTACCATTTAGAACAAAATCAAACTTCTCTCACTTCAGATTAACTGCGCATTGTGCTTTGCTCTTGGAATCTGCAGAAATTTGCAATGTTTTTCAGTTAAATGTGATTTTTTTTCTTTTTTTTCTTTCACGTAACTAGCAATATTTGTTTTGATACATATGAACCATGCTTGTCCCTGATAGGCTAATACACATGTCAATCCCACCCATCTGACCTCGGGGAGATGAGCCCAGACTCACATCGATCTGTGCAAACAATACAGAGAAAGAGATGTCATTCCGGACTTTCAGACAAGGAGAGAATGTGGTGGAGTTTGCCTTTAGTTAACTGCCAAAATGCAGATGTTTTACTTAACTGTCAATATACCTGTAATTATTGGGCCTATTATCATGAAACAAAAATGTGCACAAAGGTTTGTTTGTTTATTTATTTGATCGGTTGTCTTTTCTGCCTGCACAAAAACAAATTTGTTTGGCGTCAAATACCAGTGAAATGATGATTGAAAACCCAGTATCATTAAAATGATAAGGTTCAACAATTCAACATTTTCTGGTTATTTATTTAAGAAAAAAAATGAACTCCACTTTATTTAGAAAGTTGACATGGGTACCGCCATTAATTCTACTCTTCCTTCCAATTTTAAAGCCACACAGAGAAAGTGTGCGTTGTTGACATTTTGGTGCACACGGGCCATGAACGTTTTTCGCAAATCAACTCAACAAATCTATCCTGAACATTTTAGCCACATGACTTTTCTCTTGTACTCCATTGAAATGAATGATTTTCCAACTTAAAGTAAATATGACAGGTTTGATTACACATTCCACTAAAAAGTAGCAAACATGATTGATAAACTTTGATAAAGTGTTGCCTATTTTTTCCCATAACTATTTTGTTGATGTTTCGAATTATATTTCCTGGCTGGACATGAGCAGCAGACGGTTAATTTTTTCCCCCAACCCACTTATGCCACAGACCGCCTCTTTACATTGGTGGCTATGCTAGCAAAAGTTTATTTTATAGGATATCTTTTCACAATTCGGGTAAGGTTAGGGTTAGGTTGAGGAACAGATAATTTGGTTAAGTTTAGGGCTTTGGGGCTGGTAAGATAACCGGGTTTGGCCTGAACTGGGTTGTAGAAAAAAAGGACTTGCAGCAGACAGCAGGTGACATGGGTAGAGGTAATTCAACAGCTGTAACTTAGCAACCATATTGTAGACGAGGGCCAAAATCAATATAAATTACACAATAGTTATGAATTGACAGATAATGATAGACCGGGGTTGGTTGTCACACTTTTTGCTCCAGAGCAAAGAGTCACATTTAATAAAGCTTGATGCTTGGCTTGAAATGGGCAACACCTTTTTATGTTTGTTCATGTAATAAAAAAGTGCTAAGCATCAAAGACAACAAAATAGTTTGTGACAAAGTGCCCCATGTCACTGTCCCACTGTCTTCTGTCCTAATTATGCAATACAGAAAAAGAAGAATTTAAAGGCACTTTAGATATTAGTATCAAAATACAGTGCCCTCTAGTGTGGCTATAATAAACAATGTAACAACCTACCCATGAGACAATCAACCTCAGTGTCCCATACCTGATAGCACCTTTATTTTATTAAATAATCGTTTAAACTGTCAGAAAAATGTGTCAGTTGTATGTAAAATGTCCCTGCATTTTCGATTTTGATTTTTTTTTAAAGGTTGGCTCTAACCTGTCATTTGCAACATCTATTTATCATTTTTTTCTTCACAAAGTACAACTTAACTGATGTAAAACTATTTAGCACAGGTTCTATCCTACCAAACACATTAGAAAAAAAAAACATGAAAACCTGTCAAATGTGCTTTTACAGCAAATGCCTTTAACAACAGCACTGCAGGTCAGTATCGGTCTAAAGTAAAGTAGTCCAGGTGAAATATGGTGACTAGACTCCCTTCCTTCCATCTGAAATTATGACATCTATTTTCACATCTATTTGAAGCAAAGGCAATGTGAGGAGACATCTATTGAGAGCAAGTTTTCCTTATACAAAGAAAATGGGTCCTTATGAGCTGCTATAGGCCACAAATAGCTTGTCAGACGCGCAGTGGAGCATTTGCCCTTTTATTGCGGGCTTGTGTTGTTATGGTGCCTCTGAGTCCGTCTCGGTGGCGCGGCAATAAACAGAAAAGCCGTTCGCTAACTCTGACCACGTTTACCTCAGGGGCCCGAGTGGCTGAAATGGCCCCTTTCATCTGGGAGGATATGTCAGTCTCAGTATACCCAGGAGAAGGCACGAGGTGGAGCGAGTTTGGGAGATGGAGTGATCTGAGTTTAGTTTGGCATATGAGTACCTGACTTTAATGTTTGAAAAGGTAGTACATCGACGAAGGTAGTACAAACCCTATCCAAACAGTAAGCGTAAGTGTGTTGTGAGGAGAATGGTGCGTAAAACAGATTGGAAAATGTTTAGTTGTGATTAGACAAGTTTTGGTTTTCTGTTATTCCCATTTTGTACAGAACTTAAAGGAACTCTACCAATTTTTCCCCTGAAATCGGTTTTCCATCGCTGATATATTGTGAAAGCAGCTCTTAGGGTCAAAATAAGTCCGCTGAGTGCTATCTGCATCTAATTATAAAGTGTTTTTATCATCCATGAACCAGGAAGTCTTCAGTGAGTTTTGCAACCACTTTAAAGGAATTATGCATTTTTCATATTTTTATTGGCCTTTAAATCTGTTCTTGAGTGTCTTCAGTTTGACATGTTTTAGAACAAAAAATAAAATGCTTTTACTTTTTCTCTGCGTTGGGAGATGCCATTTTCCATCTCCATCTACTGGCTGTAGAGGCAATGACACACATGTAAATATATACCCACAATGCATTGCAGTATGCAGTGAAGTTGTAGTAATCGTGATCAGACAGAATGTTCAGAGCGAGTCTGGCTATGATTGAAGCACTTAAAACAGCAAAAGATTCTGGGATAAGTGACGTCAGCATCATCTGCGTCAGACATGGAAGGAGTTCAGAGCACAGTGTTGGAGAGAGAGGATTTACAAACCAAATCAAAGTTTGCATTTGTCCTTTAAAATGAACCATATGTTTTTGTTCCATTTTCAAGACAATAAAAATCAGGTACAACACCTTAAACAACATAATTCCATGCTCATTAGCCTTTGCAAACGGAATTCTTCTCTTCTTCTCACTGCATTTGTATTTTTTTCTTGTTTGTTGTAAGGCTGAGTTAAGGTTACCTTGTCTCAGAACAGGGACTCAAACGTCACCATTTGTCCTCTGCTTTTGCCCCGTTCTGTAACGCCAATGGGGAAAACCTGTCAGGAGCAGCGGGCGATCACAGTGCAGCGGCCATGGGACCCCTTTTCAACTGTTAAGACTTAAATCAACGGTGGAAGTACATGGCATGGAGGGTGAGCCTACTGTTCATGTTTTTTAGATTGCTAGATTCAGTGGGATTTGTGGCCAAAAGGAGAAGTAAAAAACATATTTATTAGTTATACACAGAGAGCAAAATGCATACAGCTATATCAATATATCAATCTACACAAATCGGACCAAATCTAAATAATGCTTTAATTCTTCCAAATGGTAGAGCGAGAAAACTAATGACAGTCACCTTGATGGAACAGACTTTTTTTGATGGGGGAAATATGTACAAGTTGTAACAAATACATTTAAAGAAGCATTGAACTATTTACTTCACTTTTTGGTGGCAGCCGACGACGACATAAAAGTTTCAGAGAGATCTCAGGAGTAAAGTTAGGAGAAGGTAATAAGGACAAGCTTGTAAGAGGACATCTGCACCTGTCTGCACTGGAACATCACTTCACGGCACAAAGACACACATGGACACACAGGGACGCACACATGGACACACACAGGGACACACAGGGACACACACACAAACCCTCGTCTTGTACCTGTCAGCGCAGCAGTGGTTCAGAACTCTAAGGTTGGCCGAAACTCTCTTCTCTCTTCTCCCACAATACGTCTTTATCTCTCTGCCCCAGTGACCCACAGCATCAGACCAACAGGGCACATTCACACTCGATACGCTTTGATAACTACTACAACTGCATGTTTTTCCAAAGGATCAAGAAAAATTACAACCAGAGTCTTAAACATGATGTAATTTGTATAAAGTGTCATTGTGGATAATATTGCTGCTGTTGTTCTGGAGTTTGCAGATGAATATTGAGTGTATTGTTCATAATTTAAAGAAAGAACAGATTAAAAATAAGATGAGGATAAACATCTGTATGGAAATCTTTCAAACAATGGTATCAAGTGATATTTCTGCCTTTTTGTGCTTGAGTTTATGGTCCATATGATCCATTTTGTACGATACTCGATACTTGAACCTCAACCAAGGCATTTACAGGCACATTTTAGCAGCACAATCAGTTGAAAATATTGTCTGAATCGGTTGCAGTGAATTGCACGATGATTTCACAGACATTTCAAGTTGGACGTAACTCTCTGGTTTATCGGACGTTAAGGTTAGCACTGACAGAGTTACACAGGCTTGATAAAAAAACGTGTTTCAAATGCAGAAGTGACTGCTGTGAAAAAACCTATAACCTTTTGCACTTTTTGTTGGTAGATTTTTAGAGAGGACCACGCTACCGAGCCTTTGAGATCCACAAAAATAAGCAACTTGTTATACGTTGTGTCTGTGCTGAATGAGTGCTAATGAGATTTTAATCCCATATTCATCATAGTGTTGTTGTTTTGTTATCATGGGAAACAGAACCGGGGGAAAAAATCACTTTGTTTATGCGAAAATGCCTCTCGAGAGCAAACTCAACCCAGTAAAAAATCAGATACTCTCCAAAAAAAGAGGCCCAAAGTCGCTAAAGAAGTGGACTTTGCATGTATCAACAAAAAATGTGTAACAGCAGCAAATTTCCAGATGTTCAGATTTTCCACACAAAAAATCACACTCAGCTGCTCCACAAATGTCTCTACAAAGAAAAAAAAGTACACAGTGATTTGGCAGATTTTTATGCAGATTATCTACTGCTTGTCCGTTTATCTGCTATAGCCACATGTTTAAATTCTAAAATGAAATGTTTGGGAAGGGAAATCCGCAGAAAAGCACCCGCGCAATCGTGTCAAATCCCATATTTGTTAAACAGAACGAATCAGATGGCATTGTGAGCCGTGTGTCTTCAGCAAAGCCTCTGTCTAGACTCTTAATTTCTCCAACTCGCTCTCAAAGAAGAAGAAAGTCAGTAATGGTCCTTTGTGATCTTTTATTACGAGGTTGTTTTTTCTCTTTTCATGCCGAGTACAGAGCTGAGATAGCTTTGAAAGGTTCTGAGGGCTTCTGACACGTAGGTCATGGTCGCTGGATGGCCAACAGCAAAATTAAATTATAGCTCGGAGCAGCAATATGACAAAAGAGCTGTGGGCGGAACAATACAGATTTTATATGAGCCGCAATTACTCTGAGACTGTGGGGCTCGTCCTGATACCATTGCATAGCACACTTTGGAGATTAAAGCTGAATAATTTAGCGTCCTTCTTTTTGGGCACCGACAGTTTAGTAAAATTGGGGAAAATGGTGGTGTGCGTTTATTGGCTTTACTTTATGAGGTCATTTTATCTATTGGAAATGTTTTGTGGGCCTAAATAAATAATAAATAGCTAGAACGTTTGTCATTTTAAGACAGTTGTGTGTGCTTTGTTTGTCTTGTAGTGTCGGGTTTGAGAAATACCATCATTCATAATCTTTCTTTGTTTAATTTACTATTGGATAAAAACATTTAACATGCTCCTAATAGAAAGTCTTGGAGCCCATAGTTAAAGGAGACGTATTATGCTTTTTTCTAGGTACTCTGTATTGAACTATGACATAAGTAGATCATCATTTTACATTTTGTTAATTGCAAACCACAATATTGATGTCAAACGGCTTAGTAATAGAAGTTTGTCCATTGACTTCCTGTTCAAAACTGATAAGCCCCGCCTCTTCATAGTGACATTTCACCTTATCAAGCAGAGAATTGTTATTTACATGTTTTTATCTATTAATATGTGACATTTTTTAACCCTACATGTATCACTCGGAATCTTACATTTTCAAAAGGGATGTGGGCGGGGATAGGTGAAAACAGGCCTTTCCTGAACACTCGAGCCTCAGTTACAGGACTATACAGGATTAAAAACAACTCAAACACGCAGGAATCAATCAAAATACAACTCTGAGTACACAAATGATGAGGAAATAGTTATAACAAGGCTAAAGTCTCATCAAAGTTGATTTTGCATAATATGCCCCCTTTAAAGGTGCACTTTGGAATTTTTCCAGTTGAGAGTCCACCATCTGCTCGTTTACATTGAGATGTTAATGCTTTGCCAAGAATGTTCCACAATATGATTTAGTTTAGCTTGTTAATTTAATGAGACAGACAGGGGCAGTGCACAAATCATTTTAGCAGTTTGTTGTGCAAGTGATAATTTCCACCTTTAGTCCCTGAGCCGGCTGATGTTACAGTTCATGAATCAAACCTTCAGGAAAAATGGCACTGCAATGACCAGTTCATCATAAACGTTCTGCAACATCCTTCACATCCAATCCTTTCAGCGGCTTCAAGTTATCATTTACATTCATCAAATCATTCACTCTTTTCCAGAACATCACACCCTCACCAAAGCGCACATCAGTCCACATTATGGAGCAGGTTATGGCATTAAACACATCGATCTCCATGGAGACGCTCTAAAACACTTGTAGAAGAACAATAGTTGAATAACGTAAAATAACATGCTCCTTTCATCTGTGGTTTACACGTGTTACTTTGCGTTTCACCAGTCGTAGTGCAGGTTTATATCTACTACCTACGCAGAGACACAAATATTATTTTTTGTCTTTATCCCACCCTGGCAAAGTGTGTTGTAAATCCCCACGCTACATCTCAGTTTGACAGGATTAAATGTGTCTGTAATCTCCAAAGATTATGTGTGACAGATATGTGGAGGTGTCAGAAATGAGAAACACAACAATCCTAGTCCGACCTGTTTGCTGTAATCTGTTTGATAGTTACACAAAAACAAGTTACAGGACATCTCTTTTAAGATGTTTAAGCTGCACTCAGCCTGTTTTAGGTTATAGCACTCACAACAGTCGTGTGTCTGAGTTCACCCATACTTTGCTTCATATTTTATAAAGCACTGTGACATAGAAATAAATTATATTAACAAAAACATGATAATAATAATAATCTCAAAGTCATATTGTATTATTTCCATGCGTTTCAGTGTGATGAAATTTTAGTACTGTTGTCATTGCAATTGATATTTCAAAACAAACTATTCTATATTTTTGAATGGTCATTTATTAACAGGAAACTGAAAAATATGCACCATTATTAAATACATTTCAATTACATACCTTTTAATATAAGATTTAAGAAATATGATATAACTTATTTGACTAAAGATGTGTCATGGCGTAGGGGTTGAAAATCCCAATTTGTGACTTAAAGGGCACAGACGTAAATGCGTTGTACCTGATTTTTACTGATTTGAAAAGTGAAAAACAGAACTAGTTTATTCTAAACTCTTTACAGCGGTTACATGTAACTCTCACTTTCCTTTCCTTCACCGTTTTATAAGCACGAGCCTCTGAGCCCAGAGCGAGTTTTGCGTCACAGTTAAAGCTAACAAACTTAGGTAAATATTTTTGAAAACAGCAAATAGTCTTGTCTGATTATGTTAAAAAACAAAAAACTTGCTAATCTTGTAGTTTAGACCTCTATAAACATGTTTCGAAATACACAGGATTCTTGGATTAGTTTAATAGTTTACATTTCTGTCTTCTCGCTCAACAAAAGTTTGTCAAAAGAATAAACTGCAAATGGAATAGTAATTGCAATGCTTGTCAGAGAATTTGCACTTAGATCTTTTTCCAAAATCCTTCAGCTTGTGCAGTTGCAAGTGAGAAATTGCTCAAAGCACATCATTTCAAATTTGGTGACAATCCAAGAGTTTATTTTGAAATATCATCCAGATGTTACTTCGTCTGGAACGTGCAAAATAGACAAGGAATCCCGCTGCTTTTGACTAATCGCCTTCAAAGTTGACCATCCACGGACACCGAACTCTCCCTGAAGGATATTTAGACCAAAACACAAGACGTTAATCCAAGGCAGCTCGTCTTTTAACCCGCAGCCTGTCGCGGAGGAGCCGGGAAAGACCCCTTCACGGGCTGCGGTTAATTTCATGCACGACGAGGAGCGACAGGAGCAAGCGGTGCAGGTCGAGGACTTTTACAGCGCTCATAAATACTCGCCCATTCAAATGACTCCCCGTCCTTTGTGGAGTTTGCGCGCACAAGACAAGTACAAGGGCAAAATAACTTGTTGCCGGATCGGAAGGCAGACCAATTAATGTTTTATGTTCAGTGTCGACGTAATAAATAATTCAATGTTTGAAAGTATTCTGCATTACTTACAACTGCTGCTATTATTGCTGCTGCTACTACTATTGCTATAACTACTACAACTGTGACTGAGAGCGGCTACTGCACTGCTTTGATGCAAGTAGTGCCACTGAAATATTCATCTTCAACCTGAATCTTTACAAAAAATAAGTTTACCTCTACTGCTGTAACTACAACATACAATTAAATCAGACCCTTAATGACCAAGTACTAATAATACTACTATCAAAAAGTGTCAAGTAAAGTAAGTGGTGGAAGAAGTACATAGTTATTGAGTATTGCGTTTTTTTTCCTTTTTCTCACAGGGTTTTTTGGAGTTTTTTTCTTATCCAGAAGGAGGGTCAAGGACAGGGGATGCTCTGGGACAGTTATCCATCTGCTCAATTCTCTTGAACATTGTTTATTTGTTTATTTAAAGTGCTTTTCTACTTGTGGGCCATCAAGGCAACTGCTGTTGTGATTTTGGGCTCTACAAAAATAAATTGAATTGAAAAGTACACATACAAGAGTAAAACAAATACAAAAGGAAAAGTAAAAGAGTGACATGAAAAAGTATTGTATATATACTTACTGAGACAATCTAGAACTGGACTGAAATTGACTGACATTCAAAAAATTGAATACAAATTTTACTTTGGACCAATTTGATAGACTTTGGACTAAATGGACTTTTATTCTAATTTGGTTGTGCTGTAATTTTTGTTCATTAAGTCACTCCTCTGTGTTTTGTGTGTTTATTTTTTTTTTAATTGGGGAAAGAAGAATAGAAAAAAAAAACTGAAGTAACCATTGAAAAAACAACAACAACCTTTTTATATGTAGAGAAAAAAGAAGAAAAGAATTTCTGACAGATTTTGAGAACTACTGAATTGTTAAAAGTAGTGATCTGAATAAAAATTTTGAAACAAACCAATTCAGAAACAACTGAATTCTAATTTCACTAGCGTTTTTTTAGTTTGCCCAACGTTGTGGCATTAACTTAATCTATGGAGAAAAAAACAAAAAACAACTCAAGTACTTTTACTTTTCAGCCCAGAAAAGTAAGTAGAAAGTATGTAAAAGTAAAAAGTATCCAATGTAAAATGTACCTAAGTTAACTATGAATTAAGTCTTTGTTCATGGTTTATTAAGGCCCAAAAAGTGGAGGTATTATTAACTTGAACTTCTATTGAATACTTTACTTGAAACTATACTTCCTGTTTATGATTTGTTGGGACGTGAGAGCCAATCAGAACCCAGCAGCGGAGGCCAGTGCGGTGACAGTAATGTGTGTAGGTTTAATAAAGCTCAGGTTGTTGAGCAGAGTCAAGGTGAACGGCAGCCGCACGTGGACAAGGATGACACGGTGATACAGAGTGTGCTTTAGATTCAGGGTTCACAGCCTCCATGACACAACGTAAACAGCAGAAGGAAGGCGCGTGCAGCCAGTCAGTTATTCAAAGGTTTTCTGTCAATATTTATTTCTCACACAATATGTTTTAACTGACTGTTCAATGTGGTGTTTGGACACGGATTCATTTGTACATTTTGGAGGAAAATAGTTTCAAATAACAACTCTGAGTTTCACTTTCAAGTCTTGGAGATAAAAAAGAAAGTTCACTTTTTGAAACGATCTTATGAAAATGCCAAGTGTTTTATTAATGTAATTGCTATACCGTATGCGATGATTAGAGAAGCTAAGTTTAAACCAGAGGTGGGCTGATAAATCAACTTTTGCATCTGCCAAATTAGATTATATTATGTGAACTGAAATTATGTTAATATACGTTTGAAATGTCACCAGTCTGAAGAAGAGAGCCTTAACATTTTACATTTTTATAATATATAAGCTGCATTTCTGTTCAGGTGGTAGTTTGCAATTAATTGGTAAGTTTTCTTTTCTGTCACAAGCACAGCACATTTTTGTTTTATTTACCGACCACCCAAAATTAGTCTTGCCAATTTGCGCTTTTCATACGTTTGAGCATCTCATTTATGCATGGCTTTCAGAATTATGAAAAATGATGACTGTTGCTATAGCAATGAACAATTTAAAAGGAAAAATACAATCTTTTGAAAGGTGAAAAGTCCTTAAAATGTTGCCTGTAACAGAACGCTGAAACACCATGAATATGCACCATTTTGAGCACTTCTCACCATTCAAAAGATGGAATATTTTGTTTTAAATTGTTAAATCCATCTGTAAGCTCTTGGCTGTATTCGAGGGCTCAGCAATCATTCAAAATTAAATCAACATTCTGGCATGTCTAATCGTCTATTGCAAATTCTTTTTAGGTAGATACCATAGATACCAATATCTCAGCAGGCCTGTCATGATAACAAATTATTTCTATATCAAAACGCAACTATTGGAAAAAACAACAACTTTACGCCACTAACACAAAACTCTAAAGCCGCAAAACCCAGTAAACCCTCTTCTGAAATATGCAATGACTTTGAAAAACGAGCTGCAACAAATACACAGTCGGGTTAAACACTGTTGTCAATAGTTTGTATCTGTAATTTGTCATAGAAGTTACGTATTTGACAGATCTTATTGTAATATATAAAGCTTACAAATCTATACCCAACAGTGCAAAGAAAATGTACACATGACAAATGCTGAATGCCCCAAAACATCTTGTTCCAGCTCTTTGATATTGTAATTACGGTGACAGGCCTGTATTGGTGTCAATCTCGATGCCGTGCTGGAAAATGTAATGGATTGAGTATCGATTCCCTGTCTTCGATACTGATCTGATAGTCATTTTGAGATCACAAACATATTTTTACCAGTAAATATTGACATGGGATTCCTCATTCTAAACACAGAATATAGAGGACTCAGTTACATTATTTTGCTGTTGTAAAGTTACTGTAATGAGTATTAAAATAACAACTTTAGCATATTATTGAGGTATTAAGAAATCTTTCAGAACGCAGTGTCATCAAACAAACGTGAATCAAGCTAATTGCGACTCCAGGTATGTTTTTGATGTTAGAACGTGGCTAAAAGCTCAACAAAGTAAATTTAGCATAATATTTGTCCTTTAAAAAGCACATATTTTTATGTTTACTAAAAATAACAATTGTATATGAAAAGGTAAACTCAAATACAATACCAGTTTGTTCAATATGAGGGGAAGAAAGTGTTTTTTTGTTTTTTTGGCATACCATCCATCCTACTGTATCTGAACAAATGTACTGTGCCTTTGCTTATCACAAATATCCCTGGCATTATGAGTGCGCAGCGCCTGTAAATCCAAAACAGCAAGCTTCAAATAGCTGTAAACTTCTATTAAACAGATTGATAGCGACTCGCGCACATAAAAACAGGTGTAATTTGATTTGCGGCAGAGCTGTTGCAACAACCTCCATGATTGATCAACGCTCCTCATGTTGTGAAGGCACTTTTTGACAGCAAGACGCACACACCAGGCTTCTACATACTGCGATATTGTGCCGCGTTTAGGGTATGCGTCCTGCTAGCTGTCAGTCGCCATACGCCATGTTTTAAAAATGAGAAATTTCCTAAAGCGCTCCCCACATCCTCTAGAGTGTACTTAGGCGTTCTGCTCTCCTCTGTAGTAAATGGGATGAGCCACCGCTGGGACCAGACACTTGGATCTAAGTCAAAACTTTCATCTTTTATTCACAAGCGCTAACACTGATGGCATTTTAGACTCAGCCACTCTTTTTACAGCCCTCCCAGAAGGCCGTTTGTTTCTCACCGTGAGTGGATAAAAGTACTCAAATCTGGATTCTGGTAAATTGACTGTTACTTAAAAATAATAGGAATCCATTTTGAGAACGCAAGATGAAAAGCCATCACAATTATTCAACGGTTTAGTACTTCTGCGTAAACATAAAAAAGATTATGTAAAAGCCGCAGCTCGAGTATTAATGAAAACTAAAAGATCTGAACACATAACATCATGCAGTTCTCAAGACACTGGCTTCCATTCTGCCAATTAAAAGTCCTGCTTCGTGTCCAATCGCAAAATGGTTTTAGTCCTTAGTATGGAAAACATGTTTACTGATTATAAAACGGGAAAGAAACTCTGATTTTGGATGGTATATGTTAGGTTAGAGAAGTAGATCAGCATTTAGCATTTACTCCATGGCATCACATGAACTACACGATACCCAAACATTAACACTTTTAAATTCAGATTTCAAACACTTCTTTTTACTTACACCTGGCTGAATTATGCAATTGTAACATATAAAATAATAATAATAATAATTTAGTCTTGATGTATTCTCTCTTGTGTAATTTATTTAATTCTAATATTACTGTTAAAACTACTGCTATTGCTACGTATTACTTTTCCTGGAAAATTCAAAATGATATCACTTTGTATTTTATATTCAGCTCGATATCAGTCTGGTTACTGTTTTCATCTCGCCGAGTTCAGATGAGTGTGATAAGAGATAAGAAAAAGTATTGCACGGACTAATAAAAGTGCAGATTTAGACAGAATCAATTAGCAAAGCACAAAACGCCGTTGATCTTTGGTGAGAAAAGTTTGTAACAAAATATAAATGACATATTCTTCCCTTTTCATTCCTCTTTTCTTCCCTTTCTTCCTTTTTACCTGTATAATGCCTGTATATGTTCAGTTCTCTCCATTTGGACTTTACTGTGTGATAGTCCTATTAATAACAGTTACACTAAAAAATCCCACTTCAGTCCCTTAGACGCAGGTTTATTGTGAGCAATGGGAGCATTTGGCCGTGGCGCGTGTGGGTGTTCAGACCATCACTTATCACAGCGGCGCAGAGCCATATGCTGAATGTCAACTTATTAAGAGTGCTTGTAATACAAATTTAATACAGCGCCAGATTGGGTTAGGGAAATGGAGAATGGAAATGCTACTGTTCAGCGTCAGGGTGATTCTTCATCTTTTTGACTTTGAGAAACGTAAACATCAATTTGCTTTGATTAAGAACACACTATTGTAAGTTTAGTTGATTTTGAAACCTTAAAGCAATAACTTTAGTTGTACTTTGGTGATTACCTTAAAACTTTGAGACTAGTGTCATTCCAATAAAAACAAAGAACTTCCCATCCTCCACTTTTCCACAGGTTTACGAGTGATGACAGACAGTATTTACAGAGTTCGCCTAAAAAAATGAAAGGTATTGAGACTGGAGTAACTGGAGTATCGCAGAAATTCTGATGACTTTTTGACCATTAAAGACAAACATTTACTTCTTTGAGCTTTGTTGTCTTAGTTTCATTTCATTTTTTGAGCACTCACAAATGACTCAGTTTGAATTTTCCCCAAATAGTTATGTCAAAGGTAAAATCTGGACTGCAGTGTTTAGTCCATAAACCATCACCAAACTCTTTCTGCTGTCAAATTGTGTTTTCAACAAATACATGGCTCTATTAGCATAGCATTCACATTACCTAAGGGTTTCATTTATTTTACTTTTTTCATTGTTCATTCCCAGGGCTAACAGAAGAGGGCGCTACGATGCCTAAATGTCTCATTGTAAACAGAGGTGTAGTTTGTAAAGTGAGTTTTCCAAATGTAGACACTATTTTAAGTTAGAGAATGTGAAAAAAATAAGTGACTAAAAGCATGTTTAAATGCCAACTGAAGCCACAGGAATGCATAATATATCCATTGAAAGGTTAAGGTACACTTTGTTGTATCATATTACATATTCTTATTTATTTTATTTTATTTTATTTTATTTTATTTTATTTTATTTTATTTTATTTTATTTTATTTTATTTTATTTTATTTTATTTTATTTTATTTTATTTTATTTTATTTTATTTTATTTTATTTTATTTTATGAATTTACTTTACTTTTACTATTACTTACTTACTATGATCGATTATTTGATCAAGGAGCAATGCCTTTTTGTATTAAAATGGATTTGAATCTGCAAAACAGTGCAAAATGTAAAGCCTTTTGGTACAGACAACATTTGACAAAAGATAGGATTTTGTTTTGAATTTTTAATCGCTACGGCAACATTTTTCATAATTCTGAAACCCATGCATAACAACACAAATTGGCAAGACTAATTTTGGTGGGTGGTCAGTAAATAAAACTAAAAATGTGCTTGTGGCAGAAAATAATGACGAAAGAAACCACCTGCTCATTGCAAACTGTACCATCTGAGCAGTAATGCAGCTTGTAAATTATAAAAATGTACAGTGACTTCAAGTGTTGTGTTTACATAGCCTCCGCTTACAATATTCCCTGAAACACTTACAAGGGAGTCTTCCAGTCCTAGTAAAACATTGGGTAGCTCAGTTTAATTGTATTTTTAGAGATGTGTTGTAGCACTACTAGCTGGCCACCTCCAGCTCTACCCAGACTCATCCTGCTAGACAATATGTTGGAATTGCCTTCAGTGCCTTTGAAGCAGGAGGGACTATTTTCATTTTGTCTGCTCCCTGCTTTCGGTGGACTGGGCGAATTGAAAAGTCAGTGCTCAATAATGGAATAAATGGCTTTACGGGGCCAAAGCTGGAAAAGACTGGACTCAGGCAGGGAGTGGTTAATGGCAGAAGCACCAATCGAACCCAGGGCGCTTACCTTTGGACATGCAAGATAAAATATACTCAGTAAATCTTTTTTTTACTACCGAATGCCTGTGTTGGTATACAAAATAGTTATACATCAGTCCTATATTGCACTTTCCCACTCAAAGTTCTTATTTATGCCTTGTTCATTGATTCTTGACTCGTAGCCACTAATGGGTGAGTGAAAATTGTTTGGTTGATCATTAATTGTGATCATTCAGGTCACAATATAATCATAATAACCGTGACTTGATTAGAATTTAAATTAAATCTGTAGGGAAAAAATGCATCTAAGTGTAAATTCCGTTTTTATCTGGCTGTTTTTGTCACTTTTACTTCATTTTGTCATTCATATAGTTTGAGTTTATAAAGCTGGTCAGAAACTTGAGGAATTGCAGTGTGTTCGACAAAAGAAAATGATGATTTCCTTATTGTTTGGTCACATTCTCAGTGAATAATCGTTAAATCGTGCTGTTTTTTCTCACAATCGTACATCATCATCACACATCCCTAGCTGCAGTTTCCCCGTGAACACCTGGGAATCATTCACAAATCCCACATAAGCAGGAACAATGCTTTGCTTAATGACGCAGTGGTTGTATAAGAAGCTGGGATTGTACCACCTTCTTTCGTTTTTTTTTGCTCTGAGTCACCACCAACCGTATTATTATGTGTATCAGAACACTTGATAGAGATAAAAGCATCCAATGTATATCCTTTTATGTGAACAGAATAGTGTGCAAACAGCCCAGAGAGGACGTTCAAGCAGAGGCTCTTTACATTTAATACATGTAATATACAGTGATGGTTTCATACTGCGGTGACAAGATGATTGGACACATTTGTAATATATCTGAAGGCCCCAGACACCTATAATGTACATGTATGTGGACGGCCATAATATATTACTATGCAGCATTTTGCATTTTGCCCATACATGATGATATGAGTATGTGCTGTAACCCTATTCTATGTATTATTCAGTGATAGATACAACTAGGGATGGGCAATACCGGCATTACATTATCTCAATATTAACACGATATTTCTCAATGCATTAGGAAAGTGCCAAAATGTGCCGGTGAATATCTTGGTTGAGATTCGAGTCCAGCGCAAAACATGAAATGAAACTGAGAAATAAACCACAAAAGGACACAAATATGACTGTGTTGGGAGATTATACTAGATGTTTCTGTCTCTTTTTAAGCTAATTTTTAATAGTTTTCATTATAGACGTTGTACTTGATATTGTAATTTTGCATTTTTCCCAAAGCAATTCTAATATTATTATATTTTTGTCATATCTCCCACCTCTAGATGCAACAATACATGCATGCTTATTATTCTGCGGAAAAACCAACAGATGGCTATTTATATTTTGTAATTAAATGTGCATTTTTGGTCTGTCTTTCACCTGTCTGTCGCTGTAAAGATCACTGTCTTATCGATCGAAGATATTTTTCATGGTGCCATTCTCAATAATACCTTGAAAAGCATGCATTCTTCCTTTGAGCAGCTCGCCTTTCCACAGATCAAATACATAACTTGGCCATTTAACACCCCCTGCTCCATGAACACAGATAAGTTTGAAGCCACTCTCCGACGGAAAACTTACGCAGTGCACTTTTAAAATCGCAACGAAATCCCCAGCTCAATCAAATTCCATTATCCCACAACTTTAAATACAAATTGGGTGCAGCCAGAACTTCAAAAACTATTAGAATCGACATGCCAAATACGCCTCTGCATTCTCCACAACATCTGCTAATGTTTTGTCACGCTTTGACAATTGTTTATTGACCCCATATTTTACATACAGTGCCACCGCCTCTCGGGCATCAACTCATTCCAACACTGTTTAGTCATTTTAATTTCATCCACAAACACGCGATCCAACAAGGAAATCAATCGGCCAAGTTCATTTGCCTAATTTGCCGTTCGTTTATTGGAATAGAAGTAATCACATGGTCTGTCGCCTTTATGAAGCATAACGTATAAGTTATTTGAATTCAAGAGACCCAAATAGTGAGTAATTGGGTTTTTCTAACTATACTGCAAAGGGGAACATCTGACGTCAATGTGAAAAATGGTGTGTCTGCAGTGAGCCAGCTACAGAGATGGACCAGATGGACCTGCTGGGACTTTACTACTGTGCTTTATCAAACGTCTGCTGCTAAATTTATAGTGCATTTTGAGCATAGATTCCCATTATAGCAATACTAAAGCAGCTATTCTTTGTCTTCATTGAACACGCTTTAGTACGGGCTTTTTATTTCTAATCCCGTCATTCTGCCTGATGCTTTTTTGTTAAAGAAAGTGTCTCTAAAACAACAACGGCATGTATCTAAATGAAAGTCCAATAAAGCAGCGTTTTTGCTTTGGAAAAGAAGGCAAAGTAAAATGTATCGTTTTGTGATGGTAGACAATAACAGAGCCATTACAACCAATTCAGCAACACTGAAGGGATTTAAGCAAACGAAAAGTTACAAAGCAATGGCAAACACTTCAAAATTAGATGCGGTTAATTTACCTTTGACATTGAATTGATTGGATCACTTTTCAAATCTAATATGATTCAGATACATTTCATAAACCATTACATCTTAATTAGACATTTGTATCGACGTCATGTTGATTGTTTTTGTTTCCGAGCCACAATGTCTTATAAAAGATGGACACAATCCTCCAGTGAAAGTCCTGACCAAGTCTGGCTGAAAGAGGCCTCTTTGAAGAATGGGTCAAATGCAGAGGATAAAGTGTATCTTAACTTAAACTTAACAAAGTTTATCAGTAACATTTTATAATAACGACACTTATTTTTGCCTCAGTAAAACATTAACACAGACTGAATCATAATGAACAAACAGTTTATCAAGAATGATTCAGGCTTAGTGACTATTTGACTAATATTCTAACCCTAACCTTAATTAAGTCTGAATTATTCTTAGTAAACTATTTGTTCATTATGAACAAATAGTCCTTGTTCATGCTTTAAGGCAAATTAAGGTGTTTTCATTATAAAGTGGTACCAGTTTATCTGCAGATTCAAAATCTCTAGGTAAGATTATAGATCACCCCAAAAATCTGTCGTTTTAGAAATACATTTGAAACCCAACAGCGAAATTGTTCTTTAAGCAGTAATATTTTTTTTTACTTGTTATTACTAGTTATGTAGTAGTGATACTACTTGATACTACAATACTAAAAATTGCTTGCAATTTTTGACACAAAATACTAGTACTTCCCTTGTTACCGTTCGGTCTTATACTAATTCTGACAAAACTTCTTAGTATCAGCACTTTCTCAAAATATTATATCATTTTTATACTTGTAATAGGATTGATTTAGATTCTGATTTTTGACAAGTTAAGTTTGGTTTGTTCTTGTTACCGGTAAATGTTATTACAGGTTGTTACAAAGTTTTATTGTTAAGTAAATGTTATCATGATAGTGAGCCGGTTGCTATTAACTTTAATGTTCAATTTCCTCTCGAGACACACAATAACCTCATGCACCGAAAAATGACCAATAAAAAAAAACCTGATACTCATTTTTAAGTGCTGATACAATCTTCATTCATGAAGAGTAAATGGGCTTCCTTCCAGTTTGTATTATTTCAGTCTCTTGTCTGTGCATAGCCGTCAGGATGGCTATAACGACTGGCACTTTATCACCTATAAAAGTTTGAATCACTTTGAAGGCTTGGACATTTTTGCCCAACTCTGAGATTCATAAAAGGCTCGGGCAGGTGCTAGTTTTCTGACGTGTTTAGTTTGAAGAGACAAGAATCGTCTCAATGGCCTTTAATGAAGCCTGTCATCATTAGAAAAGGCTTACCCTGCTCTGCTGTTTTGATGTCTCCTCTCCTTTGTACTTTCACTTCAGCTCAGTCCCCTTTCTATGTGTGTCTGGACAGATTTGATTTAAGAAAAAGGGGGGAAAAAAACATTTTGGTGTATGAGTTTTCGCAATCCTTTTAGCCCGCCTGCTAGCATGGTGGCTCTAAGTGCTCTCTCCATCGCCACAACAAAAGAAGGTGAATTATTTCTGTCAACTCCACTGTGTTGTTCATCAATAGCTGGATTGGCTGGACTTTTTTCGACCCAAATAAAGTTGCCCTTGAAAGTTTGCAAGACCAATACTGACCTAAATAATTCAAATGTTCAGAAACTTATTTTTATTAAAAGTGAGAGTTCAAAGCCACTGTTTTCGAGCTGGGGGATTACTAAATGCACCTTGTTGAAAAATCTGTAGAAAAATGAAATTCAGCTAATGCTAAGGATGGTTACTGCTGTAGCTGTAGTTCTTGTTGTAGTTGTTGTTGTAGTTGTTATAGCTGTAGTTGATGTTGTTGTTGTTGTTGTCGTCGTTGTTGTTGTTGTTGTTGTAGTCATAGTTGTTGTAGTTGTAATTGTTGTATTCAGAGTTGTCATAATTGTTGCAGTAGTTGTTGTAGCTGTAGTTGTTTTAGTTTTTGTATGCATAGTTGTCGTACTTGTAGTTTTTGTAGTAGTTGTTCTTATATTCCTAGTTGTTGTAGCTGTAGTTGTTTTAGTTTTTGTATGCATAGTTGTCGTACTTGTAGTTTTTGTAGTAGTTGTTCTTATATTCCTAGTTGTCGTAGTTGTTGTAGCTGTAGTTTTAGTTTTTGTATGCATAGTTGTCGTACTTGTAGTTTTTGTAGTAGTAGTTCTAGCAGTCGTAGTTGTAGTAGTCATTGTAGAGCTAGTAGTTGTAGTTTTTGTAGTAATCGTAGTTGTTGAACATTTTGGTTATAGTTGTATTTGTTGCAGTCGTCATAGTTGTAGTAGCCATAGTTGTTTTATTAGTTGTTGTAGTAGTTGTCCTAGTAGTTGTTGTAGTAGTAGTCTTAGTAGTAGTCATGGTTGTTGTTGTGAGTTGTAGTTGTCGGAGTTGTAGCTGTCTTCGACTTCTACAACAACACAGTCCGAGTTGTAGTTGTGGTTGTTGTAATTGTAATCATAGGTTAATTGTCATGATGTTTAATTTTACATAAAGACACATAAAATATCATTCTCGAGATGCAAACCACACATTCGGTTTTACACTAAGGTAAGTTTACCTTGATGCTAACTTACTGTGTGTCTGCTGTGAGCACAGTTTTTATTTTGACATGGTAATACTTTATACTCATGGTAATACTTTATACTCAAATCATACTGTTATACAATTGTTTTGATATTTGGAGGTCCACTTTCCGTTACCTGTTGCTGTTGACCTTGCTCTTGCTCCTTTGCTCTCTTCTGTGTTTTGGCTCTGTGGCCTCACCCCTCTGTTGCCGTAAACGCTACATAAATTAGGACAAGGAGGACGGTGCTTGGACCAATCTGGCGGAGGAGCAGGAGCAGGAGCTTGAGGTAATTTACGAGGTGGATACGTGGAGCGAATAACCCTGGACACTTTATTACGGCCAGAACACGGGCTGATTAAAGTGATGTGCAGATTGGTGGACATTTTCTCATTCAGACGAAGAAACAAATCCTCTGTTAAAATAAAACTTGTTGCCGGCAACATCCATCAACTCATGAATATAAATGTTACTGATAAAGTCATCTACATTTTGACTTGTTGTTGTCCTTTTGTTGCCCTTGTTTCTTCCGGTTACTAATTTGCCATGTTCAAAAGAATACATGAAGGCTATGTTTATTCTAGTATTTAATAATTTAATCCAGTTGGGATTACAAAGGTTAAACAAAAGTATGTATGTTACTCATTTGAATTCACCATGAATCATTTAACCAGAAAAAAAAAAAAAGTTAAAATGTTTGCACCAGATACATTTATTTGTGAATTTCTTCTTTCTTTGTGTAAAACAACCAGCGCCGCCTCTTCACAGATCTGACCTGTAACTTCCTGGTGGCAACACCATCTATGCAGATAGAGAAGTTAAAGGTGGAATGGAGGATTTCGGGCAACAAATCAGAATCTCATTTCCTCGTGGGTAGCACAAATAACTGGTCCGCTCAGGTGTCAATCATTCTGTGCGTGCTAGTGGACGCCGCAGGCTCGTCCAGGGAAACGCCGCTCCCTGGCGCGCGCGCATGCGTGGTTGATATGCTAGTGTGTTTATGTAGCAGGAGGTTAGCGGCGATCGTTCCGTCATTGTAGGTCTAAACTTTCATCCGCGAAGTACCGAAATGGCTGATGGACGAAAGAGAAAGACTGTTTTGGAGCTTTCACAGAAGAGACGAAAGTCTGCAGAGGAAAGAAACAAAACGCGTGTTATTCTGGGAATCGTTTACGCGCTGGCGAGCATTGAAAGCGCAAAACAGGCTGATGCCTCCGCTGCAAACTTTCTGCGGGACAGGTAACTGTTTATCTGACTCTTTTTTTAGCTTATTGTATGTGGAGTGTATTATTAAATCTTCTTCGCGGAGGTTGTCGTGAGAAAGCGACACCAATCGTCTTGTAAACAAATGCACATGGGGCAGTGCTGCTGGGCGTGCTCGTTCACGAGGTTTGCTAGGCGTTCAGGAGAAACGGGGCGGGAGGGAGGGGGAACCTGCGCATGCGCTTTTTCAAAAAAAGGACTAACAGTCGCAGATTTTCAAATCGGCGAGAAATCCTCCATTCTACCTTTAAATGCTTATACTGTAGTGTCGAGGGCAGTGTTTTTCAACATTCTGGAGTTGTAGTTAGGACTGTGCAATGAATCGTATATATAATCATGATTTCAATTATTACTTTATTCGATTAAAAAAATCTGGTAATTGTAAATACAATTTACTTGAAGCAAAGGCACTTTTATAAAATATTAGTAATAAAAGATATTCAGTCTATACTCTATCTACAGAATAATTCTTACAATATAGAACTGATTGTTTGGAATAATCGTGATTTCAATTATGAGCCAAATAATCGGGATTATCATTTTTGCCATAATCAAGCTGCACTAGTTTCATTTATGTTAAGATTCCGCAGCATCAATCAATATTACCAAATCAATCTATTATTAGAGGTGGCAATGTTTTTTTCTGTTTCTTCTAGACACCCCAAAATGATAAAATGTTAAATGAAAATCCTGTGTGAATCTTTTACTGAAATGGTTGTTTTTTTTATTGTCACACCTGGCAATATACCTCAAGGTACAGTAGTATTCCCCGGCACAAGGTTCTAAGGAAAGCAGTAACATTCTCATGGGACAACAGGTGACTTACCTCATAAAAAGTTACGCAGTGCTCCTTTAACAGCACTATGCACCTTTAAGTAAAGCATTACATCAGCTATACTTGACACAACACACAGCATCCATTAGAAAGTATTCTTATCGTTACTATTATTTTAAACTTTTTTTTGCATCCCCTTGAGACACATTAAAGTGAATTTCTGGCGACAGAGCCATTCCCCATTGACTTCGCTTCACAGCCTGCCAGCTCGCTCTCACAAACACAGAGCTTATGCCACAGTTTGGTCTGAGAAATGCTTTGATGGAGATGTATAAAGACCCGACTCTGGCCACGCTGACTGGCAGATGCCTTTCTCCAAAGATTACTCCTTAAGCCACCCTTTTAGTTCAGGTGCTGATCCCACAAAATAGGGGGGAAAAAAAGAGTTTGAAAAATGCAGCTTGTTGCAGAGAAGAGCTTACCGTTGAGAAAGAGAGCGAGAGGTAATGAATGCATGGAGGGAGAGAGAACGGCAGCGTCGGCAAGTAAGAGTTCGAGAGTTATTTGCAAGACATAGACAGATAAGACCTATAAAGAAGTCAATGAAGAAGATCGAGTGAAAAAGTCAAGCAAAAGGTGGTCGGTGGAGGTGAGCGCGGGGAAAGTGAGCGAGGGAGAGAGGCGAGACGGATCAGGCGCGTGCCGAAGTGGAGGGGAGCGTGCACATTTCTATACAGCCCCCATCTTTTGTGAATGGATCGGAGCACATCCCGCCCGATCCGCGCCGCCATGTGATTGATTGGCTCGAGTCAGCTGACAACCGGGACCGCGGAGGAGAAGACGAAAGAAGGAAAGAGGGAGGTGTCGAAGGAGCGGAGAGGTGGAAGTGTAGAAGGGAACACTAAATCCTGGCACTTTAGCGGAGGACACTCATCCAACCACTTGCCCGGGAGACTTTTGAAATATTTTTTGGGGGTAGAAGAGCGCGGACTTTACATCAAACATGTCCATGCTGATCGCCACCCAGCACATCGATACCACCACGTCTAAAGTGGTAAGAATCTGCGCTAGTAATGTAGTCTGCATACTGATAAAGTGTTGGGCAAGATTTTTTGGCTGCTGCTTTGCAATTTGCCCATCTCTGCTTGATTTAATAGGCGCATGTGCTGCCAAAATGCTACTTCACTTTTAATTGAAATCTGCTCTTTCTCCCAAAATACTCACTTTATTGGACAGGCTTTAGTCAGTTTGATGAATTGCACATCGATTTATCAAGTTGTGTGGTTGTCAAAACATTGTAGAAATAGTATTAGTATTCTGCAGTCTTTTTGCTGCAAATTGTTGCTCAGTCTTGTTGTTTTTAGATATTTGGACTTGAACAGGATTAGACCTGGCTGTGCTCTTGTTTCGATCTGGTTTTTATTGGGTTTTGATCTGGATTTTACAGGTTTTAGGGTGCATTCACCACCAAAGTCGGGGCTAAACCAGAATTAAACCCGAAATTATACCTAGAAGAACTTGAACAAGACCAAACAAAGTCCACATCACGACCAAAATGTGCTCAATTTAGAACCAAAAAACCAGTATGAACGCACCCTAAATCCTTTTTAGTCTCGTCCTGGCTCATTGCTTTATTCCAATATTGTACTTAGGGCTGCAACTAATGATCATTCTGCTAATTGATTAATAGTCGATGATTCTTTAGCTTAATTGATCAGTTGTTTAGAATGCAAAAGTCATGTGATGAAACGATTTTTACTACATTTGACTGGCCGTTTGAGGACCTGGTGAAGTACATTTATGGATAAAAGTGTTGTCATCAAATACTCTAAATGTACACATTCTCTGCGTAATTTTCCTGCTGCTCAACTTGAGTCATAAAAGGTATTTTCTCAGCTCATGGCATGTTTTGGAACCTGCGTATAGACCAGTCAAGAGGTCTACTTCATCCACTTGACCAAGATTGCTCAGTGACAGGTAGTCTGTTTAGTATATTGCCTCCTGCTGCTTTAGCCATAACTCTTAGCTGTTTTTCAGGCGAGTCTGTTGAAGGCAGAAGTTCAAGCACCTGTTAAAATACATCTCCTGGTTTTGTCACTCAATCGCTCATTATAACATATTTGTTCATCATTTTCCCCGCTGTATATTTTCGTCCCGGTTTGAACCCACGCATGTCGTTGGAGAAGCCGTTGCCCGTTTTGTCACGTCAGCGTTTTCGGGGTAATAGTGACTTTTTTAGTGCTTTGGCTTTGCTGCTTGGTTTGACGATGAAATGTGCCACTGCAACGCACTTGTCAGGAAGCTCAGTCGAGTGGGACTTCTATGAGCGTCAGAATGGGCCGGCTTCCTGAGTTATAGGCGTTTGAAATCATATTAGTCTGACTTTGGTTCGGGTTTTATACAGAGAATGTAAGTATTGATGTAGACTAGGGATGGAACAATGTGGATTTTTGAGCCGATATTTGATATTTGACTTGTTGCTTTGGCCATTACCCTTTTTTTTTTAATATACTGATATTTAGATTTCAAAATCCACAGCAAGAAACACAAATCTATTTTAAATTGAAGTAAATGTCACAAATTAAATAAATAATAACAAAAATAATAACAGAATATCGGATATGAAATAATTTGTGGCATGATTTTGTAAACAAACGGCCATATTACTAGCCTAATTACTCTTCTGTTACAATTTTTACTCATAGTTTGTTGAATAGGAAGAAAAAAAAAAGAAAAAAAAGCCAATATCGGCTGTTTATCGGTTTAAATATCAATACTGAGACCTAAACCGATTTATCGCCCATCCCTAGTTGGCCATTCAAATTATTATTTTATTCTTATTTAAGATAGTTAGGGATTAGACAAGATATCATTTTGGTTCAAGGTCCATAAGACATCATTTTGACGTCATTTGTTATGAATAAATCAATGTATATTGTCATACTTTTTGTGAATAACTTTTTGTATAAACTGCTGATATTTTTGCATGCTCTATTAGTTAAATTTGATGCCATTTATATTGGGTTAAATATGTATTGAAAATGTAAAAAATATGATTTAGAAACATGTCTGATTGCACAAAATCTTTTGCCACAAGATCGTGTCCCATTCCTAAAGACATTACATAAAACAAGCCAAACTTTGCTAACTGCTTATGCATTTTAACACTGTCAACAAAGCCCTCCTAAATAACATCGATAATAAGCTTCCCTGTTGTGAGATAAGAGAGTCACGTTGTGTAAGATTCTTTTAATGTAGTGTCATACTGGCTGTAAGCTCTGTGTGGACCGGCTTTAAAATGGTAGATTTACTTGCGCCTGTTGAAGAACAATGATACGGTAAATTAAACCAAGCCTGATTCATTTAAGCGATTAACTTAGAGGTATAATTATTTGCTGGAGGGAGGAGATAACTTAAAGAAAAGCTATAAATGGAGCCGCGATCTGACACGACAAAGCAGCTTGTTTGAATGTCGTCTCGGATAAACCTTAAAGCGAGCGATGATGCAGTTGTCAACATCGCGCACGATCCGACCACAACGGGGTTCAAGGGAATATGAAAAAATATGTTTTATGACAAGTCAAGGTTGCAACAATGGCAGGGCACGAGTGAGTTATGTGACAAGTAATATTGGACATCAAAGGAGACATAAATAAAAGCTGAGAAAATCACAGGGTTGATGGAGTAAAACAGTGCAGATTATGAGAAACTGTTCTTATAAATAGGTAGAGCTTAAAAATGTACACTGATTGTACACAGTCTTGATTGGATATTGAGAGAATTATCCAAGTTGTGGTGATTCAACAATGCAAAATGTGGAAAATATGAGATATAAATGGTGACTAACTTTCACTACAGCCATATGTGTCTATTTTATGTTGAAATATGTCTACTTTGAAGGATTATACAGATATAAGTTTCTATGTAACTATTTCTTATTCATGTTCAGGCTTCAAAGACTATTCAACTTTCCAGGAAAATATTTTTGTTTATTTTACCTAGTGTGATATGTATGTTATTTTCCTAAAGTGAACTTATATGGTGAAATTCATTTTGCCCCTTTAATGAATTTACTGTTTAAATTTTAATCACTTTTTGCAATGTTGTGGTAACTTAACATTGAAAAATGTGAAAAATGTATGATATTGAGATATTTTCAATCAGTTTAGTTTGGTTTTGTTTGTTTTTTCCAACAATTCAGTTAAATGTGCCTGTTTTTTATGTTTAAATCTCTTAAAGATTATTTAGACATTAAGATTCTCCGTTGCCATTTTTGTCATGTTTAGCAATTTATCTTAAAGACTATCCAAATGCCTAGAAAAATATGTTGTGCATGTTATTAATTGCTGTATATTAGTGGTATTTTGCTTCTTTGTTTCTTGAAGTTTATTTTGCCCATAATAGGAATTTATTATTGTATATATTTTTTATTTGCATTTGCATTATAACCAACTAACCCAATGGCAGTCAGACTTCGATATATTACATAGTGTTCCAAAGCAAATAAATGTGTGAATAAAGCAGAACCTGGACAGAGCGCTGCGAGCATGTGCTGAGTGCGACGTTTCACCATCATTTTTCCACCGGGAGCGTATTTTAAACAAGGCTTTTCATTCACTCTGTATAATCCAGTATAATGCTACCTCTCAATCTGACAGGTCACACCCACTTGTCCCTATAAACCCCCATGTAACTTATCATCTTTTCATCAGCTTTCTAGTGGTGCTTCCAGTTATTTGTATGCCTTTAAACCCTGCGATCATCCCCTTAAAACCATAGTCTTTTTGAATGTAGCCGATTTAAAACGAAGCCCTTTCTATTTAACCTCCCCAGGCAGACATAGCAGTTAAGATGTCTCATTTTCCCCGCTAATGTGGCTAATTCTGATGGCCGCCTTGCATTAAAATGGTTTCCACCTCATGAACTATTGTCCCTGATGGAGAATGTCCTCACTGAAAGTAGCAGCCAGGCTTCAAGAACAAAAGGAGCAAGACTGGAACTCCCCAAGACCCTGCACTTTGCTTTCTTTTCACGTTCGGTCTGTCTTAAGAAAAGAAGGCTAGATTTGAATGAGTTTGAGACGTTCCTTATTTAGCATTAAAGCGTTGTTCTTTATTCTTGTAGTTGAGCAAATTACATTGAAAAAGCAGCACTTTTTGACATAATCAGATGAACGTTTGCATTAAATGATAAGTCATAAGTAATTGTATCGATTGCTTCACCTGCAGAAAGCGCCTGATGAGTTGCTACATAATGCTATGCTATGGGAATGAGAGCTGATTGGCTGCGTGTTGGTGGGCCACACCTGCTTATCCGTATGTAGTTGTAAAGCCATTCATCCAGCTAAAGAAACAGCATAGAAATGAGTTAGATTTAATGTACATTTAACAGTGTGAAAATAATGTATCAGATTTAAAGGAGACCTATGATGTAAAATGGACTTTTAGGAGCTTTTGCCCACATTATGATTGTTTTCCAGGTGTTGTATTTAGAGTGATTCATGTCTGTTTGAGTAATCTTTATTGTCTATTGCTTCAACAGTCACTGTTTCGCCGATGCCCAGATTCCCCAGTGATACAGGCCCACTGCCTGCTTTGTTCTGCTGATTTATTTTCTTAAACGGTGACACACATAGGATTCGGCAGACAAGACATTTAGGCAGATGAAAAAATATACCTGCTACTATTGTGAACTGTGCTTTGTTGTAATTGTTGACATTTATCTGTTTTCAAACCAGAAGTACGCTGACTTGATTCTTTTATGAAGTTGTTTTAGATCAATATTGCGATTTAAATTGTCCACAATTGGCGGTTTTCAGATTCTAGATTTGCCATGAAATATCCAGGAGATAAATGCATAAATGTTGAACCTGATCATTTCTATCAGTGACTAGACCCTAGAAGTCCCTGTATTACAACACAAACCTGCATTTAACGTTTTAATTTTAGCTGCCCATCATTTGTATTAAATGATATTGGCCAATAGAGCGTTGTGATGTCAACTCAAACCCGGCAGTATAACATTTTCAGTCTGATTTACCTGATTTGACCCAAACAACTCATTCACACTTTGCAATTAAACTGGTCAAACAAGCTTTATTCTATCCCCTGCCTAAAGACATGAATAATTGAATTTGTTAATTTAGATTGCACATGTTGAATAATTGACTAAGTGAATTTGATCTATGTTTGGTACGTTTCCTTCAAACCCGCGACTTGCTGACCAAAGTGTCTTAGATTTCGAAGTTGCAGACAAAGTATGTCTTTGATTGATTTGAATCGTTAAATAAACAGCTTTTTATTGCAAAAATAAAGATATAGCCTGCCAAGGATGTGAAAATAACAGATCAAAAAACCAAGGCTCTCCGACAGGTTAGTTAAAAAGCCTTTATTTAAACACAGCTTTTTAAATTTATTTATTGCGTTTTTACCTGATTGTTTCCCATTTTAAACTTTTACATCCTTGAGTCGCTCCCCAACTTTACTTTTATTTAAAACATCTATTTATTTATTGTTTGTTTAGTCATCCCAGACATAGTTTTCTTCAGTATCGCAAAGACTATTTTCTTTTGTTTTATAAAAGAAATACATTTGAAGAAAAGCGGAGAGTTGATATTGATTCCCTTTGAGTTGACGGATGATTGACTGCAACACACAGCAAAACCCTGGAATATGAATAAACCATTTTCCATGTGGACATTTATCACCAGAGCAGGTTCGCCATGGCATTTAAGTCATATTTCTCCACAAATAAATCAATAATTACTTAAAGTTTTCTATATTTAAGGCATTCTCACAACCTTTCCAAAGCAGAATACCCAACTTAAAAAAGCTGAGCAGAGAAATGACAAATGGAGAATTGAATGTATTGATTTTTCTGCTTGTGCTAATTGAAATCCTGGCAAACGCTGCGTAGGTCAGATCATTTGGACCGGGTCAAATTGTGACTGAAATTTGCTATGCACACACAAATTAAAATGCCATTCGCTAAAGGTTGCAGCTTGTCACTGTAATAACAATACGTTTTCTCGCAATCCACGCTGGCCTTTAGGTGGCAAAATTCACTCCGTAGACAATCTATCGGAGTTGGTTTATTTATTATCTCCTCTCCACTGTTGTTCATTCATTTTATCACCGGCCTTGGCTTGTGTAGTCTCTCCAATATAATTTGAGGACAGCCAGAGGTACAAATCAACTCCATTCTTGCGAGCAACAAGAAAAATGTCCCGTAATAAGTCAAAGAGCCCTCGGAAGATGCCATCGTTTCAATTGTTTTGTTTATAGCATGTTAGATAAGGAATGTTCAGAATTGAGTTTCAGTCTTTCTCAGAAACTTTTACAGAGTTTCCTCGGGGCATTAAAAAGCATTAAAAGTCATTAAATAAATTTTGGCAACAATTAGGCCTTTAAAAGCATTAAATTCAACCCCCTCAGGCATTAAATCTAAAACCCACTTTGAAAAAAAATAAAGATCTACCACATCTAGATCTACAAATAAGAACATAATAAAAATAAGATCAAATAATAAAAAAATATATCATATCCCCAGAGCTGCTATATCAGCCATCTAAAATCATCTAAAAAGTAAAACGGCAACTGTAGTTTCAACGGTTTGTAAAGCGCTTTGGGTGCCTATTAGGTGGAAAAGCGCTCTATAAATAAAAATTCTTCTTCTTCTTCTAAAAGACTGGGTTCAAAACATACATGTGCATGCTTTAAATTTCATGTAGTAGTTTATTATATTCTGGTCATTCTGCTGCCCAATGGAATGGTTAGAAGTCAGTCGTTTTGACATGATAAAGGCATAAATGTCTTGTTTTGATGTTATTATGGCAAAGATTAAAAATCTTTAAATGCAGCATTAAAAAAACATTAGATTTGATTTGCTGAAACCTGCATAAACCCTGTTTTCAGGCGACATCACACCATTCTATAAGTTCTGTTGAATTAAAATGAGTGTACTTAAAGGGGATTTGATCAATTTCTTTCATGTAAGAAAGTAAAAATGATCTTGTCCCAATACACATTGTAAATGCAACTCTTGTGGTCAAAATTAAACTGCTGCCAGTTATTGTCAATGGTGTGACCACTAAACTAAACATGTCAAATGTGCATTGTAGTGAATCACTCTGGTGCTAGGAATGTGTTAACCACAAAGTAGAGCTGTATGATTTGGGAACAATATCTAATTGCGATTTTTCTGACCAGCATACCGATTGCGATTAGATTTACGATTTATATTTTAATAATTCTGTTCTGTAATTCTGTAATTTAATGATTCTGTTCAAAGTTCACATTTTAAACACAATCAGTAGTATTGACAAAAACTCTGAAATGAGAACTGAAAAACAACAAATAAACGAATCACGTGTTTTAGAACGTTTTTGTTGCTTTTTGTCAGGTTTTTGTCTCTTAAGATCGTTTTTGATACTTTTTATTTGTCATGTTTCTTTTACTTTTTGTCACATTTTTGTTATTTGTTTCTCAACATATTTGAACAAATCTAAACTGGAGGAAATGATTGTGCTTAAAATATTGCATCCATTCAAATAACAGTTTTGATTCATTGTAGTGTCAAGTGTCTTGCCTAAGGACACAATGACCGAATGCACTGGTCCTCTTTGGATGCGGGACAAGATTGTAGACCAAACGCAATAGTTATTGAATGTTCAAATGTAATAAATGGCGTATTGTTTGATATTAATTAGCCTTTTAGGAAGGTAGCAGTCACTTCCTCCTCATACTTTCGCCTTAAGATTGAATTGAGTGAACGTTTATCAGGCTCGCACAGAAGTTCTTCTTTTTATAACTCTGATTCCGTTGCCTCGTTCACTTTCTGGTCCTCACCGCTGCTGCATTTGTTATTGCTGAGCCGCCAGAATGACAAATCAGCCCTGAGCAAAGTCACTGTTTCTACTGGCTCCAGAATCTCCACCATACGTGAAATTAGTCTGCCGCCTCTGTCTCGCAAACTGAATTCAAAAATACTTGCTTTAGATAACTCGGGTGAACTTTGGCTAAACTAATTTCACATCCAACTTCTCTCATTGATAACTCGCAGGATTATTCAACAGTGATATGAGTGGGTTTAAGGAAGGAGGAGACAAAGAGACATGACGATTTTGAAAGAAAATATAAACCAAGGCACTGGTCCTCTTTGAACCTGCAGATTTATTTAGTACCTTATCCCTGACCCTATTCCCTTAAATTCTGACTAAACCTGAATCATTGATAAACTGTAGTGTTTCACGTGTACCACTGGTGTGTGGGCTCCTTCAGTCGAAGCCCGGGACAGATCTTTTAATTTACAGTCCAGTTTATTAATTTTGTCCTTTTGGGTACATTTTTTGTTTTTGGTTTCATGGTGTAGTCCTGTTTTTGACATTGATTAGTCATAAATTGGGCCTGATTAGTTCTGGCTTAGATACTGGTAATCCAAAAGCCAAATGTTAGGTGTTCTTAGGTAGTACTTGATGTGAAATGTTTGAGAACCACTGGTCTATGATCAAGGTGTAGTTATAGTATAACACAGTACCAAAAAATCTTAAGCGACTCTTCAAGCAAAATTTACTTTTGAGCTTAACATTATTCCCTCTTCATGCTTGTTTCATTAATCCTATTTACGAGGCTTAGAACTTCACTAAACACGTTCCCAGATTTTGTAGATCTTATAGGAAGTCAAGTCCATAAATCATGGACAAACTGATTCTGCTGTCACATTGTGTTCATTACAACTGCGTGCTTGTATCACTATGTCGGGAGCAGGCTAGCTTTTGTTTATTTCCCATTGGTAATTCCTTCTGCCGTCAGGAAATAGAGCGCTAACATCAATCCTGATGAGGGACCGTCTGACTGGTTTTGGTGGTTTTCAATAAAGACATTATTTTAAGTTCTGAAACATGATTTGTCAAAACAAAGGCACTCAAGAGCAAAGTATTGTCCTTTCATTTTAAGGTTTCTTCCCCAAACTGTGCAGCAAACATGTCGATGTGATGTTACTGTTATACCACACTTTTGCACACCTGCCCAAACCTTGTTCCTGAATGCTCTGTATCACCATGTTCCACGGCTCACATCTGCAGTCTCTCCACCCTCTATACATCCTGCTTATGCTGTCAGTGTGAATTTCCCCAGGACTTTATCTCCTCCATTTCAAATAGGATTGGGACTCAATTTGCCATGCTTCGTGTCACATTGCTGGCCAATTTTCCAGTTGATCTCGACACATCATAAAAATGCTAAATGAGCAAATTGTCCAAAAGTTGTTCCTACCTTATGCTATTTCTGTCCGCGGGCCGCTTTCCCATTTTAATGTGTGGACTCGCTGTCAGAGAGCAGAGAGATGGAAATGTCTATCACAAATGTGTGTTGTTGTTGAGGAGAAGGTGGTTAAATGACAGCACCTATTAATTTGGCCATTTAATTTTGAGTCTAAACGCGTCAGGCACCGGCTCCTTCAATCTGGACCTGTCATTCGGAGCGCAGCAGAGGCCACAAACACTCAGGAAAAACATGAGGGCGTTTAATCACAAAGTCAGACTTGGCCCCTGAGCAAACAGCAATCCTTATGTAATGTCACTTCATACGTCGATGTGTATGTTTATAGTGAGAAGAGATGTTCCAGTTTTACTAATGGACCCATAAATATATATTTACCTAACACTATGTAGGACAGATTTGGACAATTTTCCCCAAAATAAAACGACTTGACGATAGTGAAAAGTCAATTACAGTCTTTGCATAGTATGTGCCAACTCAACTGAGCTTGTCTGAAGTAAAGCTGAGAGCCGTTGTACTGTTCAAGGATACTTAACCTTTGGGATTAAAGGTAAATCAACCATTCCGGTGAACGTTATTGCACTTTTTTGTGTTCAAGTGTTACTAAAGGTTACTAATATATAACTACAAACAAACCTCTTGCAAGAGTTCATTGGTTTTTACAAATAAGGTTTATATTTATATTTATGGTGCACTATTCTGTTCTGGATTTGAATGCTGGGAGGAAGTCTATTATGTAGGTCTGGTGGAAGTGAGTTCCAAAGCTGGGGAAATTTAATTTATTATTGCTGTTCCTATAAAATGTTCAATGATTTGACCTTCAACTTAGCCATGTCTGTTTTTCAAGGGATTTTTGAGCCATTTAAACGCTTATGGTTTAGTAAATACAAGATAAAGTCATACTATATTTTGTGATTATGATTACTTTTGGATTAGAGTTTACACTGAATGTTTTACCTTCTATAAAAATCTAATCCTGCAAATCCATCACGTTATTCGTACTCGACTTTTTGTGGACAGCAGCTCTCTCACAGTGTCTCTCTTTTGCAAAGTGTAATGTATTGGATAAGCATTAATTTACACAATGTTACCTTTATGCTTGTATGCTAATGTTCATTAACTTGCATATAGTGGCAATGTATCATAATCAGCAGTGCTATCAACAGTTGCTATGACTACATGCTGCTTTAGTAAAAGCACTGACGTAATATCGCACTGCTTTACGTTGGTTTGTCCACAACTTTTGTAACAAGATATTTAACTGAACCACAAAATGACAGGTTCAAAGAGGAGTTCAAATATTGTAATTTAGTTTAGATAAAACCACACGTCTAATGTTTTTATGTATGCTGTAAACTCACTTCCCACATTTACCAAAGACGCTAAATTAATCCCAATAGAAATGCACTGTCAAAGACTCACTAGACCATATCTGAGAATGTAGTTTTATCAACCTCACTTGAAAACTTATGCCGAAAAGAACAACTCGCTTTTATTGTTGGAGGTGTTCATGGATAGGGTTAGGTTATGTAGTATTTAGATGTTTGTAGCATTTATTTAGTTGTAACATTTTGCAGATGTTTAAGCAACTACAAAAGCTTTTGGTCTATATTTGTATTTCACATTTTATAAACAAGGTTCCAAAGTGCTGCACATAATAACAATTTAAACAGACAATTAGCTCTAAAAATCAGCAAAATAAAATGAAACTTGCCGTAATCAAATCAACCAGATCAATAATAAACAACACATGAAAGTCATAAAGTAGACCAATAAAATCAAATAAAAACTGTAGAAAACATAAAATAGAAATATCAGAAAATCACTGAAAAAAGGGAATGACTAAAAGACTTCGTCAATTCTCTGCAGGCACTGAGCAACATTTTTGAATGAAAGAAAGCCCAGGCCAAGTTACATGTCAGATCTGTGCAGAGGTGACCCCACTCACACAACGAATGCATGGTTTGTGAAAAAACCCCAAATAAAAACAAAACACACCAGCAAAATGATAAATGCAATGTAGTAAAATTCTACACTGTGGAACATTGCCGATAAAGCAATAACATCTCCATGGAGACAAGCAGGTGTCACTCTCAACTCTCAACTCTTTAAAGAATGCAATAGAATTCACTTTTGAAAGATAATTTGGTAAAAACGCCCGAGGAACTGACTTGGATGTAACATGTCTCTTCTGCACTTCAATGGTTTTTTTGTGAAATTTCCCTCTGATCTTAAAGTTTGACAAAGGTTTGACAAAGTTCGACAGTAGAAGTCCTGAATATGTGAGCCGTAGTGGTCAAATTGGTGCTCGGTGTGAAGTGGAGACTGAAGCTGTGTGACAGTCGGCCGGGCTGTCACACACTTGTCACTCGTGCTTTAAATTCATGAATTCTTGGCCTGAACCTTTGCTCCTGCTGTGAACTATAGGCTCTTCTCTCCACGTTTGACAAGGTCGTTCTTTCCTATCGCTGCACTTGTTTCTTATGAGGAAACTTTTCTCCTCAGTATTTGTATTTGTCTTTGAGCTGGATTAATTACTGTAGTGCCATATGCCGGAGTATAATCAGTAAATCGGCAGCATGACTTCAGCAGATGGAAAGATTCGCTTTCATATTTTTGAGTGACTAAAAAAGACGTTTGCTCAAATTACTTTCACACATCTTTCATTTAATTTATAAAACTCTGCCAAATCTTCAGACAAAGCAACTTATTTCAAATGGGGCCGTTTTATATCAGTTTTCAGAAAAAAGGCCATAACGTGACTGAAAACACTAGGCCATCATCATTTTAAGACATTTTTCTTGTGTGCAGTGAGCAGCAAATCAAACAAGCCTAGATTTAAAAAAACAAACAAATATGTGTAAGGAAGGGCATCTGGCTTAATGGAAAAATATTATGCATTTTTTGTATTGTTATTAGCCTTTAAACATGCTCTTGAGTACCTTTTTAAATTTGCCATCTCATGTTTTGAAACAAAAACAAATATGTTTATTATGGACTAAATGAACTGTTTTGTCTGCTGCCTGCAATGACATTTAATAGCAGCCAACAGATGGCGCTTAATGCTATACACAATTTAGTTATGTTATTGCTTTAAGAACGTGACAATTAGCCACAGAAGATTCTTGCAGAATATTCTTGGATAAGTTGTTTATAACGATGTTTATAACCAGAAACACGTCACATATCAAGGGAGTTCAACAGGAAGTGTTTTTGACGGTCAGAAAGGAAACGAACATTCCTCAAAATTGTGTGAATGAAGCTAAATGCAATCCAGGTATGTTTTTGATGATGGAACATTGTTAGATCATGATTAAAAGCTCAGAAAAGTCACTGTAGCAGAATATGTGTCCTTTAAACACAAACAAATTATGCAAAGCTTATGTGGTCCCTTTTAATTTCATTGAGAATGTATTTGCATAATTGCATATTTGAATTGCTAATGTGAATTTATAGACCAAACTGGCAATTGTGTATCCAACAATGTTTAATATGTGAAAAAGTGTGTGCTGTTACGTATTCAGAGTCGTTGCATTGAGATTGTATGGACTTTACTCTGAGGTTGGTATATAGACCCTTAAAGTGTGTTATCAAAGATATAAACACTTCTGGAATGGAACAGAGCTGCAACTAACGACTATGTTGAAAATAAATTCTAGCGATTATTCTTTCAGTTAATTTAGAGCGCAATTTAGAATTTTACCCTGATAAAGCTGAAGTGAAGCTGTTAGAGGACATTCTGGTGGAGAATATTTATGAGTCAAAAACACCAAATTTACACATTTCCTGTGTTATTTAGTGTGATTCCTGCTCTGTCTGAGGCATAACCCCTCTTTTCTCAGCCTTTGGCTTGTTTTGGAGCCTGTATGGACCAGTTAATTATTATTTTGATTAAACAATGTGTTGACAACTATTTATATTATCGATAAGTTTCAATTAATCAATTAACTAACCCTCTGGAAGCAACTGGAGGCAAAAGTGAAAATCAGTGTTATGTGATTTCAATGGGAAAGTTGTAAGTAGTAACATGTTACCATAAAGGTGGTTTTAGCAAATGAAAAACTTAGACTGATACATTTATTTAAAGCTTTTATATTTATGTATTTGGTAATTAATAATGCACACATTCGAAAAAATCTTGAATTTCTGGTAAAGTTTACAGACGAAGTTAGCTATACCATAAATGCTACTCTTTGTCATGCTAAAATACAGTTTGGAGGCTAGTAAATTATGGGTTTTTCCTAATTTTTCTGTAATTTGACCATTTACTTAAAATAAAGAACAACAATGCAACAGTAATACTTAAGTGTGTATGTGTTGGATAAGGTGAATGGACCTAATCTAGTCCTTAACCAGCAGCCGTGATTTAAACGACACCAAATGAGCAGAATAAAGATGAATAAATGTTTTATGTGGATCACAGAACAGGATCACAGATTAAACGAACTTCTATTGGTCCCATTGAGCCGTGTACAACCAGTCCTGGACCATTAGAACATGAATGATACATGCAGCGTCGGTACCAGTAATGAAGACAATTTAAATCCATTAGCACATTACAGTCCACTATTAAATATTACTGATGCATGAATTCTGTGGTTCGATGTCTGCCTCCGTCCCCCGTCGTTCATTAGTGCCAAAATATTACATACAATGACGACAATTTAATGTAAAGTACATCCTAAAGCATTTGCCTCATTAAAAAAACAATACTTTGATGGACGAGTACTGTAGTATGGTGTGGATGTAGTAGTTGTGATAGTAGAAGTCATAATATAGTTGAATATATTAGCTGCAGCAGTACTTGTAGCAATGTCAAAGTAGCAATTGTAGTAATAGTTGTAGCACTCGCATTAGTAGCTGAAGCACATTTAGTAGTAGTGATAGAAGTAGCAGCAGCACTAGTTGCAGTTGTTGAAGTAGTATTAGTAGTTTTAGTTGTGGTACTAGCAGTATTAGTTGAAGTACTTGTATTTGTTGTAACAGCAACAGTCAATGTTGCGCTTGTAGTCGAAGTTTTTGAAATAATAGTTGCAGCACTAGCAGTAGTATTTAAAGTACTAGTAGTTGTTGAAATTATTGAAGTAGAAATAGCAGTACTGGTTTTAGCAGCAAGAGTACTAGGAGTAGTAGTTGCAGTATTGCTAGTTATTAAATTACACTTTGTAATAGTACTTATAGTAGTAGCAGCAGCAGCAACACATGTGGCACTTGCGTTGCAGTTTTTTAAAAGTATAATAGTAGTGGTATCGTAGAAAGGGGTTCAGAGGTTGTCACTCCTCCCTGGGGGCTGGACTCCCACTACTTAGAGTAGCATATAAGGCCCAGGTTCCCATACCAGCTCTCTGATTGACAATGACTTTTGGATAAAAGTCGAAACGTCTCGATCTTTAAACGGCGTCCGGATGACAACCTCTGAACCCCTTTCTACGATGGACCACACCTGGACGAATGAGGGTTTACATCGACGAATAGTAGTGGTACTTTCAGCAATTGCTGTCGCAACAGATGTTCTAGTAAAAGGAATAGTAGTAATGGCAGCAGCAGCAGCACTTGTTGTAGTAGTAGTTGTTGCAGTAGTAGTTGTGGTATTATTCATTATACTAGTTTTAGTAGTAGTAGCAATAGTAATAGAAATAGTAACAGAAGTAGCAACAGCAGCATTAGCAGTAACTGAAGTAGCTGTTTTAGTAGCAGCAGTACTAGTAGTTTTACTGGTACCTGGTCTAAGTATTTTCCAATTTTCCGCCTTTGTTTTTGTGTGGTGCAGAGATAGATTTAGAGACTGCAGGGACCGGAGCAGATTCGGTTCAGGGAGGCGAGCGTTTTGATAAGTACAGCTCCGCCACTGCACCATGAAATGAGAAACTATCCATCTTACAGCACGACCCGCCGCTGACAGCCGCGGATGGGATGAAAAGCCCGGGGAACACTTCCACGCATTTTTTATACAACCAAAGACAAAATGCATTTATTTATCCAGCTGTAAATTTGCATAATAGTACCATTTGTGTCCACTAGATGTCAGAGTTGCTTCACTTCTGAGTCGTATTGTAGCATGTAGTGTCACTGTAACCTTAAATGACTTGTGCAGTGTTTGTTGGGCTACAATAGAGGGCATTAGACAGAAATAATCCCTTGTAACTGGCTGCGGAGGATTACCAGGGGAAGAGAACAGGAAATGTCGCATTCACACTCGAGTACATAAAGAGTCAAATGAGAACTCTCCAGTGGTTTTAATCCTCTGCTCCATTCTGTGATCAAGAAACATGACAAATGATTTTCGGGCAAAGGGGTGCTACGGCTTTTTGTGCTTTGGTGGTCTAGTACACGTTTTCACAAAGGACTTTGGGCTTAAGCATGAAGAATAGTGAGAATTTATATAAACCTCTGGAATAATTGGTGGAAAATGTAGTGTTATTAGAGGTGGGTAGAACTCATTTACACTTACTTTTGAATACAATTGTACTTCAGACTAGTTTTCTGTGTATATATTGCACATTGTAACAGCATACTTGATTAAAAGTTTTGTTCCATTTCCCAGTTTGAGTAAGTAAAAGAGTTTGACCTGCTCCTTCAGATATGATTAAGTTTTATCTCATTTTAGCAGTGCTGCCTTTGAGAATTCCAGATTTCGATCATTATTATTTATTGTTTTGCCCCTCCATTTGCACTGACTTAAAATTAAAATAAACCCGCTATTATGTCCAGACACTTACTCTTATTATTAGTCTTACTTGAGTAGTACTTTCCCCAAATACTTTTTACTCTTACTTTAATAATTTCCTGAACCAGTAACTTACTTTATGTACATGTGGTGTCTGCTCTACTTTATTTCTTTTTTTGTTTGTTTAAGAAATAGTTGCAGTATTAATTGAATAACACTCAGATCTACACTTTTCACTCAAAACCTTTTTTTTTTTTGCTAATATACTAACAACACAGATAATGTACAGTTTTGCTTGTTGAGTACTATTTTTAGTAATAGTTGTTGCAGTAATAGTTGTATAATAGTAATAACAACAGATTGTTTTAAGCTATTTTAACTTTCATGCACTTGATGCTTGTAATATACTTTTGAATATGTACTGACTGATGATGTATTTTAGTTGACATTTTGGTTGCAGTCCCCAGAGGTGTGCATGTGTTATATGTTTTCGACGATTAACATTTGAAAAGCTCTGATTTTCTCGTTTGAAAAATGGGAAATCGTTGTACCATACCAGTGTAACTTAAAGAGTTTCCCTGAGGATGTTAGGCAGAGATTCAAAATGCAAATATATACAAAGTCTAGACATGTTGCAAGTGCCAATTACTGACGTCTTTTCCGTGAATGTCCTCTAAGTGCACGGAATATATTAAGAAAAAGTAAACAATTTGTCCTTGGAAGGTGAAAATTGTTAAATGTGTAAGTGCAAGTGACACTGGAAACAACAAAAGGACTGGGACAAAAACTAAAGCTTTGTTGTTGTAGTTGTAGTACGATTATTACTATGTTGACTTTTTATTTGTACATTTTCTTTGCATTTTTGTAGTAAGTAGGAAACAATTTGAGCCATAGACTGTTGAATTAGTTACTTGTATGACTGATAACTAAACGAAATGTCATTATCACATTCATGTTTTTGTCACAATTGTACATCTGTTAAAGCGTTTGCTGGATAATCCTGTTTAGGGTTATTGTGTCACTGGCAAATCATAGTGTCAGTATTATTGTGAAGTAGGTTTGCCAAATTATCAAAAATCAGATACTAATTGACACTAAAACTAGTATCGCAGCTAGTATTGACACTTTAAAAAAATCACTTTAATAATTCATTTGACTTTTTGTGAACAGTTATTAAATGATCTTTAACTTAATCAAAACTTTAAGACCACAATGTCTAATAAAGAAAGTACTATTATTTTATTTTGTATTATACTACTGTGTAAAACCTTGACCTAAAAAACAGCATTTTGTATTATCATTCTGTTATCCAAATCAGTATCGAGAATCAAGCACATTCTATAGTGTTTATTGTTTGTCGCACTTTTCACCGTGAATAGTGACAAATGTGTAGTTTCTCTTATCACTGTTAAAAGCAATCGTCTGTATTTTTATTATATAGGATAAGACGTACATTTTAAACGACATTCAAGATAAACTGTAGACTTCCTCTACTTTAAATATAGTCTTTTAGAGGTGTTCCATGGCTGGATGATGGGAGTGAGTTCTTCCCCACAGACAGAGGCCTCCTCTGGGTTTTACAGCCTCCGTCTGCTGTACCTCCAGGCTTAATCTGTTCAAGATCCTGAAATCCACCGTCTGCCATTGGAAAACACACTTACCATCAGTATCACCTACACATTTACAGATTTAAACTATTTATTTCAATCCAACAATATTGCTAGCCTCTTAAATTCAGTCATTTTTAGTATATTAATTTCTGTTGAATCATATCTTAAGTATCCAAACCCTGTGTCCTGCTGTGCTCCTGCTGTTTGACAAATCCTGCATCTTTTTCTCCCATTTGTTCCTTCTTTAATGAAATCACTACAGAGTCTGAAATTGAATTGAATTTCTAGGACCGCAGCCAAGATGGATTAGATGTGCAGCAACATGCAGGTAGCCCTTTTCCCTTTTTTAGTATAAATCTGGAAATCAATAGTAAAATATTTTGCCGGCAGAGAGGTATTGAGCTGAGTAATCAAGTCACGGAGCACAAGGATGTGGTCTTAATCTTTTTAGGAAGCCATCTTGATGAAGAGGTGAGAGCAAGCAGATGTGAAGGATTTGAGGCGCTGTATTTGAGCCTGTGGATGACTATGAAGGAGGTTGTTTGCATTTGGTGAGAGAATCCGCGAGTGGTTGTATGTACTCCTGAGACCTGCCTTTAACTCAGCACAAGTACAAGAAGAGCGGCAGTGTAATCTACAACACGGAATGGAGCTGTAATGCACACTGAATCTTAAGTCTGGGAAGAGAAACGGAACTTAACAAGGGCTAACATTGAGATGGAAAGTATAGTGATGTATAATTCATCAGTTATGTGTCATTATAAGTGATAAAGTGAACTTTGAAACAGCTTAGTAAATGAGAATTACCTTGTTAGCTGTGTAACTGTTCTGGAGGCAGAATACTGTCCGCATTTGCTTTGTCCTTCCAATTACACTGAAATTATAAATCAGATGTTTTGTCCCGACAGTTGCTCTTACAATTACTCAAATTAATCACAATACACCTTTTTTCCCTCAAACTTTTAACATTTCTTATTCAGCAATATTATTTCTGAAGTAATTTTATCCTTACTTGAGTACTTGTGCTGTATTCCTTCTATTTCACTTTGATTATGAGTTTTCTTTGGATGTATTCTGTCAAAAAAGAGCAAACATTTTCTGAGTGAAGCTGTGAACATTAAAACATGTCCCCTCTAAACTGTTGCATCATGTCATTTTTTAGTTATTTCTAACAGTTCCACAAGTGAGAGCTCAGATCTTGTTAAGGTGTGAGGCAGGAGCACATCTGTGATATTTCAGACTCAGTGTGTCCACACGGGGGCACTCGTGCTCTCTGATGAGCAGCGCCTCTGACCCAAATTTAGGTACAGAACATGAGGTTCAGGTCTGGCTCAGGAGCACACTTTGTCTCAAAGTGGAACAAGTTTAGGGCGTGTTTGCCTCTGCGCTTAATGTGCACTGACGTGAGGCGCGTCGTTTGTGCGCACGTGGCAGGAGAGAAGAGTCTGTAACATTCACTTTTGTTTTGCGGCTGTGCTCCGGGGCTGGGACTGTGCTTTTCCATCGTCTCCATCTGTGCTGTCTTCTTGAAAATCGCGTATTAGCTCTGGCAGAGATTTGCAAAGTTGTCGGAGTGTGCGTCGCAGCTCCGTCGATAGGACGTGACCAGGGAAAGTGAAAGTGTACGTGCTTAGAAAGTCAACACTGTTGGACGGAATCCAAAGCGCCACAAACAAACAAGCGGACTCCACTTTTATTGACCGACAGGAAGTTGTCCTTCCTCGTTTTGGGAAGTGAGCATGGCGTCTCTTTATCAAAGATTCAGCAGCGGGACCATCGAGACCAACAAATCGTTCCCAAATCCTCCGGAGGCGAGTCACCTGCTCGGGCAGAGCGCGGAGGCAGAGCGGGGTCCGGAGAGCCACAGAGCCCGGCTCCAGCAGCAGTATCGCCGGCAACGCGACGACGAGGACGTAAGACCCGCTTCATTGATTATAAATAACAACAACACGTGTTTGTCTTCATCTATATTTAATACAACCGTGCTGTAACGGGTTCTTTAGTTCCCCCTTAAACTTATTTACTCGGGCGTCATCATTATGATTGGTCAGGTTGTCTATCAATACGTGACGCATTTCTTACGTATGCACGATTTATAAGGCTGTTGTTTTACAATTAATCACACACACACTGGGAGGAGCAGAAAACGGGGCTTTGAACCGTCAATACCGATCATGTTTCACTACTGTTATTTTATTTAGTCACTATTGTACGTATACACCTCTTTCGATCTTGAGTAGTTGAACCTGTCAACAAAACAGTATTATAAGGCTATAAATGGCTTATCAATTTTTACAGTCCTACAGTTCATACATACTGTTAAAAACTATTTTACCACCAAAGCCAACAGCTGGCACCAGTGAGCGTTTCAGCACCACGGACAGAGAAAAGCCTGACAGACAACAGTGGTGTATGTTTCAGGACCAGGGACAGTGCCAGCCGCGTGTTAATCCTTGGTAGCTCATACAGCACCATGGACAGCTCTGGCCCACGTCATAAGCCTCGCGCTGTCCTCATCTGAATATCTGGCATCGTTTCTCTCAGAGCGGCTGAGAGCCTGGCCTGGATTAAAACATGAGAACTGAAGGTGACCCAGGAAATCATATTTAAACACAAGACCCAAACGTGAGTTCAGATGCAGATGTTGAGGTCTGGCAGGAGTACGCTATAGATTTACATATAGGGGCTTATGTAAATGTAACTCATGTTTGCAGAATCAGGGTCATGTTTTAGTCAGTGGTGCAACAGGAAATGCTGATGTAGCTTAAAGGTATTTCAGTGTGTTGCACTGGTTGCTCTTGCATTAGGAATGACTTATAAAATTCAACCACTGCACTAAAACGCCACTAAAACATCCCCAAGTCTGGATTTGTCAAATTATATATATATATATATATATATATATATATATATATATATATATATATATATATATATATATATATATATATGTATATGTATGTGTATATATATATATATCATACCTTAGCATACTCTGATTGGCCCTGTTGTTTCCTTTGTCCTCATTAGAGACAGTAGGTTAGTAGACTTAGTGCAAAGTGTCTTCACTTTTAAAACCTTTGTCCAGTGGACAGGATTGATTTTCTGCCATCAAACGTGTACCTGGATGGCTGAAGGTCTGCACAGACATACACTTTCTGATTCCATACTGCGGGACATCCCTGGCAAAGGGAAGGGAAGGAAATAACTTCTCCCTGGAGATAAACAGGTGGCAGCGTGAAAGTTACGTAGTGCACCTTTATCAATATGAAACTCAAATGTGTTCTCTAATCAATCATTTTCACTTTTTATTTTGCTAAAACTGTCTTGCAGCTAAATCAACAGCAATTAGCATTTCTTGCCAATCCATGGGTTTCAGAATGATGACAAACTAGAACCGTTACCATAGAAATTTACCATAAAATAGGAGATATTTTGAATGGTGAACAGTCCTCAAAACGTTGCACATACAGGATGGTTCATGGGTGGTTCATCCTCAGTCCAATGCCTTATTTTATTTCCTTGGGCAAGACTCTTAACCTGCCTTACCTCCAGTCTTGCGTTTAGTAGTAGTGTATATGTATATATATGTTTGTGTGGGAAAATTGTTCATTGACAGTGAAAGGCAAACGCTATTGTACATATGCAATAAATTACAATTCTCCGTTTTATTTATGTCTTGCATTTAACAGATGATATTTTATTTATTGCATCTGTACACTGTCTGACTACATCATGTGCTGCTTGGCTTCATTTACGTTTTCATGATTAGTGATGATGTTTAATCAATTCCATATGCAGTGACTTGTGACATTGCCTGCAGTAGATTAGTGCACACGGCGTACAGTGCGATGTGTCAGGTGGAACACTGGTGCAGGTGCATGAATAGAGCATGAGGCTGATTTATCGACTGGGTTTTTGTGTTTTGTTTGTGCATTGCTGAGTGCAGACATGATCTGAAATCAATATCAGCGGTGATGTACAGTCCCTACTCCTCTGACAGAGGCAGAGGCTCCTGCAGTGAAGGCTTACGAAAGGCTCCTCCATAACATTATTCCTGCTGCTCAGTGTGTGTCATGATGGCCACAGTTGTGCTTCGAGGTGTTGATGTGTCTCACGAAATACTGGTTTCCATTGCTAGATTTTTTATTTAATTAGAGGTTGGCATATTATTGAAAAATCATTGAAAAAAAGAGCTGATTATAAATGAAAATGAATAAAAAACGGTGAGCAGGGTTGCTTCTCCACTGATTGGATCTAAAACATATGCTGGCAAGTTTAATGCCACTGGACAAAGCAATAACATCTCCATGGAGACAAGTTGTTACGGGACATTCCTCTAGAAAAAGGGTCAAGGTTAAGGGGTGTACCTTTAATGTCTGACATGACAATATTATATGCCTAGAATTGTAATTATTTCCCTTTTTTTTAGTTTTGATTTTATTCTAGGGACACTTTAGTATATCTTCATGGTTTTTATTTATTCACAATTCGGTTTTCCTCATTACATCATTAAATGTGTCGCTAATTAAAGCTACCCAGTGGATATAGCCATCAATGATCTAGCTCTCCGTGTCTTTGTTTCATCAGTGCCAGTGAGTCTTGGCTTAGCTCCAGCTGTGAAATGAATGAATGGATGAATGTGCCCGATGGAGGTGACATTTTCTTCACGCTGTGCTCATGAGAGCTGCAGCACATTGGCAGGAAGCGCTCCATCCTTGGCCCCGCCCTTCACTGTGACAAACCCCGCCCACATACACTTACAGCCAGATTACTGCGGTACGCGTCCAAACGTTATTGTACACTTCTTTTTTTGTCGGTATTGTACAATTGAAGAGTTAATTTTAAAAAATGATATCTCCATTTTGAACATTTTTTGTTACAATCTTCTACATACGTCATTAATGATGGTATAGATAAGAGGTTTTGCTCAAGAGGGGATTAAATAATAGTTTTAGTCCCATGAAATGAATGCGTGTTTTGAAAATTCTGCAAAAAAAAGAGTACATTGCAAGCTTCTGAGGATTTTGTGTAATGATGTATCTATTTTCGCAAATGAACTGTTCCATTTCTGATCACCTTCTTTTGTCTTTAGTAAGAAAATATATGAACATATAGTATGTGGTCTAAGTCAGTAGCTTTATTTTAATACAGTTGTGTCTTGTCGTACTTGTTGACTATATGTGCCTTTTTGTCGCTTTCCTAGAATCGCTTTCCTAAAACGTCTCTCCAATCTCCTTATAGTTGCTGCTCTACCGTTACAGTCAGATAATAGATTACACGTTGCCTCTAAAGTATTCCTCACGTGTTAAACAAATTATTCATCAAATTTGCCCACACGAGGTAATTGGGACTTAGGTTTGTTGATAGCTGGAAACCAAACTTAATCAAACGAAATCTTTGCATAGGACAAGGATCATCTTACATTTTTTTCTGTTTTGAGGAGAATGATATCGAGAGCATCTCATCTACATTTATTTCCTAATCAAGATGCAAATTACAAAGAGGAGTTTCACTTTTGTGACCTTGCTTTTGCTTTTCTTGATGCTTTAAAACTGAAATGTAAATGACACAAAACACCCTATTGTTATCAAAAACAGAAAGCACCAAAATCATCATTAATTTAGCAAAGACCACAGGATTCTTTATGCACAGCACGTCAAAACCCTGATCCCCTTCTCGAGCAGATTTGTGAAAGTGATGTCCTCATTAGCGCTAAAACAACAGCGTTCATGCTAAATCAGTGATTCCATGCTTGTTCGACATTAGCGGTCCACAAACAGAGGAATTAGCCGCGTCTCTCCCAAAGACAACAGACAAACATGGGCTCGTTATCTCTTTGATTTGCCCTGAGCTTCCTTTTATTTCTCCATCTCCGCCTAAATCCTCCATCAATACATCTGATAGTCATCTCCAGCTGAAAATCCGCTCTGATGAGGATCTCCTGCTGCCAAAACAACTCAATTTAATCAAAGTTTATTCTAATTCAAAGTTGTGCATTTGCGGAGCTTATATTGGCTTGTTCTATTAAGCCGTTGTTGACGTCATGGGTTCAAAAGTGTAAGAGTGAATAAAATGTCAATAAAAGGCACTGTTTTAGTTTAGCAAATGAATCTTCTATCTTGACAGAAAGGATCAAGGCAAATGTTTGTAATCAAATTATAATCCATATAGTATATATTTTATTGTAGTAACTTGACAGTCACATGAAGTAGAAGGCAACGTGATTATGTTATGCTGAATTCATGTATTTACATTCTGCATTTCTGCACTTTACGATTGCAATAATTCTAACATCAACGTGACACTTAAAGATTGATGCACTGATGTCATTTCGTCGTCAAATTCTTTAATCTAAATTCTTGACATAGAAAGATCCGTTCGTTTTATTGGGCAAATGCAGTTTAGTTTAACCCACGTCTAAATTGCTATTAAAACTGTCTGTTCACTATTAACTCCTAGCTACGTAAGCCTGGGCTATTTTGGCTAAGTCTGTCATTTTGTTTCCTATAGTATTGTAATGATACTAAAATTTCAGTTTAGATTTTAGTTGTTTAGGGTCATGACAATTAGAACTGCAAGGAACTATTATTTAGCAAATCGATACATCTAGATTGTGAAAGGCTTGTAATTATGAGATTTGTACTAGATGTGACCAAGATGAAGCTAGAGGTTATATTTACAGAGAAAATATTCTTCTTCCATATTATTATGATTTGTGCGTTAAACCACTTCTCTCAGAACATGGCATGTTTTGGAGTCTGGATATTGTCCAATAACAGTTCAACTACTAAATTAGTTGAACATTTTTTCATAACATAACATTTTCTTAACGATGATGCTTTCTTTTATAGATGGATAGAATTATATTTTGAATGAAGTAAATTCTAAAACTGCAGTAAAGGTCCAATTTATGTTATTTCTTCGACAGGCAGCGTTGAAATTATCATCTTTAGTATTGATTAAAATCCAGGTGTAAAATACATGCAGTATTTTGAGCCTAATCCTGTCTTGGTCATTGTACAGGAGCTGGGCCATTACTCAGTTCTAACCAGGTCTATACTGAACGGCTCAATAATACCAGACTCCATATTAAAATTATCATAACGGCTCTGAAACATGATTATTACGTTGTGCCTGCTTTTGTTCGAGTTCACACCAGCCTAACACAAAAGTATCTGCGTCATATAAAGCTTTCTGACTCCCGGCTGAATCACGACACGTTCATTTTTAAAGTGCGAGCTCACATTTCAGGCCCATTAATTAGCTCCTCTCTCCCTAGATTCAGGAAGTAGCCAAAAAAATGACATCTTTTTAGTTTTGGTCCGTCCCGATGGAGCCATTTTGTTTTCCTCCGCTGAATCCATTAGCCGAGAAAACATGGTGGTGTCTGTTCCCATCAGCGCTGTCCTAACGAGGCTCTGGAGATCATGCTTTGGAAGTGTTTGGATTTAGAGCTCAAACGCTGCAGCGCTGAGGTGAACGTGGGTGGCAAGTGCAGTGTAAGCTTTAATCCTGCTAAAGATGTACTATGTAACTTTTTAGATGAGGAGTTGAAGTTGTTTTTCCACAGTTTTAAACATCATCTATATTGCATTTTATTTAAATTAAGCTGTATTTATCTCTAAAGAACACCTTGAAAAAGATGCATTATTACTGAGAGCGGACTCTTCTGTATACATTTGACTTATATGGCTTGTTTCCATAGGGATATATATGTTTAATGCCATATTGTGGAGCATTCCAGGCGTTATGCACCTTATGGCTGGGCAATTAATCTACTTTTAATCAATGTTAAGTCATTTCTAATTGTCAGAGATATGCATGTTTTTGGGGGGTTTTTTTGTGTTTAGTTGAGAGGTTCATAGCCAGTTCTCTGTCATTAAAATAATGTGGTTTGGAGTGAAATTCAGGTTCCAGAGGAATAAAATACCCAATTAAAGAAAAAAAAAGGTCATTATATCAATACTGAAAGACATTTAAAGAGTCAGTTTGCAAAAATAAGTTCCAAAAAAAGTCATCGGAGGCTTGCAGTTTACTCTTTGGACACGCATGTTTTCAAAATCAAATTATTATTCCATCCTTTATTTCCATTCATAATATCTGTAGAAGAAATAAAATCTGTTTTTGCATTAGAACTCTTCATTTTTTATTTAATTTTTGAAAGTTGAAAAAGAAACATTGAAAAAAAACAATATGAATCAATATGTAATATGTGTAATATCATCTCTAGCACCTTTAAACCCCAAACATTATTTATCAAATGCAGGGAAGTTCACGCTGATCAATCTATTATTATTTTACGTTGATACTGCTCCTTACTTGTTGAGCTGAAGACGTTTTGCCTCTCCCCGAGAAGGCTTCTTTACAAACAGGAGTCCCTGTTTAAATCTGTTGTTATTTCTAAGCCCAAATAAACTGGGGATTGATAGTACTGCATCTGAATCAACATCTGCTGCGCTTTTTTGAGTTTGATGAAGTCAAAGTTAAGTTAGTTGAAGTTGAGTTTGTCGAAGTTGAAGTTGAGTTTGTCGAAGTTGAAGCTGAGTTTGTCGAAGTTGAAGCTGAGTTTGTTGAAGTTGAAGCTGAGTTTGTTGAAGTTGAAGCTGAGTTTGTTGAAGTTGAGTTTGTTGAAGTTGAGTTTGTTGAAGTTGAAGCTGAGTTTGTTGAAGTTGAAGCTGAGTTTGTTGAAGTTGAAGCTGAGTTTGGTGAAGTTGAAGCTGAGTTTGTTGAAGTTGAAGCTGAGTTTGTTGAAGTTGAAGCTGAGTTTGTTGAAGTTGAAGCTGAGTTTGTTGAAGTTGAAGCTGAGTTTGTTGAAGTTGAAGTTGAGTTTGTTGAAGTTGAAGTTGAGTTTGTTGAAGTTGAAGTTGAGTTTGTCGAAGTTGAGTTTGTCGAAGTTGAGTTTGTCGAAGTTGAGTTTGTCGAAGTTGAGTTTGTCGAAGTTGAGTTTGTCGAAGTTGAGTTTGTCGGGTTGAGTTTGTCGAAGTTGAGTTTGTCGCTGTTGAGTTTGTCGAAGTTGAGTTTGTCGAATATGAGTTTGTCGAATCTGAGTTTGTCGAAGTTGAGTTTGTCGAAGTTGAGTTTGTCGAAGTTGAGTTTGTCGAAGTTGAGTTTGTCGAAGTTGAGTTTGTCGAAGTTGAGTTTGTTGAATCTGAGTTTGTCGAAGTTGAGTTTGTTGAATCTGAGTTTGTCAAAGTTGAAGTTGAGTTTGTTGAATCTGAGTTTGTCAAAGTTGAAGTTGAGTTTGTCGAAGTTGAGTTTGTCGAAGTTGAGTTTGTCGAAGTTGAGTTTGTCGAAGTTGAAGTTGAGTTTGTCGAAGTTGAGTTTGTCGAAGTTGAGTTTGTCGAAGTTGAGTTTGTCGAAGTTGAGTTTGTCGAAGTTGAGTTTGTCGAAGTTGAGTTTGTCGAAGTTGAGTTTGTCGAAGTTGAGTTTGTCGAAGTTGAGTTTGTTGAATCTGAGTTTGGCGAAGTTGAAGTTGAGTTTGTCGAAGTTGAGTTTGTCGAAGTTGAGTTTGTCGAAGTTGAGTTTGTCGAAGTTGAGTTTGTCGAAGTTGAGTTTGTCGAATCTGAGTTTGTTGAATCTGAGTTTGTTGAAGTTGAGTTTGTCGAAGTTGAGTTTGTCGAAGTTGAGTTTGTCGAAGTTGAGTTTGTCGAAGTTGAGTTTGTCGAAGTTGAGTTTGTCAGTTGAGTTTGTCGAAGTTGAGTTTGTCGAAGTTGAGTTTGTCGAAGTTGAAGTTGAGTTTGTGAAATTGAGTTTGTCGAAGTTGAAGTTGAGTTTGTCGAAGTTGAAGTTGAGTTTGTCGAAGTTGAGTTTGTCAAAGTTGAAGTTGAGTTTGTCGAAATTGAGTTTGTCGAAGTTGAGTTTGTCGAAGTTGAGTTTGTCGAAGTTGAGTTTGTCGAAGTTGAGTTTGTCGAAGTTGAGTTTGTCGAAGTTGAAGTTGAGTTTGTCGAAATTGAGTTTGTCGAAGTTGAAGTTGAGTTTGTCGAAGTTGAAGTTGAGTTTGTCGAAGTTGAGTTTGTCAAAGTTGAAGTTGAGTTTGTCGAAATTGAGTTTGTCGAAGTTGAGTTTGTCGAAGTTGAGTTTGTCGAAGTTGAGTTTGTCGAAGTTGAGTTTGTCGAAGTTGAGTTTGTCGAAGTTGAAGTTGAGTTTGTCGAAATTGAGTTCGTCGAAGTTGAGTTTGTCGAAGTTGAGTTTGTCAAAGTTGAAGTTGAGTTTGTCGAAATTGAGTTTGTCGAAGTTGAGTTTGTCGAAGTTGAGTTTGTCGAAGTTGAGTTTGTCGAAGTTGAGTTTGTCGAAGTTGAGTTTGTCGAAGTTGAAGTTGAGTTTGTCGAAATTGAGTTTGTCGAAGTTGAAGTTGAGTTTGTCGAAGTTGAGTTTGTCGAAGTTGAGTTTGTCGAAGTTGAGTTTGTCGAAGTTGAGTTTGTCGTTGTTGAGTTTGTTGAATCTGAGTTTGTCGAAGTTGAAGTTGAGTTTGTCGAAGTTGAGTTTGTCGAAGTTGAGTTTGTCGAAGTTGAGTTTGTTGAATCTGAGTTTGTCGAAGTTGAGTTTGTTGAATCTGAGTTTGTCAAAGTTGAAGTTGAGTTTGTTGAATCTGAGTTTGTCAAAGTTGAAGTTGAGTTTGTCGAAGTTGAGTTTGTCGAAGTTGAGTTTGTCGAAGTTGAGTTTGTCGAAGTTGAGTTTGTCGAAGTTGAAGTTGAGTTTGTCGAAGTTGAGTTTGTCGAAGTTGAGTTTGTCGAAGTTGAGTTTGTCGAAGTTGAGTTTGTCGAAGTTGAGTTTGTCGAAGTTGAGTTTGTCGAAGTTGAGTTTGTCGAAGTTGAGTTTGTTGAATCTGAGTTTGGCGAAGTTGAAGTTGAGTTTGTCAAAGTTGAGTTTGTCGAAGTTGAGTTTGTCGAAGTTGAGTTTGTCGAAGTTGAGTTTGTCGAAGTTGAGTTTGTCGAAGTTGAGTTTGTTGAATCTGAGTTTGTCAAAGTTGAAGTTGAGTTTGTCGAAGTTGAGTTTGTCGAAGTTGAGTTTGTCGAAGTTGAGTTTGTCGAAGTTGAGTTTGTCGAAGTTGAGTTTGTCGAAGTTGAGTTTGTCGAAGTTGAGTTTGTCGAAGTTGAGTTTGTCGAAGTTGAAGTTGAGTTTGTCGAAATTGAGTTTGTCGAAGTTGAAGTTGAGTTTGTTGAATCTGAGTTTGGCGAAGTTGAAGTTGAGTTTGTCGAAGTTGAGTTTGTCGAAGTTGAGTTTGTCGAAGTTGAGTTTGTCGAAGTTGAGTTTGTCGAAGTTGAGTTTGTTGAATCTGAGTTTGTTGAAGTTGAGTTTGTCGAAGTTGAGTTTGTCGAAGTTGAGTTTGTCGAAGTTGAGTTTGTCGAAGTTGAGTTTGTCGAAGTTGAGTTTGTCGAAGTTGAGTTTGTCGAAGTTGAGTTTGTCGAAGTTGAGTTTGTCGAAGTTGAGTTTGTCGAAGTTGAGTTTGTCGAAGTTGAGTTTGTCGAAGTTGAGTTTGTCGAAGTTGAAGTTGAGTTTGTCGAAATTGAGTTTGTCGAAGTTGAAGTTGAGTTTGTCGAAGTTGAAGTTGAGTTTGTCGAAGTTGAGTTTGTCAAAGTTGAAGTTGAGTTTGTCGAAATTGAGTTTGTCGAAGTTGAAGTTGAGTTTGTCGAAGTTGAGTTTGTCGAAGTTGAGTTTGTCGAAGTTGAGTTTGTCGAAGTTGAGTTTGTCGAAGTTGAGTTTGTCGAAGTTGAGTTTGTCGAAGTTGAGTTTGTCAAAGTTGAAGTTGAGTTTGTCGAAATTGAGTTTGTCGAAGTTGAAGTTGAGTTTGTCGAAGTTGAAGTTGAGTTTGTCGAAGTTGAGTTTGTCGAAGTTGAGTTTGTCGAAGTTGAGTTTGTCGAAGTTGAGTTTGTCGAAGTTGAAGTTGAGTTTGTCGAAATTGAGTTTGTCGAAGTTGAAGTTGAGTTTGTCGAAGTTGAAGTTGAGTTTGTCGAAGTTGAGTTTGTCAAAGTTGAAGTTGAGTTTGTCGAAATTGAGTTTGTCGAAGTTGAAGTTGAGTTTGTCGAAGTTGAGTTTGTCGAAGTTGAGTTTGTCGAAGTTGAGTTTGTCGAAGTTGAGTTTGTCGAAGTTGAGTTTGTTGAATCTGAGTTTGTCGAAGTTGAAGTTGAGTTTGTCGAAGTTGAGTTTGTCGAAGTTGAGTTTGTCGAAGTTGAGTTTGTTGAATCTGAGTTTGTCGAAGTTGAGTTTGTTGAATCTGAGTTTGTCAAAGTTGAAGTTGAGTTTGTTGAATCTGAGTTTGTCAAAGTTGAAGTTGAGTTTGTCGAAGTTGAGTTTGTCGAAGTTGAGTTTGTCGAAGTTGAGTTTGTCGAAGTTGAGTTTGTCGAAGTTGAAGTTGAGTTTGTCGAAGTTGAGTTTGTCGAAGTTGAGTTTGTCGAAGTTGAGTTTGTCGAAGTTGAGTTTGTCGAAGTTGAGTTTGTCGAAGTTGAGTTTGTCGAAGTTGAGTTTGTCGAAGTTGAGTTTGTTGAATCTGAGTTTACGGTTGAAGTTGAGTTTGTCAAAGTTGAGTTTGTCGAAGTTGAGTTTGTCAAGTTGAGTTTGTCGAAGTTGAGTTTGTCGAAGTTGAGTTTGGCGAAGTTGAGTTTGTCGAAGTTGAGTTTGTCGAAGTTGAGTTTGTCGAAGTTGAGTTTGTCGAAGTTGAGTTTGTCGGGTTGAGTTTGGTTGAAGTTGAGTTTGTCAATGTTGAAGTTGAGTTTGTCGAAATTGAGTTTGTCGAAGTTGAAGTTGAGTTTGTCTAAGTTGAAGTTGAGTTTGTCGAAGTTGAGTTTGTCGAAGTTGAAGTTGAGTTTGTCGAAGTTGAGTTTGTCAAAGTTGAAGTTGAGTTTGTCGAAATTGAGTTTGTCGAAGTTGAAGTTGAGTTTGTCAAAGTTGAAGTTGAGTTTGTCGAAATTGAGTTTGTCGAAGTTGAAGTTGAGTTTGTCGAAGTTGAGTTTGTCGAAGTTGAGTTTGTCGAAATTGAGTTTGTCGGTTGAAGTTGAGTTTGTCAAAGTTGAAGTTGAGTTTGTCGAGTTGAGTTTGTCGAAGTTGAGTTTGTCAAGTTGAGTTTGTCGAGTTGAGTTTGTCAAGTTGAAGTTGAGTTTGCCGAAATTGAGTTTGTCGTAGTTGAAGTTGAGTTTGTCGAAGTTGAAGTTGAGTTTGTCGAGTTGAGTTTGTCGAAGTTGAGTTTGTCGAAGTTGAGTTTGTCGAAGTTGAGTTTGTCGAAGTTGAAGTTGAGTTTGTCGAAATTGAGTTTGTCGAAGTTGAAGTTGAGTTTGTCGAAGTTGAAGTTGAGTTTGTCGAAGTTGAGTTTGTCAAAGTTGAAGTTGAGTTTGTCGAAATTGAGTTTGTCGGGTTGAAGTTGAGTTTGTCGAAGTTGAGTTTGTCGAAGTTGAGTTTGTCGAAGTTGAGTTTGTCGAAGTTGAGTTTGTCGAAGTTGAGTTTGTTGAATCTGAGTTTGTCGAAGTTGAAGTTGAGTTTGTCGAAGTTGAGTTTGTCGAAGTTGAGTTTGTCGAAGTTGAGTTTGTTGAATCTGAGTTTGTCGAAGTTGAGTTTGTTGAATCTGAGTTTGTCAAAGTTGAAGTTGAGTTTGTTGAATCTGAGTTTGTCAAAGTTGAAGTTGAGTTTGTCGAAGTTGAGTTTGTCAGGTTGAGTTTGTCGAAGTTGAGTTTGTCGAAGTTGAGTTTGTCGAAGTTGAAGTTGAGTTTGTCGAAGTTGAGTTTGTCGAAGTTGAGTTTGTCGAAGTTGAGTTTGTCGAAGTTGAGTTTGTCGGGTTGAGTTTGTCGAAGTTGAGTTTGTCGAAGTTGAGTTTGTCGAAGTTGAGTTTGTTGAATCTGAGTTTGGCGAAGTTGAAGTTGAGTTTGTCAAAGTTGAGTTTGTCGAAGTTGAGTTTGTCGAAGTTGAGTTTGTCGAAGTTGAGTTTGTTGAATCTGAGTTTGGCGAAGTTGAAGTTGAGTTTGTCAAAGTTGAGTTTGTCGAAGTTGAGTTTGTCGAAGTTGAGTTTGTCGGTTGAGTTTGTCAGTTGGAAGTTGAGTTTGTCGGTTGAGTTTGTCGAAATTGATTTTGTCGTAGTTGAAGTTGAGTTTGTCGAAGTTGAAGTTGAGTTTGTCGAAGTTGAGTTTGTCAAAGTTGAAGTTGAGTTTGTCGAAATTGAGTTTGTCGAAGTTGAAGTTGAGTTTGTCAAAGTTGAAGTTGAGTTTGTCAAAGTTGAAGTTGAGTTTGTCAAAGTTGAAGTTGAGTTTGTCGAAATTGAGTTTGTCGAAGTTGAAGTTGAGTTTGTCAAAGTTGAAGTTGAGTTTGTCGAAATTGAGTTGAAGTTGAGAGTTTGAGTTTGTCGAAGTTGATTTTGTCGTTGAGTTTGTCGAAGTTGAGTTTGTCGAAGTTGAGTTTGTCGAAGTTGAGTTTGCTGAGTTTGTCGAGTTGAAGTTGAGTTTGTCGAAATCTGAGTTTGTCGAGTTGAAGTTGAGTTTGTCAAGTTGAAGTTGAGTTTGTCGAAGTTGAGTTTGTCAGTTGAGTTTGTCGAAGTTGAGTTTGTCGAAGTTGAGTTTGTCGAAGTTGAAGTTGAGTTTGTCGAAATTGAGTTTGTCGAAGTTGAAGTTGAAGCTGAGTTTGTCGAAGTTGAAGTTGAGTTTGTCGAAGTTGAGTTTGTCAAAGTTGAAGTTGAGTTTGTCAAAGTTGAGTTTGTCGGGTTGAAGTTGAGTTTGTCGAAGTTGAGTTTGTCGAAGTTGAGTTTGTCGAAGTTGAGTTTGTCGGTTGAGTTTGTCGGTTGAGTTTGTTGAATCTGAGTTGAAGTTGAAGTTGAGTTGAAGTTGAGTTTGTCGGGTTGAGTTTGTCGGGTTGAGTTTGTTGAATCTGAGTTTGTCGAAGTTGAGTTTGTTGAATCTGAGTTTGTCAAAGTTGAAGTTGAGTTTGTTGAATATGAGTTTGTTGAAGTTGAGTTTGTCGAAGTTGAGTTTGTCGAAGTTGAGTTTGTCGAAGTTGAGTTTGTCGAAGTTGAGTTTGTCGAAGTTGAAGTTGAGTTTGTCGAAGTTGAGTTTGTCGAAGTTGAGTTTGTCGAAGTTGAGTTTGACGAAGCTGAGTTGAAGTTGAGTTTGTCGGGTTGAGTTTGTCAAAGTTGAGTTTGTTGAATCTGAGTTTGAGTTGAAGTTGAGTTTGTCAAAGTTGAGTTTGTGAAGTTGAGTTTGTCGAAGTTGAGTTTGTCAGTTGAGTTTGTTGAATCTGAGTTTGTCGGTTGAAGTTGAGTTTGTCAAAGTTGAGTTGAGTCGGTTGAAGTGAGTTTGTCGAAGTTGAGTTTGTCGAAGTTGAGTTTGTCGAAGTTGAAGTTGAGTTTGTCGAAGTTGAGTTTGTCGAAATTGAGTTTGTCGAAGTTGAAGTTGAGTTTGTCGAAGTTGAAGTTGAGTTTGTCGAAGTTGAGTTTGTCAAAGTTGAAGTTGAGTTTGTCGAAGTTGAAGTTGAGTTTGTCGAAGTTGAAGTTGAGTTTGTCGAAGTTGAAGCTGAGTTTGTCGAAGTTGAGTTTGTCGAAGTTGAAGCTGAGTTTGTCGAAGTTGAAGCTGAGTTTGTCGAAGTTGAAGCTGAGTTTGTCGAAGTTGAAGCTGAGTTTGTCGAAGTTGAAGCTGAGTTTGTCGAAGTTGAAGCTGAGTTTGTCGAAGTTGAAGTTGAGTTTGTCGAAGTTGAGTTTGTCGAAGTTGAGTTTGTCAAAGTTGAAGTTGAGTTTGTCGAAATTGAGTTTGTCGAAGTTGAAGTTGAGTTTGTCGAAGTTGAGTTTGTCGAAGTTGAAGTTGAGTTTGTCGAAGTTGAAGTTGAGTTTGTCGAAGTTGAAGCTGAGTTTGTCGAAGTTGAAGCTGAGTTTGTCGAAGTTGAAGTTGAGTTTGTCGAAGTTGAGTTTGTCGAAGTTGAAGCTGAGTTTGTCGAAGTTGAAGTTGAGTTTGTTGAAGCTGAGTTTGTCGAAGTTGAGTTTGTCGAAGTTGAAGTTGAGTTTGTCGATGTTGAAGTTGAAGCTGAGTTTGTCGAAGTTGAAGCTGAGTTTGTCGAAAGTTGAAGCTGAGTTTGTCGAAAGTTGAAGCTGAGTTTGTCGAAGTTGAAGCTGAGTTTGTCGAAGTTGAAGTTGAGTTTGTCGAAGTTGAAGTTGAGTTTGTCGAAGTTGAAGTTGAGTTTGTCGAAGTTGAAGTTGAGTTTGTCGAAGTTGAGCTGAGTTGACCAATAAAGCAATACACAAATGCAGGAAAACTAGTAGATTTTTTTTTACTCTGTGTACATTAGTAAAAAAGTTTAGGTTTTGATGATATTTCCTCACTAAATACATTCCTACTTTTATTTTCAAGAGTCCAGAGTCATGTGTATTAGTGTTGTTCCACAGCACACATTTCTCTGTCTGGAGACTGTCTTTAACTGTGCATTTGCCTTTAAAGAAGTGCATTCTTTTCCCTGCCTTCTATAGATTCACACTGATATTAGGTGGATTTTTCCGGGCGCAGGTTATGAGACGATTCTGCTCTTGTGTGCTCTTTTAAGAGGCTGGCTGAAATCAGATGCAGGTTTTATTGCCACACAAATAATAATTTTGAAAATGTGAGACAACAAAATGAGGCCGTAAATGTATTTTATATAGCTGAGAGTGTGTCAGCAAAAAAGAGTTATTTGGCAGTATATTACAGCCTCTGAATAAGGCATAAAACTTGGCTGGACTCAAACTTCCATTCTATATTAAATCTTGCCATGAGTTTATTTAGAAAGCTAAATTGCAATGAAACAAGATAATACTTTTGATGACCAATTGCATTTTTCAAATCCAAACTTTACAACGTGCTACACAAACAAAAAATAACAAAAGATATAAAAAGTGCTCATTTTGATCACACTAGTCACAAAACAACAAAACCAGTACAAGCAAATCAAAACCATATTTATATTTATTATTTTTTTTTATATGTGTAACATTTATCTGTCTAATTGTGTAGCACTCAGATTGCAGTAGGTGGTGGTCATGTTCTGAAATTAATGGGCAATTTCATATTATTTTAAAGAATTGTCTAAACAGAAACAACACAACTATAAAACTTTCACTTTGTTTAGAGATCAGGTTATGTATTTTCACCACTTTTTAAAGAAAATATGAATGATTTATTTGACCAAATTTCTTTGTGGCAACGTTAAGAGAAGAGAATGTTGAACTTTGTGCCAGTTTTTGTCATGGATTGCCCATTAGCTATGGAGAAATAACCAAATGATCAAAGCACTAAAACACTTCTACGGTTACTTTGACCAGATAATTCTTATCGATTCTTCCCCTCGTATTTGAAAGTTTTAATCTCATGTGAACAGAACCTACCGTATACTGCACCCATGCGTTCTGCAGTTTTAGAAGAAAGTTTGTCCAGACTTGTTCTTTTTCTGAGTTGTGAGCAGTTCATGGTAGACTTTGTGGTGAAGCTGAATGCTTTGAATGTGGTCAGTTTGTACAAAGCTTGAGCCTTGAGGTTCTGGCCCTGGGGAAGCTACATTCAAACTTTCATTTCAAACTTTTTTGGTTTGCTTCAGTGGTAGTCTTTGAGGCCCGCATGACTCAGGTGGTTTTGGCTTTGGTAAATAAGGACTTTGGGGCGTTCTCCTTTGTTTAAACGCTTTTTGAATGTGACCAACAACCCTATAGTTTAAATCTGTAAACATCTTCTGAAATGCATGTGATTCTTGCAGGTGTTTCCAGTTGTTACTTCACTACAAATGGCAACCAAACTAAACTAAACTTACTTCAAAATCAAAACAATCAAACTAATCGAAATCACAATACTTTTGATATTGTCCTCAAATCATTGTGTAAAGTTTAGTCAGATAAGTATTGACACTTATTCTCTACTGCCTTTTACACCTTAAGTATCTGTTGTGCTTGTGCTTTATACTGTAATTCTCTTCTTTTTTACATTTTCAAAGTTAAAACATAGCACAAAGAACACAGAAAACAACCAGAGAGTAAAGGCAAAATAACATATCCAAATAAAGACCTAAAATAAATCAAATTGGGGCACATCCAGTCCTACACAAACGCCCCACTTCATATGTTTTAGTGCACTTACTCAAACTGCTTTAATACCATCATCAGAAGCACAGCATGTTATATTACACATCATAATTATCAGTCTGCTCTCTGATTCCAGTGTCTTGTAGTGTGTTTATAAGCAGGCAGCTGTGTGCACATTTAGACTTGTGTGAATCGTGTGAGGGGTCACCAGCGCTGACAGTGACATGCAGGATTCATTCACTTCAGCTCATACTCCACAGGATGTGCCACTTCCAGGCTATGATCCTTTAAGGTGCAGTATGTGACTTTTGGAGAGGAAGTCTGGCATCTGCTTGTCACCATGGAGATATTAATGCTTTGCCTTGACTGTTTTATTGAAAAAACATTGATGATCTAACGGGCTATTGTTTTTTTTTAGGCTATATATAATAAGCATTTCAGTTTGTGTCTCAATTTCTTCCCATTATGTATGTTTTCCCATTGCAGTCATTAGTCAACAAAGATTTTTCTGACCAGTATTTGAGTATATCTTTTAATAATGGGATTCTGTTCAAAGTTCACATTTTAAGCACAACCAGATGAATTGAATAAAAGACTGAAAATAATAAAAGAATTGTGTTTCAGAACGATATTGTTGCTTTTTGTCACGTTTTTGTTGCTTTTATTTCACGTTGTTATTCGTTTTAGTCGTGTTTTTGTTACTTGTAGTCACGTTGTTGTCAGTTTTAATTGTGTTTTTGATGTTTTTTGTTGCATTCTTGTCACTTTCGGTCAAATTTTTGTTAATTTATTCGCATTTTTGTTGTTTTTAGTTGCATTTTTGTTCTCTTAGTCATGTTTTTGCTGATTTTAGTCATAATTCTGTTGCTTTAGTCACAATTGCTTTAGTTACATTTTTGTAACTGTTATTTGCATTTTTGTTGCTTGTTTCAGAACAAATCTAAGCTACAGGGTTATCTGTTTGTATGCAGAATGACACAGGATGTTTTGTTGTTTGTGGAAGAAACGATTGCACTTCAAAAATTGCAGTCTTTGCGTTTTGCTAATTGAATTCAGTTTGATTTTGATTAAGTTTGCAGCCCTATGATCAAATTGTTTTATGGCAAGAGTATCTTTTTTTCTGTTTCTGTCAATTTGTTGTTTGTGAAATGTTCCCCTTTTAAATTGAGCTAAAACTGTCTTCTTCGCTGTACAGCTCTCTATTAGTGCTAAATAATGAGGTGTACTTCCCTGATACCTCTTGATTACACTGTTTAGGTTTCATTAAAGCCCTGATTAGTAAAATGTAAAGTGCACCGTCAATAAGCGCCATTGAACGACGCAGTTATCTCTTAGTTGCTTTACTCTGGCACCTGCTACTTTGCAGGAATTTAAAACTCTTTCCAAAAACTGCTGGAGGTAGGCCTGATTTATTGGGATTTTTTTTTTTTTTTTTTACTGTTACATAAGAGAAGTAAAATTGAAACTGCAGTCCTGACTTTTCCTCCTGCTTCTTTCCAGATTCTTTACGCACATGATTCCATTTGAACATTTTACAACTTTCAGAGAGAAGTTTTCTGTCACAAAATCACCAGCAAATCCCAGTGTGTCCTTCAGAGTCATAGTCTGTGGAGAAAGTTCCTCTTTTTATGGCTGACTGAATTCCACTAACCCTGACAAATCCCAGAGCAAACGTCCAGGTTCACAATTGCTGGGTCACAAATGACATTCCAACAGTTTATTTTATAGGTCAATAATATGAAGTGAATATTTGGCCAGGTAAAATTGCTTTTGTAAATTGAAGATTTATGCATTTACATAGCAAGTTCAACACCGTTTCAATATTTGGGAACTTTCCTTGAGAAAAGAGAAACTTGACTCTCATTTGAGAGTGCGACATCACTCACATATTTATGGACATTTTGCGTTCCAAACATTTTTTATGATTATTGATTAAAAGAATAATCACTAGACTAACCGATTAGTAAAATAAACCCTACTTGCAGCCCTACTTTATTTAAACTCAAATGTAATTACACAGCTCATGGGTTTGCTGTAAAACGGGGTTGTAGATACGCTTGTTGCAATTTCAAATTATGTAATTTGAGGAAAAAATATCGGCCCAAACTTTATCGTCCAGTGGTTTCTAACAATTGGCATCGACCATGAAAAACCCCACATCGGTGGATCTTTATATACAGTATAGCTTGTCGCGAAAAAGTAAAAGGTTCTTTGACTGTACATCACATAGATGTGCTTGATTACTTCCACAGTTTGCGATGACAAGCGGCTTTTGACCTCCTGTACCTCATTTTCTCTCGCGCTAATCATCACAAGCGTCACGTTGATCAAACATGGCATCTTCACACATGCTCCATTTTGCTCACTAATAAATTATACAGCTGCTTGCGTGTAAAATGTGCACATGCTTTATTTATTATTGGCTGGAAAATCAGTGCAGTTAAGTCGGCGTTCATATGGAAACACCAATCAGAGGGTTTAGTGCTGGTCATGTGATGCGGAGCGAGCTGAGAAGAGAGCTGAAATGTCCATGTTAAGTCGTGTTGAATATGTAATTGTGAATAGATGCTCTATAATGTATTGGAAAGAATAGGTTCATAAGTGCAGCAAATTCAATATTAAGTATAGGCCTATATTTTATGTAAAATATTTATACAAGGGCTAAAAATAACATGTTGATGCCAAACAGAAGATGGTGCACTTTTTGTCTGTGGCTTAGAATATGTTGTGGTAGTATTTTCTTTGTTGTACTTCGCTTCATGGTCAATAAAGAAAAGCTGATTAAACAACGTTCACAGGAAAGAAGCGAATGGAGAAATGTCCTTAGACCCACTTCTCGATAAAGAGAAACTACAAAAAAAGACTGTGGGGAGAAGGAGAAACAACAATGAATGAAAGAGGATGTGCGGCTGTGAAAATCAATTTGCAAAACTAAACACAGCGCCACTGATTTCCACTTGTTATTATCTACCAGTTTTGTCTCAATGTGAAAAGTAAGACATGTGATTTTATTGAATGTTTATACGCCATTCATTTTGCTACAAGCTACATTTTTCTATTGGTCTTAATCAGTGACATGTAAGAACTATAAGATTGTTTTTTAAAATCGTTATTATGATCATGACAACAGTAATGAGTAGTATATAGCCTTTTTCCTTTATTTAGTGATCATGACAACACTATGAAGTTATTACTTGCAAATAGAGGTGTGGTTAAAACCTTGATGAATTCAAATAGTTCGGAGAAATACCCGGTATATGAACACACAGCAACACCTGATCAGATGCTTAAAGTGGCTTAAGAAAGATTTTCGTCAGGTGGCTGAGGATCCAACTCTCAGACAGCCAGAGTAGAAAATACTCAGAACCCACTTCAAACCTGCGTCTCATACTGGAGCTCGCAGGTGGCCACTTTCTCTCTGAAAAATCTTCTTTATAAAAGCACAAATAAGCAATGAATGCTCAGTTAAAGGAGAAGTCACTTAGGATATGTCAAAAAAAGCGATTCATCAAAACCAAATTGCTGTTTCACTGGTGACGTGTGCTCTCTTTCCTCTCCCTCTCCGCACATTTCTCTTTTTCCCCCTCACTCACTCTCCCCTCTTTCTCACCGGCTTTACTTTTTCTTTTTTCCGTCTTGCTCTTTTTCGTCTGGCAGCTCACTGACGATAACAGATGGTGGGCATTAATAACTTCATCTCAGCGTAAAATGAATTCATATCCGGCTCCTTCACGGGACGCCTTCTCTGTTGAGAGAGAGAAAGGGAGAGAGAAAGGGGGCATAGAGCAAAACGAGAAGGAGAGAGATGAAGGGGAAAGAGAATGAGAGCGAAAAGAGAAGTGAAAGGTAAGAAAAGGAAAGAGATTAAAAGGTGAGAGAAAGACAGAGACAGAGACAGAGGTAGTGAAATAAAGTAAGAGGGTGGAAGACAAAGAGTCGTGAGAGAGAGGCAAGAGAGAGACAGGAGAGACTAGCAAACAAGAATAGAGAGCGATGAGAGCGAGACTAGAGAGAGATGACGGGTGAAATGACGAGAGAGAAGCGAGAGAGAAACTAGAGAACAGAAGAGACTGGCGAGCAAGACTAGAGAGAGATGAGACAGATGGTGAGAGAGACGACGAAAGAGATGACGAGTGAAATGACGAGAGAGAAGCGAGAGAGAGACTAGAAAAGAGAAGAGACTAGCGAGCCAGACTAGAGAGAGATGAGACAGATGGTGAGAGAGATGAGGGAGACGACGAGAGAGAGACACGAGAGAGACGAAGGTGAGAGAGGAGAGAGAGTCCAGAGAGAGAAGAGAGTCCAGAGAGAGAGGGGAGTCCGGAGAGACTTAAGAGAGAGCGAGAGTCCAGAGAGAGAAGAGACTCCAGAGAGAGAAGAGAGTCTAGAGAGACGAGAGAGAAGAGAGTCCAGAGAGAGAAGAGACTCCAGAGAGAGAAGAGAGTCTAGAGAGACGAGAGAGAAGAGAGTCCAGAGAGAGAGTCTAGAGAGTCCAGAGAGAGAAGAGAGTCTAGAGAGACTAAAGACAGAGAGTCCAGAGAGAGAAGAGAGTCCAGAGAGAGAGTCTAGAGAGTCCAGAGAGAGAAGAGAGTCCAGAGAGAATCTAGAGAGACTAAGGATAGAGGAAGGCAGATTGGGAGGAGGAAGAGCGGAGAAAGAAAAGGGTGCACAATTGGATCATCTTTTAAGGCAGGGCACATGGCCTATCCATCTCCTCTTGACACACTAGCACAAACACACACAGAAAGACCTTAAGAGCAGCGGCGCATTTCACTTTTATAGGTCAGAAAAGTAGAGTGCTGATTTAGGCATTATTTATGACCGGACATGGTTTTCTAAGATTAGGAGGGAACAGGCAAAAGTACAAGCATTCAGACCAGTAATTTAAATACAACTGAATGATTTATTACACGGCAAAGTACATGGATACTTGTTGCATGCCCAGAATGTGTAGCCCATATTTGCTCGAGTCTTTTATTGCATTTCATTTGATTTGTTGACCCTTTATTGCTCTTTCTTCCACTACCTTTTGTGCTTTCAGTGCTATTGAATATTTGTTGATCCATCTCATAGGGCTTCAAGCATTCAGTCGTTTAGACAATAAATCGATCAAGGGCCTTTTCACTACAAAATTACTTTTCACCCGGAGCTACACAGGCAAAGCTGCTTATTCACGAAGCATCAATCTACACCAGAGACGTCAGAAATGCTCCTGTCTGTACATTTGACCCCAGTGGCAGACTTACCTTAATTAAATAAACTTACCACAATTACCTTGGGCCCCCAACCTGAAGGGGCCCCCAATAAGATGCCCTTCCCGATCATCATAGACGCACGGCTCTGAAATTGACTCTCAGTATGACAATAAAGTGGTGCAGTGAACATTTAAACAAGAAAAATACCAACAAATTGTCAAATGTATTAATTCTCCCCTAATAAAGCTAAATACTAAAGAAAATTGAACATTATTAAATAACTAATGAAAACGGTGTATTTAAATCAACTGGAACACGTGTTGAAATACTCCGTAAGAGAAATATGGTTTGTTTGAATATTATTCTGGTGAAGGATCTACAAACCGCCCTGTTTAAAGCAGTTTAGAACATCTGAATTGTCCAATAGTTCACTTGTCCAGCTATCACATGTTGAAAAAAATAAACTTCAAGAACAATTCAAGAGACTCGACAAAGAAGTTACAGAAAATCACACTGGGGCCTGTACTTAAAGGAAAAATATTCTGCATTTTTCATATTGCTGTTAACCTTTAAACATGCTCTTGAGTGCCTTAAATTTGCCATCTCATGGTTTAAAACAATAACAAAAAGTTTCTTATTCATTCTATGACCTTTGTTATCAGTCACTATGAAATTACACTTACTGAGTGCATCCAGCCAGCAGATGGCGCCAGCGCTATATACAATCTTGTGGCGTTACCACTGAAAAGACATCATTGTGCGCATTTGCTGCAGTAGTTGTCATGCTTAGACAGCAGAAATTCTCAGAACGAGTTTAGTGATGATGATTTAAGGACTAAAAACAGCGGAAGATAAGTATGAAGTCTGAAAATCCCAGAAGTTCAGCAGGAAGTGTGTTTGACACTCAGAGGGGGGAGGATTTTCTAATAAACATCCCTCAGAACAGCGTGAATGCAGCTGAATACTGACTGAACATTGTTAGAACATGGTTTAAAACCTCAAAAAAGTCACTGTAGCAGAACATGTGTCCTTTAATTTTACCCCCAAATTTGAAGGTCCACCACTGCTTGACCCTACACACCTTTTCCCTGTGTTTCCTGCTATAAAGACTGGAGATGCTCCGCTGACGCTGAGAAATTAGAACTTCAATCTAATTTGAGCGATGCATAGCACATGACAGGAGTATTATGCTCCATCACTGCTTTGGTATAATTTGGGGTAAGGCTGCATTTATGCATCTGATAACACTCGACTTTAAGATATTAAACCTATTCCTGAAGATCTGGCACACTTGTTTTCTGCAGTCACACCAAATGTGCCTTAAAATATAGTTAAAGCATGTGAATACCTTACACATTACACTTTCATGTTGGTTTACATTTTAACCTTGAATTCAGCCGGTGCGAGATGTGTTTTCAAAGCGTTCTCAAACTCTAAGAAGTTGTTTGTTCACAGCGTCTAAATTTAGCCTGGGCCTGACACACCTGCAGGTTCAGCTCTGCCTCAGATCTGCTCCTGCTCACATGGAAAGTCATGCTACAGCTTCTTTTTGCTCTTACATACTTCAAATGGTGCTCTCACAGTCTATTTGAAGTCAAGATAGGCATTCTAGCACATGCTCAAGCAAGATTCAAGTGTTTCTTTTCAGTATATTGTTTTTTAACCTAAATGTTTATGGCTATTGTGGTCATTTGTCCTGAGAAAACAAACTTAAACCACATCAGACACCTCCTGAGGTATTGTCCTGGTTAGGTTTTGCACAAAGACCGCAAACTACAGGTTATGTTTTTCTACAGCCTCTCTGTTTTTACGGTAAAAAAAAGAAAAACAACAACATTTGTCCACAGTGCCTGTTGCAGCCTCCCACCACAACCTATTTATGGAAAAAAGTGTGCCCAGCAATAAAAGAAACAGTCAACTTAACAATTAAATTAGCAGCAATTATGAATACGAATTATAATGCAATATAAAGATAAATAATCCAAAAGTATAAGTTGTAAACAATATATAAACTTTGCAAAAAGCATAATTGGCTATATTAAATACTAACTGAACAAAGACAACTAAACAATAACTTTGACTTTGAAAATAGTTTTGATTTGATACATTAAGTCATTCCACTTGTTCCATGCATGTTTCAGAACAATATATTATATATCTTATTCTTTTTCGAGATGCCACCTTTTGCAATTCACCTTTTGCAATTGTTAGACTTTATCCAACGTGGATATCAGATAAAACATAATTATTCAGACTGACTTTTAACCTCGTAATACAGTGACATGTATTTTGTACAGTTTGTTTTATTGTTTTGCACTGTTTATTGTATCATACATTTTAGACTTTGTATTACCTTGATTTTTACTGGAAAGCACTTGAGTCAAGTCTCCTTAGGGCTCCATGAATAAAGGTTGATTCATTGAAAAAACAAAAAAGCAGCACTTTATAATAACTACACACCTAAATTGGCCTTAATAAAATGAAGAACTGACGCCTAGTGTACACTGAGTCCAGTCCGGTCGCGGTCCGGGACCCGCGCGGGTCTCTTGCAGACGCCTGTCACACCAGCTCCGGTTAACTGCGGTCCGTTTTTGACGAAAGCCACGTAGATTCACGTGGTTTCGCGCGAGCACTTTCGTCAAATGACATGAAAGCCGCACCAGACGCTGCGGCGTCCGGCAAAATAGACTTCTTGCGGATTCTTTCCGGAGACCCGCGGCTGCCGGACCCGCGGCCGCAGAGCTCCGAGGTCGGTGTGACAGCAAGCATTGATTTTAAGCACTTTCTAAGTCTTGCGGGACCCGCACGGAACCGGAGCCGGACCGGAGTCGGTGTGCATCAGGCGTTAATCACAATGATCAAATAGTACTTTAAGATGAATCAGGTTTATTAACTACATAATTAAGATATTACAAATTTGGGTACTAATTAAGCAGTTAATTCATATGGAACAAATTGTTTTTTAAGCATAGTTAATATGTCTTTGTATATGCTTAATTAAGGCTGTTAAGTGTTGTAATTATAAATGTTACCAAAATAATAATAATCAAAGCAAAAAAAAAAAAAAAAAAAATATACTGTTTTGTGTCAAATGTGACCCATATCTTTCCTGTGAACAGTGCACTTCACAATTCCCCAGCACTGCCTCGGCCGCAGTGCCCCGGGCGGCCACTAGAGGCTGTCCTGTCGCCGCCGTGGCTCTGAGCAGGAGGATTTCAAAAGTGCGACTGAAGCGTAGAGCGCCTCAGTGGGGCTCAGGCCACTCATACAAAGTGAGGTTAAATCAATGATACAGTGATGAAAGCGTCGGCGCGGAGACACGGCGACAGGAGGGAGGAAGAGATGAAGAGTATGGCCACGAGGCAGAGGGCCGGCCGAGGAAGACGCTTGATCACAACCAGAGGAGGGGTAATTGAATAGCATATTATATAATGGGAGATGAAAAGTGTATCTGAGCTGCAGGAAAGACGGGATGTGACCCAGCCTGCTGCGGCGGAGAGGAGAGACGTGCCTTTCAAATTTACTGTGTTGCAGAAAGAAAAAGAGGGAGGATACGTTCTGGTTTGAATCTGCAAGGTCACAGAGCAGCCAGTCCCAAAAGTCTACCATTTTCTAAAACAATTCTTGGAAATATGTAAAAGTAGAGGATTTTCTGACACGATGCAAGACAAGAAAAGTTTTTTTTATCACTCGGATGGCACAGGGGCAAGACGCTAGCAGCAATAAGGTTCAGAGTCCAAATTCTGTCTGACATGATTCACAGTTAGAGTCAAACAAAACTGACAGAAATGAATATGAATGAATGGGGCAATAATTTAGAAATTCATCAGAAATATCACATTCAAGTAAGAGATGAGGGAATGGATGATAAAATGAACCACATTGTGTGTATACATACAAAGCATTTTACATTTTATCAGCATGCTTTTTATTCTTTTTATTATAGACAATACTCTTCTAGGGCTGCAAGAATAATTGTAAGAAAACTGAAATTGCAGTTTGAATGGACGCAATGAGCAAATCGTAAAGTCCCATCACTTCCTCAACAAACCACAAAATATCCTCTTTTATTCTGCCTAAAAACTGTTGAAGCTGTACTTTATTCTGCATAAAAACTGTTGAAGCTGTACTTTATATCTGTACAAACTTGTCCTGAAATACATGTTTTTCTTTTTTTGTTTGTCCAAGCCAGTTTCTGTCTCCTGGATTTAAAATGTGAACTTTGAAAAGACTCCTGTTATTATAATATAAATCTAATCAAACCGTACTGCCCTAATTGATTCTATTTTTTGCACATCTTCCAAATAACTAATAATAAGACGACAGTGGCTCAGTGGTTAGAGTATCTGTCCACCAACGAGACTGTCAAATGTTTGAGTCCCACTCAAATGAAGTTCTGTGGTTGTGTCCTCAGGCAAGACACTTCACCCTAGAATGAATGCTGGACCGGCTGATGGCGCAGATTGGCAGCCTCGCTTCAATCAATTTTAAAAGTAAAGTGAAATGAATTTGACGACACTGTTGCGCTTTGAGAGGCTTCAACAAACCTGTAAAGCACATTATTTGTTATAATAAATACATTTTTTTGTTATATTTCCCGCTTCAGTTTCCAGGTGCCAAACACGTCTGCAAAGGGAGCGCCAATTCAAATGAAAAACATTTAATCAAGTGTCCCCTGTTCCAAAACAAATCTCCAAAGAGACAATAAAGCAAAACAATATTATCTGCTTTTCCCTTCCTTTTATAAATAATCTGCCCTCTAATTTGCAGTATATTGCCTTCATCAAGGTTTTGCATAGAACTAGTTTAAATAACCAAAGTATTCCAAATATTGTAGTTTTTGACACATACACATCACGTTAGAAACTCCCCACCTCTATGACTCAACCCGTTCTCTACGAGCTCAGAAAGTCTAGAAACACTCCAAAGCTCAGCGCCTGCAGCTGTTTTGGAGACTTCCGCAGGGTCACAACAAACCCGTCCATCCTGTGCATCTGTGCACTGCCGGCCGCTCCGCTTTCACGACAGCCCAGCAGCCCCAGGAATCAAAGATGGCAGACGTAAAGTAGAAAAGTCTCTCCCCGCTCGCCGTGGCCTTTGCAGAGTCCCTTAGTCCTCGCAGGCATGTTCTGCTCAGACCAATGAGTCAGTCCACGGGGTCAGCTGCTTTCTCTTTTCTCCTTCTTCCCTCTGTCTGTGTGGAGCGAGCTGGAGGGGCTTTAGCTGCAGAAGTCCAGGTTTTAAACTGTGAAAGAAGGACATTACTATTTCCAACAAAAAGTGACCAGAATGACACGAAAAACAGTGCATTCCTCCATATCTGGCTTGAATGGATACTTCTAAATTGGATTAAAACAGTGTACGTAGGTGATAATGACAAAACTGAATATCTCAATGTCTTTTTGTAGTTTTCCGATAACAATATTAAGATGGTATTATGTCAGTCCAACAGAAATGTGTTAAGACATGTCTTTTAAATGGATTATTTGAGATTTAATTAGCAGATAAATGTGAAATGTCTGTACAGTTATTCTCAAAAGTGCAGGAATATCACCTTATTTTAAAGTTTGCACCATAACTTTTTTCATTATTTTGAATCAGCTTTTTGTTGCATTTTTAACTCTAAACAATATACTTCATATTCAAATGTTGCCTCTCTTCAACACAACATTCACAATATGACCTCATTTCCATATTTTGCCTACCACTGTATGTATAAGTTATAGAAAGTATAGTTTTATGTAAAGATCACTGAAAGATCCACTGTATTTTGTTTATTTAACCTTTATTTATGAATCTCATCAATATTAAAACCCTCTTTTTCAAGGGAGTTCTGGCCAAGACGCAGAAAAAGTTCAACACATGGATACTGTTATACTATAAACAAAAAAGTAACATGAGGAAGCACAGATTAAGAACAATAAATGCACATTATTGAGGCTAAAGCTTTCACTTTGGATCTAAAGGCATTTAAGGACAAGAACTCAGTCAATTTCCAGTCTTTCTGCAACAGTTCCAAGCAAAAGGAGCTGAGTAGACAAAGGCTTTCTTCTCCAGCTCGGTCTCCAAAGAGAGAGCACAGAGCAACATCTGAGTGTTTGATCGTCAGGAGCCAGAGTCAACACTTCTCTGTGTGATTAAAGGAAAGTGTTCATGTAATCCAAACACAGCCTCGTAAATAAAAGGTTTATCTATATTCAAGGAGACAAGAACCAGGTCTGGGCAAGATTTGATTCATCCTTAAAACCATTAAGTAATCACATGCAGAGATAGAAGATACATGTGTTAATGTCTTACTGTGATCTATAAGTTACAATTTTTATGCTTGATCTAACTACTGTCTTATATAAGGCTGAAACATATTTGTAGATCAACTGAAAATAATTGATTAATGAAAAAATCATCAACAAATTTACTGAAAACTGTTAACTGGTCCATACATAGGTTCCAATTCATGCCATGAGCTGAGAAATTAAGTGATATCACACAAATTGAGCCACAATTGCATTAAAAATGATGAGGAAATGTGTGAATCAAGTGTACATGATCATAAATGTACTCTCAAACTGCTTCACTTCAGCTTCATCTGTGTCAAAATTAGTAAAAATCTTTTCTTCTGGTGATTTTTGCGTTAAACAACTAATCGATTAATCGCCCTGACTCCGACAGAGCAGTAATTACATCCAAGTGGCACACGAAGCATGAAAATCGTGTGTTTCTAATGAAAAATCTTTCTTTTTTTCTTATCTTGCTTCATTTTGGTTGGTCAAATTTAGTCAAAATCTCATATCCACGGGCTTTTTGTCATCTAAATAAATCTATTAACAAACGTCTTCTTTTCTACTATTGATATCAACCAGAGACACATCTTTTTCTTCCCATCCGCGTTCTGTTCTGTTGTTCAGCTGTAATATAATTTGACGTCCTACATGAATGGAAACTCTTAAACTAAGCCACAGAAAATACTCAAGTCTAGCATATCTTATTACTCCGACTTACAGAAGAGCTCAGTGTTTATATCCAACTCCAAAGAAGCCGAAGTATCAGAGGTAAACTGTGTCTGGATGCTGTGATGCCGTGATGCTGTGAAAATCCTGCTTTTGTTTGAGACAGGTTTAAAGACACCCTCCGCCTCAGCAGAGATGCACTCCAGTCTCCACAAATTGATTTTTTTTTTTTCGTGAGAGCCGCCTCAATTATCTATAGATAAAATCCACTGAAGCTACTTCTGCTGCAATTCAGGCTTTGAAAATTAAACACAAAACACAATATTGGCTCGTGGAATGGAGTTTTCACACGTCGGTCTGGTATAGTGTTTTCACCAACCTGTTTTACATTCATTCTTTCAATCATTGTAGCCACAGCTGCCCCAGGGCTGACTGACATGATGTGGCTTTTCATGTATTTTCGGATAATCATATATATTATTGTGTTTCCAAGTATTACTCTATATTCGATTAAAAATGTTGTAATCAAAAATGCATTTAATTTGCTTTCTGTTCAGAGTTATAAGTGCACTCCTGGAGCAAAGGCACTTTTCTAAAACATTACTAATAAAATGGTTGGTCTATACTTTCTTTACAGAATCATTTGGACAATATAGAAGTAACTGTTTGAAATAATCGTGCTGCCAATAACCGTGATCATAGTTTTTGACATTATCGAGCAGCGCTTTTGTACACAATAATTTCAGTTATTTCAAAACAAATGTAGCCATATCTTAGCGTATTAATCAAATTGTGTCAAAATTAAATCTTAACTGAGATAAAACTGACACAAAATCAAGACTAATTTAGACTGAATTGGGAAAATCATTAATAGAATCATCCTTTTTTCAACATTTTCATTTTAAAAACAGTTTATTGTGATGATCAGTTTGTTGTGATATCAATTATTGTGTTAGACAACATTGCGACATCAATACTTTCGCAATTTAGACGTTTACATGCAGACCAAAAATCTGAGTGTGATTTCTGGAATTATCAGATTACTGACGTGTCATGTAAACAGATCTGATGTGAATAATCTGATTTGAATCTGAATTGTTCACACACTGCGAAAAATGGCTAAAAACGAATGCAGCAATGACAAAAATGAAAGAGAAAATGTCAAAGAGCGCAGAGTTGTGTTTAGTATTGTATTGTACTTTGTTTTTTTAGAGTAACTGCTGTGTTTGGTCACTCATTATGTGGCACACGTGTTTTTTTTAATGATCATATTTCTGAAACCAGATCTAATTCTAGCGTTATCTGATCATTCTAGTTGTTTAGGTTAGTCGCAGTTGTCCTCACACGCAGCTAACCTTCACAAACTTTGAGTACGTGATAAAAGTATATGAAAAAAACTCACAATTTGATGAGCGCAGACTCCTGATACTTTACCTCGACCTGATGCACCCACAGACCTGGTTTTGGGAGCACAATGTGGAATGCGTTTAACAGCAGCGGCACAGATTTTTAGCCCGGACCATAATTACCTGTCTGAGCCTTTTCCTGCAACACGACGCCGTAAGAGCGGCTGTTTTTAGCTACAGCGGAGTAATGGCTCCTCTGCTGAGATGGAGATAGTGCTGATATCATAGAGTACAGTCGTATAAAAGTGTGCGCTGCATTCTGGAGAAAAGACCCAGGAGTCTCAATACAAAATACAATGAAGGAGGAAATTGAGTACATGCAATCAGTATCATATTGAAGATGCATTTTAACTTGCTGTTAAACAAAAACTAAGTGATTAATACAGATTTCTGGATTATCTCAATAACAAAATGGACCCTTCAAAAGTTTTTTTCAGAAAAGCGTTCTAAATGATGGAATGGAGGCAAAAATGAAATGGAACTAATGTGATTTCACTGGTGGAGCTGGTAGTGACCTAAGAATATCACAACGTATAAAAAAGTACTTTTGACAAGTGAAGCCTCTGATACATGTGAGTGATATCATTATTTGTGAGATTGTGACACTTAAAATTGTTGATGAAGGTTTTACTGGACAAATACGTTGATGCCACAATAGTTTATTTTGTCTACAGATATATTATGCAAATTTAGTAAAGCACAGATTTTATTATGAGGCTAGAAAATGGTATTTGTTCCTTTCCTTTGTAAAAGAAAAGCAAACTAACTGCGCACGTCTAACCTGGAAATCCCAAATTTTAGATCTGATGTCAATTGAGCATTAAAAGTATGTTTATGGTTTACTTCATTTGCCTCCACTTGGCTCCAGTCTTGAATATTGAACATTCTGAGTACGCTGCAGGTTAAAGAGTCCATTCAAACTATTTCTGCATTTCAAAACATGCCTCTGCTTCAAGTATCACACAAAAACACTTCAGTCACTGAATGATATTATATTCATTTAGTTATTAATTTGCATTGGCCTTTGAGTCACAACCATCTTGATTTATCCAGGCTCGGGAACATAGACCGTAAAGAAGTTAATTGGTGGCATTTAAGTTAAGTTTATTTTTAATTGTCATTAGGCTTTAAAAGAAGTCTACATTGATATTATTTTTTAAAGCTACAAAAAGAAAACTAAACAAACTTGCATGTGTAAGGTGCTATTTCTGTTCTATTCTTGTTAATGTTACAATCTATTCACTTTGTAGTTTACATTTTCAGTACTTGCACCACATTCAAGCGATTTTCAGCCACATTTGAACACTTTTCTAATGGATTTCCACACTATTGTCTGAATACCGTTCTCATGATCATCAAAAACACCATATCGCCTCACGCTGGAACCAATAAAGACGCTCGACACACACAAAGCAAAGATTATTCTGCTGTCTAAACATCGCTAATAGCTGCTTCTGACTTGCTGGCCTTTAGCTTGACATGCGCGCTCTCGGCATCTGACATGAGGGCGAGTGTCTTTTCAGGCAATAACTAGTGACATTTACACAGGCGACGGCTCCACTCTGCACATCACGGGAATCGTACACAGCGTTTGATTCGGCACTTTTCCGCTCGGAGGACAAAGTGTGTGCCACGTCTGGAGTATCGTCGGAGGTGGCGCTGTCTTGTCGGGTATCTGAGCTTTTAACCGTCCGCCCTTCAACCTTAAAGCGCTGCGGCGTGATGCTTTTGATGTGAGAAACGGAGGAGAGGGAGGAAGGAAGCTGGCGGAAAGTGTCGGGACGTGGGCTGTAGAGGAGTTTTGTTCTGATCAAGAGAGGTTTGACTCAAAGGAGACAAACATATCACATGGAATAGACAGCGGGATTAAGACACTGCTCTGTCTGTATTCAGTGTTTTGTAGTTTGCTTTCTCTCAGCGGTGGAAGGAGTATTCTGTTTGGTTTCTTAAGTAAAAGTACAGATACAGGAGTAAGTAAAAGTGTGAGTAGAACAAACAAAGTCTACTTCAGAAAATGCTTTGAAGTACACGTTTAAAAATGGGCTTTTGTAGTAAAAAGTTAAAGTATTTTACACAGATTTGTGTGGTTAATTTGGTGATTTTTCTAAAGAATTGTCCTGATCTTTAGTCAGCAGAGGTCAATTTGAATTCAGTTCTTATTTTTTGTAAATAATTGTATGTATTTTGTCTGCTCAAAGCTGGGACATGAACTCAAAAATGTTTCGCAAATGTTACCATGAACATGTTGAAAATAACCTCTCAAATAAGAAAAGTACTAAGTAAGTTAAGAGTATTCATGTTGCCTTCCTAATTAGAAAGTTTTAGAGAAGTTTTGTTGTTGTTTTTTTAATGGAAAAAAATAGTCCAGTTTAAAAATGTATGTGGTAGAAAGTACATACAGTAAAATAAAAAGTATTTGATGTAACATTTTCTAAAGTAAAGTACTTTTTTACTTTTCCACTAGTGCGTTCTTGTGAGCTGATGTAAATTGGGTGATGATTTTTTTTTGTGGCCATGAAGTAGGGATTACAACTGTTCTCCCATTTGTTTGCTTTCTCTAATCTTTATACTTTCGTACTGCAGAGTGCCTCAGATTTCTTCAATGACTGCTGTCACTTTGTGTGTAACAATAATAATAATAAGTCCTCTTCATCTGTTTCAACCATCTTTGGAAAAGGCTTGATTCTCAACGTCAGCACATGGATAATACAAACACTTTTTGATACATTTTGATAATTATATATCTTTTTGTGTATTACTATCTGGTATTAAACTAGTTCTTATAAAGACAAACACAATTTAAAAGTATTCAGGAGGGGTCTTGTAAATGTTGACTTGTTTAACAAAGCACAAGGATAAACACTGAAAGTTTTAATGTCCAGCTAAAACCATGCACTTTCATGTTCCCAAACCATTTATATCTTCCCATAATGTCGCTGACAAGAACCTCATAACATTTTCATCCACAGATAAATCATGACTTTACCATCGCAAATGTCAAATGCGACTGTTTCCATGGTGACTGTCAATACTTTGATCAAATGAAGATCCAGTGAACTTTTTTCTTTCCTGTACAACGTTGAGTACATTTACAACTGAAGAGCTCCAATATTGATTTGAATAGATTCTTTATTTATAACCACAGAAGACCATATTAGGATATGTTTTGAACTAGATTCAGTTTGATCCATCAGCTGAGGATGACTGTTTTGTGTATAGTGCATGTATTTTGAAAGTCATATTTACTTTGTTCATCCTCCATCTGTTGATAGCGTTCCATTATCAAAGGCCCATTATCCCCTCTTCACTCGCCAGATCTACTTTTACACAGAATGTCCCTCAAGTGTTTGCACTTTTTAATCATCTCTCAGCGACTCTGGATCATAAACATCTAATTAGCCTTTTGGTTCAGGCCATTCAGAGTTCTTGTCATTCCTCATTATGGACAGAATAACAGTTTAGTTGTGCCCAAACCAACAGTAACTTCAGATTCACGACGGATGATTATGTTTATAGACCTTGTTGAGCTGATGGAACTGTCAACCTTTCAGTCGTCTCCTTGTCCAGGTATTTGTTGTTGGTTTGAACTTCATTTAGAACAGAAATAATCCGGGTTTAGATCTGGTTCAGGCCCGACTTGAATTTGATCTGGTTCCTGGTTTAGTCTGGGTTGATTTTGACCGTCTTAGTTCCTGATTCAGACCTGATTAGATGCTTTTTCACTCAAATGTTAGTGTCTGTTAAGATTTTTGTTGCTCTAATTATTTGACAGATGTTTCTTGAAGTAAAATATATTAATAACACAAAATGCAAGTCCAAATGTTTCCCTTTGATTTGAATTGTAATCTATAATAGAACTTGGTGTGCGGCGCAACAATGGCTTGAGTGGTTTCGATTCTTAACGATTTCGTAGTTCATTTTTAAACCTTTTATTATTGTTTGGTATACCAGTGTTTCTTCGAGTTGGTTTTGCCTTGTGGAGATGATGTGCCAACAGCTCAAATGGACAGCTCCAACTTGTCAATAGATATACTTGCATTTATCCATCAATGTTTGACAGTTATATAACCTAAATATGCACAATATTTAGTAGATACTGTAGTAAATATTCAATACCAAGAAATATACTTGATTCTTCCAATACCAGAAAGATAATTATAAAGGTTTTAGACAATAGACTAACATTTTCAACACAACTTTATTAAACACTGTGGTCTTATGATAGTCTTGATAAAGCTCTAGATCAGTGATTCTTAACCATAGGGCCGGGGCCCAAAGTAGGGCCGCGAGCACCTCCTTGAGGGCCGCATAATCACTCAAATATAATACATTGAATATGAGATTGGGCCTCAAGTTACTTTATACGGGAAAAGTCGAGCCTCAAGGTAAAAAAGGTTAAGAACCCCTGCTCTAGATCATTCTAAAACAGTTCATGTAAATGGGATTTTTTAGTATGGCTACATGCTCAAATTTGTATCTGCTTTTGTCAAAAGTATAGAAAATCGATATTAAATAATAAAACGATCAAGTTGAAATCTTTCAGTACTATGATTGATTGCAGGTGTAGGTCACTGCAATAGTCAGATTTCCCATCAAAGTTTCTGCTAGAGCTAAACGATTTTGGGAAATATCTAATTGCAATATTTCCGACAAGCGTTGCGATTGCGATTAGTGTGCAATTAATATTTTCATCGTAGAATCATTTCCATTTTAAACACCTCCAGAAGCATAAACATTTGACAGAAAACCAAAATATGAACTGATAAATTAATCCAAGAATCACATGCATTACAGAACATGTTTGTAGAGGTATAAACTACAGTGTGAGCTACTTTTCGACAGAATAAGACAGAGTAGTTTATGTCACAATAATAACTGCAGTCTTTGTGATTTGGTAATTGTGACCTTTAAAAATGCAATTTCTATTTGATTGCGATTAATCTTGCAGCTCGCTAGGCTAAATTGTAACAGGAAACCTAATTTAATTTATCAATGTGTGCATCTGTAGTGCTAGAACATGAACAATTGCTTTACATACCTCACTATAACTTATAAAATAGTTCTCCTACGCAGGAGCAGCTCAACTCAACAGTAGATCAACTTATAAAAATAAACCACATCATTGCAGAGATTAGAAAAAATGATTTTGCTTTTCATAACTGTTGCGTGACTAAAATGACTTTACACCTCTCTCCCTTAAATCCTGTTTCTCTAAAGCTCTGTTTATCCTCCTGTATTTACCCTGCGAGTTGTTTCTTGTTCACAGACTCCAATTGCTTTGCTCTGCTCCGGCTTTGACCTGCTTCGAGTTTGTGAACCAGGCCTCGATCCTGATCATCTCTGCTTGTTTCCTTCCTCTCGCCCCAATCTTATTTCCTGTTTTTCTCTCTCATTGCGTGCCTTTTTTGACCCGCTGTCCCTGCGAATGGCGTGGGCCCATTGAAGCGTGCTGTAGCATCAGAAGGCTTGTATTCTGAGGCTGACACGGGCTCAGGAGTCTTTGTGTCCCGCATGAAACAACTTTATAGGATCTGTGCGTTTAAATCCTTTTATGTCGTCAGGTGGGATCTGTTTTACTTGCTTACTGTGTAATCTTAGGTCTCTGGGTATCACTCATGAATGCAATAGATCCAAAAGAGACAAATGTTGCTGGTATAAGGACTTTTGGGGATAATCAGTTGCTTTTCAAGTTGAGTTTAGGACTGTCACTTGCACTCGGTTTGGTGGTTGACTAGTTAGCGATTATTTTTTCCAATTAGTTTCTTTGTCAAATTATTATTTATATTGTGCACTGAGACTTTTTAAATGCATTTTGAACCAAATAAAGATGAATGAAGACGTCTATATGGAGAATATTTACTAATAAATGTAGAAATAAAACCAGAAAATGTGGTAACAATTATTTACTACACTTATTCCTGCCTTAATAAAACATAAGAAGTGACTTAATTCATACTGAACAAATAGTTTATTAAGAATGATTCAGCCTTAGAAACTACTTAAAATATTCTAATCCTAATTCCTAACCCTAACCTTAAATAAGTAGTTACACTAAGTCTGAATCATACTTAATAAACTATGTGTTCATTATGTGTCATAACGTTTTTGTTCACGCTTTATCAAGGAAAAATAAGGTGTAGTTATTATAAAAGTGGTAACATCTTTTTTGACTTTTTTGACAATTACGAAATGTGACTGCAATTATTTTTTTATAATCGACTGGTCATGGTAAGTCGATTAATGGTTACAGTCCTGGTTGAGTTTGTTTGTAAGATTGTTTCATCAAATAATAACAATAATAATTAAGACACAACAATATGCAGTGGTTACAACGTGGGCTCTAACTACTTTGATCAATTGCTCTGTTTGATGAAGCACATACTGTCCTTAAATTCATATCGCTGCACTTATGTAAGACTAAAAGTGTATTCATTGTTCAAACTACTAATATTATCAGCGCTAAGCCTGCATAAACGTAGCAACAGAAAACAAAGCAGAAACATAAATCATATGAAAGGTGGTGTCACTGATTTTTACTGTCATAAAACCGTGAAAATCTAGTTCATTTTAAACTGTTTGCAGATGCCCAAATGTATTCTCACTTCCCTAACACATACCTAGCATCTAAATAATTCACCGGGATAAATTTGCAAGCGCCTTTCATAACTTTTAGAGGCCAGAGAGCAGTTTTTTCCCCCCACAACCCAGTTACACCACATGACTGTCACTTTGCACTGGTGAATATGCTGAATCAAGTTTATTTTTTCGATACATAGTTTTTCAAAATCAGGTGTTAGGTTTAGGAACAGGTCATTTAGGGGACAGGTTTTCTAACTTTGCAGAATTGCGTCGGGGAAACAAAAGACGGCACTGCTAACAACAATTAGCACTTCCCGGCTCAATGAGGATTAAAATGGTTTATCATTAGATGCAGACAACACACAGCGATCTCATTTTGACCCTGAGAACTTCTTTTACATTATCCGCACTTGGACAAAACAAATTGGACTTTATTTCATGAAAAAAAAATCAGAAACAGCCACTTTAAATGAGCCAGATAATACAAGCTGCCATATAGATATTACGCGTAGTCTTCAAAACAGGTATTGTACTAATTTCCCCGTTGGAGAGCCAGACACTGTGCCATTCTCTGTCTCTGTGACCAATCGGACCAGCTGCCACTCACGGCGCTCAAATGAAAAATATCCTGTCTGTCTTAAAAAGCAATTTCCCCAAAGACTCCCCAAAATCCATGAAACTTCTGACAGGAGACTGACAACATCCGAAGTGACAAGATATCCTCCTCTGCCCACATATACCGGATATCAACTCAGAATGAGACAGGGCTGCAGTTTGCTCCCCGACCAGAAGAGAGCCAGTTAAAACCTCGCACACCAGACACTTCATCACATTTCCCATCTCCTGAGTCGCAATTGCTCGAGTTGATCTTATTTTTTTGATCTTTTCTGCAAAAATCAGATGTGCTCAATAGGAAAAACACGGAAACTACAGATATGATCGATTAAAATAATGTCAAACAGTGGTGGAAAGTAAAAGTGCTATACTTAAGTAAACATTTTAACTTTATTGAATTGAATAAACAATAGTATATATAAATAAAAAATGACCAGAAATGAAGCTGTTGACAAAAAAATATCTTTATTCATTATCAAGATCACTACCAGACTTTTTTTTATGAATACATTTTGTGTTTTTTACCCAAACAACATCTTTTAAAAGCAGCATTTTTTTGACAACTTTCACGTTGCCGTCTGAAAATGTTGTTCTAAAGCTGAGCTGGCACCTGAAACTGAACGCACGTGGACATAGACAGTGTGCCCAAGGGCTTGAGAGAGCTGCAGGAACTAGTTTGACAAATGTAATACGTACTTAAAGCTTTGCTGTGTGAAAATAGGTAAAGCTGCTTTAAGTTACAAAATGTAATCCTTCTTCCACCGCAGATGTCGACTGAGATCTGACTGCAGTGAACAGCTTTTTAAAAACATACACTGAGTAAACTGCAGTCCACCATCACTTTCTTGAATGGCACTTATTGTTTTTCAAATGAAGTCTTTGTTTTTTTAAATTTTATTATCAATAAATAGGATTATTGTAGTACATCTCTTCTCCATGTACTACTGCTGATACAGTCTGTGCAAAAACACTGAGACTGCTTTTTTTTTTTTTTTTTTATAACTGCTGCTTGGCAAGTTCTTTGGAATACATTATCTTTCCAAGTTGTGATAAAATTTGGTGAGATTTTCAAGTAGAATAATAACACCCAAAGCTAATCCCCAAAGCTCCAGTGAGTGAGCCGCCGGAGGCCAGGACGTGCCGTTCTCAGACTGAGTTTACATGTTCTCCATCTGCTCCTGTCACTCACTCCTGCATCCAGAAAGTGAAAGCAGAATGTACGATTACTCACAGTAGCGCACGTCTTCGTTTTGCTGTAACAGTAGTTTAGAACATTTAACCAGGCACTGATTGAAAATGCGTTTCAAGGCACTCTAGTGTTTTGTTTGAGCTGGTCCCATGTACGTCACAACATCACATTTTAGTGTAGGAACATCACGATTTAACGATTATTCATGATCATTGACACCATGATCAAACTACAGGAACATTTTCTCATTCTAATTGTCTAATAGATCTGTATACTTGCTTTCTGAATGAGAAATGAATGTTAATGTGACATAAACAGACTTTTTTAACATCCAGGTTTAGTTTTAGAGCACAAGATTGAATGGAAACAGCTTAACTTTGCTTTTAAAAATGGTAATGACAATTATTAATTTTAAGTTCTTATGATTCTATTGTGTCCTGGAATAATCTTGACCTCCCTATTCACAAGCAAAGGTGTTCTGGTGGACCATAATAGAAAAGCACACTTGAGATGATAAGTTTCTGTCACAATAAAACATTTTGAAGTATGATTTATTGAAGAAAATACAGTATTAATGGCAACACGGAAACTAGTTTATGCCACCAACACAATAACCCTAAAGTAAGATTATCCCCAAACAAAAATATGAGCTGCAATAAATAAATGGCAAAAAATACCATTTTATTATTTCTACAATTAGGCATACACGTTATTTATTCAACCCTTTACAGCGTAATACAGAAAAAGTCCCCCACTACAACTCACAAAATAATTGTTCCATCTATAATTTATTGAAGGATAAGTCCAGCTAGTAATTATCGTCAAAAAAGTTTTCAGAATCTAGACAATTAGATGAAGAAATTTCCTTTTGGTAGTAATAAGATCTTTTATGGTTGTTAGAAGTTATTAAGGTATAATTGAAAGGTGCAAGGTAACTGTTCTGGTGGTGCACTTGTTACTTTGCCTGGAATGTTCCACAGTGTGACATTAAACATATCTCTCTCTGTGGAGATAAAACACCTGTATTTAAATAAAAGCAGGATGGATAAGATTATTTATGGTTTTACTGTGGAATATTCCTGGTAAAGCAAAAACATCTCCGTGAAAACAATCAGGTGACTTACCCCACTCCTGAAAATTTCCACAGTGCACCTTTTAAGAAAACTCAATCTTCTAAACATACCACTTATTATAGCCTACAGTATTTATATTTTCATAGCTGGGTAATATTTAAAAAGTAGTTTGTTAAAATTGTGAAAAATTATCAACTTTTACCTTCTCTTTTACGGGTTTCCAAAACAAAACCTTATTCACACAATTGTTCATGCGCATTGTATATTTTGGATATTATTGTATTAATGTTTAATCATCCCCACCCTTTTTCTGCATGTAATCCCTCTTTAAACTCAAAAAACAAATGATACAGTCTCTTGTATTATTTACTCTGAATCCGCACAACTATTTCAGCCCATGATGAGCCTTAGACTGTTCCCGTGATGAATCCACCTTCCTGTGTGTGTGAAGAATTACAGCCAAATATGAACCGAAGGGAATTTGAGGAAAAAAAGATACATTTTATTTCTAAACAATATTGCTTTTGCTGCTGCTGGGGAGATGTATTCCAGGTGCTGGGCTGTAAGAACTTTATATAAAACAACAAAAATAGAATTGTTATAGAAAAGGTCGGCGGCGCTGCAAAATGAGTTCATTTTCTCAAAAGGACTGCAGAGGCTGTTTGTGTGCAGAAAATAGCTTTGTTATGGGATTTGCGGACCCTGATAGTCGGCAAAATGAAAGGCCATGCTTTACAATGGAAACAGGAGCGTACGCCGTGTCCATCTTTGTACCAGGTCCCTGTAAAACACTTGTAGGTAGAAGGTGGACAATGTGTCAAATGTACACTGTCAATGTTGAGTTGAAAATATGCAAAAACTGAATGTTGAGTAAAAAAAAGTGATGTTGTAAACTTTGAAATGTGGGTATAGGGTGATGTGTCTGAACTTTTGTGATTCGTTTGACACACAATTCACATTTGCCAGATGAATAAACCTCAACTAACACGTTTAAAGACACATTTCTGTTGGATTGACATCATAGAGATACTACCACAAAAAAGAGACTTCCATTTTTGTCAGTATCTCCCAGCTCAAGTTTAGTTTTAGTTTAGTTTAGTTTAGTTGTTTATCCATCTGTGACATAAAGGTGCACATAAAAACAGATGCTTGTGCCAGGTTATAGCAAAATTACCATTTTCCACCTTCAGTCCCTGGACAGGTTGATGTAAAAAATGGCATACATACCAATAAAGAAATCTTGTACAAGTGTTGTAAAACTAAGAAAAAGGTTTGATTCTTGAATGATTTTGATACTCTTGATGTTTATTGTTATTCCGTATAACCTTACTTTCCTATTTAAAAGTCCTTATTACTGCTTATTGATGTTAGGACATTTTTGTACATGAAAACTATCCTAATATGCTTTTTTTGGTAAGAAGTAAATGTCATATAAATCATAAAAACTTTTTTCCCCCAAGGCCCCGTATGGATTACAAATCAAAAATGTCCTGGCACTCACACTATAAGCAGTAAGAATTAGTTTATTTATAGGAAAATAAATAAAACACTAATTAGGTACAAATAAATACTAATGTACAAAGAATAAGGCACTTACTTACATGCATGCTAAGGATTGTTTATTATCATGCATTATCCAATATCTTTTCACGTTTGGCACGACGACGTCCTTCATTCAGATTGTCCATCGCGTCGGCCGTTACTCATTACGGACGATTCTTTGCTCCTGAATCTCCATGACGCGGTTGCCCCTGTTGTTCCAGAGAAAGCAGCGGCAGCAGCAGAAAAGCCCTTTATGTGGCACGACAGGAGCAGCTGACACTCCCTGTGATCCTGTGATGGTCGGTTTGGTTGTGTCAGCATTAAACCTGTCGCAGTGAAGTACAGGCTTATGTGAACACAGGGATTAACATGGTGCAGGCATGGGACATTTCACTCCATGGAAGCCAATATTATGGCTCTATAGAGAAGATGGAAGTGGGAGATGGTTTGAAAAATGGATAGTATCGCTCTTTTTGTATTGGAAACCTGCAAAAATTTGAATATTGAGTGTATTCTGGACAATAAATATGATTGAAATGACCTAAAAAAGTGATAATTCTGCACTTATATGATTCATTTTATGGCCAATTCATGTTTTGAGTTATCAACAAAGGCATTTAAAGGCACATTTTAGGCACAAATTCCGTTATAATGGACACAAGCAAATGTCTTTTATAGAGCTGTTTCTTCTCTCTGAAACTGTGGCCAAATTAGAGAGGATTAGCTTGAAATGTCAGTAATACACTTTCATATCGGTTTTACTCACAGTATTATCAGATAATTCATGTTATCTGAACTATTTTCAGTCAATTTGAAATATTTCACATTTGTCACTGCTTGCACAATCTCAATCAAGTCAATGTTTACTGAAAATCCGACTTATTTATACGTTTTAGACAAATTGACATGTTTTTTTCAGTAATTGCTGTAAACATCTCCAAAGTACATGCTATTATTCTATGTAAAACCTTACCTTATCCTTGACATTTTCAATCAAAGGATCTTTCTTGTGCACAGCACTCCAACGCGTTTTTACGGCTTTGTACAAAAACACGTAACATTCTGCCCACACAAACACAAGAATCTGAGCAAACTTGCTTTCTCCACCTCTTCTCCTGCAGTAATACTTTTTTCCCCCTCCGTTTCCAGACCTAACAACTGTCTATTGTGTCCCGGTAGATTCTTCTCCCGAGGGCCGTGTGCACCCGACCATTTCTCAAAAGCTCCCACGAGATTTCCCCCAAGTGTCGCCCTCTTATTCGTCCCCATTGGTTTCCTGCGTGCGGCTGCTGCTCCTGCCCCCTCTGCGCTCCTCCCCAACAATCACAGCGCCCTACTCCCTGCTCCCTAAGCCCTGTCTTTATTCCCGAGCTCTCACTTGTCAAGCAGACGCGCGGAAAGCTAGAAATACTCCCACTGTCGATCCCCGCCTTCTCTCTTACCCCCGTTCTTTCTACCTCTTTCTCTTCTCGCTCTCAGTCTTGCATCCTCCCCTTACTTTCTTCTCCTCTTTCTTTCAGTTTCTATCCTCCTCTTTATTCTTTCTTTCTTCTCCACCCAGTCTCCCTTGCTCGTGTTTACACAACGGCAGTAGCTGAAAGTGGCTCTACCTGGCTTTAACTTTAGCATCTGTACATAGTAAAACATTTAAATATTTCTTTAAATTGAGTTGGGTCTTTTCGTCCCTTTATCTTATGCCTTTTGAGCTCTGTAAACCTGCACAAAAAGCTCAAACAAACATGATATTAACAATAAAAGCTCAATTATTCACAGAATTTTAGTTACTAATTACCAATTAAGAGTTGTATTTTTGGAGCTACTGTGTTAATTCTTTTGTGGATCAAAACATTTTGGAAATGTGTTTCATATTTCATCCATTTTCAGACAATCAAAGGCAGTATTGTGCATGTTCTTATGTTATTAAAAGGTTCCAAGTCTGACTGGAATATGCCTTACCAGAGCAAAAGTGTCCCTGATGTGTGGCTGTTGTACCTAAAATCAAATGGGACCGGAACAAAAAAAAACAGAATTAGGAGCTGAAAAATGTTCCTACAGTGGGAATCTCTTTCTCCTTCTTCGTTTTCTTTTGCTTTTCTCTTACACCTTGCTCCCTCCTCCTCTCTCTCCCTCTTTCTTTGTCTCCCCTCTCTCCGCCCTCTCCCTCCTCTCGTCTCCCTCTGTGGTAGTTTGTCTCTCTTGCTCTGTCCATTCCATTAGTAATGCATTTCTGCTGCTGTCGGGGCTCCGTCCAAACGCTGCTCCACGGTTTATCTGTCACAGTTTGTCAGCTCTGTCTCACCGCTCAAGGCCTTTAGGACCAGGGGCCGCAGCTCCGCCTGGACGCAATATGTTTTATTTACTCCACTGTACTGGACTTATACATCTTACAAAGAGAGTGTGGCCTTCGACTTCTAAAACCTATAGTTGTCCAGACTTTTTCTAGACAGACTTAAGTTATTCTAAATGTATTTGCCATTTTTTGGTCATGAAGACTTTGTTGAGAACTGACAATATACTGTTTAATTGTCTTTGTACTTTATTATTAAGTTCATGTTGTATGGTTCAATAACAAAAATGTGAACACATAAAGTAGATCCTTAATTAATTGTTCAATAACTGTAATGTTGCCATCAGTTCTGGATAAAATGTACTGATTGACAAACTTAAATGTTTATCAGATTTTGATTTAATATTTTTGTTATTTTGGGGTAGAGTAGTGTCTGATTTCCCTGCATTTATAGCAATTTCTCAAGTCAGGAAGAAGTAAAATTACTTGGAATATGCAGGAAAGGCTTATGTGTGAACAAATGCCAGAAAATTGCCAGTACCAATGCACGGTTTCAGCAAGAGCCACATGCCATGTTAAGTGTGAACAGAGCAGACCCGGCATGTGCATGGTCTGGCAGTTTGTATCCGTCAATTTTGTGTGTGGATGCGACTTAACATAAGTGATTTGAATTGATAATGCGAAACTATCATGTCAGTGCTGTATAAGTCAAAACACTTTGTCAAGAACCATCAACTGTCAGGTTATAAGACCGCTCTAGCATCTGGAGAATTTTGACAATTTGATACCTTTTTCATTTATAGGACAAATATTATGCATTATTAGTATTGTTATTTGGCTTTAAACCTGCTCGAGTGTCTTCAGTTTGACATTCAGTTTGTTGTAGAACTGAAAATTATTTTATAACGAAAAATATAACTTTATCACTGCGTTGGGAGATGCCATTTTTTTCTGTGGCTCCATCTACTGGCTGTAGAGGCAATTACATACATGTAAATATATACCCACAATGCTTTGCAGTAAGCTGTGAATCTGACGAAGTTGTAGTTATCGTGATTAGACGAAAGAAATGTTCATAGTGAGTCTGGCGATGATTTAAGGACTTAAAACAGCAAAAGAGTCTGGGATAAATGACGACAGCATCATCTACGTCACACATGGAAGGAGTTCAGAGCACAGTGTTGGAGGAAGAGGATTTTCAATGGAACATCATCAAACAAACATGAATCAAACTAAATGCTACTCCAGATATGTTTTTGATGATGGGACAATGTTAGAACATGGCTAAAAGTCCATGTTGCATAATATTTGTCATTTTCAATGCATTTGGTTTTGTGATTTTCTAATTTTGACTTAATTTGATGAGATAATATCCGTTGTAAATATAAATGATAGGTTTATGCCAATCAAGCAAAAGTTTGTGAAGAATAGTTGAAAATATATTGAAAATGACAGGAAGCAGAGTTCTAAAACATACTGTAACGTCACACAAGGGAGACTCGGAACTCATCCAAAATTTTGGCACACTTTACAACAAACAGACCGTAATTCAACAAAGTAAATGTGTTTTTATTTGTGTTTTATATCTTGGGTTCTGTACGCTGTAGCCACAAGTGCAGTAGCAGTGTTTATCAAGAAATATTCCAAGAGTTAATTTGATCAAACCAATCAGGAAATGCCAACACCTATTACACTAGCCTTAATTGACTTTTTGTACTTTATTATGAAGTTAATATTGTATTCTTCAATAACAGAAAACGCATAATTCAATGTATCTGCTACAATGACGGGAACATTGCCTTCAGTCCTGATTTAATTTATTGATTGACACTTAAACACAATAACTTTTATACTGCGCCTGCCAACTCCTTCAGTAATGCATTTAATTCTTCACATTACTGTCTGGAGTCATTCCTACAGGCTTGGTTTTACTTTACCCCTTCCAGCTTTTTTCAGATTTAGCAAAGCTCCCTACACTGGATGAATTTAAGTGAATTTGGCACGAAGCTTATTGCAAATTACAAACGGTTTCTCCCTGTCACTGTCTCATAATGTAGCACACTTTCTATTGTTCACGTCAAATTTTCCAAGTTAAAACTCAAAAGAAATGTTGAAATAGCCCTGTGTGCATTTACAGGGTCTTGGTCTTGATGTTCCACATATTTAATGGAAAACCAAATCATTTAGCATTGATTTATATGTGCATTCAAACGGTTATTGGAGAGTTGTTTTGAATAAGGTTATCGACAATAGCTGCTTCAGTGTTGGTTAAGAAAAAAAGGCAATTGAATATGGACACAAAACCAAATAAAACACACATTTATTTTCAGATAATGAACCTATCTACCTACTGAACATACATATAACAAAATGTAGGGAAAACATTTATTCTGTTTCATTTTTATTATTCTATGTTGATTAAAAAACTGTCACGGATAGTGTTTGGACCCAAAAAGCAGAACACACGAACGAAGTAGAAGATGATTTTAATACAAAATTTGGACAAACTGGACAGGGTGGAGGCAGGCAGGTAGGCACTGGAGCAGGCAGGCAATGGAGCAGGCAGGCAATGGAGCAGGCAGGCAATGGAGCAGGCAGGCACTGGAGCAGGCAGGCAGGCAGGCAGGGGAACAGGCAGGATCTGGAGCAGGCAGGCAGGCAGGCAGGGGAACAGACAGGATAGGGTAGGTAGACAAACAAACTGGCGAGGAGTGGCTGTGGAGCTGCTCTTCTTATACAGGAGGAGATTGAATAATGGAAGGCAGGTGTGTGCAGAGGACAGCCATACCCAGATGGGAGGAGCCAGGAGAACACAAGGGAGGGGAGAAAACTCAGCAGGACTGGAGCAGATCATGACAGTACCCTCCTCAAGGGACGCCACCCGGCGAGACGCCAGGCCGGTCAGGATGGGCACGATGAAACTCCAGCGATCAAATCAGGGTCGAGGATGAGGGCCACGAGAAGCCCAGGAACGTTCCTCCGCCCAGTATCCTCCCAGTCCACAAGGTACTGGTAACCACGACCACGCCGGGCGAACATCCAAGAGTCGGCGAACCTGGAAGGCCGGGTGGTCATCAATAATCCGGGCGGGAGGAGGGGTTCGCCGGTGGGCAGAGAGGACTCTCACAAACAGGCTTCAGTTGAGAGACATGGAAGCTGGATGAATCCTCATTGGCGACGCAGGTAACTGCAACCTACAACCGTGGGGTTGATAATCTCCCGAATCTCAAAAAGGCCCAATGTAGCGTGGAGCCAGTTTCTTAGATTCCACTTGCAAAGGAATGTCTCTAGTTGAAAGCCAAACCTTCTGCCCTACTTGGTACGTGCGGTGAAGGATTCCTATGCCTGTCAGCAATTTCGGTTTGCTTGCCGAAGAACGAAGAAGAGCGGCACGGCACACTTCCAGATCGCGACGGCACGGCTTAGGTGGTCTTTGACTGATGGCACTGCAATATCACTCTCTCGCCCGAAACAAAGGAGGCAGATAGCCAAGAGCACATTCAAACGGTGTCATACCAGTAGCAGCAGACGGAAGGGAGTTATGTGCGTATTCCACCCAGGGAAGTACTGGCTCCAACTAGAGGGGTTCTGGGCTGCAGCGCAGCGAAGGGCTGCTTCGAGGTCCTGGTTGGCTCTTTCGCACTGTCCATTGGTCTGTGGATGAAAACCCGATGAGAGGCTCACCTTGGCTCCCAAGGGCTTGACAGAAACTTCTCCACACTTGCGAAATGAATTGTGGCCCCGATCAGAGACAATGTCCAGTGGGGTTCCATGGAGTCTGAAAACATGTTGTACCAACGCCTCGGCGGTCTCCTGGGCAGAGGGCAACTTGGCTTGGGCCACAAAATGTACAGATTTCGAGAAGCGGTCAATGATGGTTAGAATCACTGTATTACCTTGAGAGGCAGGGAGACCGGAGACAAAATCAATGGCGATGTGGGACCATGGTCGACTGGGACCAGGAAGTGGGCGTAGCAGTCCTGACGGCCGTTGGTTGGATGTTTTACCCTAGCACAGACTGTACAGGCTTGAACATACTCCCTGGTATCCCTCTCCATTGTGGGCCACCAGAAGTAACGGGCGTAGGAGTGCTGATGTACGGCCGATCCCAGGATGACATGCAAAGCGAGAAGTATGGACCCACTGCAGGACCTGTGGACGGACAGACTGAGGAACATACAGACAGTTAGGGGTCCATTACCTGGATCAGGTTCAGATTCCTGTGCCTCTTTAACCTTGGATTCAATCTCCCAGGTAATGGATGCGACCACACAGGATGGAGGCAGAATGTTATCTTGTTCAGGTAAGTCTGTGGAAGAGAATTGTCGAGAGAGCGCCGGGCTTGACATTTCTTGATCCGGGTCTGTAAGTTAAGGTAAAATTGAAGGCGTCCAAAACATAGCCCAACGAGCCTGGCGAAATTCAACCTTTTAGCTGACTGTATGTATGAAAGGTTTTTATGATCTGTCCACACTACGAAAGGATGTTCCGAGCCCTCCAAATAGTGTCTCCATTCCTCCAGAGCCAATTTCACCGCAAGGAGTTCACGATCGCCAATAGTGTAGTTACGCTCAGCTGGAGTCAAACGTCGAGAAAAGAATGCACATGGGTGCAATTTATGATCAGAAGGAGATCTTTGGGATAGCACGGCCCCACTCCAGCATCTCTGAGGCATCCACTTCAACTACAAACTGAAGTGACGGGTCGGCTGAACGAGGACAGGGGCTGAAGTGAAAAAGCAGTTTTAAGTCTTTGAAAGCCTGCTCTGCCTCCGGAGACCAAACAAAAGGCAGCTTTGAGGAGGTTAAGCGAGTTAGAGGCTGCGACTTGACTGTAGTTCCTTATAAACGCCTATAAAAGTTAGCAAACCCTAGGAATCTTTGCAGCTGTTTACGGTTCTCAGGTTGGGGCCAATCTGCTACAGCTTGAATCTTGGTTGCATCTGGCTTCACCTGCCCACTGCCTATGATATAGCCCAGGAAGCTCACAGTTTGGACATGAAACTCACACTTTTCAGATTTAACAAAGAGTTTGTTCTCCAGCAGCCTCTGAAGGACTTGACGGACATGGAGGACATGTTCTTCTGGGGAACGAGAAAATCAAAATGTCATCCAGGTATACAAATACAAATCGGTTAAGGAAATCACGGAGCACGTCGTTGATGAGAGCTTGGAAAAACAGCAGGGGCATTTGTGAGTCCAAAGGCATTACTAGATATTCAAAATGCCCAAGTGGAGTGTTGAACGCAGTTTTCCACTCGTCCCCCTCACGGATCCGACGAGATGATAGGCATTTCTCAAGTCTAGTTTAGAAAATACTGTGGCTTTAAGCAAGGGCTGGAATGCAGAGTTTATAAGAGGGAGAGGATATTTGTTTTTGATGGTGATGTTATTTAGCCCACGGTTAATCTATGCAGGTGAAAGTGTGTGATCTTTCTTATCGACAAAGAAAAACCAGCACCCACAGGAGAGGAAGAGGCGGATAATACCTGCAGCCAAGGAGTCCTTGATATACTTCTCCATAGCCTCATGTTCTGGACGGGACAAGTTATATAACCGGCTGGAGGGCAGCGAGCGCCTGGAAGGAGGTCAATGGAGCAGTCGTATGGTCTGTGAGGTGGAAGAGACAGGGCCCGGCTCTTTGCTGAAAACCTCCCCAGATCATGATACTCCGCTGGCACTGAAGATAGGTCTGGTGGTGCAAGTGGGATATTGGAGACTTCAGCTGGGGAACAGCAGATTTCAGACAGGTAGAATCTCAAAATATACTCCAACTCACCAGTTTCCCATTAGTCCAGTCAAAATGTGGATTGTGAATGCTTAGCCAAGGATATCCAAGTATAACTGGAGTATGTGGAGTTGAAATTAAGTTAAATTGTATCTGCTCCTGGTGATTGCCGGAAATCATGAGTGTCAAAGGTTCAGTTCGGTGAGTTACCTTAGCAATTATTCCCCATCTAAGGCTTTGGCTACTAGTGGAGCATCTAAGGGTATGCTTTTGAAGCCAGCCTGAATAGCCAATTGAGAATCCAGAAAGTTATCTTCAGCCCGAAGATCAACTAGAGCTGTGAGAGGCAGGGTGACATCTTGAAACAGATTGAGGCAGGTAATAACATCTTTGTATGGGTGCCAGAGGTAAAAACATTGTGGCTCACCAGTGCCCCCATACTCACTGGTGAGCCCTGTCTTTGGTCGTGATGGGCATGTGACAAGGAAGTGGCCAACTTGACCGCAGTAGATGCACTCACCCGCTCTAATCCTTCGCAGCCGCTCAGGTAGGAGTCAATCTGGCCCGACCCAGCTGCATAGGCTCCTCTTGTCCTGCTGGGAGGGGGTTACCTGAGGCAGTCGGGCGTAGGCCCCGAAAACACAGATGGTCGGGCTTGACGAGAGGACCGCCACGATGCCGCCAAGGTAGCCGGTTATCTAGTTTTATGGCTATTGAAATGAGGGAGTCGAGATTATTCATGTCATCTTTAAGTGCTAGTTCATCCTTTATTTGTTCAGACAGTCCGTTTAAAAAGACACTCTGGAGAGCTGCGTCATCCCACCCTGCTTCAGCAGCTAGTGTTCTAAATTCAATAGAGTACTCAGCCACGCTCACGAGCACCTTGTTGTGTAGAAAGTAGTCTTTAGACGCCTCCTTTCCCTGGACAGGGTGGTCAAAAACCTTCTTGAGTTCCTTTTCAAAGGTTTCATAGTCATTGCGTATGGATGGATTATTTTGCCACATGGCTGCTGCCCAATCTAAAGCCTTCCTTTTAGTAAACCCATGAGAAACGCAATCTTAGAACTATCAGTAGCAAAGGTTATGGGTTTTTGGCTGAAAACTAGGAACATTGAAGCAGGAATCCCCACACTTCCCCAAATCACCAGAATGGTCAGGATCTGGAACATGTGCTTCTCTGAAATACTGGCCTGAAGAGGGTGGCGGTGCATTGGAAGGTTGAGGCTGAGAGGGTCTGGGAGTTGGGCTGAAGTCGATCTTGAGAAGCTGGCAGCAAGCTCTTGCATCATGGAGCCGAGTTGTGCAATTTGATTAGCAGCGGCTTGTTGGCCCTGCACGAGACCTTGAAGGAGATCTTCATGTTTCCCCAACATGGCTCCTTGACTTGAGATGGCACTGGCAAAACGGTCTGTGTCTGCTGGGTCCATAGTGGCCAGTTTGTACTGTCACGGATAGTGTTTGGACCCAAAAAGCAGAACACACGAACGAAGTAGAAGATGATTTTAATACAAAATTTGGACAAACTGGACAGGGTGGAGGCAGGCAGGTAGGCACTGGAGCAGGCAGGCAATGGAGCAGGCAGGCAATGGAGCAGGCAGGCAATGGAGCAGGCAGGCACTGGAGCAGGCAGGCAGGCAGGCAGGGGAACAGGCAGGATCTGGAGCAGGCAGGCAGGCAGGCAGGGGAACAGACAGGATAGGGTAGGTAGACAAACAAACTGGCGAGGAGTGGCTGTGGAGCTGCTCTTCTTATACAGGAGGAGATTGAATAATGGAAGGCAGGTGTGCAGAGGACAGCCATACCCAGATGGGAGGAGCCAGGAGAACACAAGGGAGGGGAGAAAACTCAGCAGGACTGGAGCAGATCATGACAAAAACATTTAATTTAGATGATCTATTGTTTCAACTTCCTGTTTATAGATTTTGAGGACTTTTCACCATTCAAAAGATGAATGGTTAATTACTATGGCAACCATGCAAATTAGCCATCTGCCTGTCACATTCATTTATCATACAATATTTTTATGGAGAAAGATGACATAATACATTTGTTAAGGGTCTTTGTGTGCGTATAGTTCAAAGCTCAGAATCAGACAGCAAATCATTAGAACATTATGTTAAAGGACAAATATTATGCATTTGTTGCATTGTTAATAACCTTTAAATGTGCTTTTTGGTTATTGGCTATTGAGAAAACATCACACATCAGGGAAATTCATGATTGAATGAATGAAGTGTTTTTGACGCTCGTAGGGGAGAATACTTTCTAACCAGGATTTTAACCTGCGTGAATAAACCTAAATGCAACTTCAGGTATGTTTTTGATGATGGAACAATGTTACAACAAAAAAGCATGTGTCCTTTAATACATTATTCAACTACAGAATGGTGAATGCTATATGCTTTGATATGGTAATTCCGTTTTTTAGATGGAAAAATAATAATACTTGCCGGCCTTTGAGATCACAGAACCGTTGATGAATAATAGTTCTAATTAAATGTATAGTCGACACAGTGCGTAAAATGTATTCAGTTGCATTCCTTTGATCATAGAGTAGTTCTTGTGTGGGTTGTTCATGTAAATGGCTGGGCTCCTGCTGAAAGAGTCGTTTCTGTGATCAAGTAAATCTCCCTGTGAGCGATGGTGCCCATGAAAGTGGCTCGGTGTCGGGGATTGCATGGTTTTATTTGGGCTTTTAGTCATCATTGAGTACAGGTTAGAGCTACAGGTTTGGCCCTGTTGAAAGAAGAGAGTGTTAATGCTGGAGTTTTAGTTGATAAATATGCAGAGCCATTGGTCAGACAAGCTTCATAATTGTTATAAATCTATTGTGTTCAATGCGGATGAAAAGCATTTACAGCCGATCCATTCACTTTAGTACAAGAGAAAGTGAGCACATGGAGAGACAAGAGATTTAAACACATTCCATATAATAGGATGATATAACATTATTGACTGCACCTAAGACTACACACTTTTGCAAAACTTTACATATAATGAGATGTTTTTTGTATTTTAGAGATGCACTGCAAATATGTGGCTGTTGTTAGAACGTTCCAAATATTAACAGTTGTCTGATGCGCTCTGGTCTGGTCCCAGAACCTCTTGTATTTGAACAGAAAGTAACATGGACTGGAGAGCCATAAATACTAATTATAGTGGCTCTAGTTTTATGAAAAATAATCACCAATACTGTCTAATCTAATAGTATCATATTACCTGGTAAAAAGGTAAATATTTAATCTATTACAATTTATTATTGATTTTTATACTTTAGAATCCACGTTTATGTCTCTTAGGGTTGGGTGATATTGACAAAAATGTATATCTCTCTCTGTTTTTTTTTGTTTTGGTTTTTTTTTTTTTGCATTATCTCGAATATTCAGACAGTTTTTTCACAATAAATCAGGAGCAGGGATACACGTTGTGAATTTTTTCTTTAGCCAATCGCTGGATCCCTTCGCGGTCAATAATTGGTTAACCGGTTGCGTCAACACAACGTTTTTTGTTACTGAACGAGTTATTTTAGATGTCAGTGCATTATGAGAACAAATGCAGAGCAGCAACAGCAACAGGTCGACTGAATGACAGCTCCAATAAACGCAGTTTTGATGCACTGTTATAGTAAGAATGAATGATTTTTTAAGAGTCACAGTATAAAGTTGCTAACATTAGCTGCTTACCTTAGCTTGTGCAGGTAAAAGATTGTTAGTTATCCATCCATGAGGATGGATAACTAACTAACTGTTTTCATGAAATCCAAGTTAAATAAACCATGCAATATTAATATCAGTTCATAAATACTGCAGTGTCTCTGCAGCTCTATGAGATAAATCCACTATTTTGAAGTTGTCAGTGCACTTGTTTTCTTTCAGATGTGTTGCAATTGCATGAAGTGCTCTCCTGGGCGCCCTCTGGTGGTGCAATTGTGTATTACAACATAGTAAATAAGACAGAAAATGAAACATGCCAGTTAACCGGGCAGGAGCTCTTCACTCGGTTAAGCCTTTAACCATGAACACCCCTAATCAGAAGAGTTCTAAAATGTGTTTGAAAATGTCTTGGTTGAGGTTCAAGTATCAAAGTGAATGGACCATAAAATTAAACAGAAAGGAAGATTCTACATGTTTCTGTCTCTTTTTAGTTTAATTTTTAATATAGTTGTGATTTGACGATATAATAGATATTTTAATTTAGCATATTTCCAAAACAGCATTTGTGATATTATCCATTTCCGATCTATCTCCCACTGTTAATGTGTGTTCTCAACATCATCACAATTTTGTAAATAGCAGCATAAGTTTTTTTTTTCCACATTGTCTTAACTACCTTACAGTAGTCTTTCAAGATCTATTTCTAATGTATGAGAACATTAACTGGACCTAATGTGAAATCTATATTTGCTAGAAGAGAAAAATAAGATGTGAAATGGACCTGCGAGTGCTATCTTTAGTCCTGGTCTAACCACTTGAACCCTGTTACGACCACACTCAATCTTCTGCAGTGTCTGATGTCTAAATAACCTGTTTAGCACTGATTATTCCCTGTGAAACTCTGTGGGAGGGCTTGGGTTACCTTTGCTCACTGCGCGGAGTCTTTATCCTCTCTACATCTTCCAGCCACCTTGTGCTCATTAGCTGTAACCGCTAATGCTATTGTGCTATATTTAAATAATCCTTTATTTATGGCAGCTCTTGTGGTGTGGCCTGCCCTGATGCTCCGAGTGAAAGCTGATCTTGTTCGCGGCTGTCTCTTGCTTCCATTAGAGTCCTGTTAATGTGCAGAGCAATGTTTGGAGACAGAGGGACTGGTCGTGATGGTTTTGTGTGCGCGTGCATGCTGGGAAATCCTCGCAGTAATGGCTTTGGGTGTGGCAAATGCTGTCCAGAGCTTCATAAATGGAGGGACAGGCTGGCGAGTGGTAGAGCAGCAGAAGTAGTGTCCCAAATAAGAGTTGGTTCATTCGGTGATATAGGCTTTACTTGCAGTGAGGCTCTGGAAACATGATGGAAATGATGTTTGAAACCCCCATGGGGGCGCCACTGGGGCATTACCGGAAGCCCTCGAGGGTGGAGACTGCGAAGAGATTCTGGAGGGTGAGTAAGAGATTGTCTACTGTGGGATTCTTCCATCAGAGAGCGTGTGCATGCTTCAGAAGAGCGGGATGGATACTGTCTCATGCAGAAGTTAACCCAGAGCAAGACTAGTATGTTAAAGGATATATCATGCAAAATGGGCTTTGATTTGTTTTTAGTTGCCTGTTTTATCATCGTCTTCTCACCAAAAAGAGTTGTATTTTGCCTCAGTCGTGCGTCATGCGTCATGCTGTTTCATCAATCATTTTTGTGAGGTTGTCTCGTCTTGAGTGTTCACAAAACACTCCATTTGAATTTTACCCAGATTGTTGAGTCACAGGTAAAAATCTGGACTTCTCATGTGCAGGTTTTTAGTCCATAAACTATGACCGCACTCGTTCTGCAGTGAAAATGTGTTCCCAACGAATTAATAACAAACAAAGCATTCACGTTGCCTTAGGACTTCATTTGTGCATTTTTTGTTAATTTTTCATACCTAATTGGAAACAGAGGTGTTGTGAAGCGTGTTTCCAAATCTAGGGTTTTTTTTTTTTTTTTTTAATGTGAAATGGGCGTGTTCCTATGATGCACAACTACAGACTTTAGGCTTCATTATGATTATCCAGTCAAAAAGTTGAATGAACTGCTTGCTTCGGCTTGTCAAATATTACAGCTAAAACAATTACACATACTGCACTACGTTTTCAGGACTTCGGGGAAATTTGCAATTTGATTATTTTACTAAATCTTTCATACTATACTATTAACATTAGCCAGTATTGAATCCCGTTTTGAACACTTTATGGAGCAGCATACTGGTTGTTGTTGCTGTGACACTTTAACTTTGTCATTTAGATCGAAAGTTTGATTTTATAACGCTGTACATGAGCGATGGTAAAAGACTATCCAATGGGAATGAAAGTAAATTAAGGATTTTGTGACGTTTCTTCTCACATTAAACGTATCACAAACATATGATATTGTGACATTCCTAGCACACATAAGCAAACTGATGACTTTAATACTTTCAATGCTCGGATGAATGAATGAATCTTTCTCTGAGCAGACCAGACTGTGCATGGCTGATGGTGCTGGGCATTGTGGTCCTGATTGACAGTGTGTTGAGTGGAGTTGAGTGGAGTCGCAGACACAGAGCAAAATCTAATAGTGCCGAGGTAAAGGTCGACAGGACTGGGAGACCAGAGTTTAGCCCCTCTGCTGCTGTTCACATGAGCGATAGAGAGGAAGGAGACGCAAGATGGATGAGCCGACCACGAGTGTAAACAAACACCACCAGCTCCTGATGTGACTTTACATTTCATTAGAAACCAGGAATTTCTTATGGAACTGTTTTGTGTAGAAAAAATACACAAAGCAAAAACAGAAGGATGAACTGTTAGACCTATATGTTTTGTTTGAGGGCAGTGATAAGTAACAAAATTAGAGGTAGAAGTTTAAAGATTCTCTGGGCTTAAATGGAAAAAAAGAAAAAGTTAACAACCTGTTCATTGAAACTGGAATTGATTTGACTGTATTGTTGTTGTTAGCCTTAGATATCTTGCTGCCATCAAATGTAGTATGGTGTTTTACTTCTTCTTCATCCTTTTTAACATCAACCTTGTACAGTATATTCCAATTGCTAGATGTTCCCAGCTTTTGTAGCAGTGAGATCGTGGTTTGGAATCTATTTTTTTGTTGAAACCCTCGCTTTAGGGATAACCTTTTACAGAAATTGCCTGTTGGAGGTTGGTTTCTTTGTAAACTCAATGCAGTTTTATTCATAGTAAGACTGCACAATAAATCACAAATCAAAACTGGGATTAGAATAGAATGTCTTTGTAGGGTTGTCTAAAGTATCAAAAATCAGATACTAATCGATATGTCGACGTAATCTCTCATTCGTCCAGGTGTGCTTCATCATAGAAAAGGTTTTAGGGGTTGGCTGGCTGTTGCTCCCTCATCACTGCTGATGACCTCATTAGCATTTGACTGGTCTATTGATTTGGACCAGGGTGTTAGGATGCTGTCATGAATCTTAGCCAAATTAATTTGGCTAATTTCAGCTATCAATAGAACAATGGATCTAAGACTGTAATCACAGATTAGCCACAGGTGAAACTGGGCAGGGCCAACTATTAACCTAACAAAGGCAGACCAATTATCAAGTTTCAGGTGACACTAGACCAAACAAAAGACAGGCGTTCAGTGACTCCTCCCTGTGGGCAGGACTCTCACTACGTAGAGTTGCATATAAGATAGAGTTCCCATACCAACTCTCTGATTGACAATGACTTTTGGATAAAAGTCGAAGCGTCTCGAACGTCTTCAAACAGCGTCCGGATGACAACCCCTGAAACCTCGATACTAATCGATACTAAAACTAGACACTCATTTGAAGTATCAGTACTGAAAAAGCACATAAACTAGACGAAATTTGATCTTGAACCACATAAAACCACATAAAAAGCACTATTATTTGAAATTTGTACAGAGTATGGAGTTATTCCTTAGTGTAGAAATTAAGTTTGAATTCTTAGCTGCAAACAACAAACATATCTTGGCGTTTACAGAAGTGTTTATAGTAGCTTTAGTCTAGACTTCCACAAACATGTTCTGCAGCTCATGAGATTCATTTATTGATTCATCAGTTCAGTTTTCAGTTTTTCTCTAAAATGTGAACACTCCTTACAATGTGAACTCTAATCTAATTACAATAAATGTGTATCCATAGATTTCTGACTTGACATCGTTCAAAAGATTTAATATTTTGCTCAGAATTTAGCATTTTTTTTATTGCAACTGTCCTCATTTTTCATCCCTCTGAAACCCATCAGTGCAGGGCAGCAGCAGATTTACTGAGAGAATAAGGACAATTCTTTATCAGATCAAGAGCTGGGGAGATGGACAGGCCGCAGTATAAAGCATTTAAAAAGGACTTTAGAGATATTTAGGGATCATGTTCTGCACAGATCATTCCCTGAAGTGTTCGCTGACCTGTTGTAAAGGCTTTGCCCCTCTTTGAAATCACATAAAAGGGCAAAGCTTTTCCATTTGATCTTGCACTTTAAGATTTAGCATTGGTTGAATTATTAATACAACCAAATATGCACTTTACCTTTTACTAAATATACAACATTGCATAATCAGTATCTTTAGCAAATTGCATTTTCTTACTTTCCCCTCTGTGACCTGCCATAGAACTAGTCTTTTTAAACATTTATACAACCCTCACACTTCAAATTCAAGCAATATATATAAATGTATATTACAAATGAGACCATGTTTAATATTTCAAACTAAATGCCCAGTAGATCACAAAAATGTTGAAACGCCACATATTTTTTGAAATTTTTCCCAAGTGTTTGAAGTTTCTACCTGTTATACTTTTTGAGATACAGGTGTTTTATGAATATTAATAAAAAGCAAAAATCTGAATTTGAAATTTAAATTGGCAAAAGCTAAATAAATAAATAAATAAATACAATAACTCGTTTATAAAGCCAAAATCTAAATTTTAGATTTCCCAAATGAATAAACTTTTTTTCATTTGATAGATATGGGAAAAAAAAAAAAAAGGAAAATTGCATTGTTTATCTATGGATTTTATGTCTGCGTATTTTCACATTGTTTGTGGGAAACAGAAAACCAGGCAGAAGGTCATGAATGTGTGCTTTTTAAAGATAATCATGTCCACTTTTACTTTAGAAAACAACTATTACTCTATTTGAATTTGTTCTCTTCTGCAAGTTGCTAAAATAGACAGGATATGCATGTGCACTGGTAGGTCACAATGGGTACTGCTTAAAATCCCATACTTTTTTGATGTAAATTGGCATCAATTTTCCCAATTAAGTTGTAACTAAGCTGTGGTATTTCTTTGATTGTTGTATTACTCTTCCCCCCCCTTTTTTATAACTCCATTGTATTTTTTGATTGGTCGACTCCATTTGATTTCCAAACTATCTTGAAACAAATTGAGAAATGCCTGGAAGACGCATTGTTGCTATTCATTTATTTCAAAAGCCTTCACCAAAAAATCAATCCCATTTCAGGAGAGCTCAAGACAGAGAGGAGAAATGGCTAAACTTGTCCTCCTATTTATTCTGCTCTTTATGGAATGGTTTGACTCCCTTTAGACTTAGACAGCTTTTCTTTCCGTTTAGTGAGTGCAATAACTCCTCCGCCTCCTTTCTTTGCTGCCCGCTTTGTTCCTATCACGATTCATTATCTTTCTATTGCATTTAAAACAGCTACGGATTTTCCTTTCAAGTTGTTCATCCGCTTTTGTTACGGCTAATGTAGTCAACGCAGCCCTTAAAACTTTTCCTCTGGCTTCATTTCTCTGAGGTAGGAGCCGAGGCGCTTTGAGGTCAGTGGAGTTGAGCACATTTTTCACCCCCTAGCGCTGTTGTTTTCTTCCCATTACTGCCTTCCTGGTTTCATTTAAATATTGTTTTGCCTATGTCAGTGTTTCTGCCAATCTGTTGTTGCCTACAGTCATGTCTCGCCTCATCAATGCTGCTATTTTGGGTCATGCCAAGTTTGCGTTTTTTGCACTAGTTGAAGTTTTTATGTATTTTTTTTATCCAAAGAAGCAAAAACAAGATGTCATATTTTGTCTATTAAAGTTCAATGTTCAATTTCAGGCAACCTTTCGTACTGTATATGTCACAAATTGAAGTATATACATCGTCATCAGGGCGTCTAAAGTTTGCAAATTTGTCCACAACTTTAAGGAGCATTGAGATGTTATAGAGGTTATGCACAGACTTTCTTTTATTAAAAAAACACTGGGGTTATAGGGTTAGAAACATCTTATTTAATGAAATAAAGGCAATCAACTGTGTGTGATCGCAAAGTCTGTATCAGTGATAAATGTGAGAGTAGACTGCAGTGTTCCTGTCGTTTATCTGGTTTTCTGCTACTGTTCACTTCATTGTCTTTGTTTTAATGTCATATTTATAGAGTAGCACTGTTATATTTGTACCAGACTGTAGCAGCTCTTTTTCATTTTGCTTGTGTTGAGTAAATGTCGTTCACTCACTGCTAAAATTCAGAATGCTGTGACCTCATCTGCATTTCCTCGATGACTTTGTGTAGAATGGTCCACAGTATGGTGTTACAGGACACATTGTGCAAAATGTTTAACTTTTAATCTTGTTATAACATTATATCCACATCCAAAACATAGTTGTATTTAGCTTCATTCACGATTGTTTTGATCTCAGCCTCAGAAAACACTCAAAAACAACAAATTTCCAAGTTTTGTCACATCAAAGGTAAAGTTCCAAGACGTTTTAAGTCCATAAATCACTGGTAGACTTGTTCTGAGCATTTCTGTCAAATCATTGCAACAGTTTTTCCATGTATTTTTTTCTTGTAGCTATGACATGATGACAATGACATGATGTACAAGATAGAACTGTGGAACAACATGAGCAGGTGGCAGACCCTGTACCAGAAAAGATATTTATTGCACCTTTAATCATAGACTATCATCATAGACTTGTTTTTAATTCCTCTTTTTGAGTTTTATGAATAACATAGTTCACATTGATGAATTTTGAGGAAGGGCTGACCAATCATACTTCAACTTACGCACATTTTATTTTTGACCCCTGAAAACCGCCTTCTTTCTTTTGAATTGTTACAGCTACAACTATCAAAAATAAGCAGATCAATGGGAAAGACACAATCGAGTGGACCGAAATATTCATACTTTTTCAATATTACTTTGAACTTCCTAAATTTGTTCTATTAAGCTTCTCATTTCGTCCTTGAAAATTTCACAGTGATCATTCTCGAGGCCCGCGCTGCATAATAATCACACATTTTTCTTAATTCTCTTCAGTTTTTAGCCCACTCGCTTCCATTTTGATTTAGGCCGTTTACCTTGGAGATGCTCTGGAGGCCGAGGTAAAGAGGCTGGCATTGATCCTGTCCATTCAGGTGAATCCCAAACAGCTGAGTGCACACAGACAAACCCGAGGAAAGTGAATTCAAAGTAAACAGGCCTAAACGGTGCAGAAGAAGTGTGTTTGACAGCAGAGGGAAACCATTTTCACATGACTTCACTGTGGAGATCGTCCCATTGAACATAGGAGACCACAACTGTTTCTACAAAGTGTTCTTGAGCTGTCTGTAATGGTTTTCAAACTTTACACACCAAATAGTAGCTTAAAAGGATTGCTTTTGTAAGTATAGCTTGGGTTAACAACTAAACCTATAAAAGAAAGGTGAACCAGGTCTAATTATCCTTCAGAATAATCCTCCAGAAGAACAAATCCTGAGAATCACTGCTCTAGAAGACTATGCAACGATTTAATTATTTAATTTAATTTGTGCAAAAAAAGTGGACCATATATACTTACAGAAACTAAGGCAATTCAAAAGGTTATTTCCTGAGCACACAGGGATAAAGCAAAACTAAAATTGCATTCCTAGCTTTATAAAGATAAGAGAGTTAAAGATGTTTGTCATTTCTTCATCAAATGTGGATAAAATCAGAGGCAAAATGTTTTGGCCTTGTAGAAACCTAAGTCAGGTTCTCTCTGTTTCAAGGCACTTTAGTGTAGCAGAAATTAAGCCATGGATTTGTCCTCAAAGTTGTTTTGTTAGAAGCAGAAACAGACGGTAGGAATCAATATTTAACTTTGTCAAGGGCCAAATTCTCTCTCAAAGTCTTTAAACCTGCAGCTCTGGGGTATCTGTGGTCTGCAGCGCTATCAGAAGTCCAATAAGAAGTGGCAAATGTTGATGCACACGTGGACGACACAGGAGTAATACATCACATTTCAACTAGTTTGAAAGTGTGGAAAAAACAGTTTGGATGAGAAGCTAAATATTTTCATCTATAAAATGTTTTGAAATCTTTTGTTGGTTTGTTTTGTGGAGCAGAAATATATGTTCTTAATGCTGACTGAGGCAAAATACAGTTTTTTGTTTGAGAAGGACACGACTGTACATTTTGTTGACAATGAATCTCCAAACTGCATTCTTGTGGCGTGACCCTGGTTTTAAAAGTTGTTGATGGATGTCAAAGCTTTGCTAAAGTTGCTGAGATACAAAGTACTTCAATAGAGCTTGGGATTGAATGCCAAAAACTGACAAAATCCCAATGCCCATTTTTTTTCTTTTTTTTCTGGACAGTTGAAACCATCCATAGATATATTTATGGAAGCCCATTTTTAACAGTAAATAAAAACTAAAAGTCCCATAGGAAGTCATAATAATGCATTTAAACAAGTGCAGCTGGACTTACTTAGTTTTCAGATAGCCAACAGTGTCACTCCCAACCAGGAGCCTTCTTCAGGGCTGGTGTTGGTGACTGTGGGTCCCACCAGACGAAGATGTGGTGAACGTCACCAAGACCCGGGGCATCCTCCACACAGTCCCAGGTGTGAGAGAGCTGAAAGCGCACTCCTCTGTCTGTTCAGGGCCGGCTTCAGAGATCTTTCAGACTTACAAAGAGGTGTGAAGGAGGCCGTGTATGAAAGAGCACTGAGACTGTGACCCATGTCTACATCCAGTGGGACCCACAGTCCACACCAGCCCTGAAGAAGCTTCCTGGCTGGGAGCGAAACTGTTGGATATCTAAAATAAAATCCAGTTGTACTTGTTTTTTTACTAGAAGGAATGGACTTTCATATATATTAACCAAAACAATCTTAAAATGTATGTTAATGTGCCGTGGAATAACCCAATAAACTGTCAGGTTATTAGTGATGATTAGGGAAATACATGAATTAACATTAGTTTAACATTAGGTAAACTGAAAGTACAACTATATAGAACGCAAATCCACAAGCTTATTTCTGTCCCGTAAACACCTTGACTTCTAATGGGAAGATTTATGAAAATATTAAGTACAATCTCTTTTCTGTTCGCCTTCGTCATTCCCTCTTTTAGATGCAATTTTCTCTGCGATTATGACTGAGCATTTTGTCTGCTCATAATGTTGTGAGTGGATTTTATTAAGCATCTCTCGTCTGTCACCGCGCTCAGCCAAAGATGAAGATAAAGAGTATTTTCACAAGGCTTTCCGTTATCAGACAGAAAAGACAGATATTCTTAGAAACCATTGTATTTCGCGAACAATACAAGATGCTCTGATTAGCGATTCCACCCTTTCCTCTCCGTCCTATGCATACAATACATTTTATGCTCGACTGCCCGCTGTAATTCAAATGTGGACGCTCGGCTTTCTCCCCGTGTTCAGTGTCTTGTCTTATTTTCAATACATTTTTCTCATTCATCAGTGCTTCCTCTTCCTCCCGCTCTCCCGCTGTTAGAACACGCTCTGTCTTTTGTGAACGCCGTGGGTTTGACAGGAGGATATTGCTTGAGTCATTGTTGGAGAAGTGTATGTGCAAACGGCAGCAGGGGTTTGTGGATGTCATAAAAGAGCAATGAGCAAACCGACGTGGCTGCCTCCAAATTTGCATGTGACAAAGTAGTTTCTTAAAATATCTTGGCTAATTCCGATTCATTTGTGATTAAAGGTCCCATATTCTGCTATTTTGCCCTTTACACCGTCTATTCTAAGGGCTTTGTTGATAAAATTTTGCGTTGTGCAATATCCATAACATAACAGTTTCCAAAAAACACCCATTTCTTGGACTGGCCCCCCTCCTTGTAAAAGCAAACGGCTCACTCTGAGATCTGACCCCCCCGAACAGAGAGCAGGCTGCCTCCCCCGCCTAACCTGCGCGCCTCCCCCTCCCAACTCGTGCCGAAGCCTAGAGCGGAGATAGTGCGCATGCGCCGTGTGCTCCGGTGAACAGCGATACACAAACACGGGAATAAACCTTTTATCCGTCATGACGGTGCGTCGTGCTGAGTCCTACGTCCTGGGTCTGACCAGGAGTTTGACGATCATGCAGTACCTCGATGACGGACGTTGCCGTTTGGTAAATAACAAGCTAACTCTTTGATCTGTCGTATCCATCGTGTAATTACTGTGTAGCATTAGCATTAGCTGTTTTTATTCTGCGGCTGCGCGCTTCCCGGAGGCGTGGCTTAAACACCGCGTCATCCTAGTGAAGCCGCGTCATCCATGGGATGAGCCCCCGTCTGCCTGCTCAGCCGAGGGGGACAAAAAAGACAGTTCTCTAGTGAAAACATGCAGGAATCAATCAAAAAAACACTTTGGGCACACATACGAGGCCCAAATAGCACTGTAGGAAGGTTAAAACCTCTGAAAAGTCGATTTTGCATGTTATGGGACCTTTAAATTCAAAGGAAACGTGTAGCCTATACACTTTTTGCCATCAATTTGAAACAACAATTTATACTTTCAAATACCCACTTCCAGGTTCCAGAAGTAAATTTCTCATTTGTTTTTGCCATAGAGTTTTACAAAACATTTTAGTCTTTAGAGTTTAAAGGTACAATGAAGGTTAAGCAGCTCTTTGTGTCTGACTAATGTCCATAACACGCTTATTTTCAGTCCAAAAACATTAAAAATAAAACTTATAATTCAGCTAATCTCATCTTTTAATAACTTAGCAATTTTGTAGACGTAGATTTTAAATTCTAAGTCTTGTGCTCACTACTTACAGAGCTGATTAGCCCTGAGCAAACGTTCAAACATTTAAAGAGACTTTTTTTGTGGTAAATGAAAACATTTTGAGTTTTCCACCAAAGGGCGTCTTGTAAAAGCAGCACCTTGTGACAAATTTAGGCGCCATTACTTCTGTGGCTATTTTTTAAATTTTTATTTCACATCTTTGAAAGTGAAGTGCTCTGATTGGCTGCAGTAGATTTTTTGGGGCAACAAATTGTGAACCATATAAATCAGAACAGAATTGTTTTACTCCATAGTTGTAAATGCAATTCAATCAAATGCACCCCTGCTTTCAATCTACATTTGTAATTAATATAATTTTCCTTTGATTGTTTATTAGGGCTGCAACTAACGATTATTTTAGTCGGCGAAAAACAGTAGTCACCAATTATTTTCTTTAATAAGTTGACTCGAACAGTCGACTAATGCTATTGTACATTTTTTACCTATATTTTAATCAAATAAATGTTGAAATGTGGTGATTGAAAGCTTCTAGATAGGGAATATTCCAAGTAAAGTGTATTATTGGTATTATTCTAAAATATTTTATTCTTTTATGTTAATGTAATAATGCTGCTGTCTTTGTCTTGACGACTTTTTTTAGGATGTCTTTCTGAGTCTGTACAGTCCAGGTAACCATTACAATGATCCAAAATACATTTACGATAATATTAGTAGTTGTCTAGTCACAATTATTCTGATCAATTGTTGCAGTCTTATTCCCTATCTATTGTAATACATTAGCTTCCTACATTATAATATAAATTGCAAGATCAGAATCATTCACAAGTTTCAAGCTTCCATCATAGCTGTGTGCTTCTCATCCTTGGCGACGTGCAAAGATGCAAAGAAAATGCAAAGATTTGTGATTCAGAAACAATTGAATGAATCAGATATCTATAGGGTGGTTGTATTTCTCAGCACAAAACATAATTAAATAGTCTCTTTATCTACAAACAATCCGTAGACAGAAAAGAAACATATAAGTTTAAATGTATAATTTGTGCAGCTTACCCATAGTTCCTTGTCCACATTTAACGCTCATATAAGGTCTATATATTCAGGTTATTCATCATATTTAAGTTGGAAGTGCAAAGTTGTCTTTTGTCTCATTTTGAGCTGAAGGCCATTGCACACAGCAGTAATTTATGGTCCATGAGGTGCTTTATAACCTCATGCAGTATTTATTATGCAGGATATGTGGAGCCTGGTGTGAGCGGTGTCTGAAAAAGAAAACCTAAGCCCATTTGCAGCCGAGGCAGTGGATATTGTGAAGCAGTTATAAAGGGAAGGTCTTGTCATCATTGAAGCATCAGAATTTTAGTTTAACCTGAAAGTCCAATGAGTGTAAAACTCAATAGAAAGAAATTTGTTCAGTTTATTACTTCGTCCACCACTGTCCACAGATTTCAGAGTAATACACAATTAGTACTGCAGTTTCCATAGCAATGAACAATTCGGTACACACCATTCTACGTTTTGAATGGCCAAAACAGAAAGCTAAAACCCATGAATAGAGCTTGGGATGTCAAAAAAACAACCATTATTAGCTGCTATGTCTTAATCGTCCATAGAGATGCATAAGCTAAACAATATCTGCAAAAGTAAACAAAAGAGCTGTGGAACAAACTGATAAACTACAGGGTCACTACTGTTTATCACAATGTAGTGTTAAATTGGCTGGAGCTTCTTCTTCTTTGAGTGTGTCCATGGGTGTACCTCAGGGCTCCATTTTTGGCCCAATTTTATTCTCCATTAATAGTAATAATCTCGTGTTGCTCTGTCAAATGTCATGTATTACTTTTATGCAGATGATACAGCACTTCTGAATAAAAAAATAAGATTCAACGGAACAAGGACAATATTTTCACAGTGCATAAGAAATGTGTTAAAATGTGTCTGTAAATGTCATGGTGGAGTTTAAAGTTTTGCTCAAAACATAAATGGACAACAAATTTACCGTAAAAGTATAGAAATATCACTTTATCCTCTTGTTTGGATTTGGACACTAGACATTTCGTTTCATTTTCTTTTCAATTAGGTAATTTTTAATAGTTTAAATTATTGACTGCACTTAACAGTCTTATTTTACATACTACCAAAACAGTAATAATGATATTAAGCATTTTTCTACATTTCCACACATGTTTAGTCCCAGTGTAGTCCAAGGTTATCCATGGAGTGATGATGAAAAATGTGCACGGTTGCTATAGAAATGAACTGTTCACAACAATATATTATTTTGAATGTGACAAATTCTCGAAATGTCTTCTACAAACAGGAAGCTGAATATGTTCTCCGGTGTTTATATCTTACAATGTTTGTTTCCGTAATCTGGGTAGGGTTAGGTTTAAGACCAGAACTGTGATATATGGTACTCTTATGATAACATCTACAGTTTGGAAAGTAAAACAAGTCAAATAGAGTTTTGTTCTCTCAAGTAGTGTATAGCTGCACTCTTGGTCTTGACAGGCCTCCTCTCTGTTACTGCCGATGTGTGCAGATGAATAGTGCTGTGATATTGCAGGTTAAAGGTGGTTTGTCCAGCAGAAGAATAGGATCAGCGTAAGCCCTTTTATTATTCATGAACAATAGACGCACCGCACTCACCGCTGCCCTCTCTGGTCACCACAGGGAAATTTATTACAGGCCAACGTGTTCAGCCCTTGTCCCGGCATTCACTCAACAAAATGGGCTTGAGTTTGTGAATATATTTGGGTCCCAGGTGAAATAGCCATTAACTTTAAGCCCCAGAGGCAGAGATGTGTTAAGTCTCTATTTATAAAGTAAATCGATTTAACTCACAGTAAACGATCAGAAATATGAACTATCATTGGTCACATACAATACAGTGTAACAGATCCATGCATGAAGTTTTCTGTCCCAAAATATGAGGAAATTACTGTAAATTACAAGTTAGACATGTAGAATTTTCCACATTGTGGCATTGAAAAAAATGCATTTATCACCATGGAGACAAGCATATGATGCTACCAGGCCAAGTAACAACTTTGCTTGTTGCAAGTGAATACATATAAGAGACATTTTAAGGTTTAATGCCATGCTGTGAAATACTTCAGGCAAAACAATACAATGTCCACGGAGAGAAGCAAGTGGTGAACCCATTACAAGAAAAGTTACATTCTGCACCTTTTGATTAAGAATTATTTTTCTTCATTTTTATAGCTACAATTATTCTCTGCATTTTAACACAATGTGGTTATCTGTCTTTTAGTAATCTGAATGTATTTATTTTGTCCATTTAATTGTGTCCATGCATTTGTTTATTTTTTATTTATTTCCAATGATTGTTTTATTTTTATTGCTTTTACTGTACTGTGGATATTAGTTTCAAAGCCGTCCTATTTATAAAAATGTGCTTTGTAAATAAGGGGACTCATTTAACCATATGCCTTTATAGTTAACTAATCGTCCTTTGACCTCAGAATGAAACTGTATCCTATGGCAACAGGGCCTCCCAGGGGGAACAGGGAACAGGGAACAATTTCAGGGAAATGAGCTTGACTTTGCTGAATCACAATTAAACTGGAGTGGTTTTAACAGTACAAAGAATAAAACTACATGTACCAAGTGTTCTTTCCTATTAAATGAAATAATGTTTGAAGCCATAATCCAATATATCTAGAGCAGACAAACTATAATTGCATTTCTATGGCAACAAAAGAACTTGCGTATGAATTAAAATGATAGGATCTGCAAAAATAAATGGTCTTGATGGATGATTTTCTTCTATTGTAAGAAATGTTTGTTTATTTATGCTTCAGAATGCACTTTGTTACTTTCTTATGAAAAGGTCCGCCTTCTGCTTGTCTCCAAGGAGATATTTCTTTATTGAATTGAATTGAATAGATACAAACATCCTCCAATCTCTGTATCGTATGAGAAGAGATTTTTAGTCATGCACGTGTTAATTGATGCAGTAATGTTGATTGATGGATACTAGTGAAATAGTCAACTTTTTGGATGAGTTAATGTGCAATAATGTGCAATTTGTGTTTTTGGCATGGTTTGTTGTGGAAATTAATTATAAATGAATGAAGAAATCTGAGGAAAACAGAATGTCTTTTGTGTGTTTTATTATAAAAGAATCTTTGCAGCAAAGAGGGAGAAGACATAAGTCTATCAGTGCAGAGTTACAATCTTCCCCAAAGGGGGGGATGCTGTTTACAGTATTTATACTTGGGTCTCCATATCACAAGGAAGGTTTCACAAAGGAGGATGGACACAGAGCCAGTTTGAACCGGCCAGAAAATGAAACTTAGTTATGATAACAATATGTCAAGTTCTTTTTAGAAGTTTCTCTCAAATATCAAAGAACAAAGCCTCATTCAGTAATTTCCACCTCATTATCCCTCCTTTTGATTTATCATTAATCAACAAAAGTAAAACGCTCATAAAATGTAAAAAGAACAAAAAACAACAAATAATTAACATCAACATTAGAATTACACAACCTGTAAAACAGTGAAATTGTATAGCATAATAAGTGGGTAAATTTTAGCACTAGCAAACTACAATAAATGCAAAATGGAGAATAAATATGAGTAAAATTATATATATATACAAAAACACAATATAGTAGACTAGAAAACATACGCCGCTTAAGGTTTAAGAAAATCTATCATGACAGGGTCTTCAGGTCAAAGATTTATTCATCAAGAATCAGTTTTGGGAACGAATCAAAGTAAACATTGTCAGGATCTGAGTCAACTGCAGAGAGAGCGGTGTACTTCATCAATGTTGAGGCGAGCATGCGAGAAATCAGAGAGCTGATAGGAGGAATCACAAAACAGGAGAGGACGCAGAGAGGAAGTATTCAGCACCAATAACTATCCCAATGCAGGTTAACCATGCTTGCCAGCCCAGAGAAGTTAACCATGAGGCGTCTAAGATAGAATCAGTTGCATCAAACAGAGGTTAATACAAGTAAACGCGATTGATTTATTAATGCACAAATAACAGCACACAAAGCCTTCATTTCAACTTAGTTTGTTGGCACAGAATAGTTATGATCAAATTAACAAAGCCTGAGAAACAATAATTCAGTGTTTCCATACAACACCAAGCTGCGGAAATCAGGTCACCCTTGAAAAATAGGTTTCGATCTCAATGGGTTCTTACCTGGTTAAATAAAGGTTAATAAATAAGATAAAATAAAAAATAAATAACTTTTGACCTGTGGACATAGTGTGGAAAATATATCTTGTGCCTGGTCTGATATGACCAGTACCAGAAATCGTCTCACCTGTCTCATTGGTAGTTTTAAAACTGGATAATTAGTAGCTGGAGTCAATGGAGGAAGGGATGTGCCAGTGTGAGTTTTGACTGTGTTGTTCAAATAATCAGCCGTGACAAATAAATATATGATCTTGGATCTTGTGTGCATTAACTATAGGTAGAGGAGTAATGTCAGGATTAGAAGAAGCAATTGGCATGTAAGTATAGACAGGGCAATTGGAACGATTGTGTGAGTCAGCAACGTACTTAGTATATTGATAGCAATAATTGAGTGTTTGTGGTTTAGAAAGTGGTTATATTTAGGTCACCAATTCTGACTTTAGCATCACGCAAATTAAACCATAACAGTGTAACCACAATTATAATTGACACATAGAGCACACAACAGGTGGTACCTCTAAAACCTTACAACCCTGGATGTCTGAACGGGTGTCAAGGCACTCGCTCCACGATGCTTGCTTCTGCTTCTGCCGTGGGTGGCGGGCTCTTCTATGGCCTATTTTCTGCTCTTCTATGGCCTATGGGTGAACGGACACCAGGACACGTCACCCTTTGAACAGCTAACAGTGTAGGCTAATAGTGTTTTAGTCGATGGGAGGGTTGGTGTGTGCGGGTGTCCCTCCTTGTGTCGCGTCTCCTGGTGTTACTGGTGGAACAGTTGGAACTATCTTGCAGTGTGATGCATGCACCCACGTGGCTCGTTGCTGGACCTTGATGGCAGTGTGGGTTGTCAGAAGCACCTGGAAGGGTCCCAGCCAGTGCTGTTGCCGCCAGATCTTGTGACGGAAGTTGGATGGTTTGATGGTGAGAAGTAACTGATCTACTTATTGTGGTAGTGTTGATGCGACCTGTCGTCTAATATCAGAGAGAGTTAGTTAACAATATACAGTAGCTCACCAATGTGTCTTCACAGAGGCTGGTCTCAATGAGGGGTGATGGAGGTCCCATTCCAACTTTGGTAGGACACTGTAAACAGGATCTCAAAGGGAGAAAGTTTATGACGCGTGCGCGCTCTCATCCTCATGTACATCAGAACAATGGGCAGGCATTTAGGCCAACTGTTTCTTTACAACATTTAACCAATTTTGATCTGATGTCCATCATTACCTGCTGAAATGACCTTGTTGGTGGAGGGTGTGCTGCCTGATGTGTCAATGATCTAGGACTGCCTGGGTTACTTTGAGCACAAATTAAACAATTCTTACAGAATACAGCAGCGGATGTTGAGAAGCCTTTTGCACATCCCTCCTTTTGACACATGGTCTGACCCATGAGTCAATTTGAGCAATGAAAGAGGCGTTTTGGTAGGCAGGGCTTACTATCAGGGTCGTATCAAACTCTCTGAGAAAGTTGCTTCACAACGGGACCAGAATGCACGCTCCTCTGGAGTGGAGAGAGAGCAGAGGTCTGTGAGAGAAGCGGGAGGGGAGGAGGTAGAGTCAGGGAGCAGAGAAAGGGAGAGGGGAGGGGGGAGCTTGGCAGTAGATTTAGCTGCTCCGTTTGCTTATGGAAGATGATGAGCTGCAAAGTTACAAACAGTGATGTGTGAGGGGAGAAGAATAGTCTCCAACAAAGCAGAAACCTTTTGTGATGTTAAATAGGTTTACCATCAGATTTAAGGAATTTTCTGTGTTTCCAAAAAGAGCTAAAAGCATACAGTGAGTCAGCATAAATAGTGACCGAATGGTCTTTGGCTAATTTACATGCCTCTGTCAGTGCCATCAGCTCTGCCGCCTGTGCTGAGTACAGAGGAGGTAGAGGAGAGTACCACAGAGTGATTATCAACCACTCCATGGCCATGGGAGTGTCCAGTATCAGGATCTTGAAAGGCAAAGCCATCTACATAGAAAACAAAACCAGGATTAGTTAAAAGGTATGTCAGTCAAGTCATATCTTGGGGTGTAGATTTGTTGAAATGCACACACACACGAGTGCTGACCATCAGGAAGTGGCATTAGAATAACTGTATTTAAAGTTGTACATTTGTGTACTGACACATGAAGCAGACCCAAGAGGTGGTGTGATATCTGAGCCAGCGCGATGCAGAGAGACGTGACAATTTTTACTCCTGTAATATGGATGCCACAGAATATGGGACATACAATATGAGAGAACTGTACCAAACAAAGTCTCGTGATGCTACAACAGTCAAGAAGTGTAGCCAAGAGCCAATTGGCTTTAAAGTGTCACCATGTCTCTGTCAAAACACTGAGGTCACATATTCACCACGCTCATTCACAAACTGAACACCGGGTTTGGCTGGATCTAGAATGTCCAGAGTGAGTGCAGATTGCAGGGCAATTTTGAGGGAGTTACACGCAAAGTCAGCTTCAGGGGTCACTGAAGAACAACCATATCTTTCCCTAAGGTCATGTCCCTAATAGCTTTATCCATTTCTGAGAAATGTGGCACAATATGAACGAGAGGAAAAATTTTGATTAACCCCACGTCATATTTGCTCTGGACCCGCAGATGTTTTGGAGTTTCTGCCAACAATAGTGAAATGTCAATGGGTGACGTCACAGATGCCAATGTGGACACTTGAGTGGGCTTCTTGTTTTATAATTGTATGATTTATATGGTTTATATGATACCATATAGTCAATATAGACAGAGATAATTGGCAGTGTATTGAAGTCTAAACGTTTCCAAAGATGGTGAGTAAAACAAATTCGAAGTGGATGTTGATGGCTGCCAGTCATGAGTGGTAATGCATTTTTGGACCATGGTCCTGCCAGTTTTCATTCTTAGATTTTGAAATTGAAACATGAGGGAATGAAAACTGAACGTGATAGACACCTTGTTGTGTATGAGTGAATTGTGCCATGGCAATACAATTGTCAATGTCAAAATAAATGTCATGAGATGTAAAAAATTATAATAATAATAAAAATGAAAAAAATTGAGATCTCGATAAAACTGTTTTTCATTATCTGGGTCCGGACCAAAGTGCACATAGGAAGTACAATGCTAATTTGTAACTCTCATCTTGTCAAATTTTGGGTTTAAAAATGGGAGTGCTGCGTTCAGCAAACTCTGACTAAGTATTACAATTTATTTTAATATTTTTATTTAATTTTATGCATGCCTTTTTTACATATATATTTTGCTACTATTTATTAATTGTTATATGGTGCACCTTATGCCAAAGCAAGTTCCTATGTTTGTGAATTTTCTTCACTGACAACGGCAATAAACCTCTTCTGATTTTTATTCTGAAAGCAGTCCATTATCAATAGACAAGGGGTTCACATCATGACACAGCCAAAATTTGACAAATTTCTGCTGATTCCAAGACATGTAGGGATTGAGACAATTATAATTCCACACTTTATCATCAAATTTCGTCCTAACAACAACACAAACCAGACATCAAAAATGAATGTTTAGCTGTGACTGAGCCATTAGGCGAATCCCATGAGTAACGTAATGGAGTTGAAAACTTTTCCTACTACAGTTTGACCAGGGGTGCTGGTAGAAAAGACATTTCTGCCACTTTATTTTGCACACAGTCCAACTGTGCATATCAATGAAATCAACCATGAAATCAATTTATATATTTATACATGTGATTCTTGGTAATAGAGATAGATAGCGAGAATAACAGAGAATATGTTTCTATTGAAGTTTCTTTTTTTGTTCCAGTGCTCTAATTCTGTCCTGTACTAAAGCAAGCAGTGTATCAGTAGCAAGCGCTTCTTCATTGCAACGAGCGTGTGAGGTGGTGTTGGGTGCAAGAGTGTGAGAGTGTGTAAATCACTTATCTGCTGCTGGCCAGCGTCACCCGGTCAGTCGGAGAGATGGCTGGACGACTGGGGAGTCTGTTGGATGTTTTCGTGTTGGTTTTATGCCTCCATATCCTAGTTTCTTATGTGGTTTCCTTGCCCAATGTCCTTGTTCCCCGCAATCATTATCAGTGAAATAAATACTTTGTTGAAATCCATGGCCCTGATTTTTGTTGCTGTTGTCACGTAGTCACGTAGTTTTGTGTGGTAACTACATGTTATATATATCTGTAAATCCATCTGGTTTCAGTTCAGTACCAGTGGCACGCCATGCTTTGCTGAAGGAAATAATTGTTTCTGCCAGGGCCTCACCTCCACAATGTGGGGAAGGCCAGTCCTTTGAAGCGTTGTGGTCCATTTGACGAAGATGATGTTGAGGACCTGGGTACTCAGTCACTGGGGCCTGAAAAGTGTGGCCACTCCAGGTACGATTTGGTCTCTGGTTGCATATAGTTCTTGGAAGGTGGATGTCTGCGCTCATGGCATTGTTTCTTGGTGGATTGACTGCTGTGGGGCGGCTGCAGCCTGTCGAGCATTTCCGTGAAAGGGATTCTTATCAGAGAATCCTCCTTGTGTGGCGGGGGAGCAGACGGGGCTGCGGCTGCTACTTCTCCATGCTGGTACGGCGGAGGCTGTTGTTGGCGTTAGTAGGACGGGACCCAGTCGTCCTCTCTCCGCTGAGTGGGTTGACTTAGGCTCGAAATAAAGCAGAAAGAGAAGAGTCAGTTGCAGTTCCCTGTATCTCATCCTGTTTCTCATTTTCTGACTTTCTGTCCCTTCTCTACGCTTCTGTCATCCATATTTTCAAACATTTTCTGTGTTCCTCCAATCTATTTATATCTTTCACATCAACTTTCTTTTCACTTTTTTTTCTTCCTAATCCTTCCTAGTTTGTGTCAACCCATTCTCCCAAACATTTCAAACATTCTTTACCATATTTTTCCATCATTAAAACACAGGGAATTCCAGTCCGGGTTTTTTGACTTTACTATTTTGCAGGATCTGACTTTTGTATATTTCGAACCCTGTCGAGGCATGACTTTTGCAGGTCTCGAACCCTGTCCGAGCCTGGCAGGACTCAAACCCTGTTTGAGCCTGACTTCTTTCAGGTCTCGGACCCTGTCCGAGCCTGGCGGGTCTCAAACCCTGTTTGAGCCCGACTTCTTTTCAGGTCTCGGACCCTGTCCGGAGCCTGGCGAGTCTCAAACCCTGTTTGAGCCCGACTTCTTTCAGGTCTCGGACCCTGTCCGAGCCTGGCGGGCCCGACTTCTTTCGGGTCTCAAGCCTGTTTGAGCCTGGCGGAGTCTCAAACCCTGTTTGAGGCCGACTTACGCGAGTCTCGGACCCTGTCCGAGCCTGGCGGAGTCTCAAACCCTGTTTGAGCCCGTCTTACATGAGTCTCAAGCCCTGTTTGAGCCTGAGTCTCAAACCCTGTTTGAGCCGTCTTACGCAGGTCTCAAACCCTGTTTGAGCCTGGCGGAGTCTCAAACCCTGTTTGAGCCCGACTTACATGAGTCTCGGACCCTGTCCGAGCCTGGCGAGTCTCAAACCCTGTTTGAGCCCGTCTTACATGCAGTCTCAAACCCTGTTTGAGCCCGACTACTGCAAAGTCATCACCAGATCCTTCTTCCCAGGTGTTTTTAAACACACACACACACACAAATTATCTGCTTTCAAAACAATCTCAGTTATTTGAATAAATGTAGAATTTTGTAAATTTTATGATGGTCAGAATTACCGTGTATCAGTGTTGTAGTGGGCCTTGATGAGGATTCGAGGTGGCGGCTGGAGTCAAGCAGGTCGATCCTCCGTCCTCAGTTGAGTGAGGTAGAGGCAGGACGTGAATTTAGTGTCCTGGATGATCAGTCACCGTCTGCCGCTGGTCCAACGGTCCGCCTGGAATCCCACTTCTGACACCAATTTGTTGTGGAAATTAATTATAAATGAATGAAGAAATCTGAGGAAAACAGAATGTCTTTTGTGTGTTTTATTATAAAAGAATCTTTGCAGCAAAGAGGGAGAAGACATAAGTCTATCAGTGCAGAGTTACAATCTTCCCCAAAGGGGGGGATGCTGTTTACAGTATTTATACTTGGGTCTCCATATCACAAGGAAGGTTTCACAAAGGAGGATGGACACAGAGCCAGTTTGAACCGGCCAGAAAATGAAACTTAGTTATGATAACAATATGTCAAGGTCTTTTTAGCAGTTTCTCACAAAGCACAAAGAACAAAGCCTCATTCAGTAATTTCCACCTCAGGTTGCAATTTCTAGATTCCTCAGACTGGAAATTATAGATGAATTTGAATTTGAGAATTAGTTTTTAAATATATATATAACTCAGAACAAGAGAGAGAGAGAGAGAGAGAGAGAGAGAGAGAATAACAAAAACAGCAAAAGATATCCAATGAAGTCATGGTACACATTGTCCAACAAAAACGTCCAACTTCGTCAAAAGGTTGTCACAGTGACCACATTATGTTTTCTCCCCAGTTTTTCTAATGTCTGTTACTATGTCAGTCCAGTCTGTGATCATTTGGTTTCGGTTTGTGTCATCTGTTTTTTTGTTTGTTTGTTTGTTTTTTAATGGCCTTCTTTCCTGCTGCCTAAAGTATGCTCCAAAGGTACCCAGTTATTTATTACGTGTCCATGGCAGGGGTTTGATGCCCAAATACATGAAGTCAAGTGCAGTGCCAATGCGGAAAACGGTCTCCCGTGCTCTAGACTGATATCGTGAATGTGTAGTGACTGGACTGTCGATTGTCTGTTTTGCTTTGTGGTCATTATTTGTCCCCCATGAGTTTGTCCACAAGGAGGCAATAAAGCTTGATCTAATCTATCTTGCATTTATCTAATTTAATGCAATACAGTGGAACATTCCAGGCAAAGCAATAGCTGAATTCCACCATCATCTTGACCAGGGACTTCAGGCAAAATGTAAAACTAATGCTGCTAATCCTGCTATTATTGTTCACCGCCCTCGTCTCAACAAACAACCTAAACTAAAAGAAATGGCACAGTACTTACAATTGCAGGTATTTGTAGACTTCACTAGATGCTATAAAATGAATCTAATTTTCACAGAGCTTCATTAACCTGCTGAAAGCCTGTGGGTCCAGCTTCATACCACCTCATCACATGTACTTGTCTGAGTCCAATTAGCAGCAGCCTGCAGGAGCAGAGCGGTGGTGATCTCTGCTGTGCAACACTGTGAACACGTCTGACCACTGCGGCTGCTCTGCCTCTTCACACCTGTTATTGAGCTGGAATGACACAAGGTAAACCGCTAAAGGAATCCAATTATGTTCATATAAGTGAGCGGATTCTCAAAAGATTTTCACCGCGCCATTGCTGTAATGAATAATGTGCTTTATATAGCGCTTTTCTAGACATACTCTTGATTTGATGTCTTTTCCTAAAGGGACGGTTTTAATACAACGCATTTGTAAGAGGCAAGGTATAGGTGAAGTGTATTGTCCAAAACACTGCAGTGCGATTAAACTGACTGCCTTTGTGCTTTTGGGCAGTTATCACTACCAGCAGGAGAAAACAGGTGAACAGTAGTAGTTACGTCATGTGCAATCTGTACCCAAATTCAGTAAAATAATTTTTTCCCAGCACAGATATATATTCACTCAGACGGCACACGGAGCAACAGTGGCTGCCGTCTTGGTCTTGCAGTCACAGGTTTTTATCGCTGCACTCGCCGTGTTCACTCAATAATTAGCCGTTTACACAGTGTTTGCCCCTCCATCACCTCCTCACATGCTCTGAGGGTGGTCTGAGCTACTCACTCTCATTACTTTGGAATTCTTGCAGTTTCTGCACTGCAGTTCCTCCGCGTGCACTCTGAGCTGGGGGTTTGGGTCAAAATAAGCCCCATGTGTGATGTCTGCATCTAATTTATAAAGCGTTTTTGTGGCCGCAAACCAGGAAGGATTTGTTTTCAAACGTTATGACCACAGAACCACTGCTTTACATGACTCTTACTATTGATTTATTTTAATGCATTCTTTGTTAAAGTTGTTCTATGCAAGTCTGTGATGTTGAGACTGACTTGTAGCCAAGCAGTTTTTTAATATTTTATAAATGAAATGTCCTTTGATATTAGTCGATATTATTCATACTTTTTCTTTTATTAGATCTCTAACGATGTTCTGCGCTCACACGCGCCGGTAATGAGTGCTATTCTTTTCATGTCGGCTAATCAGGGCCTGTGATGACTACGTGTAGATTTGTGATCATTTGAAGAATTTAAACTCATTTTTATTAGTGCTTTTAAGTTGCAAAGAAGTTGTTTTTCTTTTTAGTAACACACAGCTAACCACACACCACTTTTACTGTTTTGTGCACTGCTAGATTTAAACTTGCATTGCTGTCATTAGTGCACATTATAAGCTTTAGTTTTAATATTTAATGAACGCCAAAGAAAGAATACATTTACTCATGTAGAGCTTGAATACTTGGAGCCGTTGCGGTAAATCCAGTGCTGGTATGCATGGACAAGCCGATCTACAAGGGAGACCTTTTATGTTGTGATCAAATATTAATGTTATAATGGTTTAGATGACAGAACGTTTTTTTGCAGCGGTGGTAATTTCCCTCTCTCGCTGACTCTGTGGGAGAAAGCTGTGAGTGAGTTGAGTAAGATTTGGTGAGACGGGTCCTGACACAGCAAGTTTGTGAAAGTAGTTGGAAGAAGTGTGTGTATGAAAAGCATGCATTAAAACCAATATGATGCCTACAAGTATTCACTATGGATTATATTTCTCTTTTTTTTGCACTTTGAGTTAATCTATAAATGATTGCAATATTAAAGGTGCACTATGTAACTTGCATTATGGTAGTTCTCCACTTGCTTGTCTCCATAGAGATGCTAATGCTTTGCACGTAATGTTCAACTGTATGGCATTTTTAGTCCTTGAGAATCATGCACACGGCAAAAAAGTAATTTCTACATAAGTTCAAATTCCTTCATTTCAGAATATTAATGTTAATTTCAATATGTTTCATTAGTTAAGAGGTATTTATTTTATGGACAGACTATTTTGCTTGTTAAAACGTTTATTGTATTTTTATTATTTGCAAATGGTAAGAGTTTTTTTCTTACCTTATGGGCAAATTGACTTAATTCAAGCTAAATGCTCTTATAACCAGCTGTGTCTTGAAACCAGTAAAACATTCATAAATACTCATTAAGATTCTGAATTCAGTTAAACCAAGCTGGATATTCAGTTTATGCTCTAGATTCTTAGTGTTAGCCGATGCTTCACAGACCTGCCTGTATTTTGGCCTAGTGTCACCTGCCTGTTTCCATGGAGTTAGATAAGTTTCATTTCCATGTTGTAGAACATTCCACGCAAAGTGATAACACCTTAAACTACGCTTGAGTTTCAGAATGTTGTTGTTTTTTTTCAATTACCTAACTACTTTTTATCATTTCATTAGCATGTAATATGCATAATTCATGTATGAATAGAGGGTTTGAAGGTATCACATGCTAACATTACCATTTTAATAAATCTAAATTTCGTGCTGCACCTGATCCTTCATTTCTCTGGTTCAGCTGGTGGTAAATGTAAGTGGATTTCATGTTATACGACTGTGAGGAGCAGCACCTGTTTGATAGCGTCTGATTCGGTAAACGCGGCATATATTCTCTTCTAAACCCTGGATACAACTCAAAAGACTTCCTGCTCCGTCGCCAATGACAACACCTTCTCCACACTGGTGTAATTATGTAGATGCCATCACAGACAGCTGCTAATCAACAATCCGGGCTATTTGAGTGTGATTTTGAAGAGGAATAATCTGCAGCAGTGAGAGCAGAGACAGGAAGCCCACCTCTAACTGCCTGTGCTGGCTTTTCGATTAGCACGGCGATAATTAGGAGGCATCAAGTGCATAATGGTGATGCGAGGGGAAGTTGCGGGGAGGGTGTCTGATTCGCCCGAGGGTGCAGCTGTGTGCAAGGATCAGAGGGAAAATAGATTTGTAAAGTAAACAGAAATGGCGGATTAGATAGTGGCACATTGGTCTTGCAAGTTGTTTACAGAAGAGGGAAAATCACTGCAAGATAAAGTTGCAATAGATAAAGCTTTTTCAAGTTAACAAAATCATTTTTTCTTGTGTATATTGTCACTTTTGAGAAACTCTAAGTGTGTTATATTATATTGAATTGTTTTAATTATTTACTGATTCAAAAATGAAGTCAGTCATAATTAAACTTGACATTTTTACCATTAGAAACTATTACGAATTTTGTCGACATCTTTAACATCTTTAACACCTACGATCTTAATTTTACAAAACAAAGGGAAATTAAAATTGTATAACTTTTTTCTTTTCTTCAGATTTGCCTTTATAGTGGCAGATCTGACCTTAGTTGTTCACGTTAAATTGAAATAATATCATTGTTAGTCTTGGTTTTTAGATTCAAGATATCAGCCGATGAAAGACAACCTCAAATCATTTTTATCATTCACCATCACCTCTGACAAAAACGCTTACATTGTGATATCTTCCTGCCATCAGAATCGATCCCTAGTTCGCAGTATTTGATCTCAGCACAGCTCCGTCGTCCCACGCCACCACAGTCTTATCACACCGTGGCATGACAGAGCTGGATTCTCTTTGATTCATGTCTTATCTTTCTAGACGCGTCACTATCTGAACCTGAACACCTACAGTTCACATTTACACACGTTTGGACACAACAAGCTGTGGATACACTTCTATAGATGATAAACAATGGGAAGTTGACCTGTAAAGCCCATAAAGATCAAGAATTTGTTGTGAATACTGGGTCGTCATCTCACAATCGTCATTCATATTACATTAAAGCGTGAAGCCATGGATTGAAATAGGCAATACAACCGTTTTTATATCTTATGATGTGTCCCAGCGATGTATTTCTGCTGAATGTTTGATTTTTACTCCGCACTAAAATATAAAATTGATGAATTCTCCCAGGATCTACAAAAGCTACTGATTTGAGTTCTGGCTTTTAACTAGATATTAGATTTTTCAGATTCTAAATACATGCTTTTATAACAGATAGATACAAAGATTGGAAAATTACACAGACGTATATAAAAAAGAAAAACAAATTGTCTTCTCCTTTTAAATGTTTTTTTCTTGTGTGTGTGTGTGTGTGTGTGTGATTAGAAAAAATATTAGAGGAGTATAATGCTTGATAACCATGTCAAGCCACAGCGCCCCCTGCTGTGGCTATAAAAAGCAATGTTCCCAAAAGACAAACAGCCCTGGTCTTCCTAAACTTCTGAATAAGGTTATCAAGCAAGTTAAACATATGTACAGTTCCTTATATTATTAGGAAATGCTATGTGGACGCTTAACATCGTGATGACTGTAGTTATGTAAAATGTAACATAAAAGACAAAGGATATTTCTGATTATTACTGACGAGCTCTGGGGATAAAATCTAAAGAATCCGTGCAATCCAACCTACATTTTCCCAAGTTTTTATATAGATATTTCATTACAGATTGAAAAGGTCAAAATCATTGACTTTATTGTCCACCTACATGTGTAATTATACAGTCAGTTTGTTTCAGAGCAAAGGTAACTCCGTATAAATGGGAATAATATAAATATTTGCACGTACTGATCTGAATGTGTAGATTTCATATTGTTGAAAGTAAACACATCATTCAACACTAACACAAAAGGAACTAGCAGTGCAAGATCTATCACAATTAAATTGAAATTGCAATTTGAATGGTTATAATTAATGAAAAAGAAAAGAAAAACGCTGGGTAAAGCAACATACTTTGCAAACAATGTAATGTATAACACGTCAACGAACATGTTCTTATGCATGTGATTATTATAATGTTTGGCAATTCATTTCCCCTGGATGTGTTAGAAATGTGAACTTTGAACTGAATACTGCAGTTGAAACAGACATCACAAATCTAATCACAATGCTTGTCCAAATAAATGCAATTTGATAATTAAACAAAATAGCTCAGCCCTAAAAGAAGGTGACCCCTCGTCTTATTAGAGATGGATACACTATGTTTAAATACAGCTAAAAAAAACACGTAGACATTGGCACTGGATTGTTCGTGTTCGTCTGAATGCGTCACAAAGAGCGACATGTAAAAGGATTGTACTCTAATCTGCGTGAAATGATTTATCGCCTTTTGAACTTTGCTTCCCATTCGAATACAACATAATTAAGTCTGTGAGCTACAATGGAGGAGCTGAGGCTCAATTATCAAAGAGCCGAAATATGTCACACCTAATCCAATCATAGGATTAATACAGCCATTTCCACCAATCACAGCAGACCAATCAGAGCAAACCAGTACAGTGAAAATATCCTTTTCTTCAAAATGAATGTCCCTTTTGGAATACATCTTCAACATGAACAGAACAAAAGACGAGGAACACATCAGAAACATGAATTACATGCTTTGGTTTTGGTCACGCAGAAGGAAATTGCCATAAATTGCCTGTGATTGGTTGATTTTATTTATTGGCTTCAATCCCTTAAAGCTCAAATGGAAAAAAAGAAAATAAGAAATCATGTTGGCAGTCCTAGAAAAGGAACATACTTTTCTCTTGCATTACAGAAATTGTACAGTATCTGGCAAACACACAATGCTGTGCAAAACTATTGTTTATGGCAATGATGGTCATAATTCTGATAATCATAAAAGTTACACAGAGTGACTTATAATAATAAAACCTTAACATTTGTGACCAACTTTATAAAGGTTAACTTTTCCACCACCTACTTGTCTCGAACAGATGTTTTTTTTGCCTGGAATGTTGCATGGTATGGCTTTAAATCTAGACCCGTACAATTCCAGGTGTTTTTACCGTGTTGAGTCTCCTCTCCACAAACCTGATCTGGTGGCGCCTAATTGTTTCCATGGAGATAAAAGTTGAATGCCATACTTCAGGCACAACTACATCCTCCACCAGAAAAGTCACATAGCGCACCTTTTCTATAAATATTCAAACATGTTATTTGCTTCGTTTGCCCATGTATTTATTACATACAGCAGAATCAGTGTAGTTTTTAAATGATATTCCTATATTTGCTATAAACTGTCAGCAACACTTGAGCTTTAATACAATAAAGACTTAATCCATAATGAACAAATTGTTTATTAAGAAGGATTTAGGCTTACTATACTCCCTTACTCCTACTTCTTTTTAATAAACTATCTATTCAATATGTATTTAGTTTTTGTTCATATGTTATTAAGGCTAATTACGGTGCAGTTATTATACAAAACTGTCAAATCACATTCTGACCTTTCTATTTGCCACCGCAGTTGAAAATAACGCTTATTTTTTCCCAGAACACAGCCTTCACTGCAACATTTTGTCCTTTCACGAGGGCACGCACAGTCGGACGTTGTATTAGTATGTAAAACACACAACTGTAGCTCCACCGAACACCAGCACATCCAGCCAAGTGATTGACAGCGGGCCTCCCAGGGCTCTGCAGCTATAGTTTAACCGTAAATACTAACGCTGTAATGATCGCTGATGAATCACAGCACCACACCTGGATTTCCCAAGTGCTAAATCGTGCACGCGGGCAGTTCAATCTCCCTCCATCTCCCGCCCAGCCATCACGCTTTTGTCGGCGGTGAAAACCTTGAATAGTCGGCGCATCAAAACTTCAAATCGTCTCGTATTTGTGCCAAGCGGGTTTCCACAGTCCTCTCTGGCGCGGTCATAAACACTTTGATCACCAGACCGTATGTTGTTGTGATTTGACGCGCTGAGTAATACAAGTCTGTCCCCCTCTCTCCAGACTACACACCTTGTTTTCGCTGACTTGTGCAGTGTATTGGTATTTCCAGCTTGTCAGTCTCAGCTGCCATCTCCAATGCAAGTTTTTAATTTCGGATTCACACGTAGTTTTTTTTTTTTTTCCTGATTTATGGCTATCACAGCTTTTCTCGCGGGGAACTCGGCTGCCTGGAGTGTGGGGTCTGTCAGTGAAGCGCACACAGGCGGTGAAATGTACCAAGAAATGCAGCAAAGGAACTGTCAATCTGTAGACATTTTCTCCAGTAAAAATATGTGGATGTATCCTGCAAGAAGACACTGCCATGTTCACGTTAAGCTTGTTTTGGTTTATAAGCCGCTTTGTACACTACAATGCACCACAAAATATGCAAAGACTAGTCAATATCAGAATAAAGGAGTGTTTTATGTGAGTTAAATCACAAATGCTGCTAAAATATAGTAGCAATTAGCAGCGACGCTAAAGCAAGCATCCAATTAGGTAGACAAGAATACAACATTGTAGTTCAGAAATTGGGACATCTATTTTCCAGCAGTGTATAACAGCACTACATCAAATTACAATGACAATCTGCTTAGCTTTATTAAATGGATCGAACAATTGCAGCAGGGAGCAAGTATCATATCCTTTTATTCAGTGATGATTAGAAAATTAGGGAGAATGCAAACTTGTTTGGTTTATTTTACAATTATTAAGATTCTAATGTGTTAATTGACTTAAAACGTTTGTATATTATGTTGTAATATGCTTTGAATGTCCAATAACGTGCTGTTATGGTTTGGTTTTGAAAAGAATATGTCTTGCCAAGTGGCCCATTGTTACCATGTGTTTTGGGACTGTCCCACTGCTCTGAAATATTGGACTGTGATGAACAAAGCACTGTAGACTGACTCCGCCACTCCACTCGATCTCAGGGCTGTGTGTTTGGGCCTCAAAACTCCTGCCATGGACACAATAAACGGATACCTTTGGAGAATACTTTTGTGGAGAAGAAGGCCATCACAAAGAAATGGTTGACACAAGCTGCTCTGACAATCAAGGACTGGAAAGATATATTATATTGATGAATTTGACAGACTTTGGAGCAAATGGTGTGGTGCTGCCTTTCTTTTCTGTTTTCTCTGGTTCTGTTCTGTTTGTTTTGTTTTTTTGTTCTTTTTCCACTTTGAAGTGAACATATAAAACAGCTTTTGTTTAGATTTGCTTCACTGTAATGTTAAGTTGACCAAAACAATAAAAGGTAATGTAAAAAGCAGCAGGAGTTGGGGCTCTTCTCTGTGAAGTTTGCAGGCCCCTCTTTGGTCTGCATAGCTTTCCTCTCGGTGCTCTGTCATCTTTAAACATGAAATACAAGATCTCAGTTACTTCAAAGTTTAAATAAAAACAATACATATTTGGAGGATTTAAAAATGTCAGTCTTATTGTAGATTTTATTCAATTGAGAGATGCACTGTATAACTTTTCGTGTCTGTTTTTTATTGCTTTGCCTGAAATGTTCCGCAGTATAGCATTAAACTTGCGTATCTCTATGGAGACACACAGGGGACACTACCAGACTAAATTACAAGTCAGATCTGTGGAGAGGTGACTCTACTCACAGTAAGAATGCAATTTCACTGTATATTTGAGCAATAAAAACAACTGAATAAATGCAACAAACGTTTAATGCCATACTGCGTAACATTCTTGGCAAAGCACTGTCATATCCATGGAGACAAGAAGATGTTTTGGAAAAGGACATATCATTTATTTCATTGAGCTTAAGATACTTTGTAGTACAAGCACATCGTCATTCACATTATCTATCGTGAGTGAGACAAGACGTCATGTTTTTCCAGCCCAAAATAAGTTCTCTTATCTTCTTTCCAATCCCCGCGGCTCAACTCTGATCTCTATTTCCCCTCTAATGCTTCGTGCTCACATTCAGCGCTGAGTAAATTATAACTTGGAGCACTTTGCTCCTGTCCCAGGACGCAGCAGAAGGTCAAGTGTCCCACCTCAGGCTCAGTTTGACAAGGACTCACAAAAAGATACTCTTTTGGCTGAAGGATCGGCACAGATTGAGTTCAGCTTCCAACAGAGAGCACAATAGACTGCAACACTGTCTGTGCTGGGAATACTTTAGATTTAAACAGCTGTAAATTAGGCGCACAATTTGTTATTTCCAAAGTTGATTTAAAAATGGTTTTAAATGCACTCGTCAATACGTTTGAGGAAAACAAATTTGCACAGAAAATTCTTCATAATCTGAAAAATGAATCATGTATAGTATCTTTCTACATTTTGATTTAACGATTCAAAAATGTCAAACTTAATTTCTATAATAATACATATATATATATTTACCACGTTTAGAAAAGCAAACAAAAACACTTTTTAAAGTAGAACTAAGTAACATTTTCACCTTATTAAATGTATTTGTAAGTCCGTGTGGTGGTTGTATGTATTTTCAGTTGAAACGTCTTGATTTTCAAAACGGTGTCTAGTATTACTACTTTTAAAACGAAAGAACATTGATGCACTATTCTTATACAAATTCACATAGAACTTTGGCCTCTTTTAATGTTTTCATAATTTATAATCTTAATTCTACATTTTCAACGTAGAATAATGCACATTCATTTTATTTTACCATGTGGTCATTCTGTTTCTGAAAACTATGAAGACCGTTCATCAGGGCTGTCACTAACAATTACTTTATTTGTTGACTAATCAAATAATTATTTCTATTATACATTTTGACTCTTTAGTTACATTTTTAACTGACTAAAGGTTGCTTTGTGGTCACTGAATGCTTCTATATTCAGGATAGTTATGAATAAAGTGTATTATTAATGCAAATCAGCAATTATTTATTCCTTTTGACATTTTGCTGAAATGTTGTTTGAAATGTTGCTGTCTTTGTTTATAAAAGGTATTTTGACCTGTTTTTTTTTTAATAGTCTGTTCAGTTCACCATTACGATTATCAATTATTATAGTCAATTATTTTTTTACAGTCGCATGTTGCAGCCCTTGATACCTGCCAAATATCTACTAAGTTTTGTATATTTTTTTAGTATATAGTAGTACATTTTTGTGTAGAACATATCCCTGCTATCATCTTCAGTCGCCTGCTTGTGATTTCTAAACTCACACTCTCTAACGTAGAAAAACTTCAGATAAAAAGATAACTTGTTTTCTTTTCTGACCCTTTCCAAGAACAACACTATATTTTGTAACCTTGGACAGACTTGTTTTCGACTTGAATCACCTTCATGATGTTGTCGGCTGGAAACGCTGTCAGTATTTTTCGTTTCAGTTGGACAAAAACACCAGGTGTAGAGCAACTGATCTACAGAGATGGGATCAGACAATAACCAGCCGAGCATTGATCCATATTTGAACCAAACTTTGTGTTTTCTGTCCGAATCAAAGGTCTCGCAGGTCATCAGCGGGTCGGCAGCAGGCGGAGGTGAAGTCTGGTCTCTGTTGGTCTGCTCCTGTTTTTTGGAAATCCATCAGCAAATCCTTCCTCCCACAAAGTCAAACTATTATGGTCTTTTTGCAGATTCTTCCAGTGCAGTTGGAATTTGCCACAACTAGCAAGGCTCTAAGGCTTGAAATAATGTCTAGTCTCAATTGTGTCTTATCAAACCCAACTTTTTCACTGCTCTAACATGTTTCCTGGTTTATTATGTGTATTTTAAGCACAGCTAATTCAAGTCGAGTCACAACTGTCGTGGCGTTACCTCAGAAAAGTAAACGGATGTTAAAATACAGCAGGTGTCATTAGCATTCTTCACCTTTTTGGGCCGCTGGGTCACTTTATTCTCTTCCATGTTCTCGCGTCTGTATTTAGCATAATAAAACTCCTAAAGTCTCCATTTGCTCTTGCTCTAGAACAGCTCTTCTACATTAAAATGAATGGATTGCTTCCCCCACAGATGCTGAGTGTATCTATTGTGTCTATTATTAATCTTATCTGCCAGGAAGTGTCTGCCGCAAATCATTGTATTGAAACAGGGAGAACTTCTGACATAAAACATTTCTAATAGGGGGGAAAAAAACAGAGAAAATATTGTTATTGATTGGTTTTTATAATCTGGCATATGTTCCAAAATGCTCTATATGCTAAATTGAAACCAAGAAACACTATTATAGCATGTGTAGTCAACAACACAACCCGTAAGACATAAAACTAACATAATGTAATTGCCTTTGTGCCCAGTGCATAATAAAACATACAATGAATATTTGTGTGCGCCTGGAGTCGTTTTACTGGTCTAATTTTGGCCTGTGCTGTGTTCAAGTCTCTCAGAAGGCTGTATATTCTTCTTTAAAGCAAAATGTCAAGCAGACGAGTAATCCCAGGCAGCCAGACCTTTTCATTGTAGAGTTCACAGAGGTCTGGAGGCAGTGTCCACGGTAACGGGAGGCTGAGGTAATGAGATGTTCAGAGTCCACACAAGGCCATTTACCTGCCTCCATTAAAAACAACCCCCCAGCACTACTGTGTGTGGGGTCTGCGGCCTGGAAACAATATGTGTGCCTGATTAGACTTTGAACTGTGAGAAACTAACCCTCATATTTACGTAGCAATCACTATAAATATTATGACCTTTGCTGTTTTCTTTATTTTTAAGGTTTTGTTAGACTGGACAGTATTGCGTTAAATAGGGATGTGAGAGAAAAGGACATTGGCAAGGCAAGTTTATTTGTACACAAGGCAATTCAAAGTGCTTTAAACAATAGCATAAAATTAAAATCACAAAACAGATTAAGACATACAAAATCATTATACAAATATTTTAAAAGAGAAGATTAAAAAGTGAAGATAGATAAATCAAGTGTGTCTTGACATGGTCCTTCAACCTTGTCTAAATTTTTCACATTTCTTTATCTGTTTTTACATTTCCTTCCTTTCTGTAGATGCTTTTCGTCCCACATTTCTCATTCAAAATGCCTTTTTATTTCATTAGTTTTATTTGCACTGCCTTTTTGGATAGAATGATTTTTTTCAGCATCATTTATTCTGTTTCTCAATGCCATCAGACATTAAATCCATTCACTTTCCACTCATTAATTTTATTCATAAAAATGACATTTTCTTCTCAAAAATCCTTAGCAGGACAATCTCTACTCGACTGGGATCCCATTTTGATTTTCAGATACCATTAAATAAATTATAAAATAAAATTAATCGAGATTTAATCACTCAGACTGTTTTCAAATCCTTCCTAAGAGTTTTCTATTCAGAAAAAAGCTTTTCACGGATTCATAATTTGGTTTATTTATGGCAATCCTGCCTTAGTCCTGGCTTTCTACCAATAAATGGTTTTGGCCATTCCTGACCTTTAATCTGTCCTGACTTGTCACTGCAGCGAACTGTCAAGAGCCAGATTCAAACTCAATGTTGTTTTGATTATTACACCATGTATCTTGGAAATAAAACTCTAACAATAGAAATGATGGATGGATACCTGTAGAATGTACTTTTGGCTGCAACAAAAAAAAAAAAAAAAAAAGCAATAACAAGGAGATGGATGACAGGGACGGTGCCAACTGTCAGGGACTGGCCTGAAATAACACCGGACATTGCTCTCGATTTGGACAAATGTGCTGGATATTGGGACAAATGGGAAAGAAACAAAAGGGGACATATTCCAGTCTCACTTTCTTTGGACAATTTTTTTTTTTTTTTTTGCGTTTTTGCTCTTTGTTAAAACGGAGTATAAGGGCCAACTGAAAAAAAAAAATGCGGACATTACGAGAATAAACTCACATTTCGACATTAAACTCGTAATTGTATGACTTTTTCTGGCTTCGACTTTATTCTCATACATTTACGAGATTAAAAGTCGTAATATTACGAGAATAAAGTCGTAATATTACGACTTTTAATCTCTAATATTACGAGATTAAAGTCGTAATATTACGAGAATAAAGTCGCAATATTACGCCATTAAAAGTCGTAATATTACGACTTTTAATCTCATAATATTACGAAAAGAAGCTATTTCGTCCAAATCTGTTTGGTTCTTCCGACGAAACAAACCCAAACGTCTGCATTGTCGCTTCAAAGTCCTTAAACTAATGATAATGTGGTGATGCTGTGCTAAAAGACACAGTATTTCTTCGTGTGTAAACCCTAGTTCAAAGTATAACCGCACAAAATGCTCCATATCTCCATAACACAGGTACTGGCTTCATACACATTTTCGACTGTATTCTCGTAATATTACGACTTTTAATCTCGTAATATTACAATTTTTAATCTCGTAATATTACGACTTTTTATCTCGTAATATTACGACTTTATTCTCGTAATATTACAATTTTTAATCTCGTAATATTACGACTTTATTCTCGTAATATTACGACTTTTTTTCTCGTAATATTACGACTTTATTCTCGTAAATGTATGAGAATAAAGTCGAATCCAGAAAAAGTCATACAATTACGAGTTTAATGTCGAAATTTTACGAGTTTATTCTCGTAATGTCCGCATTTTTATTTTTTTCCCCCAAATGGCCCTTATACTCCGTCGTACTTTGTGTCTCGTTCAGTTTTTCTTTGCTTTTTTCTGTGTAAAAACACTAAAAATAAATTAATGAAACGCTCATCATAATTAGATGTGGTGTAGAGTGCGAGTATCAGGTGATTTGTTGCTTACCAATTATAACACTTTTGATGCAATACCTTTGTCATTTCAGAATGTAATTTTCCAAAGAACATGAACACATTGTAAACTATAAAAGTAAGTTTGTCCAAAACCTTTATCTTATTGTAGTCCTGTTTTGCCTAATTCTTTAATCTCCGTAAAAAATAAAGCCTCTTTTCAAAAGCATTAAGGCAAGAAATATTGAAAATCTATTTGGCCTTTTCCAAATTGGTATGTTTTATTAAAGGATAAGAATTTTCTTTGACTCTGCTCATATGTGTAATAAATATAGAACATTTTAAAACGAAAGCATAAACTCAATATTCACCACCGATTTTTATTCTACAATAACAAAAAATAACAGCATTTTAATTTTGTTAGCATGCAAATAAAACTCAAAATCATATAAAACCATTCCGTTTTATACACATTTCATTATTGATTGTCTGATTTAATACTTTTGACAGCCCTAACACCTTGAAGTGTAGATAGTAGTATTTTCTATTAAAGTAATGTTACAGTATGTTTGGATTCATTTGAGGAGATATTGGAGGAAAAATCTGACATGAAGCGCGATATATTTTGCTTTTAGAATCATCTTTTACTCAATCAAACCCCATAACACAATACTCTAGAGTCTCGGTCTAATAATATTTTCAGAATCCAGGCTGCTTTTCAGTGAGTGTACCTTTCACAGCAAACCCTTGTTAATATAATCCTTCATATTCCGTCTGCTTTGAGAGTGAATAAAAAAATAAAAACTTTATCTTCAGCCTGATAACGAATCTCTCCATTGAGGTTCACTGCTGTGTTTGAACTTTTGCTTCTTAACCAGTTTGCTTATCGGTTGCCTTTAGAGACTGCCAGTTTTAATGAGATATTTTATTACATGCTTCGAAAACGCCAGAATCCCCCCTGCCGTCTGCCGCACCTGCAATATTTTCAACCATGCACTTCTAAGACTCATTTGAAAGCACTCCCCTTAGATTTAAACCCGCTATAGATTGCTGACTTCTATATTTACCGTCAAATCAACTCATCTGCGCTGTATTCAAAGCGTCACCCGGAGTCAAGACTTACATTCAAAAAGTATAGCTTCTTTTGACTCGTACTTTGGAAGATCTAGATTTGGATTTGTTTCTTTTTGCTTGGGTTTTGAAGTGAAATAACGAGGCACGTAGCGGAGCCGGGGCAGCTTTTGTTAGTCGGATGTGTCAAGTGGAATATGGAGTCAGACTATAAAAGAAGATCCAATTACATTGTTTTCCTCCCTGGGCGATATCGAGTTCGCATTGCGCCCGTCTCCGCGTGTCTTTTTTTTTTTTTGCAAGTACGACACTATAGCATTTCAACGGGAGGTGTTATGCGGGTAAACTTGCTATATTCAAATTTCCCAAGAGGGTTTTGTTATTGTACGTTTCACCTGTCACAAATTGAGCGTGTCTTTTTGTTCCGCTTGGAGATTCGGAGAGCGCCAGGCCGTCCTATTCCCAACCCAAGGGCGCACACGTCTATATAGGGATGCGCCGGGCTGCTGCAAATTCACAACAATGATTTTTTCTTTTTCGAGGAGCAGCGAGGAGGACGAAGAAACGGAAAGGAGGGGTGGCGCTGGGAGAGCTATAAGGGAGAGTCAGGGTGATGAAAAGACGTGTGGTCCACTGTGACGAATGCTCCCCTGACTGATGATTTATGATGGTCTGTGGACTGGGAGCAGAATATATTGGCTGCACTACACCAATACAAACTAGTCTGTGAGGAGAGGAGAAAAAAAAACTACTGTTGCTGCACAGGAAGAGATTCAGGGGGACTTTGGAGCAAGGATTTTTATGAAAGGAATTGGCTGTTTTGTTGAAAGCTTAGTGGTGCACACAGAAAGTCATTTCAAATCGAAGTGTTGCATTTGAGGGCTTGAAAATAGCGTTGAAAATGTAAAAAGGTGAAATTAATTTGTAATTTTTGAACATGGAAAAATAGATTGACATTTTTAAACCATGAAACTAAAAAGATCCCATACAATCCAAGGGCATTACAAATTCAACAGTTGATGAAACACTTCCTTACGTTCATTATCTATCATTATCGTTAGGTGGTCACGCTGTTTTAGAAATCAAGACATTTCGACTTCCATCCAGAACTGTTAGCGAGTCTATGCTATGCTGCTCCCACAGCTTGGAACTATGTCCAAGCTGAACTGATAATGTTTGAGCTGGTGTTGTAGAGGGGTTTTTGCTCCATTAAAAACAAAGCGTAAATCCTATGCGCTTGTGCTTTTATTTGTAGCGCTGTTTTCATCTTTTTATAATACGTCTCTTGTTTAATGTACATTATACTCTCCTGAGCTCAAATTGCTCCTAACCGAAGGGAGGAGTTTTAGCTGAAACTTGTCCTGCCCTTAAACATCAGATTGACAATGACTTTTGGGGGGAAGTCGAAATGTCTTGATTGAAACTGAAGATGAAACTGTCATGGAACACTCCTGGACGAATGAGGGATTCCATCAAATTGCCTTTAACAAATAAGTACAGTTCCATATATTTTCTCACATTATTCCACTATTCCATAAACGTCGTTGATGAGCGCTGAGCAGAGTGATTAGCCCCATTCATATGTACAGAAAAAAAGTAGATATGTGTCTTGGTTGTTGTAAATGGAATTAACATATTGTCTTACACTCCTACCTGAAAAGATTTGTGGTAACCAAACGGAATGAAGAAAAATAATTCTCAGTATCATAAGGATTCATAGTTTTTGTTGTTCTACCAGTGACTTTAAAGCAGATCTAACAGCTGAAACTATACTTTAAATAAAATGCAGAATATAGATACACAATTATATTCAGGATGGTGCTATAATTGCAACATCTTGAAAATAATGCCTTGTTTGCCAAGTTTTTCCCAGCTTGACAGGTTTGAAGTTTATAATTTGACGTGACATAAAGCTTACTTATAAAAACTGTACTGTAAACAATGATAATTTGTTTACAGTATAAAAGTATTTTTCAACCTTTTTTGAGTTGTGGCACACTTTTTTTGGCTGCAAAGACACCATGGCACGCAACAAACTTTCCCAAATCGTACCTTTTAATGTGGCATATAATGTGGAGAAGTATGTCCGTGCTACTAGTTCTTTACAGTTGGCAATAGTCATGGTTTGCTTTCTTTTTTGGTTTAGGTTCAGGGCATTCCAAAATTGTTGAGTTAAATCCATTTGTAAATCCAAACTGCCATTTTTAACAACACCTGGCAACACAATTGTCCTGTGTTTTTAATTGTCAAATAATACAACAAATAATACATTTTTATAATGTTAAATGGATGTTTAACTTGACATAAAATGATGTCCTTGCGTGTACATTTCTTCTGCATTTTGGATAGAATCTGAGTATTGATGACAGAGATGGAGGGATTCCTTTTAAGAATTCAGCTTTACTTCCTGCATATTTCAGTTTTCTTTTCTTCTGCCACCACAAATACAATCTCAGTAAATCCCAGTAATAATTAGAAAAATATGCAAACCTGTCGCATGCACTTGAATAGAGGAATTGAAGCAGAAATAATTGCTTGTATCAACAGCAAATATCAGTCCTTCTGGATACTGACAATCACATCATTTTCTTTCCCATGGTGTGTTCTTGGGCTTGTTATTTCTGTTTGACATGGTGTAGAAGCAGCACCAAACGAAATGTGGGAAAAGGAGCTGGTTTGAGTGAAACCGTCCTGAGCAGAGATTGGAGAATTCACCTTCTCTCCTGTGTTTCCAGCGCGACACGCTTCAGCAGCAGCCAGTGACACAAAGATGATGTGTGTTTGGTGACATCTCTTTTTGTCAGTGCGGCTGGGGGATTTAGTCGTTTCTGCTTAGTTCTCGTTAGAATAGGGTATATATATGTGGGGCGTGGTGGCACAGGGGGGTTAGTGCTTCAACTTTACAGTAATCAGGGCAGCGCAGGGTCTTTTTGTGTGGAGTTTGCATGTTCTCCTCGTGTCTGTGGGTCTGGGAGTGCTATGGTTTTACTACTAAAAGCGTGGGCAATAGGACCTGCAAAATAGATTCAAATACCAGCTGGACATTCCCAGTTTAAAAAAAAAAAAAAGAAATACTAGTTGTAGTTTGAAAGTATGCTCATAGTGTTAATATTGGTCGATGTTAGTCCCATATGATCTGGAAACATGTAATTTTTCATGCTGTTTTTAATATATGTATAAAGAAAAATGATATAACATGAAGACATTAAAGAGGCCGCGTTAAAGACTTTTTAAGACATATTATGCTTTAATGTTGAACAATAACATGCATGGATCATAAGTTTACGTTTTGTCCATTGTAACCCCAAACATTTATCTAAAATGGCTTAGCAAATGAAACGGGTCCATTGACTTCCTGTTTAAAACCGCAAAACGGCTAAGCTCCGCCTCTACATAGTTACATTTCACTGTAACGAGCAGCGGATTGTCATTAACATACTTTTATTTTGGAAATGTGGCAACTGACATTGTGTAACCCTGCATGTATCACTCTGAGTCATGATGTTTTTAATCATTGCAACTAAATATAGGGATGTGGGCGGGGATAGGGGGTAGGTAAAAACTGGAATTTTCTGAGTACTTGAGCCTCAGTTGTAGGAAAATGCAGGGTTAACTCAAATACGCAAGAACCAATCAAATACAACTTTGAGTAAACTAATGATGAGGAAAGAAGGTTTAACACTCTTTAAAGTGGGTTTTGCATAAATTGTCTCCGTTAATATAATTCTTCTGAAGTAATGATTTTAAATTAAAGAGTTAATTTAAAGATTGCTAAAGCCATGCTTTATACAGTGATTACTCTGCTCAAATAGATCCCTACAACCCTATAATCTGACTTCACAAGAACAAACTCATATCAACAGAAATTGCAAACAGTATCATAACATATTCACCATGTTCTCCCAGTAAGTCATTCCAAGCCTTATCCTTTCTGCTTTTTTGTGCTCAGTGTGAACTCTCCCTATGACACCATCTCAAAGCCATACCGCCCTGTAGTTAAAGCTTACTTGATCTACTTTTTACCATTTTATCTTGCTCTCCCCGTCCCCAGTGAAAACACGAATCTAATCCAGCAAATGCGGCAACAGAAAACCCAGTTGCTGCTGTTACCCCAAATGAACCAGCGATTATAAAAGAGCCGACATAATAACAAGTGTTGAATTCTAAATTGTTTGTCAAGCGAACACTTCACCTCAGGCTTCTTTAAACAAGCAGCACTGAACAAAAGCAAGGGCACCCGGCATTAGCAATCACAAACCATTGTTTAGCACGTCCAAAAGTACTTCTTAGATCATCAGTAAGTAGTACTATTATTGCCTCCAGAATTTTGACAGTTTTGCCTCATGTGTAACTGCTTTAAATAATTAATCATGTTAAATAGTGTGAAATACAATATGTGAACTGGAAAAAAATGACCATCATAAATAAGATAACAGTGAATAAATGTGCTTGAAATAAGTGGCATTTATCTTGTTTTGAGTATAGTTTGACTGTTTTAAAGCAAAATTGGCAATAGAACACGCATACAATATCCTGTTTTACTTGAAATAAGAAAAAAACAAGCATTTTATTACTTGAAATAAAAAACAAATGACGCTACTACAGTATAAATAAGAACAAAACCTATTGGCAAATCTTATTGTAGTGTCAAATACATATTCAAATCAAGATAAATGCTACTTAATTCAGTCATTTTTGACTCATGATCTTATTTACAACATATTTTTTTCCAGTGTACTTTTTAAAGGACTAATAATATGCAAAATTGACCTTTTTGATCTTTTAGCCATGTTCCGTCATCAAAAACATACCTGGAGTAGCATTTAATTTGATTCACGTTTGTTTGATGATGCTCCTTTGTAAATCCTCTCTCTCAAACACTGTGTTCTGAACTCCTTCAATGTGCGACATAGATGATGCTGACGTCATTTATCCCAGAATCTTTTGCTTGTTTTAAGTCCTTAAACTATTGCCAGACTCGCTCTGAACATTTCGTCAGATCCACTGTTTACTGCAATGCATTGTGGGTATATATTTACATGTGTGTAATTGCCTCTACAGCCAGTAGATGGAGCCACTGCTAAGTCAAAATGGCATCTCCCAACACTGAGATTAAGTTAAAATTGTCTTCGTAAAAGCATTTTATTTGTAGTTCTAAAACATAAGATGTCAAACTGAAGACATCCAAGAGCAGGTTAAAGGCCAATAACAGTATGAAAAATGCATAATGTTTTTCATTTAATGTTGAGAGGTTTCTGTTGTTGGTCACAAAAAGATAAATCTCAACTCTTTGGCCATTTGACTTTCAAAAGAAATCGCCTGTTTAAACACTTTCTTTGATCAACTAAAACTCCTTTAATAAATCAAACAAACAAAACATTTTTTCATGCGTGTTAGCAGTGGCTTTATACAGTACTACAAAGTTTGGAGAGATCGTCAGATTGGTGTTGGGCCTCAACTCTAAGATTCAACATACAACTCTCCTGTAAGATTTAAAGTAAGGTCTAACCTCAGAACATCCAGATGTATTCATTACTTGGCCACTGTAAGCAAATATTGTAATAGAATACAGTATATCGTTGAAAAGGTAGTATAAATCATTGTGAAGAAACCATGCCAGAATGTTTCAAAACAAATTTAGTTTTCACCCTGTTTAGATGTTTATGTTTGTTTATGGAAATTGTAATTAAAGTGCAGATTTTACAAATCATTCTTTTGAATGATTTGTAAAATCTACTATACCTTTGTTTAAAGCGTGGATCTGTATAAACCAGCTGAATCAAGGTAAAACACACGTCTCCACAACAGTACATCGAGTTAAATAAAGGTTAGCTCTGCACTTCACTGATTTTCTGTAATTCAGACTGAAGTGCTAATTATGTTTGTCAGATAACGCAGAGACAGACTCAAGAGGATCAGCTCCATCTCGTCAACCAAGAACCTCCGACTGAACTCCTTTAGTCAGGTTGAACTCGGTTTGTGCTCAGAGACTTTCCACTGAAGTTTTTGGTAGAAACATCCTATGACACACACCGCATTATTAGCACTATTATACTAATGATAGGAATGTTTGTATTATTGTTATATTATTATCGAGTGTCAAACATTGGTTGTTCACTTTTTTTTGCACAAATGCCAACTAGAAAAATCTGTGAAAACCAAAGTCACAGGCAGATAGCAACACTCTGTTACATCCAATCTAGTATGTCTTCTAGTAGCATAAAACCTCTTTGTATCATCTTTCACTGGACTGAACCTGCTAGAACTAAAATGAATCGGACAATTAGATTTACAAATATAGAAATGTTGTGCTTTACCTGCAGGTGAACAGGTATGGCTGGCACGGAGAAAATGTATTTCTGTCCATTAGAATCTTATTTTTGAGGAGACATTTATGGAAAAAAATGTGTGGTATTTTAACAAGAGTAGTAAGTGGTAATTGAATAAAACTCAGAATAAGTTGTTCTAGTCTAGAAGATATTCTAGTCCTAGTTTAGTGTTGGTCTAGTCTAGGTTTAGTCTCAGTTTAGACACAATTTTGAAGTGATGTGTCCAAGCAAGTACATCCTACACAAGCTATACATTGTGCAAACAGTAATTTAGACAAGTTTGTTCATATGAGACTTGTATCTAACAGGAGTAGCTGTAGAAGTTAAATGGCAAATATCTTCAACATTGAAGTGGTAGTTGTAGGAGATTATATTTTAGAATTGATTACAATTTTAATCGATATTTAATTGACACCATAATTGAATAAGTGTGTAATTATTCCTAATGCAGTTCAACTCACTCGCCCAAAACCACAACAGCAGTTTCCTTGGTGGGTGACACTGAAACAGTCATTGATCAATAACAGAAAAGCAGATTAAACAATGTTCAAATAAAATTTGCAAATGGATAACTATCCCAGAGCATCCCCATTATAATTCTAAAGTTATAAAGGGACAAGTTGTAATGCAGCAGTCTGTAAAACTGCAAATTCAATCAAAAGTTTAGGAAGATTACATTTACAAACCTCAACTTTCTATCAATTTTCCTCCACAATGTCTGACTTCTCTAAAGTGTATCATGCGTTTTACTTGTCATCTCATAAAAGTGCCTGCCTGTCTGCCTTTGACAAAACTACTATTCATAGCTGCAATTATAGCTGTAATGATGTCTTATTAAGCATAGTGAAAATCAGGCCATCATCATACGAGCTCGTCTCTTTTTGTATTCTGCGCTGGAGATAATGGTGGCGCTCTGTAATGATATGTTCAATATGAAATGTCCATATCCGCTCCTCAGCTCCTGCGTGTAGAACAGATCTATTGTACTTGAACTGTCTTCACATCACTGAAACTGATCTATGAGCCAGTCAGGAGCTGTCCACAGTGAAGTGGTGCTGAAATGGTTTCTGATGGGTTTCGGATCAGTACGAGAAGGGAACGTCTTTGTCTGTTCCTCATAAGAAGCGGTAATGGGCACAGTTCCAATCTTTTCAGTGAAGGTTGAGTGTGTTTGCAAGTTTAACTCATTAAATAGTCACCTGTTACTACATCAAAGTTTATCTAAAATTGGTTGTGTTCTAGATTTTGTTGATTTCAGATTGAGATGTACAGTTTGTTCAATACATATTTTAAGTTATGATTCACAAATGTTGAACCTTATCATTATCTGTTTAAGACTGGCATCACAAAATTGTCATATTAATTGTATGGCTGAAAATCCTATAAACTGACAACAATCACATATTTTTTGTTGAATAATGCTATTGTCATTTCACAAGGACACATTCTTCAAACATGCTTTGAGGATTGCTTTGAGGATTGTTTTGAACTATCTGTGTGTAGTTTACATCTTCTCCCTGTACTGTTTATGCATTGATTGGTTTCAGAGTGGCGAAACATTAACACCATTAACAATTCAAAACAAAACAATCTTTTGAAAGCTGAAATTCCTCAAAATGTTACCTAAAAACAGGAGGCCAAACCCATGATTAGGTTTATTCTGGAACTCGAATTGCAATATTTTTATTTGTAGCAGCACTCAACTGTTTAAGGGAAACTAAGGGCACGCTCACATCTGTCATGGTTTCAGCCCAGTTTAGTCCTGATACAGACTTGGTGTGGTCCTGCTCTGGTCCTAGTCTAGAGTGCGTTCACTCTCGTACTTATTTGGTTCTGGTTTGAGCCCAGTTCAAGTTGGATGTAGACCTGATTTAGTCCTGTTCTCGTCTCGGTTTAGCCCTGGTCTTACCTTTGTTCAGTTCAGGGTTTAGTCCCAAGTTCAGTGTGGTGTTTGTTCAAGTGTGACTGCAGCTTTTGTTTGGGTCAAGCTCTGTCAAGCTCTGGGTTTAGTCCTACTTTTGATGTGGCGTGTGTGCAACCTGTTGTAGCCCAGGTTCGTCCTGATGCTCTAGTCCTGGTTTAGGGTTGGTCTGGTCTAGGTTTAGTCTCAGTTTAGACACAATTTTGAAGCAAGTACATCCTACACAAGCTATACATTGTGGAAACAGTAATTTAGACAAGGTTGTTCATATGAGACTTGTATCTAACTGTACAATTTGCAGCAAGATTAATTTAAGTAAAACATCTTTAGCTGTTTTTCATAGAATTTATTTCTACAAATCCCTGCATTACACTAAGCTGGAGGAGCAGACTTCCAGCTCCACATTATCATTGCAAACACAGCACATAATGCACACAGTCTATGCTAATGAGGGAACAGTATGGAAACTTATTCAGAAGTAGAGCAGCACAGAAGCCTTCAGTCCTGGTGTTGAATTTGACATTTCACGGTTCGGTGCAGTGAATTTTTCTAACTCTCACCACCTGCTTTAAAGAAGTGGAGAAGAACCGACCATCACTGTCACTGGTCAAAGCTATATTTATGTAAAAACCATTGCCAGTTTCCCAGGGCTGATGGTGGGGACTCAGGCTGAGATGGAAAAGCAATTACTTGAGCAATACTCACACACTCGCCATTTTGTGTCAACAAGTTACAGTGGAGAGATTGAAGTCCTACACTGCACCACCCGCCGGGAAGTGGTTTCTTACAGAGCAAATCCATGACCTTTGAACTCCTCCAGTGTCAACACCACAGTGATCACTTAGCCATCTCTGACCTCGGTATGGGGTCAGAGACGGTGCATGCATGGCGACTTTATTTATGTTGTGTACGTTTTAGAAAGTGGCCAAATCGAAATGCTTTCAGAAACAACATCGTGGCTCATATGGGAGCAGATATTCTTCCTCCTAAAAGTGCGCTATCAAAAATAGTCATGCTGGTATTTGTTTTTGCATCATCCCACTGGACTGTTTTCTTTCTTTTCATAGCTGCACGACACAGTGGGATGGAATTTGAAAAGTTGGAAATTCATTAGAAAGTTGACTGTGGCCATAAGCAATGACCATTCACTTTTGGTTGTAAATTCCACAAACCAATGATGACCAAAAAGTGTTATTACCTAATTGTATTTAAGTAGGATACATTGTTTTATTCATAATCTTCAGCTGATGTTTTTTTTTTTTTTTTTCAATGTTTATATAACACAAACAAAACAAACAGCATGATACAGAGAGGACACACAAACACATGCGGCGCAAGACATACAAACACAATCCTAAATGCACAGTCCAGTATATTTGTCACAACACAAGTTTGTCCATTTTCAATTTCTTTCTTCTTTTTTATGTCATCTATTTGTGTCCAGTCACTGATTGTTGGTTCAGTCTGGGTCATCCATTTTTTTATGTTCTTTCCTGCTTTCAGAAGTTTGCTCCAAAGGTTTTCATTTATTGTGTTTATGGCTGGAGTTTTAAGACCCAGATACATAGTTTTAAAGGAAAATTTGTATGCATTTTTACTGCAAAAAAACCAAACAAAAATGTATATGCACTAAATGAAAGGATTTCTCTGCTGTCTGAGCTGACACTTACTGAGTACATCCGGCCAGCAGATGGCACCTAGTGCTATACACAATTTAGTTATGTTAGCACATTAAGACACAATGATTAGCTTAGTAGTAGCAGTTCTCGTGTTTAGACGGCAGAAATTCTCAGAGCAAGTCTGGCGATGATTTAAGGATTTAAAATATTCTTGGATAAGTGACGTATTTGATCTGAAAATCATCACTGATGAAGGGACTTCAGTGTTTTAGACGGTCTGAGGGGAGAGGATTTTCTAATGAACGGTGTGAATACAACTGAATGCTACTTCAGGTATGTTTTTGATGACAGAACATGGTTAAAAGCTCAATAAAGTCACTGTGACTGAATATGTGTCCTTTACCGTTAATCTTCACCATCTATTTTTATTGGTTTTGAGTCGTTAGATTAATACGTATATGCATGGCCTGTTTTAGTGACATGACATTCTTCACTGATGCAGTGAACTTGAAGCTAATAACTACATCTTTCCATAAGTACATCATCATCTGTGAAGTTTTGATCAAACAATAATCCTTGTCTTTACTGAATTCCACTCTTGTATTTGTTGCACCATGACTGCATTTGTTGCATTGTGGGATGTCTTTAGCTTGTAGCCCTAGAAAAGAAGGCGCTTGCCTCAGTTCCTTTGTCTCCCACTTGTGCCACGTGAAGAAAACCAAATCAAATGTAAAACTGTCCTTTCCATTTTCAGCTTTAACATCCATAGCGGGCAGATATCCTTGAAGTGAGTGATGAGGCTGCGGGGCGGAGGTGTTGACAGCTGATGGAGACTGAGCTGTAAGAATATCACAGTTTGAGGAGCTGCAGGAGGTTTCTATATGCGGCGTGTGCGCGCACAGAGACATGTTCCTGACAAAGTCCTGACACCAAAGTCATTACCACTGTCGGAGTGAGGCAGGGATGGTGCATAAGGACGAGGAGACTGGAACAGGCACTGCACACGTGTGGATTCACATGTGTATTAATCTCACATGGTGTCATTATTGGTTTTTTTATGCTTTCTAGTTGTGTTTGCCGCAAATTTTTAACATCATATCAAACCACACTATTTGTTTCTAAAAGATATTGCTTTGCATTGAATGTTCAAAAGTATGTGACAATAAATATGGAAACAAGCAGATGACACCACCAGCCCAAAGGTGTCATTTATAAAGTGTGCAAAATTGTTATGTACATGATTTTCAATGTTACATTTGTTTGTACACTTTACATAGAAATGAGCGGTCCAGTCCAAAAACTCAAAACTTTACATCTTGGCTCTCAAAGACGATGAAGAAGACAATATGTGCTCTGAGAGAAAAGACTTACACATTCATGCTTCTGGATATTTGTCCTTTTGGGAAGACGTTTTTTAAACAACCCCAGATTTGTGGAGAGGGACACCGCCCACAGTAATAATACATTCAATTCAATTTTCAAGATATTCTTTAATTGAAGGTTTGAATTCATTCTGTGGAACTCTCTAGGCAAATAGCACCTCCGTGGAGACAAGCAGGTGTCACCTGCCCTCCATCATCATAAAAAAAAAAACAATAATAACAGTACACTATAATCTATCACTTTGTCATTACAAATGTCAAATTAATACATATGAATTAATTAGTTTGAGGAGTATCTGTCCCCTTCACCACAAATGTTACTTTATATTAATTTACTAATGTAACTTTAGTATCATGCAACTTTTAAGATAAACAGCTTTGGATTATAAATAATTTCGAGACAATATGTGCAAGCTAAAATGCTGAAAATATCACAATTTCTTTTGGTGGCACCTAAGTAATGTTTCTGTTCATTGGTTGTATAAGTCCTCTCCCACGTTCATGGTACCTTTGAGCATCTTTGGTCTTGAGGTGGAGACCTTGACAATCACATACAATAAATTCTTACCGTGCGTTCACACTCGTTATTTGGTGCTAAATTGAGCCCATTTTAGTCCTGATGCAGACTTGGTTCAGTGCTGTCCTAATCCTTGTTTAGTGCTTAACTAGTCCAGGTTTAGTTTAGGGTTTAGTCCTGCTTTAGTCACAGTTCTGATGTAAATGTCCAAATGTGAACGCACCCATAATCTAATGTGTACCCTGACTGCACCAGTACACGGGCTAACCAACACTAATATGCTCATTAAAAAATATTGTTTTCTTGTTTTTTTTCTACACCTTCAAATATGAGTTGCAGAAAGCACATTTAGTATGCTGCATGTAACCTATACGCTGTACCATTCCCATCATGAGACTGACACTTATCTTTTGAATTAAGTCTGTGGCAGAGCTGCGATTAGGCCTGAGGGTGGGATATGGACTTTCAGAATCTCCTTCAGCCACATTGGTTCTACTGTATGTATAAATTCCTGGCTTCAAAATTGCACAGTTAATTGCAGATGCTGCCCTGTACAATAGCAATTATTTTTATCAACATTGTAATCACCCAGCAGCCGTTAGTTTCTTTCTAGTAATTAAACAGCTGTGATCAGTGCCAAAATAAGGCCTGGGTATATATTTTATGAAATTATTGATTTAGCAGTAATTATAATTGAGCTAAAGGCTTCCAGTTCTTTGGTTTGGTAGATACTTGGACTCTGATGGTTATATATTAAGGGATTTGGACACTGTTGAGTTCTGAGTTGTGCAGTTAGGCTCTTTGACAAGGACTCAATGACGACTAGGACTATACCCAAGTCCAAACCAACTTATGACTTCAGTTTAAACAGGACTCACAAGCACCAATAGTCATGGAAACTGCATGTACCACGGTTAAAGGGGCACTATGTAACTTTTCTGGTGGAGGAGTTGTCACCAGAATTTTTGCAGGATGGAATGAAAGGACACATAACATGGTTGAAAACTCAAAAAAGTCAGTATTAATACAATTATATATCATTCTTATTCTCCCACCTGGGGTTGTACTTAGCTTCATTCTTGCTTTTTTTTCTCATTATATTAACAATAATCAGCAAACAGGGACTTGTTTGAGGATCTAAGGTTATGGGGGGCTTGTTGGGGGTTAAAAGTTCAGCCTTTTAGCTTTACGAGCTTTAAAAGTAGTCAGTAAAGTCTTAAAATGAATTCTAAAACACACAGCGGGCCAGTAGAGGCGAGCTAAAACAGGTGTTGTCCGCTATTAAAACCAGTGAGAAGTGTAGCTGCTGCGTTCTGAGCCAGTGGCAGGCACGAAAGAGATTCATTAATCCTGTTTACAAGATCTTCTTAATCTGAGCCTCAAATTTCCCCGGATTGTAACGTCAAAAGTAGACATCGGGAGGACTGCTGTACTGTTTCTAAGTCCATAAATCTTTGCCAAACTGGTCCTGAGCGTTTCCACAGTCATCCCAGATACTGTAGTTTACACTCTGATTGGAGATAAATGCCAAGTGGAGTTTTCCTTGCAAAATGGATATCATTGTATGGTCAATATTTCTCTAAATTTGTGATAGTCTTTGCCCACCCACCAACGAACATTCATCACCGCTAGCTCATGTCCATTTGTCTGAATCAGAGGCAGAAAGTTGTACGGCGGCAGAATGAGGTACTTGTTATGTTTTGGGCAGCAGCGCTCGGACCACATCACATCTGTCATCAGCGATAGGCTCCGGTCCACTGTGGCCTCCTGAGTTTGGGCCTGATAGATTGGCTGTAGAGAAGTACTTTCACTGTCATATATCACAGAGCTGATGGTAAATACACGCAGGGCTGTCAGACGGGACGCTAATGTGTTTTGGAGCCACGAGCTGGAGCTGGGTGGGCTTCAAATCCTCCGCTATTAATGTTTGTGCTTTATTGATAAATTGAGATTGTAAATATGCATGCTGTGGAGGTGCGCTGCAAATTGAAAAGTGTCCGGTTGTATCATTACTTCAGCCGTCCAATCAGAGGTGGGTTGTACTCTGAAAAGTACAGTATTTTTGTAGCAGCATACCTTTACTCTTACTTGAGTAATATTTAGCTTGAAGTAACAGTGCTCTTAGTTTTATTCGGGTCTTATTTTTACTTCTACTTGAGTAAAGTAATGTTACTCTTAGCTAACTACATGTTTTGAGTACTCCAAATACCTCAGTGTGTTGAAGTGTGTTGTAAAGTAATGTTACTCTTAGCTAACTACATGTTTTAAGTACTCCAAATACCTCAGTGTGTTGTCCCATGTGCATATTGATGTTAAATTGTATGTGTCTGGATGGAAATTTCTCATCTGCGTTTGACCCATCCATCAGCCAGCGCCGCTCTGGCCGGCCTGTCAGGAGAAGTTGATGACCACAGTTCGGCGTCTCACCTTCCACCAGGATCGTGTCAGAGCAGGACGTGGCAGGAGGATGGTCCGCATAATTTCAAGCTGATGGGGTGGACAAGGAAAACTGGAGAGAGAACATATAAACTCAACCCAGAATGACCCCACTCTGTCCAAGAAGCAAACCCAGGCCCTTCTTACTCAAGCGAGATTGCTAGTAGCCAATCATAGCAAGTGGAATTCCAGCTTCTATTATTACTACTGTATATATATTGACCATTGAAAACTATGAACATCCCTCAATAGCTGCAGTGTTATAGATGATATAACCATCAAAAGTGTGAATAATTAGTTTTCACAATTGAAGAGAAGGGACTAGCCAAAAGGAATGGTGTTCTGCGTGAAAAAGTATCGCTTCAAGTCTTGGCATTTAAAGTCAGTCTAAAATCCAATTTCTCGAGGACATCCTCCAACACCTGACGGGAAGTGACATTTAATAAGCTAAATTAATGAAACTGATTTGTACTCTCCGAACAAGTTTTCATGCTTTTAATTGTCTCTCCTCTTGTATTTGCCACGAGCTCTGATACAGCTGCCGCACATTCTTAACTGAAGGGGGAAAACAGTTTGCAAATTAGTTGTTTTTAATCAGAACTAATTGGCGAACCAAAGGCGGAATTTGGTATGTTGTAATAGAGGTGTGTTGTCGCAGAGTGGATAACCCTCTACCTCCTTACCTTGCACATCAATTAGCAAAATAAGCCTTAAGCACTGATTTTCTTGGCTCTCATTCATTTTGTAAAATTAGACATGGACAATAAGTGAATCTCTTGGTACTCTTGACCATTAACCCAGCGACATCTTTAAAGGACACGTATTATGCATGATTTGTGTTGCTATTGACCTTTAAATATGCCTTTACTTTTGAATCTCACGTTTTGAAACTAAAACTAATGTATGTTTTGACAAGCACACATTACTTTCTACCAGACAGGCGTTCCCTCATCAGGATTTGTATTAGCGCTCCATCTATTGGCAGCAGAGGGAATTACAATGGCAAAATAAGCAAAAGCTAGACATGCTAATATAAACATGCAGTTGTAATGATCGTGACGAGAACGAGAAAGTGATGATTTATGGACTCAAAACAGCACAGAAAGTGTCGGGATTTCTACCTTTGACAAAGGAAGAGCACCTCATGAACAGGATTACTAAAAACAAGCGTGAATTAAACTAAATACAACGCCAACTTTGATGATGGAGCAATGTTATAACGTGGTTAAAAGCTCAAAAAAGTCAATTCTGCAAAGCATGTGTCCTTTTAAATGGATCCTGGGTGTTGAACTGTGCCGAAAAGTAGAATGGGTCAAATGCAAAATACAAATTTCCATACAAGGACTATTAAGTACCTCATCATTGACTTAAATGTCTGCCCAACTGTATTAATATTCACTGCAGCCTCTCACAACCCTGCACCGCCGTAATAACCAAAAGATGTGGAATTAATGCATTTTAAAAGTGTTGTGCGCTAACCTCTTTTTGAAGGACGTACCGTTTTGCTCCACTGGTCACCGTGACAACCACCATACGCTCATGTGGGATTGTGGGTAATTGACTTCAAGAGGCCACCTAATTTTAATTAGTCCAGCATTCAGCTACAAACCACTATATACTGGACAGCACCGAGGTTTAGGTATTCATTAAAGCTATAGGTAAATCAACAAGGCATTTCTTTCCGTGGCTGTAATTGTTATTAATTGTACAAGTTCATAAAATGATCTTGACTTAATTGTAATGTAGGTGATGAAGGAAAACTTTCTACTGCTGATTACAGTTTTGCCTGAGAGAAATTGGTTCACTTTGTCGGAGTATAGAGTCTCCTTGCCTGAGTTGCTTCCAATGTAAAATGTGCTCTTTATTGCATCCATTTAATTCCCAGGATCATAAGCTTTAATAGGCACTCGTGTCCCAAATATTATTTCACACTTTGTTACTGTGGAGTAGACGGCAAGTGCTCGTTTTAGCAGAGGATTTAGGTCTGCGCGTTTTTCATAAATGAGTTGAACTTTTTGGAGGCTTCTACATCTACAGACGATCGAAGGCAGATTAAAGTTTATATTGAATTTTTGTTTTGCTGGGCTTTGCTAAATAAATATAGTGAGTTTCCAGTATCAGAGGTTGGATGTCGGAGTTCATAGGTCAAAATAGTCTCATACAAAAAAAGAAGAAGAAGAAATGGAAGCACTCACCCATTCACACACACATTCAGATGTAACAGTTGACATTTCAATAATCTATACATCCAAAAATCGTACCATGATCACATTTTTGGTAACATAACGACTAAGATCTCTGTATTCAAAGTGACACCCTTAAACACTTCCACAAATGTAAGTGTGATATTAACTGATTATCATGTTTCCTTTTGCTTGACAATTGACAATGGAGTTTAGAGGACGAAAGTTATGTTACGTCTTGTTCTGTAAATTCAGCCCACGTAATAACAGGCCGATTGAAATGCATCTGCGGACGTCATAGAGAACCTGACATAAAGCCTGTTAATGAGGCTCCGCGTTTTAATTGATCTCTCGCGCTGCAACACGTGATCGTCACCTCCGCTGCTTGACTCGCGTGGGCGCCTTTTTACGCAGTCCATCATCGTCGTGCGTTTGGAGCAGCCGACGCCAGCCCCTCACTCTCTCTCTCTCCCCGCTCTCCCCTCCCTCCCTCTCCCTCCTCTCTCTCTCTCTCTCTTCTTTCGCTTTCACCAAAAACCCTCTTCTTGTTTTCCCTCTGTAGCAGCAGCGCGCCCCTTTGCCTTTCACTCCTCGCGTCACTTCGCACCTTGGCATTTCAAAGCTCCTGGACAGAGCGCGTATTTGCACGTCCGTTTGCATCCCCCCCTTCCTGCGTGTCCGGGGTAGACCGCCGCCGTATCCACATATCCATCCCCAAAGCTGCGGGCTACGCAAAGGGAAAATGACCACAGCGAAGGAGAGCAACGCGCCGTCGAAAACGGCTCAGCAACAAGAGCAGGTACGGAGCGGATCGCGAGTTTCACATCGTCGCTGCGTGGGTTTGCGCGGACTTTACGCGTTGGGGTTGCGTCGCGGGGGAGACGTTTGGAGTCGCCTATTGACCCAAAGTACAAGGCTTGTTTGTGGTGTTTTTACGCAGTGATTTTACCGGGTCATTTAGCGTCTAGTTGTGAAAGTGCAGCCCAAATAAACGCCACAGAACTTGTCTTGAATGTGCCGTGTCCTATAACCTTCTCCTAAATGACATTGAGCTGTGATTGTCCCGTTTGGATCGTTGTGGCAAAGCGGAGACACTGTTGCGTCCGTGTCTGCTGCAGGGCGCTTCTGTTGCTTCATTGCTCGCTCATGTTGCACAGACATCTGTTGACCACCTCCACAGAGGCTGGGGACATGACTGTTAATGAATAGGCACCACGCTTGATTGGCAATGTGGGCTGTTTCTGATTCTGCACCAAGTATTCAAACCTGGCGTTTACGCTCAACATCCTGCGTCTAGTTTTGGTCGTGCAGCTTGTGTTTTTGTGGCATGGATGTGAAATGATTGTGAATGGACTGTTGTTTAGTGGAAAATATGTTTAAGATGTGTCATGACTCACGCTGCAAAAAGCAATTCTTTTCACGCTCTCCTAAGTCTCTGGTTAATTCAAAACGAATCCATTTTTTTGTGTGTGTTTGTTTTTTGGTTATGACCTTGCTTAACAAAGTTGATGACATAAATTCAGATTATAACTGATATATATTTGTCACAAATTATGGAGGAAAATAATGTTTACAGTAAATTATAGTGTTATTGTTAACTATTATTTATTTGTTAAATTGTGTTAGTGGTTGTAACCTGCCATTGTGTCATAGTAAAAATAATGCACTACACCTTTTACACTTTGAAGTCCCGTTAAAATTGTGTGCATTATTGATTGACTCTGCTCTCCGAGGTAGTAGCTACTTGTGCTGCCACAGCTCCCCTGGGGTCGACTGATGGAAGGGACTACTTTTGTTTGTGTTTGTTAAGACACAATGGGTATGATGTTTGTTTTTTACCTCAACATGTTTTGACAAACAGCTGGTACTTTCTCAGAAACATCTGTATTAAAAAAGAGACATAATGAATTTAATTAATGATGAAAAGTGAGGCTGCAAATATGCACTATTACCCACCACTCACTCCACACTCATACACAGGGAAGTTTTTCCCACTTGGTCAATTGTCCCTCATAAAACCCCTAGTTAGCTCCATAGCTATAGACTTGATCAGCTGCATCTCTTACAAGAAGGAGAATGGGATGATGATAAGATGATAAGAAATGTCAAAGTGGTTCTCAAGCTTTCACACCAAGTACCATCTACAGAAATGTTCAGCTCTCTGTGTACCACAAGATCAAAACCAGCTCTGAAGCAGAAATATACCTAGTCTAAACCAGTTTAAAGAGCTACACCGTGACTTGAATGTTATAAACTTGTACCAAAAGTAGGAGAAATGTTTTAATAAAATGCACTCTAAATCACAGAACCTTGCGTACTTTAATTCTGACCCACGGGAAGCTTACCTACCACAGTTAGAGAAACACTGGTCTGTAACTTTTACTAGAAGCTTTTTGTGTGGTGACTGATAACGTTATGCAGCCCATTTTCTCTCTATCATTTCATATATTGCATTATTCTTGCTCGTCCTCCCAAGATATTACTGAGACCCCTCTATACTAAATTATCTAGGAGCGGCTTCAGTATGACCACATTTCACTCTCTCCTGTCACTTCCATTGCAGTTTTACTCTGTCACAGTAAGTCCGTGGACATAACCTATTACTGGGTCTGAGAGCTCTGCAGTCATTTCCGAGGCAGTGGAAAATGTTCTTGTAACTGCAGCGGTCACGCTCTCCTCCAGCTGTGAGGCCAGATACTCTCTGTCACCTGCTTCTGGAGGTCAAAAGTTGGACCCTCCCCTTGAACTGTACGTTCAGAAAAACTGAGCAAGCTTTTTGGTATGCCATACGTCCTGTAGAGGTGTGCTTTATGGACCTATGGTTCCATAAATAATAGATGGAAACATATTTGTTTATTCATTGTATGCATCTTTTCTTCAGAATCAGAATCAGAAGCGGTTTATTGCCATTGTCAGTGAATTCACAAACATAGGAACTTGCTTCGGCGTAGGTGCAACATACAGCAATGAGTAAAATATAAAAAATATATAAAAAGGCATGCATAAAAATTAAGAATAAAATAGACTAAGATAGACTATATACAGAATGTACAGTTGGCAGACAGTGCCATGTGCAAATGTGTAGTGCAAATAGATTGTTCTTATATAATATATTGTTAAAGTGGCAGGTGTTATAAAGTGTTCATGAGTCCAACGGCAGAGGGAAAGAAACTGTTCTTGTGGCGGAAGGTTCTGGTCCGGATGGCCCGTAGCCTCCTGCCCGAGGGGAGTGGCTCAAATAGTCCGTGTCCAGGGTGAGAAGGGTCAGCTGTGATCCGACCTGCTCGTCCCCGAGTCCTGGAGACGTACAGGTCCTGGACAGATGGAAGGCTGCAGCCGATCACCTTCTTTGCACCAGAGCAGGGAACAACATTGAGCTGTAGGGTTGAATAAGTAACTTATGGCTCGTAACTGAACAATGTTCATTTTGTCTTTTTTTAAAAACCTTAAGATTAGGGCCTATTTTTTCCTAAAACGCCTGAATAAAATGACAGTTCCTGAACCCTGTGGAGCATAAACAAATGTCTGGACTCTTTGTGAAGCTGAGACTGTACTTTTGGGTTTTAATGTCTGATTTACTCTATTATAATGGTAACATGCTCTGCACAGAGGAATATCAGCTTTTAAATCCTGCATTGATTTTCTATTACAAAAGTTGGAGGATGGACTGATTGACACTGGTTTCAACAATTCCTTTTTCAAAGCTTAAGCTAAGTTAACTAAAAACTAGTTTGAGGCACTTTTAATTAAATAAAAAAGAATAAACTGACCCTGATTCATCCCAGAATGGTCTATTTGACTGAAAATAAGACAGTTACAGCTTTCTTTTCATGTTTAACATGTCCATCAGCGTCATAGTTTTCTTTTATTAGATGGTGGACAAAAAATAAATAAAGTACAAAAATGGCCCACCCAAGGACCCACTGCTTCTTGTTTAATATTCACAAACTTTGCGATTCTACAACTCATTATTAACTCATTATTAAGTGTGTCACTGAGCGATTTATTTATTGCTGCAGGTCATGTTTTCTACAATAGTTTATTTACTGCACAAAAGGATTTATGGCATTGTCCTGCTTTAAGGTTGTTGTGCCTGAAGCATAAAGTCATTTCAATATTATTGCTTATAGCAGTGTGTCAGGCTTTGTTATCCTGACAGTTGGTGTGAATGAAACATCTTGGTTTGATTAAACAGTGATTGGAGATTGTAATGTTTTGCAAAAAGGCCAGCAGCAGAAAATCTATTCTTGCAAGGCCAAAGAGACAGCGTTGTATGTCCTTTGTTGAGATCATTTCTATGTGCAGTATCATGAATTTCAACTGAGGTGACTAGGGCTAGAGCTGCACAATCAGAACAAAATCACAATTTGAATGGCCATAAATAGCAAAGACAATGAATTAATTAACAACATTCCCTCTGTAAACAACAAAATATCTTGTCTTAATATGTATAAATCCTGCTAATTGTAGACCTCTACAAACATGAACCATCTACGAACATGAAATGAGTGTGATTCTTATTAAGCAGTTCATAATTCTGTCTGAATGTGAACTTGAATATATTTCCACTAAACATAAATTTCAAATTTAATCGCATAAGCTTTTAGTGTGAAGCTGTATTAATATTAATTACATACAGCTATTGTTCTATTTTTCAAATAAATAGTTTTTAACTACAACAGAAATAGATCAAATTACATTTTGTTCATTGTAAACTGCAATAAAGCTCTAAAGTGGCTTAGTAACAGAAACAGGTCCATTGACTTCCTGTTGAAAACTGCAGAACTGATAATCTTCTTGGTGACATTTCATCATAACAAGCAGCAGATTGTCAATTACCTGTTGCAAGTGCAAGAGCCCTCCATATATCACCCGGCGTCTTAGTTGTGATACACACAAGCACAAGGATGTGGGCGGGGATTGGGGGTGGGACTCAGTTGCAGAGTATTCAAATCAATACAATTTTGAGTAACTAATGATGATGAAGCACTTTTGTAATAAGGTTAAATATAATATATCACCATTAAGGAAATGCGAAGGTGCTGGACCGGGGTTTCCCCTCTCATCCATGCCTTGAAATATTGTATTGGAATTAATGTTGCAAATTTATGCCTGGATTGCATTACACCAAGTGAAATAAAATACAGCCATTATATTATTATACATTACATGTACACATCCATAATCAGCAGGTGATGTAGATATGTCACTCTCCGTCTGTGTGAGCAGAAACATTGTACGATATACAGCGACGTGAGCCCCAGTGCAATAAAGACTAGAATTACTGCCATTTTAAAATAAAGGATGGTGTCGGCGTGATATTATGGATGATTAAAACAAGAGATATTGGTAGATTTTCCCTTTGGGATTTATACAACCTCACAAAACTGGTCCTATTTTGCCATGGTAATAAATTTGTTACTACAACACATTCTAGACACATCACACATTGGCACATATATCTTCTTCATAATCTCCATCATAGCCCTCTCTATGAATCTTTCTACATTTTTTTCCAACTAAACCCTTTTCGCTTTCTCACAAATGTTTTCGTTTCTACCTTCGACAGCCTGACGGAGGTGACGCCGGTGTAAATAATAAATTTTACCTGTCATCTCTGTGGGTTTTGCTGAAGTGTCACGCTCCAGCAAAGTGAAAAATTGCCTGTAGCATATTACATTGTAAAAATCTGCAGCTATGTAACACGCCTGGCCTGCCTCGCACACACACAAACACACACACACACACACACAAGCACACACACACAAACACACACAAACACACACAGACGTAAAGCGCGAGAGTGATTACGAAGGTCCTGCTGTGGCCGCTCTTGATTGATGGTAGCGCTAGCAGGGGTCTTGTGGTCCTGAGATTAGAGGTTAGCGTGGTGCAGATAGCGGCTAAGGCTAACAGCTAACAGGAGTAATCAGGATTGCACGCGCACCAGTGGGACCGCAACACCACTAACCCTCATTACTGCAGTGTCCAGGGGTTCGGGAGTGGAGAGAAACGCACCTTCACAGCCAGCGCCAGATCGACTCACGAGGACGCGCAGAATTGTCAATTAACGCGAGGCGAGATAGAGTAATTAGTGCATACTCGTGTTGGAAAGTGGTGACTTTAAATTGGCCCGAGTGAATGGATGTGAGAGTGAATGGTGTGTGTAAGTATGTTCTATGTAATAAATGTCTCATTGTTCCTAGATCACCCTGATGTTGTCTCTAAATATCTGCAACTTAAGACGAGACGTACAGGAAAAAACTCTTATTTTTGGTCAGTTTTGATCTTTGGAAACAACAACATTGTCCAATTGGAACCTAAATATGCTTTATTAATTAATTTAATCAACTTGCACCTGTAGATTAATTTGTTATATTGCATTTTTCTTTCGTCGGAACATAAACAGCAGCCCTTAAAGTAGAACATACATGCATCAAATCTTGTACATCGCCAGATTTTGAGAGATCGTACGGAAGGATTTGTTGATATTAAAGCGAAATGAATCCAAATAGAATTGAAATCGCAATTTGAACGGACACAATTAGCAAAACACAAAGGCTGCAATTTTGTTAGTGCAATCATTTACTCCACAAACAACATATTTTATTCTGCATAAAAACGGAAAACCCTGTAGTTAAGATTTATTAAAATGTTCAGAAACCAGTGGCAAAAAGCAACAAAAGTGCAGCTAAAAGTGACAAAAACGTGACAAAATGCGACAAAAACGTGTAGTCTGTCAGTTTATATTTCAGTCTTTTGTCAATTCTCCTGGTTGTTTAAAATGTCAACTTTGAACAGAATCCTATTATTAAGACTAAGTCAGAAAAATTAAGTCAGAAAAATCAGAATTAGAATTTTTTTCTGAATTGGGCCGCTCTAGTTGATCTAATTCTAAGCCTGTTTTCAGTAAGCTCTAGTTTTCTCAGATACTAAATAAGATATCCAAATTCCCTCTGTAATATTTGTTGTAAACACATTTAAACCTGCTCTATACATTTTCTGATTTATATGTCCCACTTACAGTCTTTTATTTTGTAAACATTACATGATGAAACTCTTGTAATGCATGTTTTCCTTCCACTGCAAATGAATTACAGGAGACGTTTCAAATTGATATTTCTAAATGTAAAAGGTTTCCCCATTCAACTGCAGCATCTCGCGTTAACAATATGATCTATTTTTAATCCCTGCATGCTGTTATCTGTTCTACTGAATGCCCTTGTAATTACAGGGACCAATATAGGAATAGACCATTGTTTTGTGCATTAGAGATTTCTAAAATAACTGCAGCCACTCCAGGTCCATTTACTCCTCTATGTAACCTAATAACTCTATTTTTTGGGAAATTGGATAAGACTCAAGCAGATCCAGATTAAATGCCATGGATAGTTTTGTTATACCCTTCTCAAACTGGAGATTGTGGGCTTAATATATCAAATAAACCTAAATCAATGAAACCTGAATCAATATGCAAGCTTTAGACGCCATCATAGAAATCCCCAAAGATGGACAACAATACTAGACAAGTTTGATTGTGGAAAACTGACTTTGGCGGTTCATTTACATATTGTGGCCTTTCAAACGAGTCTTTCCATATTTTTTGTATATTACATAGATTCAGCTTATGTTTAACCGTCTTCCGTCACCATCTTCTGCGATTTACTGCTTCTTTGCATTCACCGAAGCCTCTGCAGGAGACGCACGCCGAAAGCCAGTTGAAAAGCAAGGTTTGGTCCATTACTGCTATGAATTTGTAATGAATCTAGCGTTGGCAGGACGAGGCGGTTTGTCAAACAGCTGAAAGGCGCACATGCTGCTGCTGCTGGTGCTCCTGGTGGAGGGAACTGGCACCACGCGGCCCAGAAATGAGTCAAGCCGGAGTCAAAGCATGGCACGGACGGCAGGCATCATCAGTGTCTGTTTACAGGCTGCAAATCAATGGCTTTTGCACACATTCTGTCATTATGTTCTTGTATTTCACGGTCATTGGCAGCAGATAGAGACGCGGGTGTTACTGTGGGAGCCAGGGTTGTGACTCCGCAGAGTAAAGAGGTGTTATATTGGTGTAAAGCAGAGCCAAGAGGTAATGACGGAATGATTTGAAGCTTGTTTTCCTCTGAGTGAAGCAGCGTTTATTGTTGTCATGATACTAACATTTCAAAACGGATCTAAGGGAAAAGGCTTGATACAATAGAATAGGGCTGGGCGATATGGCAAAAAAATATTATCACGATTTTCTTGGGGCCAGATCATGATTTTGCTTTTATCACAATTCATGTTCACTTTGTATTTTTTGTATTGCCTTTAATAGAGCTGCGCAATTTAGGACAAATATGTAATTGTGATTTTTCTGACCAGTGCGATTGTGATTTGCGATTTATATTTTAATAATAGGATTCTGTTCTTTTCACCTTTTAAACACAATTTTGTCACTTTTAGTCACATTTTAATCACGTTCAGTTGTGTTTGACATATTTAAACGTGCCTTTGTCACTTTTAGTCGAGTTTTGGTGCTCTTGAACGCATTTTTATCGCTTTTGGTCGCACTTTTGTCCCTTGTTTGTACAAATTCAAACTGCAGTGTTTGTGTTGTGTTTTTTGTTCAAATCAAAGCAAGACATTTTGTTGTTTGTTCTAGCCTTTGCTATTTGCTAATTGCGTCCATTAAAATTGTGATTTTTCTGTCGATTTGGTTTAATTGTGTCAATCACGATATGACGATTTCACAAAAATTGCAGATTGTCACAGGGACAAGCTCACGATTCGATTTTTATCACCGTATCGCCCAGCCCTACAGTAGAATTTAATTTTCAGCTTAAAATTATATATTACTATTACCAACAGTGGTCTGATATATATTGATCACAACTATTGTAAAACTCAGGAAAGCTCAAACCTTTCAATCTACATTTGTCACTAGTTTTACATTTACTACTGCGTATTGATTTTCTTTTTTAGGACAGCCCTGTTGCATTAAAATAACATGCTTTTAAAATAAATTCAAAACTTTGCGTGTCTACATCTAGCAACTATACAGTACTTTTTTTATTGAAAATGCTTGGAAGGATGTCAAATGCACATACAGGAAATCTTAAAAATATAAATGTATCTAAATATTATATGCTGGATGCTCTCAGTACGTTTGGAGCTATTTCAATATGGATAATCAATGGATTATGAGTATTTGAACAGTAGATTCCATAAATTATTACACATTTGCATTACTGCCTGATTTTCAACCAGTGTGCTGAGGAACATGAGTGTGCCTTGAGGTTTTGCATTTTAAATTCACTCATATTTACATATTTATTTAATGAAATCATTTATCATTCTGGAGAGACCTAAGCAAACTTATGAACCCGAGAAATAAACACAGCAACCATTGCCAAATCCAAAAAAGGTTGAGAAACACTGCGTTACTGGATAAAATTTTAACTTTCAAGTCCTTTGTTTTCTTTTAAGAGACAAACTAGAGCTCCATGATTTTGGAGAAATATTTAATTGCAATTCTTCTGACCAATATTGTGATTGTATATGTGGTTCATGTTTTAATAATGGGAGTCTGTTCAAAGTTCACATTTTAAACCCAACCAGGAGAATTGACAAAAAGAGAAACAAACAAATGTAAAAAATAAATGAATAAAATATACAAAAATAAGTAAATGTTTTTGTCGCTTTTTGCCACATTGTTGGCGCTTTTTTGTTGCTTTTAGTGTTTTTTGTTTCTTCTTTCTTTGAGTTGTTTTTTGCGTGCTTGTGTTGTTTTTGATGCTTTGTCTTGTTTTTCAGTTTTATTGGCGTTTTGTAATGTTTTTGTTGCATTTTTGTTGCTTCTAGTCACAGCGTTAACAGTTTTTATACAGAATGAAACAGGGTATTTTTGTGTAGGAAAATGTAGCACTTCAAAACTCCATACACTTTGCGATTTCAATTTGATTTTGATTAATTGTGCAGCCCTACAAAGCACAAGCTATGTTTATCCCACAACTGGTTTTCCATAGCTCACTTATTAAAGGAGAAATGCATGCTGGTCCGGTCCATACTCACCAGGAGGCTCAGGCCTAGTTAGCCGCAATTATATGTGATTTGTACATCATGTTTTCTCTGGTAATCTTCCAAAGAAACGGCACATGTTTTTAATCAGATGTTTTGTTTTGTTGCTGTAGCACCTCTGTGTTTAGTGCTTAATCAGTCGTTAATTACAGAAACACATCACACGCAGGAATGAAAAAGTATTGTCAATGGGGCACCTGCTGCTACTGCTGCATTTGTAAAGTTCATAGATAAAGCCACTACAGAATTAGTAAACGTAAACTTTCTAGGTTTGATAAGACTTTGAATGGTTAATCTCACAGGTTTTACAAAGACTGAACCTAAATCCACCATCTTTTAACTGTTCATTTCACGTTTAAAGGTAAAAATGCTGAACAAAACGAGAACTAACCCCAACAGTTCAAAAAATAGTGTTTGAAAGACTCTACTTTGGCTGGTTTTCTTTCTTTGACTAGCTAGACATCTTTGATCCTGCATTTGTTTGAAATTATTGTTACTACTGCTATCCACAAGTACTATAATAACAATTTAAAACACCTTCTATAACGTTAAGTTCTATTACCTTTGCCACTGAGATCAAACTATTGTCATTTTTGCATTCTAGTGTAAGAAATAACGCACCAAACCTCACATTACTGCAGAGGTTCATTTCAAATTGATTGGTAATTGTTGTCCAACCACTTCAGTGATGTGAATATACAATAGGTGTGTAATATTGTTGCTTTTTATATGCAAATGAGGCGCCAGGACCAAGGTCGCCTGTTGGGGAACGTATAATTAAGACAAGGCAGCCACATATTAAAATTTCATACATGGTTAAGACTGGTCTTTGCTGTGAGTGGTTCATGAACTAGAAAAATGCATTAACAATGATCTCTGCGTAAGCAAACGGCATTGTAATTCACATTGACTTGTGGTTTAATTGATTTCTTGTACGCACATCTCCAAAGGGACAGACCATCCTCTAGTATTAGACTTTGTAAAGCGACTCCTGGTTCGTTTTGAGGTTGACGTGATGACGTTTAGAGACAGATCACTCAGGCTCCCAGTTCAATCCAAGAGTAGAAATGTATGGACTTTGTATTGCTCAGGCAGAAAGATGATGTTAATTCTTGGTTTAGAGGGTTCACTTCTTTGTGTCTTTTTATGCCAGATGAACTGCTGAGGCGGTCGTGCGGCTTGTGGTTGCAAATCGTATTAATTAGGGATGTCGAAAGTATCCAAAATCAGATACTAAGCGATTCTCAAACTAGAATTTCATTTGAGCAAGTATCGATACTAGAATAAGCTCTTTTACAGGACACAATGTGACCTTTCATGTACAGTTTTAGAATGATCTTGAGCTTTATTAGAACTCACTGTCTATTGAATTGTGTTGAAAATGTCAATATATTGTCTAAAACCTTGATGTTAAAAAAGCATTTGTAATTATCCTTGTGTTATCAAAATGGATATGGAGAATGAAGTATGCTTCTTGGTATCGAATCGAGGGTGAAATTTTAATTTTGTTAAACTTGCACTAATACACTCGGATTACACAACTGGATCTAATTGATTTACAGTAGTACTAGCGTTGATCGTTTTTAGAGGTTGTAGTTGTTTGAGTTGTCAAAAAAAAATCAATACCCAGATACTAAAATATTCTAAATCGGCCCAAAAATACTGGGCTTATTGGCTATTGCTTTCTCTGGATTCTAAACCGTTGATATTGGTCATTAAAAAACCCAAAAAGGAACATAACGTTGGATCTATAGTCGAGTATCAAGCCACAAATCACAATAATGATACTAATATTGATAATATTGAGCACTCACAAGGATTTTATGACAAGTGTTTGACAGAAGACTGAAATATGAAGTGTTAAACTAATGCAAGAAGCCCGTGCATTTCAGAACATGTTTGAGGAAGTCAAAACTACAACTTTTATACACGATAAGACAAAAGACCGGATACTTTGTTGTCTACTGTCTTTGATCTACAAATTGTGACCATTAAATTGTGATACACCTTGCAGTCAGAGTACACTTCCCCATGTTGATAAATCATTAAATCATCGCTCTGTTATGAAGCTCCATATGCCGCAAACCCTCCTTCCATTTCACCATTTGTCAGTCTAACCGTTCACTTGTTATGGCACATGCAAACTAAATCTCTGCTTCTGTAAAGTTGTGTATAGAGGAAGTGTGAGCAGCAGCCCAGTGCAGACCCTCTCAGGAGACATGCTTCTTATGCATGAGCTCCTGCACTCACCTTGTACCATCCACTCGCTGCATAAATCTGGATGTTTTGGTTTCTCCTGCCCAGCTCCAGTGCAGTCTTGTATTTTAATGAACTTATTAACATTTTTAGGCTCTCAACTGCTACTGTTACTACTGCTTTTACTAATACTGCTTCTACTACTACCATTAGATCTACCTTAAATGACAGATAGAACTGATAGAACTGGGCATCACTGTCCTCACATGGCTCATGATACAATAATGTCACCACTTTGCGATACATGTGATAATCCATGAATTGCATGTTATATTGATATTTCTAATGATCCCAATACATTTTCAAGTTTTTCTTTGTTAGACAACTACCTGCCAACCCATTTTAATCATCAAAACTGTGCATATCAAATGTATTGCATGAACAAGTAATTGTAGCACAGTGACAAAAGAATCAAGTAAAACATACAGCAAACTCATTGTACCACAGTTTATTGATAGAGCAGCCCCTTATATTGAGACTGAGTAACACAATTTAATATCACAGTTAATTATATATTTTGACATTTTAGCACATGCCCAACTGATACAAATACTGCCACTTCAATTACTATTATTATTTATACTTCTAGTATTCTTCTCATAATGGCACTTTGAAATGTCTATATGGCTGCTACTCTCTGTATTATTTTATAACTTCTACTTCTTGCCAATAAAAAATAAACTAATTAATAAGTGAAAGAAAGTTTTATGAGGCCTGGAAGTTTGTTTTCTTATACAAGTGACTGTTTCGTCAGATTGAGAAGCAAACAGCCTTGGCAAAATGATCCCTGAGTCAATATGACGTTTTGGTTCAATAAACTGTCACACTGTGATTCAGTAATTCTCTCACACACATTTCCCACACTTTTGTCTCGTTGGACAGAATCTGTCATGCTGTAAGTGAGCAGGTGGTGAATCTGAAAACGGACAGAACTAGGTATACATTTCTTGATTGAAAATTGGCTTAAAAATTCAAATTTCACCAATTTTTTTAAACCTAAAACTTGAATTTGATATCAACAAGATTATAACGTTTGGTGACTGTAGGTGCATCTTCGTGTGAACTTTATGTCTCTGTGGGAGAAAACTGCCTTTTAAGAAAATGGCCTTTGAAATTACAATGTGTCACAGAAATCCACAGAAGTGGATTAAATTAAATAATAAAACATCTTTTGGAAGCAGCCTGGACACGTTTGTTGTTTCCACATGAAATCTTATACGTTGAGAGAGAAAACTGACCAAAAAACAAAATAAATGGAAAAAAAAGTTTTTTGCCTGTAATGTTATGCCTTGAATTAACATTGTATGCTATAGTCCTGTTGTCATTTCTATAATCCTTTTACTTTAGTGTAAATGTCTTTGTAATTTAGATTTCTCCTGATTGTGTGCTGCAGTCCACTTGGCCCAGGACTTCCAATCTCAATGGGGTTTTAACCTGGTTAAATAAAGCTTAATAAACATTAACAAATAATAAGTTGTGTGAATTTTCAGAAGCAGTTAGTTAGTAATATGAGTCTACATGAAATGTGATAAAATTGAAGTTGGTGATCTAGGCTGGTAAAAACCATAATACACATTTTCAAATCAGTCAGACCTAGAAAATCTACTAACTTCTTTGTTGCTGCTCCTTCCATACAGAACCTCTACTTTTATACTCTTCTTTTGCCACTGTTAAACTTTAGGCGACCGTAAAAAGTAACAACTCATTTTTATCACGCAAACTCCTCAAGCATTTCTCCTTTCTGCATCCAATAGTCTTCTCTAGATAAGCTGCAATGGTTTAAAGAAGGTTTTGGGGGGAAAAGCAAAGAATGACAAGATAATTCACTTTGAAAATGCAAATAGATAATAGTGCAATTCTTGGCGGGTGCTGAGTGCCCTTGACTGATAAGAGGCAATGGAAGATAGATTTGGGATGGGACAGGCCTAATGGGGATGCCAGAGTTCACGCTGGGGGCAATTATGAACAATTGAGTGGTGCTGCGTGTGTGAAGCGTAGATTAGAGGAGAGATTGAACAGGCAGCAACCGCAAAGATTCATCGTGATTGTTGTCATGATTTGAATGTTCGTGGTACAAATGGCTTTTCCCGGCAGGAGGGAGGGAGCGAGGGTGGGTGGCTCTAATATGGCAATAAATATTCAGAGCTTGGAGCAACGGTCAAACTAAATGCCAGAGCAGTCCTTCATCGCGCTAATATCTCGTTGTTGACATCAGGTGCATGTGAGTACTTGGACTGAGCAAATCGCAAGCAAAAGTCGCTCAAAAAGTTGACATTTTGATATGTTGAAGGTGGACGTTTTTGGGTTATGGTTATCTGCTGTCACCATGGAGATGTTAACGTTTGGCCAGAAATGTCCCAAAGTATTTAGCTTCTCTTTAGATCTTGAGTAGGGCTGAGACTTTGAGATTACTGGACAATTATTTATTGTCATCTTACAATACTTAATGGATTTCTCATGTACAGATTTTTTAAATACATTTTAATATTTGTTTTTGTTGTACACTTAGTTATGGATGGTGATGAATGTTAAGAACATGCTTTTCATTTATTGACCGATGATTTTGTAAATCTAGTGACCAGTGAACTATAAAAATTGATAATTGACTAATCTTTAACTTAACTATACCATGTCAAATGGCCTTTTATAACAAAGACCATGAATCAATACATGAAAATCTCAAAAAATACTAGATTATTGCTAATTTTCATCAATAATGCACTTCATTCATAAATATTCTCTATCTAGAAGCCTCCAGTCACTATATTTCAACCTTTATTTGGCTGATAATGTATTTAAAAAGTTTAAATATACAATAGAAATAATTGTTTGACTATTGACTAATCGAAAAAGTCAACTACTAGAATAATTGCTAGTGACAGCCCTTCTATTTATGTTGCTTTTTAAATTTTTCTTTCAGCCCTGTGAGGTGTCAGGTTCACAACATTCCTTCAGCCAATACAGTCATATGTAATACAGATGTTGGACCGCTAAAATGAATGTTGTTAAAATGCTGACTATTTTGTTTTAATATAATGAGTTCTTAGATCTAGTCACTGAGAGAAATCACCAGCTTCAACATTTGTGAATTTACCTTTGAGACAATGCAATCATTTGTGAACAGTGGCTCCTGCTCCAGCTGAGGTTATGTCATCATCACATTCTGAGACATGAACGCAACCTATTGGATCGAAATGAACTCTTAAAATATTAGGCAAATTAATGTTTCTGGTCAAACAATACATGATGGATCAGTCTGGATTCAGTTTAAAATGAAATTCAGTTTTAGATTAAGTCTAGTATTAGATTAAGATTAAGGATAGTGTTACAATACATACCTTTCAATCTTGAATAAATAAAAATGCACTTTTTTAAGTCAAGGTTTTAGACATTTTCGACACTTAATAATAGTTATTTTATTATTTACTGTTGTGGTCTTGCACTAGTTCTGATAAAGCTCAAGATCGTTTTAAAACTGTTCTCGAAAGGTATAATTTTGTCCTGTTTCTGTGATTTTTTTATATTATCGATACTTGCTCAAATGATTATCTAGTTTCAATACTAGTTTTAGTATCGATTAGGATCTGATTTTTATTATTACAGACACAGATCACAACAACATTATTATCCAACCCCAAAAATGTGAATGTGTTTTACAACAATTTGGCAAGTTTGTGGAGCCAATCCCAAACAAAAAATGAAAGTGTGGATCATAAGTTTCTTTCAAAAACAGTGAATCTCTTCCACAGTCAAGGACGTGAACACAAGCCTATTTAAAGATTGATATTTTGGTGTGAAAACTCTAGAAGGAATTTGCCAAAAGAAGACAAGCAACTTGTCCATTTCAAATATGGGTTCACAAGTAGCTCTAACATAGCCCTAATTGCATTATGCTTTGATAATTGAATGTTCTCAGTACAAATTGCTATCTGTTCAAAAAGGCAGATGAAGGTTGCTTTAATACATCCATAAATATTCAGAGTTTGGAGTTGAACTAAATGCCATGACAGCCCTCCATCTTGCTAATAGTCCACTTTGACACCGGTGCACGCGCCTGCCTCTGTGCTTGTATATCCTCCGAGTTTGAGAAAAGGTCAACATTTTTCTGCCTGTCTGCCCAAAAAGTTGATCCTAATTGTGTCTCTAAGCTATAGAAGGCGGCCCAGACTATGCATACCACAGCTCTCATTAATAAACACTATAGCGAGCTTTGCCACCGCGGCTCCAGCGCTCATATTCACAGAGCAATGTGCAAGGAATGTTAAACTGCTTTCTTTGCACAATCTGTATGCAAGTGACAATAAAAGTTTGGAACGATGGTAAATAATGTGACTTTTTAAAAAAGTCTGGAAATACTATGTTTTATGTCATGTCTATAAAGATATTTTCAGTTTATGTAATTGACTTCTTGGTTGACTAAACACTGGCCGTCTGCAAATTCCAGGATAAATACAAATAAACTGAATCATTGTTTGTAAAAAAAAAAAAAAAGGCTGATTAAATTCACAATTCATTCCCAAATCTCCATTTGATTCACTCCATGCCTTCAGCCCTTACCCATAAAATGATTAATCAGTTGATGAAACGTTTGGTTGACCGATTAAATGACCGAAGGCTTGACATCATTTATGTATAAAGCAGCATTTTTTTTCTTCCATTTTGACATTTTATTTGAACATCACATTACTTATTTATTGATGTCACAGCTGTTTGTGGCAACAAATGAGTACATTAAACGTTTGTTACTAAACTTGGCTAGAGACAGAGAGAAATGTAAAGATTTTAGTGAGTCTTACAAATTTGGAAATTAGATTAGTTAGATGCAGTTGTTATGGTCCATGTCTTATGATCAAACATGTATTAAATTCAAAGTTAAGTTTAGTTTGGATTAAAACGTGGCAGTTTTTGCACTAGATTGCATTTTTAATCATTAGATTTATACACAGTTTTTCATGACACGCATGACGAGTTCTTTACAGCGCATTATTCATTCTCACCTCACTCTGTGATGTGATGGTAAACTTTTATTGCAGCCACAGCTGCCCTGGGACAGAAGTGAGGCTGCCAATCTGCGCCATTGACCCCTCCAACCACCACCTAGTCACTAGTCACTCTACACTACATTTCTACTACATTCATACAGGCAGCCATTTAGGGATCAAGACACAAAGCCCACGAGACCATAGAAAACACTAAATTGCGTCCTCTAAAAGACAACATTCTGACACACATACACACTTTGTTCATACTTACTCATTCATACTATATTTATTGCGCTTCTTTACCTTAACATATTTTGAATGCATTATGTTCAGAGAGAAAGCATAAGTTCCACTGCATTTTTTTTTTTCATGATTATTGCATTCTTTAGCTGTCTATGTGTAACTTAATGTAACACATTTACTTCTGCTGTCCGTTGTAACTTAATGTATATACAAATATCTCAAGATCATTCGCCAAAGGGACTGTAAACGTTGCATATTTTGATTTTGTGACCTAAGCATCCAATACAGCAACCATTATGTTAAGCCTGATCTGTGAATATCATACTGTATCTTTATCTCGCCTTACTCCATTCACGCCTTAAGTCTCTGCTTTGTAAACTCCGATCATGATTGCTCCATGCTGCCACCAGTCACTAATTGAAAGCGTGACCGTTTTGCCCCCTTAGGGTCCCTCCGCTGCGTGTCCTAAGATCCTCCCCCGCACCAGTGACAAATGGTGGGGAAAGGTCTGAACGATAAGCAGGTAATTGGCCGCGAGCTCAGATGTGAATTCGGAGGAGATTCATTGGACGCGGCGCCAGAGGTTGTTTATAGCACGAGCTGACAGAGCGTAGCCAAAGCTCATTAGCATTGTCTTATTTAGAAGCCAGCGTTATGCCCAAAACTGTGGAGGAAATGTGCTAAAATAATCTGGAAAGTTTGGCTGTCTCCTGTCATTTTTAAAGTATTTATATTATTTCAGTGATTTGTATATACTGCATATCTTTTTATAGTTTTAACAACCGCAGAAAGTGTTTGCATACCGTACAGTGGGATTGTTTGTTTAAAACTGAAAACAATGATATTTAACTTGTTTTAAGCAATGACATGTATTGCTGTGTCTCAAAGATTTATAGATTTACTTTTTTGTTCTAGTTGTTGACTGTATCCTCATTAAGACATTATGAATCCATCTGTACAAATCTTATATCTTTTTGGGTTTGAGGCAAATTATTCTTTCCTGATTTTAAGGATTTTGTGAGAACGTTTCTCCATTCAAAAGATATAATTCTTGTCTCCGCACGAGTGGACCATGAAAGACTTCCCTGTGTTTTAAGTTTTGTCTGAAGAACCACTTTTATTCTTTGGCTTTTAACACCGCTTAAGCTTTGTGGTTCTCTGTGTTTTTATTTAATTTATATATTTTAATTTTATTTTGTGTTTTTATCTTCCTTTTTACTATTATAGTGTTTAAAGTGTTGTGATGATGTGCAGCACTTTGTAAATTGTGCTAAAACATAGTTAGCTTTGTCTAAGGGTGCATAAGGGTGCATTAAGCAGTTTAATAATGACTTCTCTAAAAAGCACTCATTTGTGTTTAAGATATGACTAAAACAAACAGATGAAACGTTGCAATTGAGCATGATGAAAGAAGTAGTATATGTAGTGTAGACTGTAAACTAGAATTAAATCTACAGTGTTTGCTTAGCCATGCTTTCATAACAAACACCGTTGCCGTTGTCATCTATATAAGTAAAATGGTTGCGATTGTGTTGCCCTGGGCTCACAGACACGTGTCGCTGTAAACGGTTATTTTCATCACTGTTGCACAGCCTCCTCTTCCTCCGTCTGTAACAGTAATTACCCCTTGAAGCTGCTTCTTCACAGAACTACAGGGGGCTAAAGGCTGTGCCCAAAAATCTGGTCTCAGCAAAAGGAGTTGAGAGGAATGAGCATGTATTGTGGCCGTACATTTGTATAGCATTGTCAAAATATGAAAAACTAGATGAGTTATTTCAAGTATTCATATTGAAAAATCAGAGAAAACAGAATGTGATCAAAATCTGCATCCGAGCTAGGATAAGATCACGTGGTTGTCACAATAATATACTTTCAAATCTGGTTTCAATGCTAAGGAAAAGGCTTGATACCCAACACAAGAGGTGGGCGATATTGACAAACATAAATGTCTCGATATTTTTTGAGTTTCCTGATAGTCAGACAAAAAAATGTTAAAACACGACTTTAGACATATTAGTTATGGTTTACATTAGACAGATGTGAAATGTCTTTACAATTATTCATTAAAATTCAAAAATATGTATTAGTTCCAAGTTCACAGCATAATCTTCATTCATTTTTGCTATAAATGATATACCCAATAATCAAAATTTCCCAATATGATCTAAATGTCATTATATTGTCCACCTATACCAATTTTATTTGATACTGGAATGTAACTTTCTAGTATTTCTAGTATGTTGAAGTACTCAATTGATTACCCTTTTAATTGAACAGAATCCCAATTTGTTTACGTAAAAAAAAAAAAAAAAATCTAAACTTGTTCAGCCCTAGTTTTGAGTTTTACCCCTTTTCCTTACAATCAAAATTGGGTAGGACATTTTAGGGCCGTGATGACACTTCATTTGTGTTGCTTTCGACACCCTCTGCCTCCAAACCTTCACTGTCGTCGTTCTGTGTGTAATCTTCTCCTCTCGGGGGGGCTCTCCTGGCTCTCCAGATTGACCAACTGGAATATGGAAAAATGACTGAAAGCTCATCACATTATGGAGATGGGAGTGTGACAGGTGGGCGTCTCGCTGCGTCGTATAAAAACGCCGCTGGAGTGAGTGTCATGTGCTTGGATCTATATGCGGCAGGATACGTTGCTCTCTGTGGTGCAAATAGGCTGTGGAGGGAGTCTGTACAGGCCTGGTGAGATGACTCATAGCCACTTTCAACCTATTTTTGGTAAACAGACGTGTTCCCAGTCCGATTGCTGCTGCTATTTATATGCAACTTATTCTGTTACAGTGAATTGTCTTGTTGCCTTTTCCTTCAGTAATTTGTCCAATGAAATAGCTCATGCTTGAATTGATGTGAACTCAGCCTCCAGGAAAGCAATGTCAGGCTAACTGGCAAATATTGACGTAAATTTGACAAATCACACGCTCTTAACGGTAGAGATGGGCGATGTTTTGGTTCTACTGGGCTGTAACCGACAAAATACAATCATCTTAGTCGATAAAAGACTAAAAGGAGCATGAAATTGGCAAAAAACATTTCCATATACTTGACCCAAAGTGCACTGACAAAACAAGAATTAGTAAATTGAATTTAAAAAAGCTAAATAAATTCAAAATTTCTTCTCAAATCTCCAACTAACTCATGCTGTCTCCTTTCCCAAATTGGTTCCATTGGTTCCAGTATTGTTATCATGCTATTGGTGAAGGTTTCCCACATATTGTACTGATCTGATATTGACAATTTTGCCAATATTTTTCACCAATATTTTTTCTACACTGCCCCAGCCCCAAGTGTTATTCCCAGTTTGCATCAGGTTTGTCTTTTTGAGCAGACTAATGAGCAAAAATGGTAATAAAAGAGCAATTAGGCTAAAAATCTGTCTGTACGTTTACTATATTTGCAAAAATTAAAAGTTTTTTTGTGAACTTAACAACAACTTAACATAAATGTGGAGGCCTTGCTATGTATGGATTTCAAAATTGTATCGCTATCAGCAACTATTGATTAGTGAGACCTCAGCAGCAAGAGGGATATAGGCTCAAAAAGTATACATAGTGGATCATTCCTAAACAAAGATGCATTATCCATGCATTAGAATGTTCCACAGTATGGCATTATGCGACGCGACCCTACAGTGTAGTGCTGTCTGTCGATTAATTGGCCAGTGGAGTTTCAGTTGACATAAATTTGTGTTTGTTGAGTCTAAAGAGTTTCATTGGACAATAGTAGAGTGAGTTAGCTGAAGATTTGGTAGTGAATCATGAGTTTAAAGCCAAAAAATACACAAAAGGCACAAAAAACCTTGAAAAATCATGACTTGTAACTTTTCCGATGAAAGACCTTACTCCTGCTTGTCTCCATAGAAATGCTCTTGCTGTGTCATCAAAAAAATGACATTAAACTGCTCTATTGCTACAGAAACATGCAAGTTTCGGTGCCATAAATACACTTTTGTGACCAGGATGTTTTCTGGTATTGTTTGTGTAAATAGTTGAACATCCGTGCACGTGTTGTCTTATGAGTGCGCTTTGGTCAGATCATACAAACACTTAAAAAGTCTGGAAGCTTTTATGCCAGTTTCATGCCATTGTCCAGTTAATTGGCTGGGCATGCCTTTAATCAACCAAGAATTTCTTTTGTCTACTACAGCCCTACCGCATTGTAAGTGGTGGTCATTTTGAAATAACTAACTTCTCTGCATTTACAATCCAAACTCCTGGCTCAAACTAAACGCTCGAATTTCCTGCTAATTTCCATGATCAGATATTGGCGGCCATTACCTTCCCTTCCCTCTGTGGTTTTTAGTGCCGAAAACATCGACTTGGACTGTGCCGCTTGCCCACTGGCTGTTTACCTTTCTCCGTGGGGATGCTGCGTATGTATTTTTATCCTTGTCGCAATTAAAAAACTCTTAGATTGAACTCGACAAAGTGAGAGAAAATATTATTGGTCATTAACCGTGTCGCCATCTTGTTTATGCTTTCCCCCTGTGAAGCAGTGCCTGAAATTAAACCGCGACGCTCCACTAATGTGCGTCTCATTGTGGTAAAATGCAGCTAATTTCCAAGTGTTCGGTTGGTGTCGGACTTCGCTCAGACATTACGCGCTGCAGGGGGAGCTCTGATCGGGGCTTTGATTCTAACATTGTTCTGCTGAGATGAAAAAATGCTTCTCTGCCTCTTAGGGTGTTAATTAGTCGAGAAAACAGCCAACGATTAGTAGTTCTCATCCAATTTATTTGTTCTTCTGTCTGTAAATATCATTTTTTACTTTACTTGTTATACTTTACTCAAAAACAGACTGTCAAACATCTAAAACATTTTGTCTTTCGCGTATTTTTCCATCCTGCTTCACTTTATCGTCTGAAAAAGCTGTGCTAAAGCTGTGCTAGTGACCAAAAAAAGAAAAACACGCATGTGAATTCTAGTCAGGTTTGTGATAGCAAGGAATGAGTTGGAGAGATTTAATACCTACATCATCCTTATGGCTTGAAAATCAGGTACCGCAGCTTGAGTGAAAGACTAAAATGGGATAGAAAGATGATCGAGTGTCTTTGAACAGCGCTGACAAGCTAATCTTACATACAACTCTCCAAGAGCTGTAGAAATAAGTTAAGGGCTGCTCGATTATGGAAAAAAATAATCATCATCACCGTTATTTTTTATCATAATTGAAATCACGCACCTAAAATGGCAAGGCAAGTTTATTTGTAGCGCACAATTCGTACACAAGGCAGTTCAAACAGAATAAAATTGCATTAAAACTAAAAAAACAGCTTAAGACATACAAAATCCTTAAGAACAGATGAACAGAACGAACAAATTAAATGAAAGTGGGTGATGTATGCAATCTGTGGACAGCTTTTATACTTAAGGAAACGATGCAAATAGGGTTAGTGTTTTAGACTAAGACTAAAGATTTATATGGAACAACAGCGGAAAGGGGAATGCATGAAACGAGCCATCTGAAATTGTGAGTTTAATCTTCTTTTTTGCAGATAAATGCACTGTTTCCTTGTGCATTTCTGCAAAGTTGTTTTTGTTTCATTGCAGTTTGATTCAAACACACGTGCCGGTCATAGAGATACTTAAAAGTTCCTGAAAGCTTTTGTCAATTTCATGCCACGTTCCCTTTAATGGACCAATCGATCAGCTTGGCATGCCTTTAGTTAGCCAATAATTACTTCAATCTGCACTAATAATTGTAATTCAGGTTTGATTAGAGAGGGATTAATGTGACAGTTTTCGCAATAAAATATGTTTTTGAACGCAAAATACAAACACAAATAAGAACAACTCTATAACGTGTCATTTAACATGTCTACCTGATAAATTGGCCAGTTAGAGGACACAGAAGAGTCGTAAAGCTATGGAGACAAATCAATACATCTTTACCATGTGGGAGATAAAGATTATTCCTTGCCGTTCTTTAGGTGCAGTCAATCGCCTTAAAGCTTCAGCCTCTATCACCTCTTTGTTCGCAGTCATTTGCACTCATTTCAAAGGGAATATAGAAACTGCTCCCGTGGGTAACCTTTAAACTCAAGAGAACAGCCAGTTATGTTTTTATCATACATTTATTATGAGTCTTCACTAACCCCTGGGTCAGATGTGTCGAGGAGGATATCAAAATGAACTGTGATTTTAACGCTCGGATGGATTTTCTGTGTGTGAGCAGCTTCTTTATGGCGTGATTACCTCGGCAGACCCCAGGGGGCAGCACTGGGGCCGTTTACAACAGCTTTACATTAAAGGTTAATCTCCTACACGGATGATTGAGAGACATATCAACCTCTACATTTCTTTTATAAAGTGGTCAAGCCATATCCGCACCGTTGAAGCTTTCTCGTTAAGAAACTGTAGACCTGTATTCATTTTGAGACCGTTATTCTTCATCTATACATAAAGTGACATCGATTTTTCCTTAGCTGCAAAAGTTGTGAGCAAAATGTGCTACAAAATTTATGAATTAGTGCAGCATCATAGTATAGTAAGTATATCCTTCCCATAAGTAGAAAATAATTACAAATACTACTATGCTACAGTATAGTGAAGTAAGCCACTGTGTACTTTTTTGAGTAGATTTTTTTAAACATATTTGTACTTGTAATTGGGTATAATTTTAGCCATGCAATTAATTAGCTTCATTTAAAATCCTAGTTACCGTGTAAAGCACAAGTCATGGTTGTCTCAGCTCTGCTCCTTTGTGTCCCACTGCATCGCCTGCTCTGATTGGTCACAGCTCAGAGAATCTGCAGATTGTGGTTTAAAGGAACTTAATTCACAGTTAACTTCATTACTATTACTATTACCTGATCTAAAATGTCAATGCCAAATTGCATTGAAATGTAGCTAGGGACTATGAGAGTAGTGTTTTTCATACATATACTTTTTACTTTTACTTTAGTACAACGTTTACAGCAGCACTTGTGCTTGTAATTGAATATGCTTTTATTCACGTCATTGTACTTTTATTTCAGCTTGAATAATTAATACTCTTTCTATCATTCATCCTCCTTTATATCAGTTTGCATTTACCTTTTCTGGTGGCACATTTGTCTCTACGACTTGTTACTACTTGGTATTAATTTGACTGGAATGTGCCACAGCATGGCATTAAACTCATCTATCTACTTGTATTCAATTGTAAAAATACCTTGATAAACATTCATTCTAATGTGAACGGCTTGGCTCTCCACAGACCTGACCTGGTGCCACCCGCTTGTCTCCATGGAGATTACATTCTATGCCATATTGTGAAACATTCCAGTAAATTTCTGAAACGTTATAGTGCACTTTAACATAATTATTCACATATCAAGCTTCTTACTGCACAATCACTTTACACGGAATGTAAAATGATAGTACATTATGGTAATTGAATTAATATCACATTCTGACAAAATCTCAAAAAATTAATAAAATAAATGTTAATCTAAATTAGTAACACCTTTTTTTCTCTCTTGGTCTTGCTGTATTTGGATTTTTATGAAGAAGTTTCATTCTAACAAGACCATCGGGACCAATAAAGATCGGTTTTAGCGCTTGCAAGTCATTAAGGACTAATCAATAAACTCAATCCATACACAGTCAATTATCAGTGCTGGATGGCTCCATTTAAAAGGTCATAGCTATTTATTGGAGATCGTTGAATTCACTTTTCATTTGCTTGATGTAAGTATATTTTGACAGGAAAATTCCCCCAAATGGAAGACATCTCTGAAAACAGATGGATACAGCAGTGGTAAATTGACTTGTGTTGCTGTGTGTTTTATGTGTTTTGCCTCAGGTTTGTCTCCAAATGTTTTGAACAATAGCCTTAAGTGTAAATAAAGAGCGATGCAATATTTGTGTTTTCAACAAAGTCTAAGGAATATGACTTTTAAACAAGAACAAGACTAAAATTATGGCTTATCACACAAATAATGATCAGACATTGTTATGACGTAAATCAAATGCATCTAATTTAGTTGAAGTTGTAGACCCAGACATTTCATATTGCCATGTCTTTATTCTTTGGACGTTTTGATTTTGTTGTAGTTAGATAGATAAGCATAACAAAACTCCAATTATAATTTCTTGCAGTCTTTTTAGAGTTGAGGAATTAATCAAATTTGAATCAAGATCGAAATTCAGTCTTGCCTAATCATTCACTTCCAATCTTCTGTAATTAAAGCATGTGGTTTGTAGGAGAGTTTGGAATTTAGAGAAAGAAACTGGGGAAATTTCAGTGTTAAACTAAATCTTGTTTATGCTTCAGGAAATCAATAATGAAAGGAAAAAAACCAAAAACAAATTGACAATCGAGATCAATCTCTTTGAGCAAATAAAATCTTTATTCAAATCATTGCAATTTCTAGCATGACAGTCTTGATTATACCTTCTTATTAAATATAGCTGAGGGCTGTTACTCTCCTCACACTGAGACACAAACGCGACTAAGAAGCGCACTGAAAATGTTTCTGCAGCTGAATTTGAATTTCTTCCGGTATCAATAAAGTATCTATCTATGTATCTTATCCATAAATGCGTCTTCGCTCAGGAACATAACAGATTGTGCATATCTTTTAATTCCTTTCATCATTTAAATATATAAAATAAGAACTCTCAAGGAATGAATGAGGTTTAAATAATAGTATGACGAATGAAATAGTTAAAATGAGAATAAAAACAAAACATAATACACTCTGCAAAACCTAGACGTTCTGCTCTTTGCTTCGCTTTTACTCTCAAAGGTTTGCGTTGGTGGATTTTGTGTTAGAGAGCTGAATTGGACCCACAAAAAGCGAGGAGGACTTTGTTGCTTCTGCTTGTATTTTTTTGTCGATGGGCACAAAAACATGCTCGAAATCAATCCTATCGCGCAGAGAGAGTGAGCGCTGAAAACCTCATGACACATTTAAGGGCATCGGGACCATTGAGTTTCATTGACGTTCGCTCAGAGTAAACAGAGAAACCATGCCAACTGTTCGCAACAGGGCAAATACACGAATAGATCCAGCTTTTTCATCCAAACACTAATCCTGTGAGAGAAAAACTTATTAAGAGTTAGCGATCCCCCTAGTGGTGTGTGGTAGTATTGACAAACAATCCAGTATAATTTAAACTTTAATGTGTGTTTATTTTATTTTCACTGGGGGTTTAGTTGATTAAAAGACGGATTTATTGTATTTTATTTTTATACTGATATTTAATTTGTGTGTCTATTTCTTCTGCTGCTTGAATGTCTGTTAATAATGAAAAGAATTTGCCCTTGGAGATGAAAAAAGCAATTCTGATTCTGAGCTAGAGATTTTTTTTACTATTTCAGAAGTGTAACCACATTCTAAAATTAAAGTTGCTCTTTGTAATCTATGTAACTTTTCCAGTGTGGAATTCAGGAGATACTATTACTTTGCCTTGAATGCTCCGCAGTATGGCATTCTTGCATGTATTTTAGTGTATGTTTTCATTGCTTTAAAAACTACATTGAAAAATATGTATTCTTATACTCTGTGCAGGTTTGTTTCCATGGAGATATGCTTAATGCAATTCACCTTATTCCGGAAGTTGCCGTACGCGCTGCCATCTTGTTTCCGTTGTATTCGTTTACACGGAGCAGACGAGCTCAACAGAAAATAAGTTCTACTCAACTAAAAAGCCATTTTCAAGTCGCCCAGGAAATCGATGCGTTGTTGACTTGTTGTTGCTCGTGTTCATTAAACATTTTACACAAATCAACCTACTTTATGTAACATTTTAGTGGCGAGATTTTTCCCTCGTTTGTCATCAGCTTTAACAGAGTTCTCGTCAAACGGAAGTGCGTTTACAACAAAAGTGCATATCTGTGGCAAAAAGCGGCAAAAGTGGGCGGGGCAGAATAAGGTGAATACTGTGGAACATCCAAGCAAACCAACAACATCTCCATGGAGACTAGTCAATGGAGGACCCTCCGCCAGAGAGTTATAAAGTGCCCTTTAAACATTAAAGTGATCGTATGTGTTGAAAATGACATTAAATGGTGTTAAGTAACGACTGTGGAGGTTGTGTCCAGAGTTCACACATATCACTGTCAATATATACTGCAATTTCCGCATGATGACAACACTCAAGAACTCTCCACGCTTTGTTCATAATTTTCTTTCATAAGTGAGGACTCTTCATTCAAGCACCATGAGGAGTATAAAAGCTTCATAAAACCTACAGACAACAGAGCACTGATCTGGTTGTGCAATATTAGCCTCACAAGATCCTTTTTGCCCTGCAGAGTCCATATTGTTGTGTCCTTGGGCTGATAAAGCATATCAAACTAATTCCAGTGACAGAAAGCATAAATGTTGAATAAGGAGTGCAAATAAATGACTTTGGTGATTTGTTCAGAAGAAACGGGAAGAGTCATGGCAATAAACAGAGTGAGTCATAGCTGCTAATGTCTGCTGCCATGACATCATAGTGTCTGAATGGAGGGAGACACAATACAAGTGTGTGACGTTCAATTGTGATAAAGCATCGAAATAATTGTCCAAATGTAGACAGCTTAGGTTAAATAATGAATACAAATGATGGTATTGCTAATGTATTTGATAGCTACATAGTTTGATTAAATACAACTGAATATAGTGATAAACCAGCAATACATTTTCTACAGAAAAGTTTTTATTGCTTTTCTGTGTTTTAAATGTTGAACTATGTCATCCAAAAAATGGAAAAATAACTTTAGACTTAATTTGAAAAGGGAACGAATTAAAATATTTTGGACTTGTGTAAATTGAGTTGTACCGTAACTATTCTTTCTTTTTGTTGTTGTTGTCTTTTCATTTCAATTATTGTTTTTTTTCTGTCTGCTCTCTGCGCTTGTTTTTGTGTTTTATGTGTTCTAAATTTAAAAGTTTGGTGGGGAAAAAAATAAATTAATTAACACTTCTGCCTGTCTCCATGGAGATGCTTTGCCTGGATCATTTAACAGGCAATAACACAACGCCCATTAAGTGAAAAAATACAAAAAGGATACATTTATTGCCTTTTTTTTTGTGGAACACTCCAGGTAAAGCATATAACATCTCCATGGTAACAAGCATGCAGCATGCCACCTACTTGAAAAATTACATAGCACACCTTTACGTTTAAAAGTGAAGTGAAGTGCTTGAAGCTTTGCCTTGATTACAACAAATGAGAACTACCTTTTCTTCGCGTCCTTTTGTTCCCTTTAATCTAATTTCCTCTCCAGCTTTCAGAGCCTTAACCTTCACCTTGACACTCACAGCTCGTTCAAACGGATTCAGAAGGATACAAAAGTGCGCTGAAGACTTTGGTAATTAGCAGTTTCTTCGTGAAGCCAATTAGATTTCAAGGTTTGTGTTCGTTTTATGTTGGTTTCAAGGCAAGACTTTAAGGGGAAAAGGGGATTTTATGTCCATAATGGAAATAATGTGGTTTTTAAGAGTAATAACTAGTGGCGTCTCGATACTAAAATTGAATTTCGATACTAAGGAACAGACTCGATACTCAATTTTGATGATAATATAAAATGCCCTATTAGAGTGTCATTTTCAACACAAAATAATGCTGTCTTTATTTTACCATGTGGTTTTGTACTACTTGGGGTAAAGCTCAAAATCAGCTCTATAGGGAATGTCAAATTTTGTTAGTATCTAGTATTGATTAGTATCTGATCTTTTTCTTCTTCTTTCTTCTTCTTTTTTTTTTTTTGTATTTGTTTCTATTTTGTAAAGTGTCTTCGAGTGTCCAAAAAAAAAAAAAAAGGAAAAAAAAGCATGATATAAGTGAGATTATATATATAATGTAGCCTATCAAGTGGTTGTACTTTGGAAATGTTACTACAATGATAATTATCAGAATAAAAAAGCATTCTCTTGGTAGTTTATGCTTTTTGGCTCAAAGGTAATTGAGTCCAACATGACTAAAACGTTACAAAAGAGTGACTAAAAGTTACAAAAACAACACTGAACATGTGTTTGTCAGTGTCCTTGTTGTTTAAAATGTAAACTTTGAACAGAATGCTATATTATTAAAACAGAAATCGTAAATCTAACCGCAATACTGGTCAGAAAAATTTGACATTTTTCCCAAATCGTGCAGTTCTAGTGCAGTGAATGTCATTCATAACAGCTTTGTTAAAGAAATATATATAATTTTTGTTTCATTATTGGCCACATTTTCCCATTTGATATTAAAACTGTTACAGATACAGTGTATATATGTTTGCAGTTTTCAAGTTTAAAAGACATAATCACATTTTGCAAAGTCAGGTGGCAAAAGTTAAATTTCATACATATTACACCACATATTTTATTGAAATGCATGGTCAAATCTTTTTAAAACTGAATAGGAATCTGTCCTTTTCAGTACATTTAATATTCCCGTTTGGGCAGACCTTTGCATAAAAAGCTAATTTGTGTTATTTCAAAGAGTCAGATCACTTTTCATTTCAGCCTCATTTGCTCTCAATCAAGTTTACTCTGCATAAATTGTCTCTTCATTTATCACTGAAACAGTTTGAAAAAGGCTAAACCAAAGCTGCATAATAAAGGAAAATCAACCCTTGTGTGCAAGAGATACAATTTCTATCTCTTTTTTTTCTGCAAACTGGAGTAAGTCAGTTTAAGCATGGTTTTCTTTGTGTTTTGAATAACAATGGCATCAACAACTTAGAAAATGAGATCACAGCAGCGTAAAGAAACCATTTGAAAATCACAAATTGTAAATATAACTATCATGGCACATGTTAAAAACAAAACAAAATGTGAATATATCGCCAAAGTATCGATATCGCAACACACTAAACAGATACCAATAACACCAAGGTCCTCCATCTGACAGAAATGTACTGTTTTTAAAATGAAAACACTGAAAAAGGAAGCTTTGTAGTCATTATTTTCCTAATCCTGTGTAAATTAGCCTTGATTTAGTCTTGATTTAGTCTTGGTTGAATGCATTGGTCAGAGTTTGACTAATGCATTAAACCACATATTTATTGTTGAAATGATTGTGTCAAAAAATATATTCTTCAATTATTTCGATATTGCAGCACTTAATTAAATTACAATAACATCATGCAGCCTTTAATACAGGAGAAAAAGTCTATTTGAATGTTTTTGTTTGGGTTTTAAAGATTTTTTTTTCTCCCGTCGGCTTCATTATTTAGACTGGACAGTGTATCGTGAAATGGGGATGAGAGCAGGTAGGACATACAGCGAATTGTCAAAGTCAGGGACCGATCTCGGGCCACACGGAGCTGGACACATGTCAGTCTGTTTTAATTTCAACTGTCTCCATGTGTCTCTCTACGACACTTTTCAATCCAGCAGCAGAAGTGTAATTACTGTACAGTCGTTACCACATGACTCTGCCTTGACTTTCAAAGGTGGTGCGTGGGTTGTTTTATTGAAATGTAAACTGAGATTTCCATTGATGTTTTCTATATTCATTTGAGTATGTATCAGAAGTTCAGAAAGGTCTTACCGTTGCTTTGAAATGTGAATCTAAAGCATGAAATCTGAAAACTGTTTAACTGTTTACAAGCTTCGCAACCTTTTCAAAGTTTGTCCTGGGGTAATGTAACAAAACCAGACCCCTGTGAACTGTCTGCAGCCGATAAAAAAGCATGTTTCCTGTCACAAACCCAGAGGAAAGCGCTGAACGCTGAGAGCGACTTGGCTGTGTGTTAGCAGTCTCGCCCTGCTTCACTTCGCCGTATGAAAAAAAGCTGTTCTAAATCTGTGAAAGCGCTCGAACATTCATGCGTATGAATATTAACCACGCGCTAAAGGGTTTGTGCAGAGCTATAGTTACATTTAAATATCTAATTCCTCCTTTCGCGGTTGGAAAATTGTTATTGCAGCTTTAAACTACAAGACTACTAAAATGCAGTATTAAATCAAAAGTAATAAGATACATGCTTTGAGCAGAAGAAAAAGTATCAAACATATGCAAGATTAATAGGGATGAAAATATAACTTAAACTAGAATATCAAAATGAAAAAAATAGTTGAATAAGAAAAATGAAATAAAATGCAATAAGAAGAGTAAAATAAGATAGGAAATGAAATCTAAATGGGAGTGGTAAATCGAGGGTTGGGCAAAATTGACAAAAACAATATAAAATCGATATTTGTTTAAAGTATCCCAACAATATTCAGATTATATTGTGATAAAACATCTTTAATACGTCTTTAAACGTATTAGTTGAGGTTTAATTGTTAAACAAATGTGCAGTGTCTGTAAAATGAATCACTAAAGTGCTGAAATATCACTTTGTCTGAATGTTATCGGTTTATCTTTGATCATTTTTGTTGTTAATCAACTCATTTGGTTGCCTTTTTTTACTATAAACGACATCATCGATATTTGATCTCTTTAAAACATTGACAACATCATCTAAATTCTGATCTGTCGCCCGGTTCTTGGTAAAGCTGTGAGATGAAACCCTCCTGCTGCATTATAAAGTATAAGCTCATGCTGCCCCGCCCGCAGATCCGATTGGGCTATAATAGTGAGCCGAGGTCCCCAGCAGGTGCCTGAATAAACCCACTAATAGACCAATTATTCTCAAACAAAAGGTGACCTCAGGCGTGACGACCGGCCGGAAATCAATAAGGCTCCCAATTACCAGCCGAGCACCGGCGCGCAGGGGCCAGATTTGGTCACGGGCCGGCAGCCATTTTGGATTTTAGATTAAGATTTCAGTGCCAAACTCATTCCATCAAATTGTAAAAACTATTAAGCGGCTACATTTTAATGGTAGTACTTTTGGTTGAACGCCCTTTGAAAAATACATGCGAGGGCAGACCTTGAAGTAGTTCAGTGGGTGGAGAAAGTGAAAGAAAGATATGGCCTTCGTTTACAAAGCCTGCATATAAAAGTGTTCATTTAAATGTTTTCATTGAACTTAATACTCAGTGCGGATGTTGAATGCAGCTTTTGATATGTTTAATTAAAGGACCCATATTCTGCTATTTTCCCCATTACACAGTCTATTCTAAGGGCTTTGTTGATACAATTTTGTGTTGTGCAATATCCATAACATAACATTCCAGAAAACACCCATTTCTACGACTAACCCTAACCCTGGAACTAAAGAAGTAGCATTCAAAGCTGATGCTAAACAGATGCGGTTACAGTAGCACCAGAGGGGGAGGGTTTGTTTACAGTGCGGCTGCGTGCTTCCTGGAGGCGTGGCTTGAGTGCCGCGTCCTCCTGGTGAAGCCGCGTCATCCTGGTGAGGAGCCCCCGTCTGTCTGCTCAGCCGAAGGGGACGGAAAAGTTCTCTAGCGAAAACATGCGGGAATCAATCAAAGAACATACGAGGCCCAAATAGCACTGTAGGAAGGTTAAAACCTCTGAAAAGTCGATTTTGCAGAATATGGGACCTTTTAATGTGTTTCTTTCTCATATATCATGCTCTGAAACTGAAACAAGACGTTGTTAAGGCAAGGCAAGGCAAGGCAAGTTTATTTGTATAGCACAATTCGTACACAGGGCAATTCAAAGTGCTTTACATAAACAGGAAAAGTTGCATTAAAATCACAAAACACAAAAAGACACACAGAATCATTTAAAAATCATTTTAAAATAAAGTGCTTTATAAGAGAAGAGTGCAGATAGATCTTTCAGTCGTATGCACGTCTAAAGAGAACTGTTTTTAGCCTGGATTTAAACATTGTCAGAGTGGAGGCCTGTCTCACATCTTCAGGGAGACTGTTCCAGATTTTAGCTGCAAAAAACTGAAATGCTGATTCCCCATGTTTAGTCCTGACTCTAGGCACCTGCAGGAGGCTGTTAATGTCTCATGTTTTACTTTTGTTCGGTTAAGTCTAGAGATTTTAGTGTTATGATTATTCTGAAAAACACAATGATTTAATAATCATGTTTACTGAGACCATCACCTAACAACAGTGAAATCTTTAACTTTCAGTCCAACTGACGCTTTACTATTTCTTATATTTGTGACCACCTTTACATAATCAAACTTTCTGAATGACTAATGTTAATGTTACAAAAACAGCCAAATTGTTTTCTTTTTATCTAAACTCTGCTCCTAACCATTTAAGAGTTGGAAGCTCCGTGAGGGAAACTATCTATTAATTTTAATGTAGAACAGCAGCTCTGTCACCCACTGTTCAACAACTACACGAGCAAACTTTGATTTTAGGAGATATATTGTGCCAAATACAGACACAAACACATGTGATCAAGCGGCTCAAATTTGTATCGTTATCCAAGAATGCTTATAGCAGCTGCGGGCTAAATGCTACCGAGATGCTAACGCCATCTACAAAAACGTCAGTTCTACATCGTCTGTTAAGACTTGGTTGTGATGCGACTTGTATAGTTGTGCTTAAAATATGTATAATTCGCCAGGAAACGTGTTAGAAGCGAGAAAAAGTTGAGTTTCCTTTTAATCATCGGGGAGTATGTGTGTATCTGTGCTTTAGATTTGATTTATTGCAAAACAATTCTCTAAAAGGTAAAAGAAGACAGATAAATAAATGTATTCATTTTGTTTATGAGTCATCCTTGCTGTAGTGTTGTGTACCTAGAAAAATGCAGCCTTCACATAAAATATTTGCGCGCTTTTGTATCATGAATGTGCTGAAGGTTTTCATGGTCTGAAGGTTTTCATGTTCCTAAAGCGTAAAAAAAATAAAATCAATAATAATAATGTACTTATTTCAAACATGTCCATATTTTAAGCACAGTTTACTTTGAAAATAGAGCTCATTGTCCAGCCGAGACAGCTGCTTATGTGTTGAATAAATGTGCACAGAGTAAGCCACCGCTCCTGCTCAGCCCGGGCCTATTACGTATGTGATTGTATATGGCTGCTGGACATAATGTACTTTCCTCGCCGTAGCCAGACCAGTATTGATTTTAAGAGGACGCTTTGCAGACTGCCTGGTTGAACAAACTATTAGATTTCAGTGCAGCTCTTTCATTTGGGATCGTGTCTAAACTTAATATGGACTCTGCTGAATCGAGGCAAAGCTGCTGTTAGCCGTACAACATGAAAGGCTAACAGAAAGTGATAACCTTGTATGAAACGGTATTATGACACAAATATCTGGTGTCTGTAATATTCAGTCTACTTATTGTATGAATTGTACTACAGAACTGTCTTGAGTGAAAAATCTTTGAGGAGATAGAGGAAGATATTTTATTGATCATGAAGGAAATTCAAAGACAACAGCTATTAGTACAAATATTATACTTTTACATGACCTTTTTTCCCCTTTATATCGATTGATTACACTTTTCAATGTATTTTTATTTTTGGCCTAAAACAAATATGACTATACTATTTAATTTTATGACATTTCATCCTCCAAAGTCTGACCTCTTTTACAACTTTTACGAATCAAAAGACCAAAGCCGATATGATTGGAAATGACTGAATCTTGATTGCAATTTGATGAATTTTGCAGCCCTACTTTATAGAAATATTTGTATGGGGCGAGGTACAGAGTATCTACAAAAAATCCTTTTGTTGTCCCTGTGGAAAAATTTGCTCATTTCACCCATTGGATATTTTTTCCTGGTTTTCAATTCAGCTTCATTATCTAAATACAGTCACAAATGTCATTAAATACTATTTCTATTTCTGTCTTGAATCATTATCTGTAGTGCCTTTTCACCGCTTTTAATTTGTAATTCAACTCAATAAAAACATACACAGAAAAACACACAAATCATTGCAATCTGACACAACGAAATGATCTTTCTTTTCTTTTCCAAGTCCGAGCTCTAAACCACTGCTGTCACTGACGGAGCATCAGCTGCATCGGCTGACCCTAACCTCTCGATTGAAAAGACCCAAGCAAATCTGAGGATTAAAAGTGCCTGAATCCTGAATTCTATCCATGTTCTGAATGGATAAAAGATGACACTTAATCATGCATTTATTTTATTTTATGTATATGAGTAATCCTTGCTTTAGAGTTGCATACAGAGATATATGCAGCCTTAAAATGTTTCTCTTTTTGAATCCACTTTTGCATCATGAATGTGCTGTGCTGAAGGTTCCTTTTTTTTTTTTCTGGAGAGCTTGTGCTTACTCCAAAACTGTCCATCCTTTGAGTACAGTTTACCTTCAAAATAAATTTCATTGTCCAACTGGACCTTTCCCCATTCAAATGTATGTATAGATGATTGAGGACACTTGCTTGAGCCTGAAATAGAACGGCACAATTTACGAAATTCAATTGAAATCGCAATTTGAATGGATGCTATTGGCAAATCACACAGGCTGTTTTACCAAACGCTACCAGGTTAGCAGTCTCATGCAGAACAAAACAGGGTGTTGTACTGTTTGTGGAGGAAATTGTGTGGAGGAAATAATTTCAGCTGAACATCCTGTTTTGATCTGTATAGACACCCTGTAGCAACTGTTAAAACATCTTCTAAAACAATAAGCAAAAAGCAACAAATATACAATATAAAAGTGACAAAAACGTGACAAAAAGTGACAAAAAACATGACTAATACTCACTAAAACATTTGTGAAAATGACAAAAACGAGCCTAAAAGTCAATAAAATGTGACTAACTGTAACTACAACATGACTAAAAGTGAAAAAACACGACTAAAAGTGACAAAAACAAGACTTTACACTAAAAGAGTCAAAAATAACACTACAAGCATCCAAAACAATACTAAAAGCGACACAAATACTACTAAAAACGTGACAGAACACATTATAAAACACATGACTCTGTAATTAGTTTGTCAGTTCATGTTTCAGTCTTTTTCTCAGTTCTCCTGGTTGTGTTTTAAATGTGACCTTTGAACAGAATCCTATGATTTAAACATAAATTGCAAATCTAATCGCAGTTCATTTTTCTCCCCCCAAATCGTGCGGTTCTAGCTTGAGTGAATTTACTTTCAAAAGTGCTCTTCATGACAAACCAGGCGCCGAAGCATATGTTATTGTACACAAAAATGAAGACGGGACTTTTGAAATATACAATAGACACTTAAAGTAATTGACGTAATGAAATGATCATATTGCATTGTAACAGGAGAGCTTCAGGTTCAACAGTCTGAACCCCATTAAGTGCGTTCTAATAAACCTCCTCATGGGTTTGAGTGGGCTGTTATTTTTACTGCTGCTCTCATTAGCTTTATAGCACAGCCCACTCAATGAAATAAAACACCGTGGAGAAAAGTTGAACCATAGGAAGGCATTACTGTCTGATTTGATTGTTGGGTGCAAGTTCACAAACAATTAGCAAATTCCAATGTTTTTCGGCGTTTAATAAAAGTACCATCAGGAGGATTAAGGAACGTCGTTTAAGCCCGGTTTTGCAGTCAGCTGTCACAATAACGCACATTTATTCTCATTCAAATCTGGTAATGTTCTGGAAAATGATCAGATTAACACTGCTCTGTACTCGTTATTGCTTAAGGCTTTGTTTTTATTGAGGAGCAGTTTATACAATTTACAGTGCTTTCATTTTAACATGAAAGCAATAGAGGAGGGTGTGTCGTTTGGAATAAAAGCTAATTATTGAGCAGTGGTGAAATGCACTGATACACAACTGTAGGATAATAAAAACACAATTATGTGTTGTCAGGTAATATTTGCTTGTTTGAATGTATTTATCTCAAAAGCGGATGATATTTAAATGTCTTTGCAAGAGCAGATGGTCAACTACACCCACAACAATCTTAAAGGAGAACTAAGTGACATTTAGCTTTTTAACGTTCTGAAACAATAGTCTAAAACATGAGTAAAAGCGCCAAATTGCGAGAAAATTGTAACAAAAACACATCTAAAAGTGAAAAAAATTTGATTAAGAGTGGCAAACGTGACAATTACAGTTAATAAATACTGACTCAAAGTGACAAAAAAATGCGACTATAAGTGACAAAACATGACTAACAGTTACTAAAACATGAGCAGATGGTCAAGTAAATAACATTTCTACCTTATTAAATGTTTTTGTAAGTCTTTGTGATGTTCAATATGTATTTTGGGGGCGTTTGAAGAATTCGTTGTTGTCTTATTTCAATAAAAAAGAAGAAAAGAAAAAAAAACAGAAGGAAAAAAAATGCTCTTTGGTCAGTTGTATCGCTGAAGTTACTTAGTTCTGCTTTAAGACTGCAAGTATTTATTTATTTTTTATATATATATTTATATATATTTGGACTTACCAAACAGAGGAGCAATTCCTCAAAGGACCAGGTAATTTAAAGTCTCTTTGTGGAGAAGTCTGGAGTGCTCTTTAGCTTGAAGTGATCCACGTTTGGACCAGGACCCAGCTGCTGCAGACTAATAACTCTTACTATTTTATTATTGTGGCTTAAGCTGAGGAATTACTTTATGCTCTACTGCTGTTGTGTTTGTTTGGGGGTTTTCTGTGCTACATTTGGCAATATTCTAATATGCAATGCAGCTATTAAGTGCTGCAATATTGATGTTATTGCGGTACATTGTTTTTGACTCATCATTTTTGTTGTACATTCTTTAACTTACCACTCGGTGTCAAAATCAAAACTTCACAGAGACAAAACCGAGTCTAATTGAGGACAAAACATACATAAATCAGAATCTTTTTGTAACGTTTTCTTCCTAAAAAACGTACATTTCTGCCAGATGGAGGACCTGGGTGTTGTGATATATTTTGTTGCAACATTGATTCTTGTTTTAGCCAACAGAGTGATACTGATACTTGTATACTGATATCGATTTCAACATTGTGCAGCCCTTGGTTAATGCTGCTTTCATTGTTGTCTGTTTCCAAGTAGCTATTCAAATGTTTTCATGATTCTTGGGGTTCTTAGGTTGGTTGATCAGCTCATTTTATGATCGGATGTTCATTCTGTTGGTATTTTTATTTGGATGCCGAAGCTGAAATCGGTGAATCTAAAATCTTCTTTGCAAATGAATGTGAAATGTTTTTCTCCCTCTTTCACGCTCTTATGGGCAGTTTCTTGTCTACCTTACACTCATACACTTGCAATAAATGAATGAAATTTACATAATAGAGATGATTCTGATTATCTTTGCCTGAATGTTCCCCAGTTTGGCATTTAACTTATCTGTTTTGTATCTTATTTGAGAGCTCTTCCCTATGACAAAAATTGCTAAAATCAACACTAATTTACTCTTGAAAGCTCAAAACTCACTCAAACTAGGACATCTTTTCCCACACCTCCTTAAGACTAATACTTCATTCTACTAATTACACAATAGGCCACTCTAAAATGACCCCAATAAATGACCACACAGATCCGTTTACGTTTTGCATACACCTCAGACTTGATTCAATTAAGACTTCACTTCCTGTCCTCCAGCGTCTGCCTTAATTACATGACAAATTAATGAAGCCACATTGTCGATGTTCCTTCCCCTGTTGACTCTGTTTCACGGGGCTTTCCGCATGAACAAAAACTGGTTAACCATTTTTTTCCGGGGCATATTGGCATCAGAACATGCATGACTGAACCCAATCCCCACCGGCTGTAGTGTAATTGAACACCATGAACAAATATGTCACTCCACAGAGAGGTATATGCAGCTACTTCACCTGATTTAGCTCAGCGGGAACCTTCTCCTTCTGATTCCTGTAATACTGAGCTGATGTACAAGTGCTGCATGCAGAAATGGACTCCCCTCTGGACTTGTTCAGAAAGTAATTATCTTAACCCTTTGTTCCCCAGTGAGCACAATTGACTAAAGTTTTGTGTACAGGAATAGAAATCCTTTTCCTTTTTCTTTTCTTTTCCAAGCTGATACTAACATACAAAACTTGAACTATAGCATTACTTTCTTGCTAAATTGTGTTGAGAAATATTGAGAAAATCTGTCTAAGTGAGACACATGTTAAATAAACCACTGATAAGAACTACGCCTAGAACATTATTTATCAAGCAAAGGAGTTAAATTGTGGAACGGTTGTTGCAATGAGCTAAAACAAGCCGCTTCTCTTTCTCTGTTCAAGGTTATTGAGGAATACATGACAGAATGACAAGAATAGTGTGCGATAGTGAGATGAATCTTTTGTAACATGCTGGGGTTTGTTTTTAGAAGGTAAGATCATGGACCAATTTAGTAATTTTTATTTAATTGTTGTTAATTATGTTGAGCTGTAAATTGCCAATGGATCAAATAATAAATGAATGATTGATTGAATTAAATATTTTACTTAAAGGTACAGTACCTAACTTTTTTTTGCCAGAAAATAGACGAAAACAAAAGCATGTTTGTTTGTTTTTTTTTGTTTGTTTTTTTCAGTGGTTTATTGCAGTTAAAATGTACTGTGTCCTTACTGTGAGCAGGCTTGCATCTCCATTAAACTGACTCTTTGAGGATTCTTCTCGCTTGTTTCCATGGAAATGTTGCTCCTTTGGCTATAATATTCCACAATATGCCATAAAACATATGCGCATGCAGGTGGAATTCACTCTTCATTACACACTGCTCCTTTAAAGAAAATATACTATGCATTTGATATTATTATCGACCACATGCTATTGAGTGCCTTTTGTTTAGTTTAGTGAAAAAAGTTTATAAAAACAAAACGAACATCTGTATTTGGTTCTGTTTGCACTGGCACTTACTAAATTTAGGTGCCATCTACTGGCTGCATAGTGCTTACACAAGTTAAAATGTGTGTATGATAAATGCGAGTAAAGCTAGTAGTCACAGTGATTGTGTTTAGACGGCCGAAATGCTCAGAACGAGTCTAGCGATTATTTAAGGACTTAAAGCATCAGAAGTTTCTCAGAGAAGTGACGTTAAGTATCGGGAAAAACATCACTCATCGAGGGAATTCAGCAGGGTGTTTTTTTGACGCTCGGAGAGAGAGGATTTTCTAACCAGCATTCCTCAAACTAGCACGAATGAAGGTAAACGTAACTCCGGGTATGTTTTTGATGACCAAACCTTTTTAGAACATGGTTAAAAGCTCTATAAGTCACTGTAGCATAATATGTTCCCTTTAAGATGAAGTAAAAACATCCTGTCTAAAAATGAAAAAAGCAGAATGCAAAGTCTTATAAAATGGTCCAAACCTTATATTTATTTTCTCCTTCCAGTTTTGGAGACCTTCTGCAGTGTCCTCTGTACCTGAGCTGCTTTTACTGATGCATGGACATTTACTGTACAGGAGCTGGGCCTCGGTCTGTCCATAGTCTGCACTGCTGTGGCTAATGGACATATTTTCTGCTCCTCTCTCTCACTCCGAGTCATGTCATGCATCGCTCCATCCCGCCTCACCAGACAGCCCAGCGAAATGTCCAGCAATGTCAGAATATCGCCACTTTACAATGCCATAAACAGGTGAAGAGTGCAACGGAACATAGACCAGTCAATGCGTGTGTTTTGCTATCTTTCGAAAAAGAAAAAAACAGTCGAGGGAGTTTGTCTTGTGAATCCGGAGCAGCGCAAGACATAAAATGTGTAGGTCCGCTGTGATTGAAGCATACAGTGTGCAGAAAATGAACAAGAAAAATGAAATATAAATGTGAAACAAAACTGCAGCGGTAGTGGAGGATGTGGAGCGTCTGACAGAAGGTGAAAAGTGTCTTGTAAAAATAGTCCAGAGAAGTTATAGTCAACCAAGAAAAAGTGGGCAAGACGCATCACGTTACAATATATATATAAGTAAATCGCTCTTATTCCCACTGTTTTTGAATGTGTAGTGTATTTCTTTATTGCTGTGAGTGGTCTGCGTGTGTTCAGTTGCTCTTCTACAATTTTCAACAAATTTCAACTCTGTTTCAATTCATTGCAAGGCTCAATACTCATTTTGATGCCACAATTATGCTCTTTTTATACAACAGAATACGATTTTAACGCACAATTTCTATAATAATGCCTTGTGGTCTTGTATTAGTATCAAGACATTCAGGAAAGGTCCACATTTATTGATACTAGTTTGGATTCTGTAGGTAATGTATGAGTACTGATGCCTCTTTCTGCGACAGATCCGCACTCAAGACACGATGGTACACGCAATTACCTAACGAGGGAAAAGTCGCTCCGCCAAAATAATCTAGAAACTAGGCTGATTTGTGTAAAATGTTTGATGTACACACACAAAAACACATTGATAAATCTTTTCGTTCCATAATTCCAACACAGGGGGGAGCAAGTCAGCACTCTCAAGTTTGGACAAATAAATATATATCTTACATTTATACAAAGTGCATAGATAAGTTGGGCAATTGATCCAAATTTTAGATAAAGTGAATGTTGTTTTGAAGATATGCTAAGTTTTAATATTGAGTATATCATTTATATATACTGTAACAAGTTCAATAAGGGTGTATAAAATGATAATTCTGCACTTTCGTGATTCATTTTACAGATAATTAAACCTCAACGGATTTGTTTAAAGACATGTTTTAACACATTTCTGTTGGATTGACATAACAGTGTCTGAATATTGATCATCGAGATTTTAATTTTGTTCTAACTGATACAGGAAATACATACATATAGGCGTAGGCAATATACGCTCTTTTAAGACTTGATTTACATTGTTTTTATTTACTTAGCCTTGGCGGAATGTCTGAATAAACTGCAACTGAACTGAAGCAGAATAGATATATTTTTTTGCTATGATGCAGTGCTTGTTTTGGATGCTAACACTATTATGGATTCTATAGTTATTACCGAACCAACATTTTTCTGATATATTCCAATTTAAAACTTAATCATGACCTTTTCATATCACAACATGGCCAATAGTGTTATTTGTGCTTGTTTTGGCACGTAGCTCGATAAACATGTTTTGGTTGGCACGGGGCGCTCAGATCTGTGTTTTTCTGTTACGGTTCAGCTCGAGTGAAACGCTTCTTTGTTCCCGCTGCTTTGGAGTTCAAACTCGCAGCTTTGACTCTCGTGTTATTTTAGATTTGGCTGGAGCTGAAGTGCCCAAATGTTATCAAAATGTCACACTCTGAGTCTGATAAATCCCAAAGCACCGCAGGCTTCCTCTGATCGAAATGCCTTGAAATATTGGACTTGTTTGACTGTGAGTGTGAAAAGACGCAACTAATTCAGAATCAATGACAGCAGAATGTGGGTCCTTTTCATTTGCAGCTGCAGCATATCGGTGTGAATATCTTCTTGTGACAGATGCCCTCCCTGACACAGCTTTACTCATGTATGTGGGCTTTGGACTGGTCTGCCCATGACATTTCATTTCATTCCATTTAAAGGACCCATATGCTTTTTTTTAATTTTTTTTTTTTAAACTTTGCTTTGGCGTCTCGTGTTTTAGAATTCAAAAAAGTGTATCTACAGAAATTGTCAGGATTTATGAAGTACTCGATGTACTGGCAGCATCAGGGGGAAATAAACAAAAGCTATCTTGACCCAACATGCTAATTTAAGCACATAGTTGAAGGCAAAAATGCTCTGAATGAATCTGGTGATGATGTATAAAAAACAGCGGATATGATCTCAGAGCTGCACCTGTGACTTTACAATCCTGGAAATTTGAAACCAAGTGATTTCTGAGTGAGATGAAACAGGATTCCTCAAATTATGAATGAAGCTAAATACTATTCCAGGTATGTTTTTGGAGGAAATAATGTTATAACAGGGTTAAAACCTCCAAAAAGGTTGGTTTTTTGTTTTTTGTTTTTTTTGCACGATATGTGTCATTTAAGAAAATTATCTTTTAACGTGCACTATGTAACTTTTCTGGAGGATGTTTGGTAACGCTTTTGATTAAGGTTAACAATTAAACTATTTATAAGGCATTAATATACACTAGTTATTTGTTTATGCACTTATAATAACCTTGTAAATGTTCATAAGCATTAACAAAATATGTATGTGTTAATAAACCGCACATGAGCAGGTTTCACCAGCGGCTTTTATTCATGCACATTGTTTAGGGTTAAAGTCATACTGTGGAACATCTCCATGGAGACAAACAGGTTTGCAAAAAAGTTACCTTTAAATGTATGATTTATGTGGCAAATGTGAGCATTATTTGAAAATGTTATTAAATAGTTAATTTCTGAAATGTCTGCATGTTTTGATCAGCGTTTTAATCAAAGCTGTGTATTAAAATCATTCTTTCTAACCTTGGGCTGAATCACCAAATGTACTCAAATTAAAATTGTTCCTTTGCCCAAGCAGACAAAGTACAAGACTTTCATTCCATTCAAACTGTTCTTTGCCAAGTCAGTTTGAGAGCTTTCATATCTTAGTGCCATTTGTGCTTCTTGTGCACATGAACTTTGCAGTGATTTCCTTCTGGGTTTTTGTTTGTTCATAGCAGAGAGAAACCACAACAACAACACTGGACTTTTTATTATGGGCCGCTTCTGAGGATCAGAGAGTTGGCTGTATTGATCAAAGGTGCAGAGAATTTCAAAGTTTTTGTGAATTGGAAGGTGCTGAAAACTATGCGGTAATGTGTTCTGTCTCTTGTCAGTTTGAATGAAATCACAACCGCAAAATGCCAAAGTACAGAGCTTTTGTGAGAAGTCTTAAATGGGTGTAAATTAGCTTTGACTACAATCGTGCATATTTTAGGTACATTTACAAATATATATATATACATTATCCCTTCAATAATAAATATAAACTCCTGGCTTTTGGCCCCTTCTTGATCTATGTCTTTGTCCTTCTCTCCTTGTGTTGGGTTGAGGGTTCCATTGAGGGCAAATGCAAAATTATGTTTGAGCCCCTGACTGGGTTACCACAGCAACGCAGCCAAAAGACATACAAGTGCATGGTAACTGAATCAGCCAAATTTGAATTGTGGGCTTTTGAGGAAAAATAAATTGTTTCACAATGTTTTACAAAAAAAAAAGATACTAAGGTATATGTATATACATAAGTCTCTTTTTATCTGTATAGCTTTATTATTATTATTATTATTATTATTATATATATATATATTTTTTTTTTGTTATGTTTAAGGCTGGGAGATAAGACAAAACATAACACAATTGTTTTCCTCATATTGATCAATAAATAAACAACAGATAAACTTTTAACAAAAAAAAAGTCAAATTTCTTCCTCCAAATTCCGAACTCCAAACCACTTTTGCTGATCGAGAATTGGCTTCATTGAAAAGAGCCAAGCTTATAATTGACGGTAAAGAATTGACTTGATTTAGATTCAAATCTGAATAATTGCACAGACCTAGTTGTGTTTTTTATTATAACTAAAACATCCTGTGGGCTCTGTGCATTTAAGAAAAAAACATCCCAAAAGGCTCCTGCACATTTCCTTTTGAGAGAATTCTTCACCTCCGCCTCTTCAAACAATATTTCAAAATGTTTTTACTCTAAATCCTCTGAATAAAAAGATAGTGCTTTTGCTTTTTACACTTTACTCAGGGATGTTTTCTGCCTCATCTCACTCTAAACAACTGTCAAATGTCTTTTCAAATGTTACATGTTACAGACTGAACCAAGTGATTTTAAAAGCTCTTTTTCTCCTCAGAAGAAACTCTAGTCTTTTGTTACTGAAATGTTGCTCTATTTTTCCTCAGTGATTACTACAAATAAGAAACATCTACTGGAGTTAAAATATAAAACTTGATTTAAACGTGCACTAGTTGTTTAGTAAGTAGTAAATGTAACAAAAATAGACCAACACACACACATACTCATCATAATGAGAAGTTCAGCTTTTTCCAGGGCTGTAATCCTTTAGTTGCTTAGTCCATTCATCTGTTGATGGTGCCTCGTAGTATTTTATTGAGATTAAAGGGAAAAAAAAGATTATGAGTGAATATTTGTTGAATTATGCAGTATTTATCTTGATTTAAGGACATTCTGACTGTTTTAAAAAAAAAGATCTGCCAATGGAACAAGCATAAAATGTCTAACTTTACTTAAAATAAGAAAAACACAAGCATTGTAAAAGAAAAGCTGCAGTGCTTGAAATAAAAAAAGAAATAGCTTGTTCCACTGGCAAATCTTATTTTATAGTAAAAAATATACTAAATTATTAAGATAAATATTACTTCAAGCACTTATTGGCACATTATCTTATTTAAGACGGCATAAAAGGCAAAAATTAGAAGATATGAGTGAGTTAGCTGTACATTTTGGAGTGAATCTTGAGCTTAATCTAATTTATATACATTTAAGGTATATTAGTAGTACTTTTCTGTGTAAATTGTTGTTTTTGCATGAACTGCAGTTTGGGTCAGATACAGAGAGATACTTCAGTTTTGATACAAACCAAGAATTTCTTTAGTCATCTACTTTGAGGATACTGTCAGGATTTCAGGATATTCTAACCCATGTGGACTGTATTTGTCGTTTGTAGATGGAAACAGCAGGTGGAGATGCATTATTCTGGTCAAACATTACCCAGGACAGCACACTGCGTTATGGGCCCTGGAGCAGTGGACTGAGGCTTTTCATTTCGGGCCGAGTGTGCCTCTGCTCCGGCTGCATATTGTTTCTCTAATGGCTGTTTATTTTCATGGAGTGGCACAACAAGACTGTGTCAGGCATGAAGGCTGATGGAGAACAACAACAGGAGAGAGAGTTCACTTTCTGTTGGAGCGAGGGGGCTGTGCTGTTTGGATGTAGTGAACAGACTGACCGAAGAAGAACCCGCATTTTATTGGCAATCAGCAAACTTTCAAAGACAGGAAAGCTGTAATTACCTTGTTGTTAAGGGCTGTCGAAAGAAATTCTTGGACTGAAGACATTGCTGAATCAGGGATCGGTGCCTAGATATCAGTTCATTCTGTTTGTGTTTAACTGTATGTAATGAGACTATTTACTGGCTGATGTTGGCTCAGATCTAAGCTTTTCTTTACGTATTTGAAGAATAAAAAATGGTTACACAACATAATTGGATCAATTTGATTAAAAGTTAATTGTGTTTTAAGGAAATAAATACTGTTTTCAGTCACTGCCCGGGTATCATTTGCTATGGGCAGATACTTACACTGTGTATCAATAACAGAATCAGAACAGAAAAAGCTGGATTGGTGCATCCCTAATCATCACTTGTATCTGACCCAAACTACACTCAAATGGCTACAACTGCAGGGGAATTCATGCAAAAACTATTTACAGAGAAAAGGACAACTTTGTACTTATATGTAAAACCGTTAGCTAACTCCTTTTTGCGGCTTGTTCCATAGAAATCCTGACCATCTAAAAATAATTAACTAACTAATACAATTTTTTGTCGACTAAGACGCCATCAATTGATTGATTGACTGAACAACTAAAGGCCGACAGCCACAGTAATGACATCTTCTGACTTATTGTCTTTATATATATATATATATATATATATATATATATATATATATATATGTTTGTGGATATATCAAAGGGTGTGATCACACTTCGAAACTGGCACTAAATTAGGACTAAACCTAAACCTGGAATAGATCAGGACTAAACAAGGACAAGAACAGGACCAAATTCACATCAAGTCAACAATAAAAAAAAAAAACTAAAATTTATGACCAAATAAAGACAAAGAAGAAAAAAAAAAAAGAATGTTGTTGGAATTGTAGTGTTTAATTGAAAGGGGCAAGAAAGATTACTATTGTTAACGTGCATAAAAAATTACACTTTGCCTTGAATGTTCCACCATATAGCTTTAAACACATCTATCTTATTACATTACAGGTGTTTTTGTTCCCAAAAAACTTGCATTCTTACTGTGTGTGGACCTGTAACTTTTCCTGAACGTTCTCAAACTTATCTCTTATCTCAAGCAGGAGGCAAAGTGATAACATCTCCATACAGCATTTCATAGTGCACCTTAAATATAGTGTAACTTGCCAAATATTGTGAGCAAGAACGAAGAATTCGTTTGGAAAACAATGGTGAAGAGTTGACGCTATGTCTAGCAGTGTTTTCAAAAGCAGACAATATCATTCCATTGCTTCTTGAGCAAATCCCCTCCACACGTTAATCAACTAATCGATTGTAGAAATAGTTGTCAGCTAATTAAGTAATCAAATAGTAGTTACCAGGTTTTGTGACTCAGACAGAGCAGGAATCTAAAAAATAACACTGGAAATGTATACATTTTGTGATTTGTGTGTACAGTTTCTCCCCCGGAATGTGCTCAAACAGCTTCACTTCAGTTTTATCTGGGTAAAATGGAGTAAGAATCTTATGTTCACTGCCTTTTCTGCCGTTCTAAACAACTAATCAAAAGAATAACCGCTAGACTTATCAATTACCAAAGTAATAGTTTGAATTTGAATTTACCTGTGCGTAATGCACCTTTAGTATTCAGATGTCTACTGTTATTACATAAAAGAAGTGTAACTTACCAAATATTGAACACAAACCGTCTTTTCTTTTTTATGCTGTAGTTGTATTAGAAACTTATGTGGCTGAATTGCAAAAAACAAAGAGTATTTAAAGCTGCAAAATATTAGCTTCTAAACTGGGACAACAATCGTGCATTTCAGAACATTTGTAGATTTCTTAAGAATAAACTCCCCTGCATCCTTAACAGTGGCATTGCATCACTAAATTATCTTTAAATCTGACTTGAAGTGCATTTTGTCACATCATTTCTGGTGTTTAGCCCTCCTCTGCTCTGCATTCCCTGTGCTGGCATTAACAGAGGAAGAAGCTTTGATTTGACTGTGCGCTTTGGCTCCCGTCACCAGAGTGCCAACGCCGTGCCACTGAAAATCTGATGAAATGCAGAGAAACCCGACGACTGCATTGAGTTTGTTCCATAAAGACTTTAGTTTGCCGAGTCTGTAGATGTTTTATACGTGTGAAAGAGCAAGGAAGCTGCTCTTTGCCATTGTGTGGGCCTCATTACGGGTTCAGTCGAGTCGATGAGCATGTTCACTGTGGGCAAAGAGCTATAGGAGGCGCACGCTTCACCACACGCTTTTGTCTCTATAGAGATGGAGCAAATAAACCAGGAAGCTAGCGATTAATTGTCCTGCGAATATGGCGCTTGCATGTAAATTAGCTTCTTTTTACATTGCAAAAGAGACAATGACTATATAGTTGGCTTTCGAGGCAGTGGGATAATCTTCTACCAAGCTTGACACTGACATTGCACTTCAGTGATCTTTTAAGCCATAAAAATTGGAAACATCATGTAAGGAAAGCTAACCAAAACACAAGACAGATGATGTGACAGAATACACTACTAAACTGCACGTATTTGTGTTTAATCAACAGAAAATGAAGGAATAAATAGAGGTTTCGATCTTAGTTGGTTTTTTACTTGGTTAAATAAAGGTTAATAACTACATAAATAGAAAATAAGCAACTATTTTGACTAGAAATGGCTGTTCGGTTCTATTACGAAATAGGGTTAGTTAGTAATTAAGCGTTTTTTGATTGTAAAGTATTTAATATATCCAGATAAAATGAAACACTGGTTGTTCCAGTATCGCCATTGAAATTGCGTTATGCACTAACTTCGCTTTTGTCTGTTTTGTGCCTGTTCTTGAATTTAGAATGCATGTGTTTGTACTTTTAAAGTACAAGTCTGTAGTATTTGTGCCTGCCCTAAGCCTTGCCAAAAGACAATACATCGACTTTTATTTGAAGATGCTGATGGTATTGCTGTTATATTTAGTTTAAATTACTCCAAGATAATTTATTTTAGGGATTAAATTATGGAAAAGGTCTGGTTCCTGTTACTGAAGAGTGCAGACGCTTTTCCTTGCTGCTCCTGCTTGCTACAGCTGTTTTCTTATTTATTTTGCTTTTAAATCAAATTTTTTCCTCTATAAATCTTGGATTATGACTTTTCGAAGGAAACCAAGGATTTTAAGATAATTTTTTTCAATTTTTAATAAACTATCTGACGAGCCAGCGACATGTCCGGGGAGAGAAGTCAAACAAACTCTTGTGAACGCTGTCGGAAATATCAACATGAAATAATTGAGCTACAAGCACGGATATTCGCTCTAGAATCTGAAAAAGGACTTCACGATACAATTCCAGTGTCACCGAGGGGTAAGAAGTCTACATATCTTTCAAGAAAAGCTACTTTCAACTTAAACCGGAGCGACTCTGTGTCTTTCCCAAAACTGGGTAAAGACCAGCCGGCTGCATCTTGGGTCAAACTCGGTGCAAAACCAAAACAATACAAAGCTAATGTAAAGTCGCCTGCTATACAGCTTACAAACAGATTTTTGCCACTATCAGAGGCTGAATTTACAGAACGAGAAAACTGTAGCCACCATGATGTTGATAAAAAGCAGCAGAAAGACAGACAGTCTGTGCCAAACGTCAAGGACAGTGATACACTCTTGATAGGAGACGGTGCTATCAGTGGAGTCGTACATGGAAGAATGAAAACATGTAGCTACCCCAGCAGCACAGTTTCTGAGATTACGTCACTGCTTCCCAGAGTACTGTCCACACACACAGAGGAGTTAAACAGCTGATTGTACACGTGGGTGCAGTGGACATTCGAAAGGATCAGACTTAAGTTTTGTAAAAAGACTTCATGAAGTTATTTGAGGAGCTTGATAAAGTTGAAATCAAAACATTCATCAGTGGACCTCTTCCAAATATTGACAGGAAGATCAACAAGTTTAGCCGGCTGCTACAATTGAACACTTGGCTGTCCAAAGAGTGTGCACCTAGAGGATTGCACTACATTGAGAACTTCTATCTGTTCTGGAAACGAGAGGACCTGTTCAGGGGAAGGGGCCCACATCTGTGCAGAGGTGGAGTGAGGGCGCTGACAGAAAACCTCCTCCACGCTCTCAGGCATCAGAATGGCCGTGGACAGGGTCGTGAACAGATAGTTCGAGAAGAGAGGAATGAGAGAAGAACACCGGATCAATCAGCCAGAGACCAAGTCAATGCTTCAGCATCAGCAGTAACAAAACAGCCGACTCCACAAAAGGATTTATCAACAGCAGCTCCACCAGGCCCAGCAAAGGATTCAGCTCCAGCTGCTCCAAAATCACCTACACTGCCTCCAGTAAAGAGCTCATCAGCTGCAGCACCACAACGATCTCCACCACCCCCAGTGAAGGGTTCAAGCTCAACATCCGTCCCCCCTCCCTCGGGGTCCTCATCACAGGCAATGGACCGGTCAGTGACAGGCCCAGCAGCTGCCCTGTCACCACCCCTACCCTCAGACCAGTCACCTGGGTCCCCTGCAACATCTACTCCCACTCAATCATCACTCTCCTTTTCATCTCCACCTTCACCCAGGGACCTTCCCAACCATCTTGAAAGTCTGATCAAATCAGGAGTAAAGATGGTTCCACTCACACCTAATTTAGCAAGATCAAGAGTTCTGATGTCAACAATGATGAACTCCCCCCGTACAAATCTGTGCCCACCATACCACCCAGGAGCTTCAACTCTCCTGCTTCACCAAAAAAACGACCTGCACCTCCACCCCCTCGCCTTTCACCTGGTCCATCACCCAAAGCCCTTCCAGCTCTCCCCACTCAGCCTTTGCCCAAACATCCTCCAGGTCTCCCCTTCGCCGCCTCCCCACCTCCCCCCAGAACTGTTATCTCCCATAGCTAGGATGTAGTGGGTCTCAGCGTTGCCGGGACTTATGGTCATGAAAATGGTCAAACAAACCCGGGGCCCTGTGTTATATCTGTAGTCACGTCACACAGACTGGAGAACAGAAGGACAGTTAGACTGTCCAATCTTAGAAATTTAATTCATATTCCCTGTGAAAAGATAACGTCCAGTCACATTGAAACCAATCTGAAACTTGCTGTGCTTAATGTCAGATCATTATGTAACAAATCACTTTTAATTAATGATTTTATATCTTCTTATAATCTTGATTTTATGTTTTTAACTGAAACATGGCTTGACAAAAACACGGGGAATGTAGTTCTAATAGAAGCGACTCCACCGAGCTTCAAGTTTGAATCTGAAACACGCGACAACAAAAAGGGTGGAGGTGTCTGTGCAGTTTTTAGAGATAAAATAGTTACCCAGAGGTTGTCTTTTGGGATGTTTTCATCATTTGAGTATTTGTCTTTTAAAATTGAGCTAAAACAGTCTCCCTCCATACTCTACATTGTCCTGTACAAGCCTCCCCAGCACTGCCAAGGTTTTATTGATGATTTTACTGAGATGCTTTCAGTTGTATGCACAGACTTTGACGGTTTGGTCATTACAGGTGATTTCAATGTTCACGTGGATAATGTTTGCGACAGAAACGCTAAAGAGCTTGATGCTGTCCTTGAAACCTTTGGTCTTACTCAGCATGTGAGTGGCCCCACTCACAGCAGAGGACACACTCTGGACCTGCTAATTACTAAAGGGGTTAATATTTCAAACGTCAGTGTGGTCGATGGGGCACTGTCTGATCATTTCTGTGTTTTCTTTGACATGTCTGTTATTCCCAAATCACCGACTGGTCCTGCAGTTGTTCGGAGGAGACACATAAGTGACAGCACAAGTGCACTCTTCGTGGAAATGATAAACTTTGAAAATCCTTCATGTTCAAATGTTGACGACTTTTTAAATTCTGTTACATCTAATATCTTGAATGTTCTGGACACCATTGCTCCTATGAAGGTTAAAATGGTTAAAAATAAGCAGAAGGCGCCATGGAGGAATAATGAGACAGTCAGGGCACAGAAAAGGGAGTGCCGCAGGGCTGAGCGAAAATGGCGCAAGTCAAAGCTCCAGATTCATAAAGAGATTCATAGAGAAAAGTTGTATATGTACAACCTCATTTTATGTAAAACAAGGGAAGGATTTTTTTCTGAAATAATTGGAAATTGCAGTAATAACTCGCGTGCTCTGTTTGCAACAGTAAACAGACTAACAAACCCTCCAATTCTGCTGCCATTAGAACTAATTTCCACAGCTAAGTGCAATGAGTTTGCAGTATTCTTTAATGACAAGGTTCAGGGCATTAAAAATGCCATAAATTCCACAGTGCAAATAATAACTTTAAAACCACCTACACATTTAGAGCTGACTCAGTTTGCACCTGTAACTGACAAAACTGTCCAAGAGATCATCACCAGTCTGAGTTCTTCTACATGCTGCCTCGATGTGTTACCCACCAGATTTCTAAAGTCTGTTCTGAGCACTTTGTTAACACCACTCACTCACATAGTTAACATGTCGCTTCAATCTGGAACATTCCCAAGGGCCTTGAAAACTGCGGCCATTAAGCCTCTCCTAAAGAAGAGCAGTCTTGATGCCTCAGTACTGAAAAATTATCGGCCCATCTCAAATCTGCCATTTTTAGGCAAAGTCCTCGAAAAGGTTGTTTACCAACAGCTCACTGACTTCCTCTTAATAAACAACTCATTTGATGTTGTTCAGTCAGGTTTTAGACCTCATCACAGCACTGAGACTGCTCTTATCAAGGTGACAAATGACATCCGCCTGAACACTGACGCGGGCAAAGCCTCAGTCTTAATTCTGTTAGATCTGAGCGCTGCTTTTGACACTGTCGATCATGGGATTCTCCTACAGAGACTAGAGGACTGGGTGGGCATCACTGGCACTGCCCTAAATTGGTTGAAGTCCTACCTTGAGGACAGAGAGTACTTTGTTGAGATTGGTAACTGTGTCTCAGAACAATTGATCTTGACCTGTGGGGTGCCCCAAGGGTCAATCCTGGGACCCCTTCTGTTCAACCTCTATATGCTGCCCTTAGGTCAGTTAATACTCAGCACAAATGTGTCTTATCACAACTACGCAGATGACACTCAGATCTATGTCTCACTGACGGCAGGTGAATATGGACCAGTGGATTCACTCTGTCATTGCATCCAACAGATCAGCTTGTGGATGCAAAACAATTTTCTTCAGCTAAACTCAGACAAGACTGAAATCATCGTCTTTGGGCCGCAGAAACAGAGAGAAAGTGTCAGCAGTCACCTCCAGTATCTCGCTCTAAAACCGACAAATCAAGTTAGAAATCTGGGGGTAATAATGGACTCAGACCTGAACTTAAACAGCCACATCAAATCAATAACATCAACAGCCTTTTACCACCTAAAAAACATTGCCAAAATTAAAGGTATAGTGTCTAAACCAGACTTGGAGAGACTTATCCATGCATTTGTCTCCAGTAGGTTAGACTACTGCAACGGCCTGTTCACTGGCCTCTCCAAACGAGCTGTAAAACAGCTGCAGTACATCCAGAATGCTGCTGCTCGGGTCCTGACAAGAACCAGGAAGTACGATCACATTAGTCCTGTGCTCAGGTCTCTGCACTGGCTTCCTGTGGCTCAGAGAATAGACTTTAAAGCAGCTCTGCTTGTGCTCAAGTCTCTCCACGGCCAAGCACCAAAGTACATCTCTGACATGTTAGTGCCACATGAACCATCTCGCTCTCTGAGGACCTCAGGGACCGGCCTCCTGCAGGTGCCTAGAGTCAGGACTAAACATGGGGAATCAGCATTTCAGTTTTTTGCAGCTAAAATCTGGAACAGTCTCCCTGAAGATGTGAGACAGGCCTCCACTCTGACAATGTTTAAATCCAGGCTAAAAACAGTTCTCTTTAGACGTGCATACGACTGAAAGATCTATCTGCACTCTTCTCTTTTAAAGCACTTTATTTTAAAATTATTTTAAAATGATTCTGTGTGTCTTTTTGTGTTTTGTGATTTTAATGCAACTTTTCCTGTTTATGTAAAGCACTTTGAATTGCCCTGTGTACGAATTGTGCTCTACAAATAAACTTGCCTTGCCTTGCCTTTATGGGGCTGCAACTAAGGATTGTTTTAGTAATCGACTAGTCAAACAAATATTTCTGTCGCACATTTCGACTTACATAAATACATTTTCAACCCAAAAAAAAGTTGAAACATGGTGACTGAAGACTGCTAGCAAAGATATTATTGATTAAAATGTATTGTTATGAGTGTATTATCGTGTATTATTTTTTGTTTCCACTTTCTTTGTTTTAAAAGATTTTTAGCATGCGTTTTAGTCTGTATACTCCTGATAAAGATGACCAATATCGATTATGATTGTTTATAAAAATTGACCAGCCACAATTACGTGATTAATCATTGCAGCCCAACTGGTTTAGTCCCACTTCAGAGTCAGTCCTTGTGCCTTAAAAGATTGCGCCTGAAAGGTTATCATGACGTGACAGCTAAGGGGACCAGTTAAAAGGGACGACATTCAGCGCTTAGAAAAATCAAGTGTTGGGGTGTTATTGCTCTGACACGTCCCCAGGCAGAAGGTATTGGTGACGTTTTAGTGAGCCATGATTTAGTGCAATCTGTGATGGGGGGTCATGTGGCTGCGGAGCCCTCCTGCTTCTCTCTAATGGACTGGAAGAGATTCACTCACAAATCAAACCGACCAGCCGGAAGAACCAGGAGCAACACGCATGGCCCACTAAGTACGGCTCACACTGGCACGCTCGTCCACAATCACAGCAGAGAGGAAATGCGCTCCCCACCGCGAGCGACAAACAAGCTGGTAATGTGTGCGGACGTGTTAAGACCTTTTGAGAGGGAAAACAAGGCTGCAGTGATTATTATGGAAACTATTGGACAGTAAAATGGATTTGATATTGGTTTATAGGTTGCCAAATGTGCTAATACAACTATGGTTTATAATAGTGGATGAAATAAAAGCTGCACTACGTAACTTTTAGAGGGGGGGTAAATGTAAAAACATGCATTCTTACTGTGGGCATCGCCTCTTGACAGATCTGAACTCTATCTTTACAGGCAACAATATCATCTCCATAGAGAGAAGCAGGTGGCAGACCCAAGTGGCATTGTCTTTTACAGCATTGTTCTCACATCAAAACTATATTCTGCTTCATTCATTCTTGTAGTGCTCACAAAACACTCAGTTTGAAATATCCCTCCTGATTGTTGTGGCATTGTTTCGAATCTATAAACCATTACCAGGCTAATTTTGTGGTCAAATTGTGTTCACAGCTAACGCAAATGGGTCACGTTGCCTTAAGGGCTTAATTTATCTATTTTTGCATTGATCATTCCCTCCAAATCCTAAATACCTCATTGGAATAAGAGGTCTAGTTTGTAAAGTGTGTAGTAGACATTAGTAAGCTAGAAACCAGTACCAAGCTAGAACCAAAATCATCATGGACAGCATCCATGATAGAATAAAGGAAAATCATAAATCAAATTGAAATTTTGATTAGTTTTTTTTGGGGGGGGTCAACAATACATTTTTTTTAGGCAAAATCGCCCAGCCCTAGTGGAGCATTGCATTAAGGTTAAAATGGATGAGAGTTTTAACAAAAAAAAAACACTTCATTTTTACTCAACATAAATCCACATCAAGCTTTTCATATATCATTTAAAAACTCATTTATAATATTCTACCTCCCCCTGCGGCAATTTAATGAGCTACTACATTTGCTTGTTTAGTCTTGTGAGGACAAAATGCCATCTCTAATATTAATTGACAAATCAGCTCCCAGTGGTGGCTGTTACACTCCCCATCGTGTCTGATCACGGTTCAAACGGGTGATGCTGAAACAGTCTCATGATCTACACCTGTAACGAGTGTAAGTTTGGTCCTTTCTGTTGCCAGACTGAACACATTTAGCATTTTTATGGCTTTAATTATCTTTTAAACATGCTTTGGGTCACTTTAGGATCAGTAATTAATATTTCCCAACTTTCAATAATGTCTACATTTTAGAAACACCTTACAAACTACCCATTTGCTTCCGATGAAGTATGTGGCAGTCAAAGCACCCTCTGCTGTGGGAGTTGTGTAAATGAACAATGAAAAAATAAACAACTGAAGCCCTTAGGTAACGTGAACGCTTTTCTGATAGTTATGTGGCACATTGACCACATAATGCGTCCGGTGATGGTTTAAGGACTCAAAAATTCAAACACAGTCATTTCTGAGGTTCAGAGAAAGATGACCTCATAAAACGGGATAATGAAACAAGTGTCAATGAACTATACAATTTCATCTCCTCATAAAAAACTCGAAAAAGTAAATGGTATATGTCCTTTATCAGAATCAGAAAGGTTTCACAAATGTACTTTGGCAGTGCAACATGTAACGACGAATAGTAATAATGGAAATGTAAAAAGAATAGACTATACTAAAAAAAGACAGTGGAATAGTGTACTTGACATTATTAAAGTGACAGGTATTGTTAAGGCGGCAGGCAGAACGGCAGAAGGAAAGAAACTGTGGCAGGAGGTTATAGTGTGTAATGTCCACACACGCGCTGGTCCTCTTAGACGTCCTCACTGCAGGTTTGGGGAGCTTCAGCCTCTGTACGTGGGGATCAGGGGAACCATCTTGGACTTTCACAAACACAGTGAACAGCTGTGTTTTCTGAAGCTTGTCCGAGCTCCCGTGCAATTTGAACTCGGTTACGGCCCTCGATTGCAAGTCCTGGCCTCCTGGAAAGGGAGAAAATTAAAACACTCGTTGACACTCGTTACACTGTGGCAGAGTGTGTTTAATTTTGAAAGAATACAAGCTGTTATTTGATATTGATAACATTGATTTATTTGATTCATGATTAAATCTGGAAAAGTAGTTTCAACCAGGACTAGCCCAGGATTTTTATTTATGATTGGTTGCGCTTGCGTTCTAGCTTTGGAAATATCAAGCAAGAGACACTTTTCACTATTGATTACACTGGACTTTGTCATAAACTATCTCAAAAGGTAAATTCACAAATGTTGAACCTGACAACAAATATCTGCATTTTAACAATATTCATTTTAACTGTCCATCTGTATTAAATATAATTGTGGTGACGTCACGTGACACGTCCTGTCAGTGCATTCAGGTGACTATGACTGAAGTGTGTCATCACAGCACTGTGACTGTCACGTCACTGACGAACCTCCTTTAACTCCAAAAAGCAAATAAAACATTTAGCTTCCTATTATGTGCACATTGAGTTATTAAAAACTTAATTCTAATAACATAATTCTAACATTTTTTTTTACTTTGGATATTGATGTATTCATGTGTTTGCGTTGTCGTTTAGGTTTTTTTTCCACCTTTTTCTTGTACTATATAAACATTAATTATGAAGTAATTGCGTTTATTTAAGTCGATTTTTGTTGTCTGAATTCTTACAAGGTGCGGCTTTAAGATTTAGTCTGGGGTTAGACCTGGCTTTGTCAGATTAGGGTTATGCAACAACAAATAATTTGTAGTTTAACTTTTTAAGACTATGGGGGAGAAAATTAGATTATGGGGTTCCACCATTGTCTCCTCTTTTAATGTGGTGCTGATTTTGTCTATTTTTAGTCCTGGTTCCGTTTTTTTTTTTTGTCTAATTCAGCTTCCAAGAACTATCCAATTGCTTATTTGGGGTGTAGTCCTTTGTCTGGTTCCTCTGGTCAGAGTGTGCCTGGATTAGTTCAATCGGATGTTTTCACGTAAATTGAGCCAATTTTGATCCTGATGTGGAATTGGTTCTAGTCTTTGTTTAGTCCTAATCTAGTCCAGGTTCAGTTTTGCATTGATTCTTGGAAGCACCCTTAGACTTAATTTAACTGACAGAAAATGGTACATTCCAAGCCCAACATTTTCCGCAATGGTACTTGGTTTATATAATGGCCCACATTATGCTACTGTATCCATGCATTTAGAGTAACGCTATTTTTGGTTCCATTAAACCTGTGGAATATGCAAGCGAGTACAGGAAATATGCAAATGCCTACACAGCACTGGCACATAGAATAAGGAATTAATGAAGGAGAGCACTGCAACCAAGACATTAACATTATCCATTGGGAAAGTAATACTCGTATGTCGGAGGAATGGGGCAATTACAGGTCAAAGATGTGTTACTGCAGTGGGATTTCAACCACACAAAGAAGCAGCTCAAACGCAGTACTTCCAAATGCTATAGAAGAGATTATCCTTGAGTATGTTGAATAGATATGTTCTATAAAAAGTGCAGTTGATTTAAAGTTATTTCACGATATTCTTCCACCAAAATCAACAACTGAACACCTGGAATCCAAAGATCAAAGCTGGATGCCGTGTGTATTTCGCCTGCGTGCTGAAGTTTGTTTATCTTAAAGCAGAATGCGCTGTATGTTGCCAGTACGTTTGTCTCCACACTCACCATTTTGTCAAGTGGGCCTCGCTAGGTTCAGCTGCATTGCACCATAATGGGCCGTTCATTGCTGTTGAATGGCTCTGTAGTCTGGACCGTTATATATCCATTTACGCATCAATTTTCTGAAGCGAGGGTCTGTCATGAGGGAGTCGTACACGCCAAGAACATAGTTAAATATATGCACCGTATGTATACACCGAATGAGTGACTCGAAGTACGCCTACTGCGTTTATGAATTTTAGTGTCCAGCTGGGAAACATTTTCATCTCAGCCATGGCAATGTTTTTGTTTTCTTCCATTCATTAGTCTCAGTTTCTTTTTCTATGCAACACTTTGAGGACTTTTTCTCATTTAAAATATATAATTGGTTAATATTGAATTTAATGTTTTCTTACAATTCTAAAACCCATGAATACAGACTCTCCAAATCGTGTCAGTGCTATTTATTTGAAGTGTGTCATTTATTTATTGTTTGCGTTTGTATCCGCTAACTGATTGTGTCTGAGATGTTATTGCTTTATCTGGAATGTCCCATAGTACGGCATTAAACTTCCCTAGGCATTTATTCAGTTGCACATGTTTCTCCTCAAAAAAGTAATTTTACCTCTAGCTGTGTCACCCGTTTGTCTCCATGAAGAAGTTTAATGCTGTACTGTTGAACATTATTGGCAAAGCAATAACATCTCCATGGAAACAAGTTTTCAGATACATAAATCCATTGAAACTACAGGTTGGTTTTTATGTGTCTTTTCATCTTCTGGCTTTACCTTTCTGTAGTGACCACATACTGAATATGTTGCTATCCAGTTGATCAAATATTGATTTGCCACACATTGCTTTTACTCCAGGTGCCCTCTCAAATGCAATCCTTTTCATTTTCCCACGCTTTTTACTGACAAAAATATTACAGCCGGTGCTATTTCAGAACTTGTAATATATCATTTTTATATATTATCACTTATTGGATGAAAAACTAACTTTTCAAACACGTTTTTCTTGTGTGGTATTTCAGATAATTGGACTATACAAACTCAAACCAAGCAAGATCACATTTAAAATAGTAATTCATCTTCGGATTTAATTATACTCAATTATATGCAAACACAGTCCCACAGAATAGAAACGCAGCATAATCAAATGCACAGAAAAACAGCAGTCGTTTCCTTCAAAGGTTGCCATAGTAACGGCATCCGGGGTTTCTGAAAGGCGTTTTTCTTTTGTGCGACTAATTTCTACCGGGAGCTGCTTCAATGGAAAGGTCACTAATTAAAGACCGCCTCTTTTGTGAATATATTCCGAATAAGGTTTTCTGATTTTTCCGATACATTTTTCACCTGGAAATGAGTTGTTGCCTGGATTTGACGCCTGGTTGAGTCATGCATTGATTCTAGTGTCAAAGATAATGGCACAAAATCTTCACGACATTTTGAGATGACACCTCTGACTTTTTAAAATCACTTTGCATAACATTTACTGTCTGGATAAAGAATAAAACGAAATGGTGCTAATCTTTTGACCTGACTCGTGGTTAATATCTCTGTGTTTACTGGGACACATAAAGGGAAATTGGCAGAAAGCTCAAGTTTGTGGACCCAATAATTAACCAATTTTCACACATATTCAAAGGTGCACTATGTACATTTGTGGCGGGGGTGATTCAACTGTCTGTCTCCATGGAGATGTCTTTACTTTGCCGGTAATATTCCGCAGTATGGCTAAATATTTATGAAAGACAACTTTGGTATCATTGGCTTGAAGATGAAGGAGGGAGTAGCCCAAAATACATCGATAGAAAAGATTCCTACGCATCGTGGCAATGCAGACTGTGAATTTATTGCGACATATATCAGGCCTCTTATATTATTCATATTTTGGACCCATAATGTCACACTTAACAATCCCATTGATTTGTAAATAAATACTTTGAGTAGCAAGCATTCTTACTGTGTTGTGTTGGGAAAGCAGTTCCTCCAATCTGACCTGGAACTTTGTCTAATTTTAGAGATTACCAAAACTTTTATTATTGTTAATATTTAATGTTATATTTGGCTGCAGTATGTTATTTGTAGTTGTTGAGATGAATTTGAAGTTTTTTCAGACAAGCCCAAAGTAATACATTCTAGGTTTGGCTCTAGTGAACGTTTAACAATTGCATAATTTTATGACAATTATGAAGTACAAAATAATGTCCAAGGTCACCTCCTACAGTTCACATTTAGTGCAAAGAGGTGAGATATTTGGGAAAAATGTGTGTGGAAATTTGAATAATAGAGTGAGTCTATACAGAATCTAGAATTTATGGAAATGTGAGTAGATGTAAAACTTCTATTCCAGTTATGGTCTGAAATTTGTAGACCTACATCTTTTTTGTGCATTTGAAGACTTTAGTGGAGGGTGCCTTTAAGTTTTTAAATAATGATATTAATGCAACTTATCTTTTCTGAATTGGCTGCTTTCTTCAAACAAATATCTAATTTATCAGGCTTTGCTCTATTGATGATGGCGTCACATGCTCCTCCATTAAAGGGCATGTACCAATTTGTTTTCTCTCCATAATAATAAAGAGACAGATAAAGTAAAATCTGTTTTTCCCCAGCACACATACAGTATATATAATGTTAGGTAAGGGAGCAAAACCTTGGGACCGCTGAAAAAGAAACCAATTAGGTTTTCACATTTTTAAAGGGGCTGTATCTGATTTTTACTGTTTTGAAAAGTGAAAAACAAATCCCGTTCTTTTCCCGTTATTTTTTCATACAATAAAGTGAAACCTGTTTTGCTCCAGTACACATATATTGTAAAAGCATCTATTCTGGTGAACATGAGACGCTTTCTTTGCATCTACTTATAGAGCAGGAAGTGCGCTCTTAGCATAACTCGCTCTGGTCTTTGAAAGTTGTGAAAAGCGCTTACAAACTATTTAGGATTCTCAGAATGCATTTTAAGTGAGCGATACATGTGGAACAACATAAAAAAATCAGGTACAGCGCCTTTAATGTGAGTGGCGTGGAACATTCCTGGCAAAACAATAACCTGCAGGTGTCCGCACACTCCAGAAACGTCACACAGTGCACTTTTAAGTGGCTGTGATGGCATCGCTTTAGATTCATACACAGTTTACCACAAATAGAGACACTCATCTTTGCAATGGGGACCTGTTCTGTCACTTTTATTATGCATTACACCATTTTAGTGCTCTATCACGGTGCTGTTATATGCACTTGTCTCGTGTAAGCCATTTCTCTCAATGGACTAGTGTTTGTCGGTGTTTTTTACCATACTGTAAGCCCCACTCGCATAATGTAGACTCGAGCAACGCAAAAGAGAGCCGCGTGCCACTTTTATCTCCCGAATAATCCGAGGGGGATTTGCAAAAAGGGGAATAGATTGTTTGAGACAAAAAGCTCAAGGCGGAATTAGGAGGAAAATACATCAGGTTTTGGCAGTACAAGCAAGAACATTCATAACAGAATCTCTGAAATAATCTTTTCTCAACAAGAACAAATTAACTTATTCCAGACGGTTGAGTTCATAATAGTGAATAAATACAGTAGGTGCAAACAATGTGTCAGTGCTCATTTCACGTTTGATTATTCTTCGTTCGAAGACAAACAGCTTTTTCTCTGCTTTATTATTTTCAAGGCTATCAAGTTATTTAATATGTTTTCAAAATTGCCCAAGTTACAAACAAGACTCTCACTTTTTACAAATACAAATAAGTAAAGAGAAAGCTCAGAAGCACAATAATGATGTCCTTCATAGACTGCAAGAATGAACTGCAAGATTATGACACTGCGCTCTTTTGTTTGTCCTTAAGAGAATGGGTAAAAGTGGTGCAGAAGTCAATGAACTGGATCAGAAGTCAAATCTGTTTAAACAGAAAGCTGTGAGAGAAGCATCTCGATTTGTATAGATCCATTTAGGTCTGAATTCTTTTATATAGTTCTGGTATTTCTACAAGTATTTGTATAGTTTTCTTTTTTTTTAAAGCTGAATGACCTTTAAAGCAAAGAGAGAAGTATGCATTCCAACATAATGACAGGTATGTTTGCACGAAATAAAGAAGAATATGTTTAACATATCTTAATAGAATAGAATAGAAGTTCTGATATAAAGTAGTTATTTATTCTGAACTCTGATCATTTTCAGTATTATGTCCCATTCAAATAAATAAATAAAACTATTATAGATATGCCTTTTATGCTTTGTCATTTTTCATGACTTTTTTTCGTATCAATTACACAAATACATTTTATTCCGGAAAGTAGCTCACGCTATTGTAACTGAGTTTATATTTTGGGGTGATTTTAGTTTACATTTGCAAATTTTTAAACTTGTACTAGTAACGTGAGTATAATTCTAGATTGATAAATAAATAAATACAGATTACAGAACAAGTCCCAATTATTTCAATTTCCTGTTATATGCTCATTTTAAGGACGTTTTCACATAATATGTTGTTGAAACTGTTAATCGCTATGGCAACCGTCCTAATTTCTCATCATTCTGAAACCAATGGATCATCCCAATGCATTGTCGTCTTAACAGCGTCTCTGCTCCTTTCCAAAGCAATAAACACACATACAGCACTGCATCGCCAGCACTGATCGGCCAGAACTCTTCGAATATGGAAAATTGTGGTTAAAAACAACTGAATTCAGCGTCAAACTGTTAAATTAATCAAGTTTTGTACAAAAGACTGATCTAAAATGTTAAAACTTGACTTGTTTTCCCCGCCAAAGCTTGATGTCCCTGTCATTTCAGTCATTACGCTGCTGCTTAAGAGCACTTTTAACTAATTACTTTGTACTTTAACAAACGCAGGTAACGTCCATTTTGGTAAACAGTCCCAGCGGGTCTCATCTGCAGCTAATGATGTCGTTGGCTCTTTTCAATTAGAGCCGAGGATGAGGTCAGTAAGAGGACCGCCACATTCACAATCATTAATACATTCAGAGCCACAGGTCCCTCAGCTCGCAACACTCCATCTTTTATCCACTATAAACTCATTAGGAACTTATTAATCCTTCCATAACTGTTCAGACTTTGGACGCTCTCCACAGAGACTTCTTCTTTTTTTTGGTTTGGATTCAGCAGCTGTGTGTTGTATGTGTGCCAGCTGGAAGAGCTTAAAGAGTAGTGATAAGGCAGTGTTAAAGCAGTTCATTTAGTCTGGGAAAAGTAGGCTGCGTAACAGAAATGAAGGTAATGTTTTGCTTCTATATGTTCTATGTGCATTGTTTTACGCACAGTGATTGAAAATGTATTGTAAAAATCTTTTCAAATTGCACCTTTACCTGCTGGTTAGAGAATCACGAACTGTGTGTTTCTTTTTTGTGCTTGTGTGTCTATTAGGCGGAAAAGCGCTCTATAAATAAAAATTCTTCTTCTTCTTCTTCTGTGTCAAACTTGGAGAACAATAAAAAGAAATACATTGGGGATGGATGTAGAGCCGTGCAATATGGGTACATTTTATTCCTCATATTGATATAGACATATTTGATTTTCACTTTTCACAAACAAAATGAAATACCTATAACATATTTTTAACATATTCAGTGATAAAGTGTAGTTCTGTCTTTTGAACACTCATTATATTATTGTTTGTCTTGTTTTATTTTTACTGCACTGGGCGTTGTGCATTTATTATTCACTGATTAGAGAAGAAAAAATCCCACACATGCACCTTAAGAGCAGTGTTTTCTTTTTTTCTTATTAATACCACACAGTTTGAAGTCAAAATGACGCACTGCTATATACTCTTTGATTTTAGGAAGGTAACTGTATTCTGAACGCTATAAGAAAAAGCTTCTGTAAACGGAATCAGTCACTCATAATTTTTTATTCTGAATACGTATTTGAGCGGCGAGGTGGTTGGGTTCGACTCCCGAGCGGTGCGGGGCCTTTCTGGGTGGAGTTTGCACGTTCTCCCTGTGCCTTTGTAGGTTTCTTGCGGGTGCTTCGGTTTCCCCCACCACTAAAAACACGTACAATAATATTCTGGTATGAATGAGAGTGAATGCATACCATGTATGTTCATTAAGGCAAGGCAAGTTTATTTTGTAGAGCACAATTCGTACACAAGGCAATTCAAAGTATTTTTTTAACATTAACATGCACTGTCCCCACCAAATAAAAAAAAACACTTTAGTTACTTAACCAAAACTGTTTTTTCTGACTTTTCATCAGTGCCAAGATGTCTTCAGCTAAACTCCAAACCACTTAAATGTCTTTTTATCTCACTGTAAAAGACTAAAAGCATTGGTGATTAGAGATGACAGAAACTCACTCTCAGTTAAAATGATATTATTTGGCCATACCTAGTGGATGATATTGGCAAGTTGCAGTCTCAAAGTTTAGTTCTCCATAGGCCATATTTCCAGATCTCCAGAAGGCGGCACTTTCACATATTTCTTAACTTAATTAAGCCATACAGGAAAATGTTTGATTCAGAAACTTTGTATACTGTGGACCGAAAACCAAAGAAAAGGCTGCAAATAACCCACGGGTCACTGGTTTAAGACTCCGGGCGTATAGAGCATTTCATTCCTCCTCACTCGTAATCCAGAAAGAAATGTCTTCTCACTATATGTACTGCATATTATAAGTTTCCACAGTCTGACAGATAGTTGAAGCAGAGGAAGTGTCTAACTCTACAACACAAATTCTGCCACAGAGTTGTCGGAAGCTGCTGACTGGACTGTCTTGCACTGTTTCTGTAAAAATGTGAGAAACCTGTGCTTATTTCATTTACTTATCCTCGCTGGTCTCCTCACACTTCAGTACGTGTCAGGTACATTTTCTCTGCACATTATTTGATTTGCGAATGAACTAGAAGCAATTGCTCGGCTATTTTTCTTCTTTCGTAGCCCGCAGTGCAGCTTTGACGCCCACATTTCCTCAAATTCCGTTTCCCTTTAAAGCCATATTAAAGAGCAGTAAAGTCATTTGTTTGTGCTTTTGTGGTGGAGAGCAGAAAGGGAAGGAAAGCCCTCAAGGTTGCTCATAACTCCGACACATTTCTCCTAAGCTTCTCTCTCTCTCTCTCTCTTTTCTCCTCGAGCTGCATTTCACTGGTTCCATTTTTAACTGTCACATTCGTTTTTGTGTGATGGCCGCTGATGTCCACCTCATTAGGGTTTAGCTTCGCTCTCGTCTCCTCTTTTCGTCTCCTTTCTCGTCTGCTCGCTCCTCTCTTTTTGTGTCCTCGCTCGTCTATTTCCTCTCCTTTTGTCCTCTTTCTCTTCTCTTTCGTCCCCCAACCTCCTCTCTCTTCTCCTCTCTTGCCCCCTTTCCCTCCTTGTTTCCACTCTTCTTCTTTTTCCATTCTTCGTGTTCTCTTTTTTCTCCTCTCCTTTCTCCTTCAGTCATCTTAATTCTCCATCTGCTCTTCTTTCTCATCTCCTCTCTCTTCTCTTTTTGTGTCCTCTCATCTTTTTCCTCCCTCCGGGGACGCTCCGCAGCGTGCGACCCGGGTAGCTACCTCGAGCAATGATTGATTTCTATGAACTTTTGTCTGTGTGATTGGCGTGTCACCGTTTCAAATTGATCAACAATGTGGATTCTCAAACTGGACTACTTGTTGCTCTTATGCGCACTGTTTATCATGTTTTGTAATGAGACGAACGAACCGAGCGCGCTCTGGGAAGGTGCTCTACCGCGCATTACCTTTAGCCGAGAGTCCTTAATCCAGCTCCAGTTCTCCCCGAAAACTGTCGTGCCACCGCCGAACATCCCACCGGAGCTTCACCGCACGGCTGCTAAAACTGGGCGGCGTAAAAGGGGAAAACGAGGTGGAATACACCGAAGATTAAAACAGATGAGCCTGCAGGATCGCCGCAAACTACCTGCGCTCCCCTCCATCCTTCTGGGGAATGCACAGTCAATCCGAAACAAGCTCGATGAGCTGGAATCTTGGGCCACGGTCAGGCAAGAAGTCAAAAATGCCTGCTTACTCGTCTTCACCGAAACCTGGCTCACCGACTCGGATAAAGATGAGGATTTATCCCTGAGGGGCTTTGGGGCTCCTCTCAGACTGGACCGAAACAAGGAAATCACCAACAAGACGCGTGGAGGAGGAGTTTGTTGCTACGTAAACAAAAGGTACTGCAACACTGTTATAGTGAGAGAAAGGATCTGTACTCCTGATATCGAACTATTATCGATCTCTCTTCGACCTTTTTACCTGCCGCGAGAGTTCAAACAGCTCTTTTTTACGGTTGTTTACGTGCATCCCCGTGCTGACGCTGCAGCCGCTGCACAGCTGATTAGTGACGTCACGCACCGTCTTGACACTATCTGTCCCGATGCCCCGAAATTCATTCTAGGGGACTTAAATCACTGCAGACTTGGTGTGACTCTTAAAACATATGAACAGTATGTCACTTGTACCACAACACAGAGGAATACGACCCTGGACTTATGTTACGGCACCGTGAGTGGTGCGTACAAGTCCCTTCCGTTCCCTCCTCTGGGATCATCATATCACAACTGCGTGTACCTTATGCCACGGTATACCCCTGTATTCAGGCGTCTGCCACGGGTGGAAAAATCTGTGAAATGTTGGTCAGAGGACAGCATTTCTACTCTCCAAGCTTCGTTTGAATGTACAGACTGGGACTGCTTCTTTGACGCATGTGATAATATTAATGACTTATGCGAATCTGTTTCTTCATACATCACTTTTTGTGTTGATTCCATTGTCCCATCTAAAAAGGTTGTTATTTATCCAAATAACAAACCATGGGTAACAAAAGAGCTTAAATCAACAATAAATAAAAAGAAAGTGGTCTACTGCACTGGTGACCAACTGGAGAAAAAGGAAGTCTCCAGGGAGGTAAAAAGGGATTTAAGAAAGGCCAGACTAAAATACAAGGAAAAAGTGGAAGCCCAGTACAGTAGTGGTGACCTTAGAGCAGCTTGGAGGGGTATTAAGAACATGGCCTCCAGTAGCCTTCAAAAAGAGGACCGAAAACCAGTTACTGTTGACGGATTGCCTGACTTTGAGTTGCCAAGTGCATTTAACTCCTTTTTCTCTCGTTTTGAAAGAACACATCTACTAGAAAAATTGTCTGAATGTAGGAATTCTCTTAAACCTGTTAATGAAATTGTGATTTCGCAAAATCAGGTTTGTGCCTTATTTAAAAAGGTAAAGGAAGGGAAGGCAAAGGGCCCCGACGCCATCTGTGGGCGCACCCTTCACCACTGTGCCACTCAGCTCAGTGTTGTTTTTAGTAGATTGTTTCAAAAGTGTGTTGATATTTGTGAAATTCCCATTTTGTGGAAGACATCGACGGTGATACCGCTTCCCAAAACAAACAACTCTAAGGAATTGAGAGATTTCAGACCAGTGGCACTCACATCACTTATCATGAAATGCTTTGAACATATTTTAAAGTCTAATATTTTGCTTTTAACTGAAGGGAAACTCGATCCACTGCAATTTGCCTATCAGTCTAAAAAAGGAGTGGAAGATGCTAAGTTATACTTACTGAACACTGTTTACAAGCACCTTGAAAACACTGGGGCACATGTGAGACTTTTATTTGCGGACTTTTCCTCTGCCTTTAACAAACTGCAGCCTCATATTTTGATCCAAAGACTGGCTTCAGATTTTAATCTTCCAGACCAGCTGCTCTTATTGATTTTAAATTTTCTTACTGACCGGGTTCAGCGTGTGTTTGTGAATGGAAAAATGTCTCCTCCCTCCATATCTAACACAGGATCTCCCCAAGGCTGCGTCCTTTCACCTCTACTTTTCATCCTGTACACAGACAGCTGCAGATCCTCTGAAGAGAACAGTTTTCTCATAAAATTTTCCGATGACACAGTTCTGGTGACCTTATTGTCAGGATCTGAGGCCAACCATGGGCCTGCTCTGGTACAATTTGTAAAATGGTGTGAGGACAATTTTCTTGATTTAAATGTTTCTAAAACAAAAGACATGGAAATAGACTTCAGACGTGCCGCTTCACACAGTGTTAGTGTCATCCATGGCGAGGAGGTGGAAGTCGTCGGGAGTTATAAATATCTTGGAACTTTAATTGACAACAAACTGAGATTCGACCTGAATGCAGAGTCCATTGTGAAACGAGGACAGCAGAGAATGTACTTGCTGAGGAGACTAAACTCTTTTAATGTAAACAGAACCATTCTTAATAATTTTTATTGTTCTTTTATCGAAAGCCTTCTTACTTTTTCTTTTATCTGCTGGTTCCACGGATTGTCCTTGAAGGACAAAAATACATTGCAGGCTATTGTTAAAACCTGCTCAAAAATTACAGGCATCAAATTGAGGGACCTTCACTCTCTGTGGGAGGAGCAGGTGCTGAATAAAGCTAAGAGCATCCTGGGACAACCTCAACACCCTCTGACTCCTGAGTTTGTTATGATGCCTTCAGGGCGCCGTTTTTATGCGCCAATGAGGAAAACGAATCGTTTTTCCCACTCCTTCGTGCCCTCCGCGATTAAACTGTTGAATTTGAAGGGCAGTATTTGCTAATTTTATTGTATTTAATATTGTTGTAACTGTGAAATGGACTCACGCAGTGTGTGTTTTGTGTGTATGTGTATGAACTGCTCTGGGAAATGCTGCAAATGAATTGCCCTCTGGGATCAATAAAGTTTTCTGAATCTGAATCTGAATCTGAATCCCTCCTTGTCCTCTCTCTCCTTTGTCCTTTTGTTTCTTCCATTTGTTTTCCTTTCTTCTTCCATCACTTTTCTCTCGACTCCTCTTTCCTACATCCCTTTGTCTCCTCTCTCCTCCTCTCTTGCCCCCTTTCATTCCTTGTTTCCTTCCCTCCTTCTTTTTTCCTTCATGTTCTCTTTTGTCTCTTCACTTGTTTCCTCTCTCCTTAGTCTTTTTTCTCCTCCTCTTCTTTCTCATGTTCTCTCTTGACCATTTTGTTTCCTCTGCCTCCTTCTCCGTCTGCCCTCTCTTCTCTGTTTGTGTCTTCATATTTTTCCTTCCTCTTTGTTCTTCCTTTCTTTCTTTTCTCCTCCTCCTTTCCTTTTCTCTCTTGTGTCTCATCTCCTACCTTTTGTCTTCTCTCTTCTCCATCCTTTTGTCTCCTTTCTCTTGTCTCCTATCCTTTCATCTTCACATTCTCTCTTGACTTCCCTACATACATTTGTCTCCTCTCTCCTCCTCCCTTCCCTTTCTAGTCACCTGTTTCCTCTCCTCCTTTTGTTTTTCCTTCTTCGTGTTCTCTTTCTTCTTTGGCCATCTTAATTCTTTTTCCACCTCGTCTTTTCTGTCTCCCCTCTTGACCCTTTTGTTTCCTCTGCCTCCTTACTCGTCTCCTCTGTCTTCTTCTTTCTAGCACCCTCTCTCTTGTTTCTCAATCCTTTCTTGTCTCCTCTCTCGCTTCCTCTTTCCTTACCTTTGTCTCCTAACTTCTCACTCCTAATCCAGTCTACTCTCTTCTCTCTCCTCTCGTCTCACTCTCATCTTCTACTTTCTTTCTTCTCCTTTCCCGTCTCTTCATTACATTCTACCTTCTCTGTCTCCACTCCTCCCTCTTTCTTCTTCTCTCTCATCTTGTCTCCTCTCCAGACTTCTTAATCATTCCTACTCTGCTCTATCATTTTAGCTCCTCTACTCTTTTACTTCTTTCCCCTCTCCTCTCTTTTATCATCTCCTCCTCCCCTCCTTACATTCTTGGCTACAAATTTCGTGCAGGTAATTTTCAGTATAAACATATTCAAAATGACATTTCACTGCAACAAGTAAGGACGACTTCAATAAATCAACACACAACAGATCATTTGGACTGTCAAGATAAAAACTACAATGACTGCATTATTACATCACGCTCATGTTTAAGTCTATAAATATTTTGTTGGGCGTATGATGGAAATCCAATCTCACAGAGTGCAGTGGCAGAATGGCAGAGTGGGTATCACTTTGAACCTCTCTGGGAGGAGTCTGCATTTCCATTCTTTTCTGTGATTCTCCTCCTCCTAAAATAACAATAAGGTATCCAGGTCAATATGAAAGAATTCGATAAATGGGATGTTGAGTTAACAAATACATTTTATGCAGTTCATTTCATTTTATTTTTTCATTTTCATTTCATTTTATTTATTTATTTGAGCAACATACAAGTTCTGCCACATTTTCTGCTGTGCTGCATCCATGCTCAAAAAGGAGTAGGAAGAAGTGTGAACTTATAAACTCCTACCCCTTATTTCATTTCATCAAGTGTTGACAGCCTTGATACGACAACGTTAATATTTGACGTCAATCCAGAGCATTTCATAACAATATGTATAATGACAATATACATGAGAATGTTTACAATCATAGTATCGTAGATGATCTGCTAAATGTAGCTGTAGCTTTGGCTATATTTGATTATTTAATAGTTTGCGTGTTATTCACAAAAAAATGAATTGCAATATTGTACTTAGTTATTTTACCATATCAGATTAAAATATTTTTAACTTTTACTCAACCTTCTTCTGCATATTTTTTAAATAAGTTGTATTTGTACCGCTTTTTGAAGCAGTATATACTTGGGCAGCTCTTTGTTTCCTCATTTAAACTGTTCCATAGATCAACTCCGCATCTTGAGACGCACATTTTTTTGGTTGCTGTGCGGTAAAATAATTTCTTGAAGTTGAACTGATTCCTTAGATTATACTTTCCTTCTCTGTCACTGAACATGATTTGAATTTTTTCTGGTAGTTGTTTATGTCTGGCTTTATAAATAGAAATAAATGTCACAACAATCTGCATTTAAAGAGAAACGCCACTAAAGAGTTTCAAACAAGAAGTCATTGGACCTGTTTCTAATATTAAGTCGTTTCACAATGTTAAAAATATAAAATGATGTTCTGCGTTTGTTATAATCGAATTCAAAATACCCCTCGAAAACATAGCTTGTCTTCTTTAGCCGATATCTTCTCATATTAGTTTAGAGGTTGATTTTCCTGTAATGCCATTTGTTCATTTGTTTGTTTGTTATCTTCAAAGCCCTCTCGCCTCACCTCTTGCATGGTTGAACTGAACTCTTCCTCCCGTCCGTCCTCACATTCCCAGCCCCTGACCAGGTTGTGTGTTGTGTGTTTGCAGGAGCTGGTGGGCAGTAACCCGCCGCAGAGGAACTGGAAGGGAATAGCGATCGCGCTCCTTGTCATTCTGGTCATCTGCTCGCTGATCGTCACCTCCGTCATCCTGCTGACACCAGGTACGTGCCTCGGACTGGACCGAGAGACAGGGAGGAGGGGGGTGGAGGGGGAGCAAGGGGAGAGGAGATAAAGAGACCAAGAGCGAGAGATTGAGGGGAAAAGGTGGAGAAAGAGAAGGGAGAACAGACAGCAACGGAGAGAGGAGGAGAGAAGTGAAGGGGAAGAGGTAAATGGGCAGTGAGGGGAGAGAAAGACAAGAGAGACATGGGGAGGGAGGGTGAGAGGTAAAGATAGAGCAAGGATGGAGCGCAAAGAAACACACGGAAAGAGAAAGGAAAAGATAAAAAGAGGAGAGAGAGGGGAAATTAGAAAGAAACACAGAGAGTGAAAGAGAGAGGAAAAGACAAAGGAAGAGTGGGAGCATAGCCAGAGAGAGAGAGAGAGAGAGAGAGTGGAAGAGGTAAAGGGACAGCAGACAGAGATACAGAAAGAGAGAAAGAAAAAGTGCAAGGGGGAGAGAGGTAAAGGAAAAAGAAACTGCAGAAAGAAACACAGAGAAAGAGAGAGAGAGACAAAGAGGGAGTAGGAAACTAGAAAGTGATGGAGAGGGGAGACATAGACAAAAAGAGGAAGAGAGAGGTATAAAGAGAAGGGGAGAATGAAGGGAGAGTAGAAAGCGATGGAGAGAGGAGTGAGTTAGACAGAGAGAGAAAGGAAAAGGGGAGAGTGGGAGAGCAGCAATGGAGAAATGGGTTGAGAGAGGAAGACATAGCCACAGAGAGAGAGGGAGAGGTAAAATGAGTGAGTGGAGAGGAGAAAGAGACACAGGAGAGAAGGAGGGAGGCAGGAAAAGAGACGATGGCTGAGGGAGAACAGGGAGAGAGGAAGAAGAAAAGCGACAGGGAGGGAAAGAGAAAGGACAAGATGGTGGGGTTAAAGAGATGAAGATAAAGAGAGAGGCAGGTGAGAAGCAGAGGGGAGAGGGAAAGGGGAGGAAGATTCAGAAAAAAGGAAAGAGATAGAGAAAGAGAAAAGGGATGCAAAGCAGAGAGTGAGAGATCGAAAAATAGAGACAGACGGCGATAGAGAGAGGGAGCGGGGACGGTGTCTACTACGAAGCCTATAGCCGTGTGTTTACTGCGTGTTAATATGCAGGGACATGCCCATTAGGCCTCATGATCCATCTGAGCGCTAACACTGTGAGCCGGGTCAGCGCCGAGGGGTCTGCACGGGCTCTCCACACACACACACACACCGAGTAATGTGGAAGACTAATGTTTCCACACGCCAGCGCGAATATTAGGGAGAAGTGAAGGTCAGAGAAGGTCACCGGAGCCAGGTTGTGCAACACGGGCTTCTAAAATGCAATATGTCTGTCGTGGTTGTGGTAGAAATCATTGCGCTATTTTGCGTTGATTTGACATGTGTTGGTAAAGATGTTGCTTCTCATTTATTCCAGCTTTTGTGCCGTGGTGAAAAGTAACAAAGTACTTAGGTAAAAGTCCAAACTTGTAAGGTATCTGTAGGGCATGTGTTTTTGTTTTACTTATATTCTCTACTGCACTACATTTTTAACTGGACTGAAAAGTACAAAGTATATTTCCTTATATTTCTGTTCATAGTGACATCCCGCTTGAAAGTTTTGCGTTCAAGTCCCAATTTTGACCAAACAAAAATACATAAATAAAAATTAAAATGACTAGGAATATTGCCTTATTAATTCAGTTGCTCAGGTTACTACTTTGATGCTTAAGTAGTTCTCCTAATCTGTCTTAAATACTTATTTTCTTTTTTCCTTTAATTATTTTTTAAAAACAAGTTCTTCAGTGATTTCACTTAAGTACATTTTTTGTGTGATACTTTTACTTGAGTAATTTCTTGCTCCTGTAGCTGTCATTTTTACTTAAATAGTAGTTTTCCACACACTTTATATGGCTAAGGTGTAACATTTTATGGCTTGACTTATGTTGCAAATTCATTCCTTATTTTAGAAAATGAGTTAAGCCTCAGTGAAAGTGATACCTTTTTTTTTTTTTTTACTGTAAAGATAAGCTTATCGTGCAGCTTAAGAGAAAAAGTACTTGACAATATCGAGTAAAAACGTCTAGTTCTTCGGTCACAAGTCGCAGTGTGTCTCTTGTGCACTTCGTATCGCAGTAGTTCATTGAGAATACAGCGAGACAAGCCATTCTCTGTATGTTGTCTTACTATTCATCCTTTAGCGCCCTGTGTCTAACATAAACTGTTCGTCAAACTCTCTGTGCTGTCGCTTTTTCATCTGACTGTGACCTTGACGTTTCCTCTTCCCACATTTACATCAAGGTTTAATCAATGGGCCATCTGTCTATATTTACCCACATAAAGCGCCTTCATATTGTATGCATTACCACAGCCACAAGTCAATAATCACTGCTCCTTATCTCTGTGTGCGATGATTCACTCCCAACACAGACAGTAATGGCAGGGCTTTGTTTGTTGTCATAGAGAAAGCAGGTAATCTTTCTACAGCTCTGTGAGGCCGGGGACAAGGCAGATGTAGCAGAGGGGAAGTCACGGAGATATCGATGGTGTTTTTACTTAAATGTTTATGCAAGAAACTATTTAAAGGACAAATATGTTGCATTATTTGTACTGTTATTGGCCTTTAAACATGGCCTTGAGAATAATTGCTTTGACATTTCATGTTTTTGAATGAAAAATATAAGGTTTTACAAAATTAATGTAACTTTGTCACAGTCTTGGGAGACGCCAGAGTAACCTAGCTGTGGCTCACGTTGTTTTTTTTTTTTTTTTTTTTTTTTTTTTTCTTTGGTCGGGACAGTGCATGTTAATGAACATACATGATATACATGCTGTAAACACACCAGATTGTAGCCTTGGACTAATTTCCATCTGTTGTCCCGCATTCACTCTCATTCATTCACACACAGACAGACAAGGACAAACAACCATTCACTCTCACATTCATCCACTACGGGCAATTTAGAGTTGTCAATTAACCTACACAGTCATGTCTTTGGACGGTGGGAGGAAGCCGGAGAACCCGGAGAGAACCCACGGTAACACGGGGAGGACATGCAGACTCCACCCAGAGAGAGCGTGTGATGTTGGTCTGGTCCGGGATTCGAACCCACGATCTCCTTATTGGGAGGCAGAAGCTCTAACCGCTCTGCCACCGTGCACCCTAACGTTGTTAGAACGGTTAACAGCTCAAAAATATTTGCTCAACATTTGTCCTTTATAAAGAATTTTTGGATTACTTTGTACAATTAGAGTATAGTGACAGTAATGACTCTGTAAGTGGAGATGTTTGCCCATATGGAGACGCTGTACCCGCAGAATACCAGCCACGTTCTGTCAGTCTGCCCTTAGACAGCACTGGCCTCAGAAATACATTTCTACCACTAATAGTGCATTACAGGCATCTGAGATTTCTCACCTTAGCCTTTGACTTCAAAAAATGCTCAAACTGGTAATTCCCACTTGTGAACTCGGAGCTGGTCGAGGGACTCCCACTTCGCATTCAATCGCCACAAAAATATGGGTCTAAGTTTTTAGCCACTACCTAAACGATATTAAAAGGCCTGTACCTGATTTTGTACTGTTGTGAAACGGGAAAAACAGAAGTAGACTGTGTTCCCGATGTTTTGCATGTAATAAAGTAAAATCTGTGTTGTTCCAGTATAGATATATTGTAAAAGCATCTATTTGGGTAAAAATGAGACCACAACTTTTACTCTGGATCTATTTATTGAGCCGTGATGCTCTGGGCTCAGAAACTTGTGAAAAGTGCTTATAAATGTCTCACAATTAATATTTAGGATGCTAGGACTGCATTAGGAAAGTGAACGATAAATGTGACTGATGTAAAGACTAAACATAAACTAGTTCTGTTTTCCACGTTTCAAAACAGTAAAAAATCTGTTATTTAACATGTTAGGCAGTCAGATAACTTGTACTTTTCCGCAGCCTTCAGGTTAACATTAGCCAAATTGTTCACATAAGAGTCAATTCAACAGAAATGTTGTGATGTTGGAGCTCCACTGTTTAAGTAGGAGATAACCTTCCAGTTGCTTGGAACACATAAGAGTAACTGAGAACTGAAGTTGTAAGTGTCTCTTTGAAAAGCTTCCAGTGGAAAACATAAAGGCATTGGTCTCATGCTCAAGCCCTTTACAGTTGAATGCATCATTCATTCACTTCATATTCAATGCTAGCAAACTGCACGGCTCAATGTAACTACAGCTGACCTGGTGTAGACCTCGGAAAACAAGGTGGGTGAAAGGTCTTGCCAGAGATACAAAATGATTATGTAATGATCAGAGTTAGCACTGTTAACTGCAAACCTTTGAGTTTGTGTGAATAATAAACCACTAAGCCTTCACCTTGCAAGTGAAAGCACCATTTAAACACTTTTACTTGAGTACAGATTACTCTCTAAAAGAGTAGCACTGGTCTGTGTGTAAAATCCCAGAGCCCCATATGTGAGAGTGAGATATCACAGTCAGACTTGGGCAGGTGTTGGGGCATTGAGGCTTAAACCTCCGTGTCACTCTTTTGGCTGTGACCTGATCCTGCCCCGGGGCGACTGCACTCGTCTGAACCCAAATGCTGCTTTTTCCATTATAACAGCAGGACGGGAGCGAGAATATGGGGCAGGTGGTGTGTCCGGGCTGTGTCGCGTCCTAATCCTTCCCCCCCGCTACGTGCCAGTGTGCTCAAGCAGAACCGTGGTTCCGCTCCAGGACTGACATGGACCTTGCCCTTGTGTACTGTAATAATCAGAGTTGTTTTGGAGGACAGGCTTTCAGGACACAACAATATGTCCTGGTTTTGTTGAATTGTGAAAGTCAGAAGAAACTGCGTGAGTGCGAGGGAAAAAAGTCGATTCCAGCCTTTATGTTTTCTGTTGAGGCATGTAGACATGTAGGCCTACTTTTTCTCCTATTTGAGTCACACTTGAAGTTTCAAATTTAATTTAACGCATACTTTACTGATTATGTTTCTCGTAAAGGTGTGTTCATAGAAGGAGAGTACACCTATTAACTGTAGATTTGTTCATGGTTCAAGTTAAACCTTTTACTCAATGCACAATGATGATGTGTAAATTAGGGGGATTCAAATCTTTATTAACTTCATGGAGATAAAGATAAATCAGGTCTACATAAGGTAAATTCAAACTATTAGGGTTGCTTTAATGATAAGTTAATTTCCTTCTTAGGAGTCCCGTACTTTACTTTTTGTACATTTTCTCTTTATCTTTAGTGCTTCCTGCCTAGTTTGATGTTTTTTTTTTTTTTTTTTAATGTGAATCGTTTTTTAAGCTGCTGGCTGCAACCTCTACTATCTAATAAAGAATGTAATCTAATTGAAAAGGGGTGAATATGCTAATTGAATATTAATTGGAATCACCCAATTAAGCCTTGAGTATAAAGCTTCTTGACTTTCTTCTTGTTAATTATTAGAACATTTGTTTTTTCTCCTAGAAAGTATATCATAAAAGCAACACTTTGTGACAAAATGAGACCTCTGTGTCCTGTCTTCATCTAATAATAAAGTATTTATTAGGGTTTTGAGAGCTAGGGTTAGACACATTTACTTTCTTCGCACAAGTTCATATTCACACGAAGCAATATGTGTCTTCCCAAAACTCTCAGTAGGTAATATGTGGTCTATATAATGTAACTTAAGCGTCTCGTCCTCATCCTCATCCATCCTGTGAAGTGTGCAGTCCTTTTGTCAGGCCACGGGACATTTATTACCTCAGGAGCTCGTTTGTCACCAGCCGGATCTGACCCAGTTGTATTGATACAGAGAACACAGCGGGCTTAACATGAATCTATCAGTTACACAGGACAAGGCAACCTGTCGAGACCAGGGGAGAGGGGGAGAGAGAGAGAGAGAGAGAGAGAGAGAGAGAGAGAGAGAGAGAGAAGGCAAGAGCAAGAGGAGAGAGATGAGTGAGAAATAAGGAAAAGGCAAGTGCAAGAAAGAGAAAGAGAAGGACACAGAGAGAGGAGAGACAGAGGAGAGGAAAGGAGAGAGAAAGGAGAAGGCAAGCGCGAGAAGGAGAGAGAAGGAGAGAGAAGGCAACAGAGACTGACAGAGAGGGAGACGGAGAGAGAAGGCAAGAGAGAGGGACAGAGAGGGAGACGGAGAGAGAAGGAGAGAGAGAGGGACAGAGAGGGAGACGGAGAGAGAAGAAAAAAGCGAGGAGAAAAAGGTAAAAGTGAGGAAGGGAGAGCTGAGAGAGAAATAAGGAAAAGGCAAGCATGAGAAAGAGAAGGACACAGGGAGAGGAAAGGAAAGAGAAAGGAGAAGGCAAGCACGAGAAGGAGAGAGAAGGAAAGAGAAGGCAAAAGCGAGGAGAAAAAGGTAAGAGTGAGGAAGGGAGAGATGAGAGAGAAATAAGGAAAAGGCAAGCGTGAGAAAGAGAGAGAGAAGGACACAGAGAGAGGAGAGACAGAGAGGACAGAAAATGAGAAAGAGAATGGAGAAGGCAAGGGGGAGAAGGAGAGAGAAAAAAGGAGAGAGAAGGCAAGAGAGAGAGACAGAGAGGGAGGAGAAAAAGGTAAGAGTGAGGAGGAGAGAGAAGGAGAGAGAGAAATAAGGAGAAGGCAAGAGTGAGAAAGAGAGAGAAAAGGAGATAAGGCATGAGAGAAAAGGAGAGGGAAGGAAAGAGGAGAGAGAGAGAGAGAGAGAGAAGGCAAGAGTAGAAGGAAAGAGGGAGAAACAAGAGCAAGGAAAGAGAGAAGGCAAGAGTGAGGAGAAAGAGGAGTAAAGAACGAAGAAGAGAGCAACATCAGGTACAAAATACTGTCAGGAGCTGTTGGGAAACTGTGTGTTGTGAGGCAAACCATCCATCAACAAACCACACAAACAACAGGAGGCAGCACCTCAAAACTACCACCACTACAAATACTGTTATTTTACAAAAACTACAGGAGTACAACTATTACTTCTACTGTTATTGAAACAAGAAATGTCTCACAGCATTTTTACAACTTCTACACAACTACAATTACATTTACTACAACCACCACCACTACTACTACTACTACTACAACCATTACTACTACTACTACAACCATTACTACTACTACTACTACTACTACTTAAACCATGTCCATCTCCAAAAGTAAGCTCTGTGAATAATATTTAGTGTAGTTCGTAGACACTCCTCTAAGCCTCTGAGTGTTTACCAAGTGAACCAACTTCAAATTGGTCAATTTGTTTAGAGTTCTATTGAAAAGCTGCTCCCACAACAACAAGTTTGTCTTTAATAATACATTTCATGCATATCCAGCTGGTAGTGCAAATATCACTGAAGCTCCTCGCTCTCGCACAACTCAGTGTTCCACACAGAGGGTCCAAAACATGGAACAGATTGCCTTCCACCTTTACAGAGCCAGAGTCAGTTTAAAAACGCTTTGAAATATGTTCTTGTTCTCTTGTTCTTGTTCTTGTATTGATAATGTATCAACCCACAAATATTTACTGAACACTGAGGTCACTATCCATTTTATTATGCACTTCATTTTTTACTAAGTGACAAATAGAACTAAATCTGCTTCTTCCATCACTCCTATGCCACGTTTAAGACTATTATAACTACTACTGTTTTGACTGTATTGGTGCAATTACTTCACGCAGTACTATTACTTTCAGTGCTAGTACTTGAGGCAAGAGGTATTTCTATTACTACTACAAATACTCAGCTACTTATATAGCAACTACTAATGTTTATTTTTATCTTCTTATGCAAAAACTTTCACTACTTCTGCTTGTTTTTGTCATTTTCAGTACTATTACAGTTTTGTTAAGCAATTTTGTATCTGTTTTGTCGGTATATGGTAAATACCACAACTTCTAATTACCAAACTGTATTGTCTTACACGATGGCTACAATTGGCTGTTTACAAATGGTTGCCATCTTTGTTCCCTAAAACATTCAGCTGGAAGTCTAGTAATTACACAGAAAATATATTGTTTTGAATGCCACATGGATTTAGCTTTTTAATGAGGCAGTCCTCCCTAAAGCAGTTTTACACGCAGTTACAAAATGTTGCTCATGTTGGGAGCATTTAGAGAAATAATTTATAACCCAAAGTCATATTTTAAAATGGAAAAACAAGCTTAGACACTTTGCATAAACTAATGATAACACAAATTTGGTGAAGGATAGTAAAAATGTAGCCAAGCATTGCGGAGCTTGGCACTTTGTTGAGATAAATTTGCCATTTCACCGAGGGATGCATTAATCTTCTTAGCAGAAAGATTTAGACAGAGAAGAATGGGTTAGAGCCGCCTCCTGAATCTTAACTCATCATCAACACATTGTGAGAGGCACAGAGGCTTGTCAGAAGTATCTGTGGTTTCAATAGGAGCCGGATAAAAAGGTCCAGCTCTGCAGGTCGAGAATATTATACCTTTATGTGTGTGGAGACGACCACGGGATTATGTACAGAGACATACAGTGCAGTGTGGAGCAGATCGGTGGCCATCTTCCTGAATTTTTTTGAAAATGGTTCTGTATATCAGGGGATTGTAGAGGCAAAGTAGAATATTTATTCTTGTAGGGTTAGAGTTGAAACAGTAACAAAACTGAAAAGGTCTGTCATGCACTTGGGGATTCAGAAGTAAATGTGAATGGACTGGACATGGACAGTCGAAACATCTTGATTTAAAACTTTGTAATAATGACAACATTTGAAACTTTTTCTACAAAAGATCACAAAGACAAGACAATTTTTCTTTTTCCATTTCCATCCCGTTGACTGAGTGGCTAGCACTCAAGCATCACAGCAAGTAAGTTTCGGGTTCAGCTCTGGAGCGGCACTGGGCCTTTTTTGTAGAGTTTGGAATTTTTCTCCGTGTCTGGTTTTGTTTGGAAGTCCGGTTTCACCCAAGTCGAGTTCAACAGAGATGGGTCCCAGGTGCTGCACTGCAGCGTGTCAGGGGCATTGAAGGATGAGTCAAATGCAGACAATTATTACAGTGTCTGATATTGTTAATGTTATAGTGCTGATAAGAACATTAAAGATAATATTTGAAAAACATAGTTGATTGCACTGCATTGAGTATATAGTGATGCTGATTTAACTTTGAAATGACTTCAAGTAATTCTTTAATAATAAAGTAATAATAAAGGTACTGGAAGTACCATTTTATATATATACTACATTTATTGCATTTAGACCGACAGTGGAGCTGACCCTGCTTTAGACCTGCAGCTTTTTATAGTCTCCAGAATCCTCCTCTTTCTGTCTGCTCAAGATAGAGACTTAACTCCAGGAAATGGCTTAAACTTTCAACTTCATCTTTTGGAGTTTGTGTAATCCATATTGATATTTAATCTGTTTTCAGCTGCTCTAAATCTTACCATCTGAAGAGAGAAAGAGAGGGAGAAAAGAGAAAGACAGAGAGAGAGAGAGCGAGCAACTTATGGGTAGTATTAAGTTTGGCTCAGACCTCCGAGTCACGTCGATGTGATTGGCTGAGCAGATGCCTCTAAAGGTGATGGAGTCCCTTGTGTTAAACTCTATGAGGACTTTAGGAGATTTCCTGCCTCCTTCATCCATCTGTTTGATTCAATATGCCACAAACAAAGCAGGAATGATGCAAGTTATTGTTGTCTCACTGCAATAGCCCCAACACTTTGATTAAAAAGAGAAGTGAATCAGAGTTTGTTGGCTGTATACATAATGAACATCTGACAGAAAGCAGACAGGGACAAAATCAAATTAAATAAACTGCACCTATACCTTCACTTAACTTGAGGAATGTCACCTTAACTTTGAAATATAAATTGGAAAAAGTTGAGAAAAGTTACAGCATGCAAGATGTCTATCAATCTTTTTCTTTTTCAATTCCTTTCCAAAGACATTTAATAATTTACTCTGCAGGAGAAATTCAGCAGTGTCAATCATTATGTCTTACTTCAGGTAATAAACAAAAGTGGCATTTGATTGAACATTTGAAGGTGACATGCTGCACAACCACGGCAAACCAAGGTTATATTTACAAGACTTGTTTTATAAAAAGTATTTGTCCACATGTATGGAACATTTGGAACATTGAAAATATTTGACATCCCTAGTAAAGTTATGGCACTACTAAAATTCATACTTAGGAAAATAATTGATTCTTGTTGATTGATAATTGTTTTAATACCACAATGATATGACAAAAAACACTATCTTTTTAAGGAAATGTATGTAATTTTTATCAAGAAGAGCATTCTTAAAAATATTCTGGAATGGGTCCAAATGTGTTCTGTTTTTGTTCAATATCTGTTCAAGTTATTATCTATTCCAATACCTTTTGGAGACTATAAATTCAGTACTGATGGTATAAAATAAAAATAAAATAAGTGCTTAATCTTTAAACCTTTAGTAGAGTAATCGACCAATGGTGTCTTAGTTGGCCAAAATTTCATTAGTCGACCAATTATTTTATTTACATTGAAAGGGTTTATATGCGACAACAGCAAAAAGGAGAAGATGTGGAGTTATCTAAAGATTCTGGAGTTTAAACAAATTTATAACAATATACACAGTTTATGAACACTTTTCTGTATAAATAGTTACTTGTGCATGAACTTCCGTGCAGTTGTGGTATTCAACATGGAGATTTGACACAGAGCCTGTTTTTAGTCGACCAAGAATTTCTTAACTTGTCAACAACAAGCTCTACAAATGATTCAAATGTTAATATTATTTTTTTTCGATTATTTTGGAAACCAATTAGTGTAGTGTGCTTATTCTTTCGATTAATCGATTAGTTGTTTAGAACGCGAAAGGCCTATAAATATGACATTCTGTATTACTTTAGCCAGATAAAGCTTAAGTGAAGCTGTTTGAGGTCACCCTGCTGAAGAATATTTATTGATTAAAGAGTTTTTTTCATCAAAAACACAACATTTACACATTTCCCATGTCATTTTGGCTTTCTCTGAGTAATAAAACTTTTCTCATCTTATTGGCATGTTTTGGGGTCTGTGCATAGACCAGTAAACAATTATTCGATTACTTAATTAGTTGACAACTATTACTATAATACTATATGCATTTTTTAAAATAGTTTGTCTTTCATTGACTGGAGCATTTGTGAGCTGATAAACCATCACCAATTTCAACACATATATTTCATATCTTCTCCTATAGACATTTTCTCATTGCTTTTCAGACTTTCTTATATTTTTTACCTTGTTGCTGATGGTAAGTTATTCAAAAGCATTTCCATCTTCCGTGTACAAAACTCTGAATAAGATGTCTGCTGTCACTTCTGGTTTGCTTCTTCGCCCTGTCTTCCCAGATCCTTCTTGTTCCTTCAGCGTTTAGTTTCCGACAGCTGCGGAGCCGGATCAGAGCTTTTGAGAGCGCAGAATTAGCAGATGTGCACAGCCAGACAGGAAACACTCACAGCTCGTCGTCATGTCGCCGAGCTAATATGGCAATTCATATGGTGCCACATTGCATGATAAATTACAAAAATTGTTACGCAGAAAAGACACAAAAGTTACACAATGCAGCCTTCAAACCAGGACATTGTGTATTTGCATTTGATGATTGATGAAAAACAGTCCTTTTTAGTCAGCCCACAACTTCAACCTTGTTTTCCTACAGTTTATTGTTATAGGGTTATTAGTATTCCACATAAAAGAATGAACACTGTGTACTCAAGGACGTAACTCAAAAAACAAATCCATAACAAGCTTTACAGCGTGATTTCGTGAACTGAATAATGCTGAAACGCACATAAACACACTGATACAATTATTATTTTAATTCCTTGTATGTCTAAATCCAGCATAATGTAGTTTGTAAAGTGAGTTGGAGCAAAACTAACAAGAAAGTTCAAAAAGATGAAAAAGTACATGTATAAAATAAACAGTTCGGGCATGGGTAAAGTACAAAACCTTAGTGAAAGAACATTTCCTTCCTTCAAAGCCGAGTGAACTTGAAATACCAAATGTTATTGTGCCAAGGATTATTTCTGAGCCAAACATTTCTTGTCATTTAATGGGTTGCAGAAAAATCTTTTTTTATCAAATGCAGTTCTGAACATTTTGGGTGAAAACAGAAATAGCTGCAATATTAGCTTTACAAGTTTACTTAAAAAAACAAAAACAAAGACTGCAATAATTAAAATGTTTTTACTCAAGAAACACTTATGTCTATTTTTATACTAGTAACGGCATTGCACTGTACATTTTAGATAGATAGATAGATAGATAGATAGATAGATAGATAGATAGATAGATAGATAGATAGATAAATACTTTATTAATCCCGAAGGAAATTGCATTGCTGTCCGTTGCTCACATTCATGCATACATAAAAAAAGAAAGACACATTCAAGTAGACCTCATAAAAGATTAAAAGGTGGTTTTAGAAGTTATGCAGGCAGCACAGCATTCTTAAAACCCATGACAGCTAGTGGTGAGTGATGACATTTACTATATAACTGTTTCTGAATCTGTTTGTTGATGAAAATAATTGTTGTGAAGGGAGCTGAAGTGTCCTTTAACTCCAACTGGCGTTTGCAAAAAAAACTTGCTAAGCTCTGCACAGTAAACGCTGCACAGTAACTACTTCTGTTTCCATTTTACCATATTATGTTAATATGAGCAAAACAATAGCTCCACGGAAGAAAAAAAGAGGCAAAATAAAGCAAAGAAACACATTTTGCAAGTTGTGCTGTCTATAATTCTGTCATGAAATGCTGTGGAGAATTTTTCAAATAAAAGAATGTCAGTGCATAACCTCTATTTAGAAATACAACTAATCTTGTGCTCAGTGCTATTGGAATTTAAGAGTACTTAAAGTGCATATGACAGGGTTACATATTTCTAGCACTGAAGAATGCCATAATATTGTTTGAATATTGTCATTGGAATATAATAATAATGTAGTCAATTTCGCTCACTAGTTTGGTTTGGCTGTTGGTTTAGCTGTAATGTCATCTAAAGAAATGATATATGTGTAAAAACATGTTCCTATAAATCATCCATATTTACTCTCTGTTTTGGTAAATAATGTATAATCTATGTTGCAACTAAAACACGTAAAACTATTTCAAATGACATATTTTTCTGTGAATGGAACGGGACACAGGTTGAGTTGCCGTTGAGGTCCCAAATGTAGCTAAAAGCATTTCCATTGTTGCCTGTTTCAATAGCGATAATGGTGTCATTCAGTGGCATAATGGCTGATGTTCTGACTTTTAGCGCTGCATAAAAAGAGCTCTCCTAAAGGGAACGCCGTCTTCTCAAAATGTGCAATTCTGCCAAAAATACACTTTGTTCTTTCACTGTGTTCCCTCCAAAATACAGGTAAATCTTCTGCTTAAATCTAACTAGAGAAATTCCGGAGAAATATCACGTCTTGCCAAGCTTTTACAGTCAACCTTCACTGGAATATCTCTTCAATTGTGCTTTTTAAAAAATCTCTTCTCTTACACTTTCAGTACAGTTTTATATTTTTTCCCCATTGTTCAAAAATAAGATGTGTTGGGTTTTTTTAGAAGCTTCAGTTATATTCAGTTGTTCTGGATGATGCAGTCAGAGTTGAGTTGTATAAAAAAAAACTGAAAATTACAAATTCTAAGCAATCAAATTATCAAAATGTATTTTATTTTATTTATTTACTTTATTTCAATACCCTTTGAGATGATATAACATTTTTTTGAGATTCCGAACTGTTGGAAGTCCTGATTTAGTTTAACTGGTTTAGTCTTGGTTAACTCTTGGTTTAGTCTCTGTTAATCCTGTTCTATGTTTGACGTGTTATTAGTTTGATCCTGATTTAGCCTTGGTCCTGGTTTAATCCTGCTTTTGTGTTAGTCCTGATATATTTCCTGCATCCACACTTGGACTGGCTGGGTCCCGGTTTAGTCCTAAAGTACATGGTTTAGCCGTGTTTAGTTCTGGTATAGTCAGGGTTTAGTTCTGGGTTTCGTCCTAATTTTTTCTGTGGGGTGCAAATTTGAATGTTGCCTATTTAGTCCTGGTTTAGTCTTGATTTTGTCTTCATTTGAGCCTTGTTTAGACCTGATGTACATGTTTAGTCCTGTTCTAGTCATGGTTTAGTCCTGGTCTAGTCATGGTTTAGTCCTGGTCTAGTCCAGGTTTAGTCCTGTTCTAGTCCAGGTTTAGTCCTGTTCTAGTCCAGGTTTAGTCCTGTTCTAGTCCAGGTTTAGTCCTGGTCTAGTCATGGTTTAGTCCTGTTCTAGTCCAGGTTTAGTCCTGTTCTAGTCCAGGTTTAGTCCTGGTCTAGTCATGGTTTTGTCCTGTTCTAGTCCAGGTTTAGTCCTGTTCTAGTCCAGGTTTAGTCCTGTTCTAGTCCAGGTTTAGTCCTGTTCTAGTCCAGGTTTAGTCCTGGTCTAGTCATGGTTTAGTCCTGTTCTAGTCCAGGTTTAGTCCTGGTCTAGTCATGGTTTAGTCCTGGTCTAGTCCAGGTTTAGTCCTGGTCTAGTCCAGGTTTAGTCCTGTTCTAGTCCAGGTTTAGTCCTGTTCTAGTCCAGGTTTAGTCCTGTTCTAGTCAGGGTTTAGTCCTGGTCTAGTCTGGGTTTAGTCCTGGTCTAGTCTGGGTTTAGTCCTGTTCTAGTCATGGTTTACTCCTGTTCTAGTCATGGTTTAGTTCTGGATTTAGTCCCGGTTCAGTTCTATTTGTGCCGTGTGTAAATGTTTCTATTTAGTCCTGCTTTATTTAGTCTTGATGCTCTTGAAGCACTGTACAAATAAAGTTGATTTATTATTTACTTTACAAGTAGTTTTACATTTTAATAATATAGATTGAACTGAAATTACTCAATGACACTCCCTACAAGTCTCACGATTATTATCTATTCATTTACACTGAACTATGAACACTGCCAGGAAATTACATTGTGACTTGAACAATCATGATTATCGATTAACTGAAAATAATCTTGACATCCCTATTCAGTCCTGGTGTCTGTTGTGCCAGAATCAGAAATACCAAAAGGCCCATTCACAGACAGCGCACACATTCATCGTAGCTTTAGTCCTCTTGATGATTCACGACGTTGTCCTGTGATGATAACAGTATGCCCACGATCCCTCTCTGATGCTGGTCAAAGACTTCCTTCTCTCTCCTCTCACCTGCAAGCCGAGCCGCACAGAGCAGAAGCCAGCGGGGGTGTTTTGAAGGGGTGGTGGGTGGCTCGGGACCCGTCGTGTTGTGGTCTTACTGCCCCATCCTCAAGGCAACGTGAATCTCGCCCGATACCGCGTGAATTCCCGCTCGATGCAGGTCTCTATTTCAGACCTCTGACCTCTCGATGGTGTTTACGTCCTTGGACATTTATCACACGGTCGAAGCACCACTAAGGGAAACATCGACAGTAGAAACATGAGTATAAAAGCTTTCCAGCACTTCAGTCTGATTCTTCTATGTTTTCCAGGAGAAGACGATCGCTTGGCCCTGAAGAGCAAACTGACAGTGACGGACCTGTTCAAGAAAGACTTCAAAGTTCACGACCCCAACGCCAAGTGGATCAGCGGTACGTGCCTCCTATTCTTATGTTCACTTATGTTTACAGTGTAAGTGTAAAAGTGTACTGTAATCCAGTGTTTTGGAAGGATATGGTTTGATACTCGATGGCGATTTCGATCCTGTGCACAATAATGATAAAAAACACAGCGGGATGTTATTTTCCTACACTTTTTTAATACTGTTTTGTCTAGAAAGATCCACATTTGTCCCATTTTTCTATTGTCAAAGTGGAAATCCAGCATGATTTTCTTTTTCTTCTTTTTTTTGTATTGAAGATAAGAGAAAATATCCTCCTCCTCCCTTTAACATGGCATTTAAATGTGTAATTTATGCATTGACACTGTATATGTTTAATGCATACATTTCATCTTAATGTGCTGCTTTGGCAATGTGTATGCTAATGTTGTTGTTGCCGGGCAGATCATAACATGGCTATTGTTTTTGAGGATGCTCAGGTCTTATGCTGCAGTCTGTGGTCTATGGGAACTCAGGGGGGAAATAATACAACGCAAATAAACATTTTCTTGCACAATTTGGAAAAATAACAATCGCTGCTGCCTGACATAAACATTCGACGTCTCCTGCTGTGTGGAAGCAGACAAAAAGCAGTGATTAGTAAATTTATCTCACATCATAAATTTGCGCTCTTTGACTAAACAATATTTACAGCTTCATTGTCACTTGTCCATATCATAAGAGCAGCAGATTTGCGCAAGAAAGACCTGATACTATTGTTTAATTAATCGCCTAAAGACTTGAGGTGACCGAGCCTTTTCTGTGGCTGCTCCCAAGCTTTGGAACAGTCTGCCACTGAGTATTAGAACGGCACGGTCTCTTGACATTCTGAAATCATTACTAAAGATTCACCTCTTTGCACTGGCTTTTAATAGAAGCTGAGCACTCTATGTAATAATCTTCTTGTTTTCATTATTATTTGTATTATATTATTATATCCCTGTTTTTACTTTACCTGTGAAGCACTTTGGGCTCGACTCGTTGTTGTAAATGTGCTATATAAATAAACTTGACTTGACTAAACACAGATTTAACGTTAACTAGCCAAAGTAAATGTTTTAGCTTTCAGGAAATCTAACAACAACAACAATGAATCTTTCGGGTTAGTTCTGCTAAACATTGATGATAACATAACAATCCCAACATTCTCTAATAAAACCACATTAAAGAAGTCTGAACCTCGACTTCTCATGAAGATCACATCACATTGACATCTCATACAGTACAGGTTTAGCTAATGTTTGCTCAGCTGATCAGCAGACTGCCAGTTGTTGCCATGACAAATTTGCAGAAATTTCTGTCAGTGTATCTTCATGCCACCAGACTAGTAGTTTAAGCAATGATTATTTGAAGACCAGTAGTCCATTTTTGGTCTAACAGCAGTCTGCCAATTAAACATCATGCTCCTGTGCACAAACAGGGCTTTGAATGATCCCAAACCTGCCTAAATGGGAGGGCATCTGACCAAAACAACATGCCAAATGATCATGAAATTAAGACTACAACTTAAATTGATTTTGTATTATATAAATGGCCTTGCTTTCGCATACACATTAACTCAAATCTGTAAATGATGATTCTCCATGAGCTTGAATAGCTGCCAAATCACCTGACTCCGAGCAGCTTCATCTTTCTTTAATCAAAGACGACATGTTCGATGTGCTGCTGGTTCTAACATCTCATTAAAGAAACATTTGCTTTGTACAATGAACAGTGAACGCACCACAGGGAGCCAATCCATGTAATCAAAGTTGTAAGCTTGATGCATTTGTTTGTGAAATGGTATTGAATGAAGTGCTGAATTGAAGATTTAGGTTGAAAAAAATGGGAAAATATCACATTATTTTAGATAGATTAAGTAGATTTTGTCGATTATTTTGTAAACCTGGCAACAAACTTGAGAAATAATAACATGTTAGACAAAAGGAATGAAAGAAAATTTAAGGTTTCACTGTTGTTTGGTCATAATCACAATAATCGTGAAAGAGCTATAAAGTGTGTTGTTTTTTTCTCCCAATAATTGTGGTGCAAAAAAATTATATTGTAAAATCCATAGTATGAATGCATCCTAAGTAACTTTTATTGTCAATTATGGATGGAGATGGTGGAAATCACAAACTTATTAAGTTCCACAAAGCATTGCCGCTAAATTCAAGCCAGAATTTTTGAATGAAAACATAAAAAGTATGAGGTAAAGCTCTGTCATTCTGTCACAAAAAGCCTTAGTTTATTTTCTGTATTCTAATTTTACTTCCTGGAAAAGCATTTGCAGATTGAGAAGGTCTCAGGTGTTGGCCACAGGTTCCCAGATGAGCTGTGCTATTATTATGTCTTTTTCATGTCTAATTTGTGCCATTGTTCCTGGGGGTGATCTATAAAAGGTGTAAACAAATGCGCTGCACTTCGCTGAGTACAAACTGCTGTTGGACTGGGCACATCTGGAAGCAAACATCTGCTCGGGAACAAATGAAACAGTACAATCTCCGGCTAAATTGGTTAGAATAATATGGATACAATAAAATACATTTGTGCACATATTTCAGTCCAGTAGAAACATAAGTCGATACACAATCACAATATGTTGCAATAGTGACACAAGCTGCATGGACCAAAGTCTAAATAATGGTAAAATAATAGTACATTTTAGTATATGAGCCTTTTTTTTTTGCAGCTGCCATAATAATTTGTCGTCTGGCATTCAATGATTTGCAAAAGCCTGGCATATCCATGTATTCCACATATTCATTCTTATTAAATCATTTTTGTTCATTTGCCTTTCTTCATAAAACTGGTAAAAGCTATTGGTGAATATTTATGTATTGTGATATAAATTCCAATTCTGTCTTCTTGTGTGACATTGTGTACATGCATTGCCCGTGTAATTTGTTCTTTTTCACTGTTTTACAACCAAAAAGTGTTGAAATCTTTGATGAAAATTGATTTATTCTTTCGGCTTTCGGCCTATTGAAATGAGCCCAACTTTATCAAGAATCTGACCACATAAATAAATAGGAGCCTTTACCTTTGTGACTCAAGAAAACCGACTGCTACACCTATGATAAATACTTGTTTATGTGCAAAAAGTGTCAAAAAGCCCTCTGCTACCATGCATGTCATTATAATTAATGTGAAATTATGTGAAAAAATGTCATCTTGAATGTCACATCACTGTTTTTTTCATCACCAATACAATACACTGATGTTCTGTTTTTATGTTTAATATTTACTCTAATATTCTAATACAATCTAACATGTCAAATGATTAGATTTAAATAGTTATAGTATTAAACAAAGCAAAGTGTTTGATTCAATTTTTAAATTCTTCTGTTGTTCTTGTACTTTAAAGTTGCAGCGCTGAAATTTCCCAGTTGTGAGACAATAAGGTCAGGTTTATTTACACAGCACATTTACAACTATAGCTGCCCAAGTGCTGTACATATTTACAACACAAGAATACAACACTATTAGGGGCTCATAATTGGACCCTCTTCCTATTAGGGTTGTCAAAAGTATTCAGATACTAATTGATACAAAAATTAGTACCAAAAGTAGATACTCATTTGAGCAAGTATCGATACATAAAATATACCTTTTACAGGACAAAATTTGACCTTTCCTGAACAGTTTTTAAATAATCTTAAGCTTTATCAAAACTAGTATAAGAGTGCAATGTTTAATAAAGACAGCGCTATTATTTTGTGTTGAAAATTTCCGTCTATTGTCTAAAACCTTGACCTGACAAAGAACATTTGTAATTATCGTGTGGTATCGAAAATTGATATCAAGGATCGAGTATATTTCTTTGAATCGAATTGAGTTTGGAATCTTGGTATCATGACAACACTACTTCCTATTAATCTGTATAAGGCGTCTTGCCCCGGACCACCACATTTCTGTTGACGGCCCTGTGTATGTGAATAAACACATGGAATAGTATACCGTCTGACTTCCATTACTCTTGCATTGATTCAATATGGCCAATTTACGTTAACCAATCCCATGATTTAGGCTCTTCTTTGCCATCGCACTGACAGCAGTCCATTATTTCATCTTCATTAGTGTCATTTTGCCTCTCCCCTGCTTGGCCTGTGCTTTTGGTATCTGCTATAATGGCATTTTAAACCTAATTTTGTGTATTTTCTTTCTCAAACCTGCCTAGCCACCTATCAATCTTTCCCCCGTAGACGCTGTGAATACACTCTAATGATCACTTATTATTCTGCGTACGTCTGAATGATGAGGAATCGCACTGCTGTTTTGGGGACTTTGCTAACGCTATCGGCTTAAGTTGTGTCATTTTACTTGACGTAGCTTATCTTCAGCGCACAGGGGTTGGAGGAGCAGGATCCTGAACTTCATTTCTCAGACTAGTCATTTTTGCAGAGATCTGTGAATGTGGATAAATTGCTAAAAGTCTCGTTATGAAGTGGAAAACACAGACGAAGAATTGGTAGAAAGTGAAAGTTGTTTGAATGTCATCCGCTGAAAATACATAGACTTGCATTATTCGTCGATATAGAGACGTTAAGTGACTGCAATGGCTGGAATTAAAGGTGCACTATGTAACTTTTCTGGTGTGGGATTTGTCGCTGGCTTGTTTCCATGGAGATGTTATTACTTTGCCTGGAATATTCCACAGCATGACATTAAAATCTTACATCAATTGCAGGTGTTATTGCATAGAAAATACCTTGAAAGAGCTTGCCTTTGCACAGATCTGACCTGTGACTTGATCTGGTGATGTCGCCTGATTTGCAAAATGCCATACTGTGCAACATTACAAGCAACACAATAATATCTCCATGGATACAAACAGGTGGCAGACCATTTACCCAAAATGTGCACTTTTTAAAAAAAAAATGTACCAAGACTTTTGTTACGTCGTAAAGTCAATTTAAAGACGTAAGTGTACATTAAGTGGTATACTGATCTAAATTGTGATCTAATTCTGATTTGGACACTCCTTTCGGATGCACATTTCTGTTTGAATCCAAGAAAGCTATTTTTTAAAACTATATAGTATGTATGTTTTTGGCATATTGGCCTTGTAAATCTAAAGATCTTAGCAGACATTTCAGAGCAAAACGCTTCTGTCTGATGCACTTTTTCTGTTTGATTTTTGCATGACCCATGAGTCATCCAGGTCCCTGAGATCCAAAGAAGACATAATAAATGCCAGTTTGAAGTTTCAACACTGTCTCATAAGCTGAGCAAAAATGATAAAGACTTTTCTGGCTACACAAAGTTAAACTTGACATTTATCAATTCATAAATTTGTCTGAGAACAATATCAGGATTAAAAAAAAGAATTGTAAGTGACAGCTGAAACCACAAGAGGACAGTAATGAAACATATCAATCAGTATTTTGCTTTTGTGACTAAAGTGATAAAATATGAACAGTATGTAATGTGTTTAAACAGTTGGTAAGACTGTAAGAAACAACAGCTTTAGTAAGTTAATTTTTATTCCAACATTTTTGAAACCAAGATTAAACACATCTATCCCAATGGCGTCAAGAGGGCAACAGTTCTCTTTATACAGGCTTTATGCAATGTTTTTAGCAATAAATACACTTGAATGAAAGCAAGATATATCAATTTAATGTCGTGGAACATTCTAAGATAAGCAATAACAGTTTGTGAACCTTTAAATTGCCTCAAATTATATTCAGTTTCAACTAGTATTTTTCTATGTTTTATTGTTATTCGGTGGAAACTATTGGCGTGATCCACTTTTCTATTTTCATGGGACAAAATATTGGCACTCACAGTAATTGTCGTTGTTTATAATGACGTTGTTTATCAAGTATAAATGGAATTCCCCAGAGTGTGCGTCTGATCGAGAGAATACACATGAAGGTGAAGAGCGTCCGAGGGGAGGCGGCGGTGTCTCCTCAGCAGATGTTCTGTCTCTAACGGTGGCACTCATGTTGTTCTTAGCTCCATGTCTAAACTCTGTGAACAGGAAGAGGTCAGGGGTGGAGGGCGGCTTGTTGAACAGGTGGAAATGTGTGAAATATTTTAAGTAATATTTCCATAAGAATGTCATGTTGTTGTTGTTTTTTCCTGCTCTGTATACAGAATTTCAATTGGCTATTTATTTTTGAAATGGCTAACTCATTGTACTACTGAGCACTTTCTGTCCAGTTCTATCTCTCTGGGTTTTTGCAGAGTCACACTAAAATGAATAAATCCTTAAATATGAGGCAGTGAACAGTGAACTGCAGGTGAATGTCACTGACAACATTAAACATTAAAGACTTTATCAATGAGATGAATACTTCCCCGGCGACACTTCTGTGTTGATAAATGGAGGGTGCGTACCTATGTTCCACTGGACCGATGCACCGGTACAGTGCAGTACCAGGGAACATAGGTGCATGTACGGAAACAGAGGTAGTGCTATTCCCCGTATTCACGTAGCCTACTATTCAGCCTTTTCACTGAAGAACATAATCGTAACATTTCTGTAATGTAAAGTAGAGGTATAACTCACCCGGAGTCGCAATTCACATGTGGGTCTTGATAGATCTCCACAAATCCTTAAGAGTTGTGCATTTCCATTGGTTTACAAGACCTAATTGAAAGTCAAAGTGAAAAGCAGCATATCCAGCCTTGGTGCTCCAGGTCCTGTCAGTGATTCAGCGCACAGTCCACAGAGACTGAGGCTCTGTGGTTTTCCATCCAGTCAGACCCACAGTGTCATCAAAATGTTCTGTAAGAAGTTTAGCATTTGTGCGAATAGGTTTCTCAAATGGTCCACGACTGGCCGTGCATTTAGAGCGTGTTGTGAAAAGGAGTCGTGTTGGAGTCCAGTTCAGCTCGTCTCTATTGAAGCGTCATGCAGTGCACGCTTTGGCCATGTGAAAGTGGATGAGGACAGAAAGAGACAGGTCAGTCGTCACCTTTTTTTTTGTGGCTGACTTGTGAAGAGTGGCTTTTGTTGCTTGTTTCCTCGGTCAGAGTGAACCAGCTTGCAGCCGCTGCTGCCTCGTCAGGAATAGTAGGACTGAACACAATGCGTTATGGCACGTAGCGCAGCTCAGCTTGGCTCTATGCGGGAAGAGAAAGATAGGTCATGGGATAGGCATAGGGATGTTGCGACACAGTCCCCTGGTCCATGCACGGTGCAAGCACATCTCCATGAGGACAAAACACTCCTAGAACCGCTTCAGCTGCGAGTAATCATATGAATGGTCCGTGGCTCGGTGGATCCTATAGCCAAGGGGAACATCGGTACCTTTCATGGTTGGAGGTAGCGATGTTCCCCGGGAAACAGCACGCCAGGAAATAGTGGCACCGGGAAACACCGATAACAACAACAATATTTGTAACTTTAAAGTGTGCTATAACTTTTCTGGTGGAGCATCCGTCTTGTCTCCATGAAATGCTCCATAGAACGCCATCCATGGAAATAAAGGATAAGCGTCAAAAAAGCTATGCTTATAATGTGACTGCTTGTTAATTGTGACTATTATTGGGTAAAAATGATTGCGGTAATTTTTTTTACCTACTCCTAATTCCAGTTAAAGCACTAATATCTTCATGGAGACAGACTGTGTTGAGGACCCTCAACCAGATAGGTTACTTTATTCACCTTTAATATTTTAAATAAATCAATACACAGTAAATTACAACGCCTGGTAATGATCTGCTTCATGCCATTGATCGCTTCTAACTCGTGGCCCGTGTGGTTAAATAGTAATCAATTGAGTTGCTTGGATTCTATGTATAAAATTACACTAAAAACAGAGCACTTTCAGGCAGATTTACTTCTCGCACCTCTGCTAAATAGTTGTGCCTTTGAGGGGACACACAGATAATGCCTTATATCGGCTTGTATTCATTTTTCTGTGTGTTGTTTATGTAAAAAGAGTCACTTAGAGGATGTTAGCTGGATGTGTCACTTAGTTATTGACTGTTCACAGCGACGCAGCCTCCACACGGTGTGAGTGATGATGTCCCAGGCTTTCACTAATGGGTTTTGCCAATGGCTCCTTTCCCTTTTCAATGAGACATATCAAATTACATACAGTGTGAGCATCCGCTGTTTGTTCAGTGTCTCCCTTAATCAGTCGTTTACATCTATCACACTGTCTGGAGTAACAGGTGGAAGTGAGTAGCAAAGATCCTACATGTGGAGGATATGCAAGCCACTTTGAAGGACTATGGGATTATTAAATGTGACGTCGCACAATGTGTATCCCTCACTTATGAGGTCTAAGACGTCGTGGCAATTTCACAGTTGATTTTGTTTTTGTTGTGTTTTTTGACACAGTGCCACAGTCTGGGCTCAGTTTTGTTCAAATATACCAGCAATTAATATGAGCAGGACAAAGAAGCTTTCCCTACATTGATTTCCGTGAGGGATGAAAAAAAAGAAGTGCCTTGAATTGATATAGTGACTTTATGTTTGGATAACAGTCTGCTTAGTCTGTGGTAACATTAAATCCTATTTTTACTCTTAGAACAAAGGCCTGGATCGAGAAGTGTTGTAGATATGGTACTGTTACATTGTATAACAGAAAGAATTGGGTAGACGAGCGTCCTTAAAGGTGTATTACGAGGAAGTTAGCTACTGTTTCAGTTGCAACGGTGATCCTGGACTCAACCTGCTTGGAATAATACAGAATATGGCTTTACTTATCTATCTCCATGGAGACAACCAAGTTACAGGTCAGACCCGCAGAGAGGCTGAAAGGCATTTTGAGTAATAAAAACAACATCTACCTGATTTAAATGCTAAATAGATGCCATACAGATTATATTATGAATACAGTTATCAAATACTATGGGCTACATTGTGGAGACAAGAATGTGGCATAAACCAAAACATTTGAACAGGGGGTAACACTTAGTAAACAGAAACTTTATTAAAAAGTTGTACTGAATTGAGTTTTCCCAAATCACAGCTACCACCCTGGTCGTATTATTGCCTGTATGATAGTTTGTGTTGGAACAATTGTTGAATTGAGCGTGGTTGGAAAGGCTGGAAGGCACATATTGGAAACCACATTTCTTCTAATTTGCCCCAAGGCAGAAAGAAGTTGCTTAACACAGAATATGAATGAGTTGGGTTTCTGAAGCAGTGTATTAATATTTGTGATGCCAAAGATTAAACCAAGAAAATTCAGTTTTTAGAATGTAGAAATAAAGAACATTTCTTTCTAGCTCTGTCATTGTCACATTAATCTTTTTTTAACATCAAGAACACCGGCGAAAGCAGCAGGTGGAGACTCTAAAACAGTTTTACACATGTTTTATCTCAGTTGGGACGTCTGCTGTGTGAGCCTCTCAGAGCAGATGCACAGAAGAGTGATGAGTGTGTTTGACAGATAGCAGCTGTCACAATCCACTGATAAATGTTCAATGTTTTATAGAGACCAAACTCCACTCATGTACGACCACACGATCTAAAGGAAAGTGTCTGCACTCGCTTTGGAACAATTTACAGTTTTGATTTCTCCACTGCTCACATCTTCAAAGGTGTCTGTTCACTTTTGATTCATGTTCCAGCAAAGCAAAATGGAGGTTAATTGTTATTCGCAGTTGAGAAAACATCTACTGTAATTAGATTGACCCTTCTCAAAGCAAAACAACACATGACACCGCTTGATTTATTTGTTTCTTTCAAGTTTTTAGTCTTTGAAGTTTGAATTTGTTGAGATACAATTAATGAAACAAGTATATTTTATTCATCACTTTTAATTGCTTTCAAAACTTACTTTAAACCATGTACTACACTCCTAAAGTATGAATTGACTTTGAGACTAGCTGCCAGTAACGGGAGCATTAGGTGATAAGTAGCCAGCAATGTGGACGCTTATGGTTGTAACTTTTCTGGTCTGCTACCTGCTTGTCTCCATGGTGATACTATCCCTTTATCTGGAGCGGTCTACAATGTGGCACGCTGCCTGATTTTTACTGTTTTGAAACATATATTTAAAAGTATTTATTCAAATACAGGTGTACTATACATACATTCTTTTCACAGATCTGAACTGTAACTCGAACTGTTGTTAAGATATAGGTTTATGTAATGCCATACTATGGAATATTCAAGGCAAAGTAAATGTTTTACTTCTGAGAGTCCAGGCTTCATGTGGCATTTTCTTTTTCTGTAGTGCTTTCAACCTGTTTATGTTGTAATAACCTGAGCAGTTCTTAATCTGTGATGGTTTAGACGTATACAAAGGTCAGTACAAGACAAGGACTCTCCAGTGCATGTACAGCACCATTACATAATATCACAGAGTGTTTAGGGCTCTTGTTCACACACAACCCTCGTCTCCAGGGCCAAACACTTGTGGTGAAGGGCCCTTCAGAGTGACCATGTCTGAAGCGCTTCTTAGTTATCTAACTCTTGTACATTTGTGCAGTTTAAGGTAAAATATTGCAAAGTTGAAGAGCACACTTAGACCAAAATATGTCACGCTATTCACAGCTGCTTTTCATGTTTAGACAGCACTGGTTTGGCTTAAGTCGAGAGAAATGTCCACACAACTAGCTTTACTGTGCATTACATTTATTAGATGCCTTTTTTTAAATCAGTAAGTATATTTTTGATTTAACAGCATGGTGAAAAAAAGAAAGATTACCCATGAATGCGTAGACAGGATTACTCAAACAGAATTGAATGAAGCAAAACACAAATCCAGGTAATCTTTACTAAAAAACAAATAGGGATGCACCGATACCGATACTGGTATCGAATATCCGTGACGATACGTAAAATTTGCTGAATCAGGTATCGGCTCCAAAATATTGGTTCAGCTGATATCCTGGTTGGGCCTTTAATTGATGTAATAAGACTATTTACAGGCCCTTATTGGTCGAGAACATCTTATGATGTTTGAGGTTTTATTTATACAAAACTGTTTTATTAGTTGAAGGATAAAGTACACTTACACAACTCATTTGGATAGTTTTGTCATACTTTATAAAGAAAATAATGCTATTTATTAATGTCTCTGCAGAGGTACCGGCTGATATTGAGTATCGGCAGATACTTAAAACCCAAGTATCAAAATTGGTATCTGATCTGAAAAAGCTGCATTGTTGCGTCCCTAGAAACAACCAACTCAGAAACATTACTATGACGATATTGCCCTTTGTTGCCCCTTGCTATTTTATTAACTAATATCAGTTTTTGGTTACATAATTATCTATCATGTCATCCATAAACATTTAGCTTATAATTTATTTAGAAAGATGGACAATTAGACCTGTAGCTTATCATTGGCTCAAATTCAAAACCTTGCGCGGTGAGCCAGATTTAATTTTCCAAAGTTTTCAGCTTATAACAACTGTTATTCCAAATCACATTGTCTAGTTTCACCAAATGTCCATTCCATTTTCATTCCCTTCCCATTTGTAGTCATGGCAGTGTTGCACGTTGCATTTTATTCATTTGGTATTTCTCTTTATGACGGTGTGCCAGTTTGGTCCCAGGCCCATAATCCCACATAATAGGAGCAGATGAATGGGCTTCAAAAAGCACCATTTCTCCCATCTCTGCTCTGGCCAACACACTGGACTGGAGACAGAGGTGACGCTAATTAGCCGAACGCTATCCACCGCCCACACGTTCCTCTCAGACATATTCACGCTCAAACTCAGTCGCAATGAGAAAAATAACACCAGAGATAGCCTTTTGTAACATGCAGCAGAGAAGAGAAGCTGCATTAGTTTGAATTTTCTGTTTTTGAAATGCTAGAAGTGCTTTGTGCTCGTGGGGTTGAGGTTTGAATAAGAAGGTGGGAGCGCTGTTATGTTGGGAAATATAAAAACAGATCAATACATCGTCTTAAGAAGAGATGTCCACACTTTACACACCCAAGACTTCTTTCAGCTTTTTTAGGTGTTTTCAGACTCGTGACCAACATATATTATTTGTAAAATGAGAGCAAATGCTGTTCACTTTGAGTTTAATGTATTCGAGTATTTAGTTTAAAGTTGCTATTGTCTTAAAAAAGTGCAAAACACAACTATTTCATTCAAATGTTTACTTATAACGCACTTAGGGCATTATAATTATTCACCAGCGATGTGTTTATTATAATTTTTCATAACTTTCAGAGAGGCAGAGCGAACTTTACCGAGTCACGATAAAGTTAACAAACCCTAGCATGCTAAAAGTGCACTTCCTGCTTCATAGAGTAACACCAGATGCACACAATGGACTCATTTTCACCCTAAGAGCTGCTTTCACAATATATCATTAAATACTGTAACATTAAGTCATAAAATATATCAAGGTTTATGAAGCAATGCATTCAGCTTTGTAAGGCTCTGGACTGGCTCAACACAATGAGCATTTACCCCTAAAAGAATGTCAGTTTGGGAACTTTTACACTGTAATATTTTTAACCACTAATATATTTTACTACAATCTGGACAAGAGAGCTGCAGTTCCATTTTTAGTAAAATATGCAAATAAAATATTCAAATAAACCTTTATGCGCATTCTCAACTGGTAGCCCAAACAAAATATTGCCCTGAATTATGGCTGTGATTCCAAAAAAGTGAAAATATCTGCCTTATTTTAACATTTGAGTTTGCCTTTAATTGAAATTGTATAGTTTGGGGAAAATGATCCAAATCTTTACCACATATGGACCGAAAAATGTCAGCAGAGCCAAACGTTGCCATTGGTTTCTCTAGATCTCTAACTTAAACACTTTACGAGAGAGAGACAGTGCAGTGGTGGAGGCCTGTGTCCACCAATCGCTTCCTTTTAACCTTAATTTGTTGAGCTATTACCCCCTTAGAAATACATGAACCCTTTTACCGTCACATCCCGGCTTCGTTTTGTTAAGTGAGGTAAAGAATTGTCCTTTTATGAGAGCTGCTTTGACAATAACACGCATTTTGATTTTGTTATTCTTATTTTGGCTGAAGCTGGCGTCTCTAATGATCTCCATTATTCTGAGCAGAGGTGGGTCCGCTCATGTTTAGTGATTGGTGGCACTGAAAAACACATTATCGCTTTTGTTTTGCTGCTACACTCAAACAAAGCAAATGGAGGACTGTGAACGGTTTATTAAGAAGTGATAAAGGTTATGAGTTTCGGAGGTGTTTGTGAATTAGCATCTCATAACATATACATTTGTAACGCGGTTTTAAGTAATTGCAAAAGGAGGTTGATGGATTGGTTGAGGTGCAGTGTGAAGACAACTTGAAATTGCCTTTTGGTCTTGACTTATGTTTTGTCTTGTAATGAATTGAACATGTCTGCTTTATTAAACATTACAGTCAGATTTCCCAAGTTATTAAGCTGGATAAAAGTGATTTGTTCTCTGTGAATAACAGTGATTTCCCATGAATGTACGAAGCTTCAAAAGTCTTTCCTACCAAGACTAGCATAACTATGTGCGTTAAAACTTTTCAAACAAAGAAGATATGTGATTCTGTTTGAAACTTTAATGAAAAGCATACTGTGTTCTTGTCTGCTCTAGAGACAGTCTGCAATGTGCGCTGCAAGATTTTTAATAAATTCGTTTTGTGAGCTATTAGCAGCCAATATATATTGTAATACATTTGGTTTATCAAAAGTGAAATGATTGGAACTAATATAACAAGGACAATGAACCTCAACATTGTTCCAGAACTTGAAATTTGTAACTAATTCTATCTCTCCAACACCACTTTCTATTTGACTAAAACCATGTATTTCGGATGTAATACTATCCTGGCCCCGTCATATGAATTCTTGCGATATTTGTGTGTTCACAAATTCTTGAGAATCTATCTGGGCAGTGTCCCACTGTTGGGTTTGAGCCGCTGCGTGCTGGACCAATCACATCGCTGCATTGTGGTTTGGGCCATTTGGGTCATTTGTTTGTGCCCTGGTCATTTTCCCGATGGCTTTCGGCGAGAGCCTATCCAGGTTGATCATGTGTAGAACTAAATTCAGAGTGATATACATATCAGTCTGGTGTGAGCCAGGTTCATGTAATACTCCAACAATGGAAACGACAGATGGATACCCGTGGAGTATATGTTTTGCTGCAGGAAAAAAGTGCAAAATGGATGACGGGGACAAAGCGGACTGCCAAAGACTGAACTGAAATAATGCTGGATATTTACAACAAGGATAAATTGACTATTACTTTGAACTTAAACGTGGACAAATTCAAGAGACAAAAGGACAGCTGGGACAGGTACAAAATGGGACATATATCTGACTGATTTTCTCTGGACTACTCTGTTTGGTCTTATTTTCTGTTACATCTTTCAAAAAACAATAAAAAGAAGAAAAATCTTCTCTCATTCAAACGACAAAGATATAAATAGGCTATATATTTTTGCCACATACATAAGCTTTTGTAATTCAAGTTCTTTTTAAAATATATTGAATATATTTGCATTTTGGTCATTTTCCATCCCGTAGCTGGTTAGCCCTTCATCTTTTCTTGTAATGTTCTCTTCTTTTTTTTAAAAATGGAATGCATGGTAAAATAAAATGTACTTACAGAATAAGGAGTCAACCACCATTGTTTTGCTACAAACAATTCAGGGTTTGCAATGATACACAACAAATCATTAATAAGTGACCTCCAGCTTTACCAAAAGAAAACTCTGAGAAAACACTTGATACTTGAGTCATATGATTATTTTAAAGTAACATGATTTGCACACAGTGTTTACAGCTCTTTCCAGTAGTTTTCTGTATAAAACAGGATAAAGAGCTACATTCAGAGTACCTCACCCACCTCTGACCTCTCTGCAGTCCATCACTGTCTGCTCTCCAAACACACGGACGCCTTCAGGGACACACTGCGACCCGTCGTGGACCAGACTGGGACGTTAGTTCTGGACCAAATGGGATTTTTCTTTTCAGTCTGGGTCATTTGTTCGTGCCCAGGGCAGACCATGACGGCTCAAAACAGTCCACACAAGCTGCAAGCAAAGAAATATGGCATAATATCACCTTGGAAAAAAAGTCACATACAGGAAATATAATGGCATGAAATATTCAATAGTGGTTTTAATTAAAAATATTTCCCATAGAGTTTTGGTAATTTAAGGTTTGTTCTGTTTGTTTTGGGGTGGGTTTTGCTGTCAGACGTCTTCTACAGTTGATAAATTAGGCAGTCCATCATTGTTTACAGCCAAATTAAATGTTCACTTTCCAAGAAAAAAAGAAAAACGTATCTCCGTGAAATTACTAATACAGTCTACACTCCATAGACTGTATTTTCATGTGCCATACCTCCATATCTTAAAATGTCAACAAATATATTTTAATGTATATATTTGCTAAAAAAAAAAAAAACATACAATAATATATTAGTATTTTTTGTCATTGTATTCCGATAGTGATAGTCGGACAATATTATGTAAATCCAACAGAAATGTGTTATAACATGTCTTTAAACGTATTGATTGAGGTTTACTTATCGGACAAATGTCAAATGTGTATAAAATGAATCACAACAGTGCAGAAATATCACCTTACACCCTTTTGCTAAATTGACATTTTTGAGCTTTTAACCATGTTCTAACATTGTTCCATCATCAAAAACATAGCTGGAGTTGCATTTAGTTTCATTCACATCAGTTTGATGAATCCTGGTTTGAAAATCCTCTCCCTCCGACTGTCAGTCCGTTCTGAATTTTCTCGATCTGTGACGTGGCTCCAAGAATCTTCTGGACTGTTTTTGAGTCCATAAGTCCTCGTCAGACTCGTTCTGAGAAGTTCTGCTGTCTAAATATGATCATTACCACTGTGTGACTACCTAGCTTCTCCCGGAGGACTTTCTAGTTGTTTATTTTTTAACTTTTGTAATTATCTCTGCAGCCAGTAGATGGCATCAAAAGTTGCTTCAAACGTTAATAATGTTTTTTATAAACTTTTTTTAGTTCTACAGCATGAAATGGAAAAGTAAAGATACTCAAGAGCATGTTACAGGCTGTTCTTTAAAACACAACTTGAAAAAGTTTTTTCAATCAGTTCTTTTTGGAGCATTTATCACTATTGACTAAAGATATAGTCAATATTCAAATAACTCATTCATTCATTTAATCATTCATTTAATTCATAAAATTATTTAAAATGTAGATTAAAATGTAAAGTACCCAAATGAGGAGTACATTTGGCTTTATTTAATTGTTTACCAGTGTAGGCTACTTTTCATATTAGAATTAACTCAAGTGCCATTTAATACAGTTTGGAGCCTCATAATTTGACATTTTTACTGCCAAATCCAGCTGTGAACCTGATCCCTGATAATCCATTAAACTTGTCCCTGCTGTTGTTGCTGTTCTGCTTGTGTGGACACTCACTGTATCTCAATGCCGTCCCGGGCTCATAGTACACACGTCTGCGCTGTCACCGTACTCTGCTCCGATTGGCCACCGCCGTTCCCTCGAGAGCCCCCGGGTAAGACCTGAGCCCACGGCAGAGGCAGCTCGTATTAATAAGACATGCCTCCATAGTAAGGTATAGATCAGAGGAGGAAACAGCGCTGCAGGCTTCGGTGGGTTGGGAGTGAAAGGCGAGGGGCAGCTGTATATCTATCGCCTATAGGCCACGGTCAGACCAATGCCTCTCCGACACAAAAACAACAAGATGGAGGGGTGAAAGGGGCTGATAAGGTCTGGAAATATGAACTCAGCGGTGAAGTTTATAAAAGGCCAGGACCAGGGGGATTCAACACATCTGAAGGATATCTGGGGTGTCTTAGGGGCCACTGGATAAGCAAGAAGCAATTCACCAAACATGAAAAGGGCGATTTAAAAGGACGCAGCGCTCCCGGGTCTACAGAAGAGTGATAAGACTGACTTTACCACAAGCGCAATAAGGGGCTGGAGACTGTCTATTGTGGAAAAGGGTTCCAAATAAGCACAGCACACGACACTGGTAAGACTTGATTGTGTTCAGAGGTTTGGTTGTGCATGCCCAAAACATGAATTAACATGCAGCAATGACATGAAGTATTGAATGTATTTGTCAAACAATACGAAGTGACATTCTTAAAGGAGACACGTTATGCTGTTTTTGAGTATCTAGTATTGAATTCTATTACACATATGGATCATTATTTTACATGTTGTTCACTGAAAACCACAATATTGATGTAGAAAGACTTAATCATAGAAACATGTCCATTAATCTTGTTCAAAACTGCGGAATTGAGAATTTGAAATTGTACCGTAGCAACAGGATCTTTCATTTATGTTTTTATTGTTGAAAAATGACTGTGTGATCCAAAATATGTTACTCTGTTTTGTTTTGTTTTTTTATCGGAAGTAAGTGCAGAGAAGTGGGCAAGAAGATGCAAAGGGAAAACAGATATTTTCTGAGCACTCTAGCCTTAAGTTGCTGGAAAATACAAGATTACTCAAACATGCAAGAATCAATCAAAATACAACTCGAGTAAGTAAACCACATAAAACATGGTTAAAAGCGCATAAAAGGCAGTTTTACATAAGAAATAATATTTTTTTTTTCAAGTAGGCTTGTTTAAATTCCCTTCATTTCAAAATGCTGTACTTACTGTTTCCTATTGTATTATTGTACTGTATTCCTATTAACTTGTTTGCCTTAATCAATTTCTTTCCACACTTTTTGGATTCTCTAAATGAGATTTTAATCATTTTATCTCCATGGCAAAGTTGATTAAGTCAAGAAATGGCGCCAGAAGATTCAGTTTATTTGTTGTTGCAGATTAATATGTAATTTGTTGTCATAGTAGTAATCACAGTAGAAGTTGTTGTAGTCATAGTAGCAGTCAATGTAGTGGTCATAATAGTAGTAGTAGTTGTAGTCGTAGTAGCAGTTGTTGCAGTCATAATCGTTGTAGTAGTCGCAGTAGTAGTTGTAGTTGTCGTAGAAGTCGCAGTAGTCATAATCGCCGTAGTAGTCATAATTGTTGTAGTAGCCGCAGTAGTGGTCCTTGTAGTAGTAGTTGCAGTAGTGGCAGTAGTAGTATCAGTAGCTATTTTCTTACTCAAAGAATCTATTACTTTTCCTTTAGCACTGAAAAGAACTGTACTTGCATAGTTTAACATTTATCCAGTCAAACAACAGAAAAGCCCGCTGCAGATTCCACTTTTATTTATCTCATTGTGCAATCGTCTTTTCTCTGTTAATATGCTGATGGTTTTTAACAAGGACACAAAGCTGATGAGCGGCCGTGGGGTGTTCGGGTCTAAAAATGTCTCTCCAAGCACCTCTCTGTGGCACACTGTGGATAAAAGCTATTGTGATGGTAATGCTGTCACCTCTAATGGACAATTAGATATGCCGGCAGATAGAGGGCAGTGTGCATCACCGACTGTGGGTACTAATTACCTCCAAATGTCATGCTTGTTCCTGCATATGGGTCGGTAAAGCTATAGAGCTGCAGCAGTGCTCTGAAGGTGAAAAGGGACAGTATTTTAAATTAGATGTTTGCTATTTAAAGTGGGAAAGCAGGGAGAGAAACTGAAACATATGGAATTGTTCAAGGTATTTCTGTACAAGGTCACTGGATACAGCATACGCAAGTTGTAAATCATAAGCTTGGTAACTTTGAAATTTGTTTGATGAAAAAATATGGTGTACATTAATATACTGTACAATTTCAACTGCTTTTCGTTTGTTCGATGGTTGGATGGTTAATTCTAATTTAACATTAAAGGTGCTGTACCCGATTTTTGCTGTCTTTCTAAATGTGAAAAACAGTTAACAGCTTGCAGTTATTCCTCCCTTTCTTAATGTATTCCTGGCATCCTTATTATTCACCACATTGAGTTTATAGGCACTTCTCACAGTGTTCAGAGGCCAGAGTTTTGCCGTTGCAGTAAAGCAAACAACAATTAGCATGGTAATAGTACTTCCTGATTCTCGGACGATAAAACGCTTGATTCAGCACAAAGCGGTCTTATTTTGATAATTAAAGGACACATATTTTGCTTGACGTTAAGCTTTAAACCATGTTCTAACATTGCTCTCATTTCTCATGAGTTTATCTTCATTCATTCATGTGAGATGTTGTTAGATGTTTAAGTTCATAAATCATTGTCAGACTCATTCTGAGCATTTCTGCCGTCAAATCTCGGCTACATTGTCCTGTTTCCCTTCCGCCAAGATTTCTTTATCTCAAATATGTAATTCCTTCTGCTCCGAGTAGATGGAGCCCACCCCTCAGTTCCTCTCCTGGGTAAAGAGACATATAGGAAGTTGTTTTTCTTTCTTTTTTTAACCTTTTTGTTTGTTCTTCCAATACATGAGAGACAAAGTAAAGATAGTTAAGAGTATGTTTAGAGTATGTATGTTAAGCTTTCATACAATTGCATCGTTCAAACTTCACAGTTCATCTGTCAATGGCCAATGGGCCATAGTTGGCAGCGTTTACAAAAACAGAACGTTAATCATAATAATGCCATGTATAGCACTGAATTGTATTAAACAGATTGTGACTTCACCAATACAATGCAAACCTTTGTTGTAGTTTAATTAAAACCCTAAATTGTTCAAAACCTAAACTTAAGTAAACAGCAAAGGCATTTAAAATATTACCTTTTGTCATTTAGATATGTAGAACTCACACATTCCATGCAAAATGTCTGTGTTTACTGCTGCCTGGTTGAGTCAGGAGCATTTGTAGAACAATGCAATATTTTAAGTGTATAATTATACCACTTTGCAAAAGGGCAGTGAGTGTGGTCCAACAAATGTCCACAGGCAAAATGTGCACTTATTATGAGATGCTGCTGTGTCTCTCCCTGGACCAATTTTACCAGATTTATGAACCATTTTTGCTCAGGTTTTATGCATCCTCTCTGTGTGGGTGATTTGTTATGCCCGTAGTCTTTATGGCACTTTGCTGTTGTCGTTTGCTTTGAGGAAATGCATTGAACATCTGTCCCTTCTCTCTGTTTGCAGGTAACGAGCTGCTCTACCGTAATCGCGATGGGGACGTCGTCAAGTTCAACGTCGACACCAATGAGACGACCGTTTTGGTACACAACAAGAAATTTGTAAGTCGATTATCTTTTGTTTTGTTTACTCCTACTTTGACAAGCTGCCTTCCACTCTCAACACATTCAAGAAGCATGAAATGGATTTGCTTTAAGTGCTCAGTCGATGTACTAAATTACTAATGCGTTAAAAGGTGAAAGAGCGGTGTCTTCATGAAGATTGATAAGCCATACGGTGGAGCTTAGGCAAACGATAACAATAGCATCTCCACTGAGCCAGACAGAGACTTTACAAGAAACTTAAAGTGTTCAGGTGATAAAATATATGCTTTCAGTCCAATGCTGGCATCATTTTGTGTCAGATAAATCCAACTTGCAACTGTTCCTGCCAAACTAGGCCTATTGGAACTATCTTGCTTTTTATTCAAAGTCCTTTGGCTCATCGGATGAAGCTCTAACGGTTATTTTGATAAGAAGAAAATCTCCGGAGTATCACAAGATGGTATCAAGACATTGTAAAAATGACATTTCCAAAAAATACTCCAACTGCATTTTCTATTGTGTTACATCTTTATGCTTATCTTACTCAAACAAGGGTTATTCTTATCTAAACAAATGTTGAATACCTCAGCACTCAGCTACATAGAGGACTATACTGAGTTGGTTGCATAATATTTATTCTTCTGTTTCCATGGCTTCAATATGTTATAATGGGATGAGTTTGGATTACTGTAACTAAGCATCTCAGCCACATGGGGGCACAAGTGAGTTCACGTTTTGTCCAACATTAATTGAGATTGATGTGACATAAAATCTACGGATTAATTCACAGTTTGTTTGGTTTTGTTTTGTTTTGATTTTAAGTAAAATGACATACAAATCAGGTTAGTTTTCACTACAATTATTTTATTCAGTTTATATGCATTAACTAAAAAACAAAAATAGAGTAGATGAGGAAGATAACATCATTGCCGAGATTCTGATGACATAGAAACAGATTATTTGTCAGTGTCTGTAATTCCGTATATTTTCGATATGTATGTACTTACAAATACAAATTTTTTCAACACAGATTTTTCTTTTGGGAAGTTCATATATGAAAATACCATATTATTGATACAAGAATACTGTATCTGAAGTCTAGCCCCAATCTTAGGGTGTGACATCTTATTTTAGAATCAGAAAAGACCCAATTGAGCCTTTAGTGGTGATATATGATATTGCACTTAACAATTTATTTCATTCCACTTTCAAAATATGTTCAGTAAATGTGGAGAAACTTAGCCTTGACTCTGCACCACTACAACGATAATACACAGCGTTTTTTCCTTGGTGTTGAGATTAATGCAGTTGTAATTATCTTGCAGACCTCAGTAATCTATCATCCTTTAAAATTAATGTGGAAAAAAAATCTGTGCATGGCTTACGGTCTTCTCTTTCTGTCTTTTGCATCAGGAAATGTACAAAGCCACCAAGTACGAGGTTTCTCCCGACCTGAAGCATGTGTTGCTAGCCTACAACGTCGCTCCGGTAAGCTTTTCTAATTTGTCCTTGCTTGTTTTTTGAATTAGCAAATTAGCAAATATGTCAACAGTGCAAGGGTTTATGGGTAGACCAGTGAAGCGGTGCGAGAAGGGGTATGGGGGGTTGAAATAATCATGGCGGTGCACAGGGCCCTGTCGCACTTGGATGCTCGGCACTGATGTTCGAGGAGAGGAACAGTCGACTGGAAATGGGAAAAAGGAGTGCTACATGAGCTAGCAAAGCCTGGAAGTGTCATAATATCCACTGGGGGTTTTAAATGAGTTTGCACAAGGTTAAAATGTCCCAGATGGCAAGATTTGTAATGTGCTGTTCAGAGGTGGAAACTAAGCAAGAACTAAAGTGAAAGTACTGTATTAAGGTGCATATGACAGGGGTGCATGGTTTCTAATTATTATTTTGTTTGGTGGAATTGTTCATGTGGTAAATATTTATCATAGTTTTACATCATTCAGGTTGTAGTTTGTAAAGAAACATTGAAAAATACAAGTAAAAAATTACAGGAAGTAGTGCTGAGTTCCATTGAAAGTGCAATGACAATTTACACACAGATGACATTTATTAACGAAGTAAAGGTGTTATTATTTGTCAGATCTTAACTACTGTGTAATTTAAATTGATTTTGACCTTTGTTTACAGTCTGGTTGCTAGGTAACAGTTGTAGAATTACCTCCAACTATGTCATATTTGTGCTCAGGAACCAGGAAGTACAATTAAACTTCACCAAAATTGACAAAATACTGTTCACTGTATACATTTTCATGAAATGTGTAGTTTAACCTGTCATATGCATTATAAGTAAAAAGGTTTAGCTAACCGTACGATCTTCAATAATGACATTTGAAATACAACCACTGATTTATTAATATATATATATATATATATATATATATATATTTTTTTTTTTTTTAAGAAATTACAGTAAAACAGCACACAACTCAAAATATACATCTGCCACATATTTCCAAGACTCATGTTCATATTCTCTGTGACAAGTTAAAATGAATTAAAAGAGGTGTATTTGGGAGATAAAATACAAATTATTTTCTTTGCAAAGCCAGTACATCACAGTCCTTTTTACACACTGGCTAAATCAGTAAACAGAATGGTTCACAACTGTTTTTATATTAGAATTAGCTTTCATAATACAAATACGCCTTAGGATCCACAAGCAATTTGATTTCCTTATGCACACACAAAGCATGTTCTTTCTGAATAGTTTTCCCGATGCTTTTGAAACTGTAAAATGCCGGCAGGTGTGGTATAACCTTGCCTTTTTGCTTGAGATGAATAGGAAATACAAAGGAGCGCCATAGATGTTTAGCATTTTGTTGTGCGTGGTTTTGCATTTATTATTCCATCCATATTTTTATCACCTTGATGTATGACAGCGAGCGAACTGTGCTTTCCCGCGCCTCCATAGACACACATAATGCAATCATATATGCACTCTGACTCAAATGCACGCACTGTGAAGCAACGTCAACGTGTTAGAAATGATGTTTGTGTAAAAAACGCACGGAGCATACAGACAGCTTTATGTTTGATGTTTCCTACCAGAAAAGACCGTCACGCTACAATCATGAATGCACATCTACAAGGCGTGCATCAATAAAGTAGGACTTTGTAACATGATTTCAGTCATTTGAATAACAATTGAATGCATTAAGTCACGGAGATTGACTGAAGTGCACTTTAGCTTCGTCATGCTTTTACTTTCAAAACTGAATGAAAGAAATGATTCCACTTTTTGCATTTTGAAATGAGTTCATAGTGACGCTGAACTGCTGAATTAAGAACATATTTGTTGTTGTTCCTTGTTTTATTCCAATTAAAAATATGCATTTATTTTAGTGCTGTATTAAGTTGCAGTTAAACAAATTCTTAAAATGTTGTTCAACTTTACAACACTATGATATTGTGACTTCTAACTTACATTAAAGGTGCACTATGGAACTTTTCTAGTGGATGGAATTTCTGTCACCTGCTCTCCCTGAAGATATTATTGATTTACCAGAAATGTCCTATTGTATGGCTTTAAACATCTCCACTGAGGCAAACAAACCCACTCACAGTAAGAATGGACACCGGACACTGATAAGTCTTTTGTCTTGAGGGCTGTTACTCTCCTCAAACTGTCCTGACACATGATTTGCTGACTCCACCTGACGAGTCCTCCTGCCAAAGCTGCACTTGAGACCTTTGACTGAGACACAAAGGCGATGGAGAAGTGCAGAGAAATTGTTTCTGCTGCTGAATCTAAATTTCCTTTGGGATCAACAAAGGGTCTATCTATTGAAGGCGAAGTAATGATATATCCATCGACAGTAATGAGCACTCCACCAGAAACATAACAAAGTGCACCTTTAATAAAATGAAATATTCTAGCCTTTATGCATTTGAGTTGAGTTCTCACCCAATTACTTCTACTAACTTACGATATGCACGATTTGTGGTTTATGATGGTAGAGAGAGCTACAAGAATCAACAGCTTTATGTACGATCAATCTCTGAACAAATGCAACGTGAACTGAAGATATTATGCTACTAACTCCAGTGTTTCCAAACAATCTGGACTACACATTATCATCATAAATTCATACCGTGTCTCTCATTGTTTTGCTCTAAACATAAAAAGTAATCATATTGTTCGAAAACGACTGCTATTATTGGTATTAAGTGACTTTTAGACTTTTATACAAATAATTGGATGCAATTACAGTATAATATCCTGAAACAGACATTACAAATGGCAATGTGTAAGATTTTACCAGGAATAAAATGTGAATGTAAAACTGCAATTTCAAAATAGATTGAAAGTGCTGCTAGTTTAGTACTTCCCCATTTTCCGTATCCCAAAATGCACTGCGTAGTTGATTAAAAACCCAATTTAGCCAGTCTCTGTGAGTATCCTGTGCAAATGGATGGGGGTGAAATTGGGCTGCAAATTCCGCAGTTCATTTTGGAGCTTGTTGAGACCACTTTGGCTGAAGGAGCTTGAAATGAGTTTAGCTATGCACCATTTTAACCACAAAAGTAAGATTAAGGAAGCAAACATTTTAAGCAGGCTGATGGTTGTAAGCTTTACCTATTTTATCAATATTCATAATGACTTTATTAAGGCAAAATGGGGTAAAAGAAGGAGAAGACATCTTATTTAACATCCTATCTTTCCTGCAAAGTGGATCAGCCCTGTTCAATACTAAATCTTTCGCAGGTCATTTATAGCAGCCACTAGCGACTCTCCTTCTCATTTAAAGTTGGGCTAAAGGCTTTTCAATTAAGTGCGGCTCGGCTCAGATCGGCACTCTGGATCACTACACTGCTTTAAATCAGAGTCACTGCAGACATAAAAGACTATTACAGACTCCACTGGCAGTGGATCACTCAGTGTGCACAAGACAAAGAGGATATTCCCTTTAAAAATGAAGATGTATCATTGAAGCAAGTTCATATGAGTAGTTTAAATATTTTCAATGCGGCTCAACATTACTCAGTGTCTGTACACAAGGCTTTATATTGTCTTAAAAAAGTTAAAATCTAGATCTAAATCTTAGAGTTCACACTTAAAGGTGTAAAGAGGTGAATGATAAGATATATAATAATATCTCTATTGGTGGACACTGGAATGTGTGTTGTGTGTGGTCAGTATCTAATTATCGGTTTATGCCAGTGTACATCACATATCAGCAAGAGAAATAAATTGCAGCTGGTTGGAGCCATATTGTTTCTACGGTGAGCGAAGTGTGTTTCCTTGTTTGTACTTTGCCTTTTTATTATTTGCAAAATTGGGTCACAAATGTTGCCTAAAAGGTTTCGGTTTTTACAAACTAACGTCTCACAGAGCAGTCGGGCTATTAACGGCTTTTTCATGACTGACAAAGACCTTCATCAAAGTAAGCGCTCAAACTCACTAAAAAACCTAATTAGTACTTAGTGCTGCATTATCAGCACACACAGGGAACGTTTCAGACGCTTACAAGGCATGATTCCGTTGTTACGTTGTAAGATTTTTTCGAGTCCATTATATTTGACCAAATGTCCAATGCTAATAATTTACTAGCATTAGTCCATAACGCACAACAACAAAGACACATTTGTGTTTTAAAATACAGTTTACAGTTTACTTTTGCATGATGTCATTTGTTGTTGAATTGTCAGAACCACAGCTGACAGTAAAGATTAGGGCTGTTCTGATACTTGAGCAGTTTATGCAGATTTTCTTTGAAGTTTATACTTATGCAGAATCAAGATGGCTTCCTGGTCAGCGAACCAGGAAGTAATGCTGGTGCACTTTTAGTGTGCTAGTTGACATTGGTGAAAAGCGCTTATAAACTCATCGCACTGAATAATTAGGATGCCTGGGATTTGTTGGAAAAGTGAGGAATAAGTTTGGACCACAGCAAACAGTTCAATAAGGAACTATTTCTTATATTCCACGTTTTTAAGACCATTAAAAATCATGTATAACAGCACCTTTAAATTGCCAATTATTTTTATTAAAGTTTCCAGTAATGCAGATCTTTATAAGTCAGAGATTGTTGTTTGTTGTATTGTATTTGTAGACTTTATTATTCATATGGAAAATATTTTGTTCGGAGCCACTGGCGTCTGGAGCAGAGAACAGCCACAATGCAGTGCTGAGGGACACTTCAGCGGAAGTTCCTGGCTCGAGGTTTTGGGTTCATTTTGGCTGCACAATGTATCACAATCCAATCAGTTGTCATTTGAATTGGCACAGTTCACAAGTCACAAAGGCTGCAGGGATGTCGATAGTGCAATGTCTTCTGCAACGATCAAATTATCCTGTGTTTTTATAGAAAATCTTGTTGTGCCTGTTGTTAAAACCTCTACAAACATGTTCTGAAATTCATTTTATTAGTTATCAGTTAGGCCTGTTTCAAGAATTATAACATTAAATTATCATTCAGTAAATAAAAGCTGGTTTTGGGGGTTCAATATTTATTGTATATTTTCTTTTCATTAGTGGGGATATTTTTGTTATTTTTTTGTTGTAAGATTTGAGCTGAACTGTTTAATAGTTCATTCATCTGTTCATTTGCCACTGGTGCCTTTTAATGATGCTGTATGTATGAAAAAGAGGGCTTATCCTGTGTAATTGTTGTGTCAGTGGCATAAATAACTTTCAATATTATCGTCTATTGCGGTATTTGTTTGTATTTTCAGTCTTCTCTCAAATGTTAACGATCTCTCAGTTGTTTAAAATGTACATTCTTAACAAAATACTATTACTTCTTTTTCGCAAATCTAATAGTTGTCAGAAAAATCAATCAAAAAATAAAAAATAAATAAAATTCTAGCCTCTGCTGTTTATGTTTTGGATTAATAATGAAAATTGGATCACTCTGAAGAACCCTGGACCTGTGAATGCTCAGAATGTTTTTGTAATGATTATGGATGTATCTAAAAGGTTGTCCTGTCTAATGTGCCTCTCTGTGTTTGCCTCTGTCTGTTACAGGTGTACCAGTTCTCGTACACGGCCTTCTACATTATCTGCAGCCTGGAGACTCCGTAAGTAGGCGACAAGGCGACAGCTGTGGCCCATTTACCCCGTGTTACTTTTATCTTATCCCTAAATATCTATCTGACCTCAACACTCCTCTCCCCGGTGAGCGCCCGACCCCGTCAAAGAGGGATATTAATCTGAAACAAAAGCCGCGCGTGAGGAGGCAAAGTTTATCCAGGCATCTTCACACCTTTGTAAATGTAGCTTCTTTATTTGTCTAGTAAAACATTTATTATTCTATTTGGGAATTGTCAACAGAAAAGGCTACACCAGTGGTTCAGTGTTTTGTCATTAATATATATATTTATAGGCCTAGGTCTAAAACGAGATTATTTTGGATCTAAACTGTTTAAACCAGGTCTAAAACAGGACTATTTTGGATCTAAACTGTTTAAACCAGGTCTAAAACAGGACTATTTTGGATCTAAACTGTTTAAACCAGGTCTAAAACAGGACTATTTTGGATCTAAACTGTTTAAACCAGGTCTAAAACAGGACTATTTTGGATCTAAACTGTTTAAACCAGGTCTAAAACAGGACTATTTTGGATCTAAACTGTTTAAACCAGGTCTAAAACAGGACTATTTTGGATCTAAACTGTTTAAACCAGGTCTAAAACAGGACTATTTTGGATCTAAACTGTTTAAACCAGGTCTAAAACAGGACTATTTTGGATCTAAACTGTTTAAACCAGGTCTAAAACAGGACTATTTTGGATCTAAACTGTTTAAACCAGGTCTGAAACAGGACTATTTTCAATCTAAGCTGTTTAAACAAGGTCTAAAACAGGACTAAAACAGTACTATTTTTTATTTTCAATCTAAGCTGTTTAAACCTAAAACAGTACTCCCACGTCTAAAACAGGACTATTTAGGATCTAAACTGTTTAAACCAGGTCTAAAACAGGACTATTTAGGATCTAAACTGTTTAAACCAGGTCTAAAACAGGACTATTTTCGATCTAAGCTGTTTAAACTAGGTCTAAAACAGTACTATTTTTTATCTAAGCTGTTTAAACCAGGTCTAAAACAGGACTATTTTGGATCTAAACTGTTTAAACCAGGTCTAAAACAGGACTATTTTCGATCTAAGCTGTTTAAACTAGGTCTAAAACAGGACTATTTTTTATCTAAGCTGTTTAAACCACGTCTAAAACAGGTCTATTTTGGGTCTAAGCTGTTTAAACCATGTCTAAAACAGTACTATTTTTTATCTAAGCTGTTTAAACCACGTCTAAAACAGGTCTATTTTGGGTCTAAGCTGTTTAAACCACGTCTTAAACAGGACTATTTTGGATCTAAGCCATTTAGATCTAAAATAGGACTACAGAATATCTATACTGGTTTCAAACAAACCAAAGGAGGAAACAAATATTAAATTGACTCTAAATTCAGCAAATATTTGAACCGCTGAGGAATTTTCAGCACCACTAGAATCTACTGCCGGATTCAATTATAATGAAATGTTAAAGCAAAAATCTGTGACAAAGCACTTTATATGGACTCAGGTGTAAATGACTTTCTAAGGTCAAGGTAATCTCTACATGCAGAGTGCCCTCCAGTGGTCGTAGGTGGTAGTGCTGCTCTCCCTGATGACCTCATTCATCCCCAGACTCAGACAGAGGCATAAAAGCAGAGACACCTCTAACTCTCACGGCACAGCGCTTTAACCAATCAGCCGCGTTGACTCCAGTACACAGCCGGAGTATTTATGGACCTCTTTAACCGCTGTTCTCTAATCGGCTGCAAGGTCCTGTAAAACCTGAGATGGAGAGCTCAGGGTGGTTTTTAAAAGAATTATACAAACAGAAAATCCCCAAACCTGATTATTTTTGTTGGATTTGAGTCCACAACCACAATTAACAACAATTCAAACTGTGTCACTGGGTAATACCACTCATGCTCATGTATTTGCCTCTAAACTCAGCAAATAATTGAACATATTTTCTGTTGACAAAGATGTTAAACGTCCAGTTTTTTAACCTTGTGGATTGTCACACTATTTACAGACTATAAGAAACTAAAAACCTGTATTTAAACAATTTTATCTGCAATTTTTACTAAATGTTTTCACCCTCTGTCTTAATTTATTGGAGACATATTATTCAAGCTTTTAATCACGTTATAACGATTTTCCCTTCTCCTTTACCCTCTTGAAGTTGTATTTAGAGTGATTTATGTATGTCTGAGTAATCTTTATTCTCCTGCAATCAAGACGCAATGACTCCGACTGTTTAAAATATAAACTCAGGGTCTATGGGTGTCATGTAGATTACAATTGTAGCAGATAAAAGCATACTATATCTTCTTTAAAGCTCCAATTTCTATTTCAGAAAGCAAGATAAAGGCATTTTGCTCCATTGAAATGCATTTTTACTTTTCAGAGAGACGTGGAACCTGAACCCTCCTGAAGTGAGAAACGCTCAGCTGCAGTTCGCCGGATGGGGCCCACAAGACCAGCAACTGGTGAGCGCTTTGGAATGTGGAAACGGAAAAATTGTGTTTGAAGTTTTTATAAGACTCAATGTGCAGCTCTACATGACCTGTCAATGGATGGTGGTCCATTCAGGGCCCGCTTACAAAATAAAACTTAAATAGACTAAATGGAGAGAAACAACCAAATCATCTATCAACGATAATATATTTAGAGTGATGCGAGTTCATGTGTAACAGTTATTGAATGTACCTGGAGGACAGAGCATAAATACATAGTTGAACCCATTGTCCCCAACAAAGAGCATCACGAGGCATTGATGGGTTTGTGAGATGACTTGAAGATATGAATTTAAAATTATGTCACTGTATTTAATCTATTTTTAAATTTTTAACAGTATATTTTAGGGTAACACTTTAGATTAAGTTTCCGTAGTAAACTATTTATAATGGATTAATAAGTACTTGTTATGTGTTTATAAGCACGTACAAGGCATTTACAAGCATTTATTAGCGTGATAATTAAAAATAATGTAATATGCAGCTCATTGATGCTCTGTACATGTGGTTTAGTCACTCAAACATGTTTTAGCTGATGGATTATAAACCTGTATAAGGCGTTATAAGTGCATAAACAAACTATTAGTGCTTATTAACATCTTATAAATTGTTAACTAAGGAACCTTAATCTAAAGCGTTACCTATTTTAGTGAGATAAGGTGAAATAACGTAATAAGCTAGTCTATAGGGCTGTCACTAACAAACAGCGATATTTTTTTTCCATTAGTCAGCAACAGTCTGACGATTATTTCTATTGCACATTGAGACTTTTTAACCACATTATCGACTAAATAAAGGTTGACCTATGGTGACTGAAGCCTTCAAGATAGAGAATATTTACGAATAAAGTGGATTATGATTATCAACAAGTCACAATTGGTCGATTAATGGTTGCTACTCAAATAAATACAAATAAACCTGATTTTAAATGTTTTGCGAACTTAAATGATTACACATTTAAGGTTTAGTAGAAACCTTGCTTTAAATCACTGTTTAGAACATTTTCTTTGTAAATAGTGCATTACTTTTGCACCAACTCTTTACCATCACACAAATAGCTAAATACTGTATGAGGTAAAGCCGCTCATTTGCACAGAATTTGTGTCTTTTGAATATGACACTTTCAGCTTTGTGCACACAGAATAGCAAAAATCCAAAGTCTGCTTGTAATTTTCCCCTTGTCCAAAGTCGGTGTCCTTTCTGAAGGACACAACTCTCCATACTTTGTTCTCTCTAATTGCAAATTCAGCTCAGAACAGAATCAGCGGAGCATTCGTGTCACACCACAAAGTCAAACATAGATGGTTACACTAACAAAACATCAGTAATTGAGTTGAGATGTTTCGGTCAGTGCAAATACATCGTCCTTCTATTCCCTTTTAACGCAGAACAAACTGAGTCTTATGGCTGGCTGCCTGAGCTGCTTTAGTATTGGCGCCATGGATTTACAGTGATTGATGGGCACAAATAGCTGATAAACACTTCTTGCTTGTGTTCCATTGACCAGAACGCCCTTGAATGCACCATTACAATCACTAATTGACCAGCACATAATAGATTTTAGGGTAGCGCTGGTTGTATGCATAAATCACGTCTGTTTTACAAGTTTGGTTAAGTGTCCCTTTGTCCAATGCAGTCAGAGAAATGGGACAGGCCTTAATTCACTTGTATGGGATTGTTGTTAGTGCAGCTAATTTACCGACATTCAGTGTACTTTCTTGAGTTGTTTTAAGGGAAATGCCGTCCTTAATTGTAGCGCATTAATAATAATGATGTTTTTTTTTTTTTAAACTAGTCATTTTATTGATGTTTTAGAGGTGGGCAACATGTCGAAATTTAGATAATATCGAGAAGATTGTATCCATGAAAAAAGTTATGTTGTAAACGTTCAAATAAGGATATAAGGTGATATTTCTGCACTTTTATGATTATTTTTTTTTACAGACATTTCACATTTGTTTGATAATTAAGCTTCAACTAATAAGTTCAAAGACATGTTTTAACACATTTCTGTTAGATGTTGACATGATATTGTCTGACTATCATTATCGAGGTACTCTAAAGAAACATTGAGATAATTTTATTCATTGTAGCCCATTAGACTGATCGCATTAACAGATTTGAAAGTTGCAATGAAAGAATTTATATCAGTAAGATTGATCACCTGTCCCTCTTTTGATTGTTTTTTACAGCCATTTACGCATTCTCGTATGGGTCTTTTATACAGAGAATGTCCCCCTTTTGTTTAATTTGATTTATTTAGTCATGTTTTACCAGGTCAGTTGAGAAGATTCTTATTTACAATGACAACCTGGTCAAGAGGCAGCACAAAAACAACACAATCATTCAGTCATCAAACATTAAATCATTTGTAGAGTTAAATACTTCGGATTAAGTTGAAAACAGAGCGAGTAAGAAATTAACTGAGTTTTAAAGTCTTTTAAAGTTTAAAGTGTGAAGTATAAAAAGTGAGATTCATCAAAAAAACATGTAAATATTTGTTTCTCTTGCAAAGGAATAAAGATGTTTCAGGGTTGTGACCACTGTAACACTTATTGCTATTCCAGTCTCTGCGCATTAGGATTCATTTTTTTATTTTTATTATTATTAAAATCATATGGCATTATTGCAGTTATGTCTATCCATAAGACCTTACTTACTCCCTAAGTAAGGTCAAAACTAAGGATTACTTTATTGTACGTGTAAGGAAATTCTGCATTCGTTCCTCAGTGCCACAGAGGCAAACTGTCAGGAGAAGACTTAGAGGTAGTAGTAGTAATAGTAGTAGTAGTAGTTATAGTAGAAACAGTAGAAGTACAAACATTCTTAGTAGTTGCTTAAGGTAGTTGCATCTTTGAGACCCTGTACTCCCAACATTTACCCAAAGTCATGTAGAAAAAATGTTGAACGTGTTGACTTTCCTGTCCCATAGAAGCCTCCACTTGCCGTCTGTATCGCTGCTTCTGTACGTTGTGTCCGCTGGAGCAGGAGCAGATGACTAATGAGTGTTAATGGTCGGAGCGTTCAGAGCTGAAGGTTATGTGCTGTTGGTACAAGTCAATTGTACAGATGCTAAATCTTTAATAGAGCCCTGTGTCCTCCAGACGACCGCGGAATCAAGCCAGACCAGGTCCACATAACGGTCCACTAGTCCAGCAAGTCAGCAACAAACTCATAACTCGTAACTTTAAAGACAAATCTGGATAATAAAGCAGAAAAAGATAATGCTTAAATGTGCAATATCATCTCCATAGTACACTAATACATCTAAAAGAACAGTTTAATGAGGTTGAATTTGCTACTTTCATAAACAGCTCGCCTCAAATGATTCCCAAACTGCTAGCAACAAATAGATAAATATTTAATGCTCATTATTTGTGTGATTATTGGCCTTTAAACAGTATGTGTACGCTGGCATCTCCTGTTTGAGAACTTAAAATAATGTAAACATTAAAAAACACACATTACTTTATAATACTCAGCTTTGTATGCATTTATTTCACTTTTCTGCACCTCTACACCACGTTTTCTCTATATGAAATGTGTTGCGTTTAGATACAGTGGGCTGCTGTAGGCACTGAAAAAAATATTGCTTTAGGTCTAAATGCGAGCCCTGTGCATCGTAAACAGGAAACAGCTAATGTAAACTCAACTTGTGAGTTTCTTCTAATAAGACAGTTGTAAATAGCAATAATTTGACCTCTGACAGGACTTCCACCTTCATAAAGAATGATTATTTGCTCTTTGCCTTCACCTCTCGTGGCCCCTTCAGACCCCTACAACAGGGCGGTACGATTCACTTTGTTTAGTGGAAACACCTCGGACCGTCCCACGCCGCACCGCGCTAATGGACTGTGCTGTTTTTGTGAGGCTCATAAACAGAATGAATGAATGTTAAATGCAGCTGCAAGTATGTTTTTCATAAGGTTGCTTTTAACATGGGTAAACGCAACAACAAAAAACACCAATAGAACATTCAAACAGTGGGTAAAGTGTCTGGCCCAAGGACACAATGACATAATGAAGGGCCCGGAGCAGAATTCAATAGAGATTCAAAAACTTTATTGCTTGAAAATATAATTTATCTGCAAATCTATAATATGTTAAGAGTATATTGTATAGACCTATATAAAAAGATAAACATGTTCATTTTATGATGTTTATGAATCACTTTTGGATTCCCCTTTTGTAATTTAAGGTGAGCCACTGCAGGTCAGGTAGCTCAATCTGAAACTTCCTCTGCAGTTCACATACACCAGGGTAAGAAAAAATGTATTACACCGTTTTGGACAAATTCATCTGAACTTTTATGGAGTCAGGCTTAAATTTCTTGCTTAATTTTGTCGACACATTGGTGGCAAAAAAGAGGAGAGTTTGGATATCTAACTTATCTTATCTGTTTCTGTCATGTTTTTATCTAAGGAAAATACATTTTGAAGCCTTTGATTTACAATCTTATAAATCTACGGGTGCAGGTTGATTAAATGAAATAATAAAACATCTTTAGATGCAGATTCCATTTTAAAGTGTGCATGCTGAGAGACGAAACTGAACACGAAAACAAACTTAACTCATTTCTCTATCACCAGTGACAAAGATTCAGAATTAACCAAAATAATGCTGCAGTGTTGGACCTGAATAACAAAACCAGTCATGATGAATCTCCATAGTTACAGCCACCGAGCCACTACTAAAAATGAAAAGTGTTCTGTGCGAGTCCTGCTCACTCTCGTTTCCCAAGCCCGAGGTTGTAAATCTGCCTAATTATCTGTGATTTCCTAATACAAAATGACTTCTCTACAAATCGCATAAAGAGAAACTATGGTCCTTTAGTCTTTGTCCGCCTCCGTCATCTCTCTCTGAACTCGTCAAAGCCGTAACGAGCTGCGCTGATCAGACTGCAGTGTTATTTATTACCTTTATCTCTACTCCCTGGATTAATTAGACCTGGACCTGAATTGATATTGAACCAAGTTTCCCACCATCCGTCATCATCTCTTTGAATATCGAGTATTTCTTAAACTGTGTTGCGAGAAATCTGTTTGTCAAAAGTTTTTGTCCTTCATTAGGCTAATATTTATTTTGAATGATCTTATCCATTGCATTGCATCACATTTTAGACCTTGTTAAGCCCTAATAAAGACCTGAGTCTGGGTTTAGATCGGGTGGTGCTCGGAAAGTGCACTTTATGTGAAAAGTTTAAGAACCACTTCTAGTTAAAACAATAGCCATTTGTACAAATACTTAAATATAGTACAAGTATTTCTGTTTAGAGATGTAGTTCTGTTTATGTTTTCGTTCTGGGGGAAAATTGATTGATGACTGTTTCCTATTCGTTTTTCATATAGACTTTAGTACATTTTCAAATATCAAGAATTTAAAGGTGCGGCTGAGGTTAACCAGCTACTTTATGTGGTAATGTCCAAAAACACATTTAAAACTTAAAATTTAGCTAAGTGTTTTAATAACTTTGCAGTTTATAATTGTTTCAGAAACAAATGTTGAATGAAATTATCGGTCTTGTGGTGTTTAGTTACACAACTTTCTTTTTGTTTTTCCTTTCAATTTTAAAGACAGAGACATTCAACCTTTTGAGTCCCATTTGGTCCAAAGTCTGTCAAATAAATCCATTTCCAAATTAAGTCCAAAAATCTTTTCCATTTTCTGCTTGTCACTTATAATTTGGGTTTAGTCCTTGATTGTTTGTTCACTTTGTGCCACCTATTTCATCATCATCCACTCAAAGTTATGTTAAGGACTGTTATTTCTTAAGTTCTTCTTTAAGTGCATGCATGTTTATATCTCTGTAAACACTGGCAGCTGGTTCCTCTTGCCTTTTTCTCCGATAAGAGTCAAAGAGAATTATTAACGTAGAATTTCCCAAACCAAATGAAGTTATATAATTGAGTGAGCGTTAATCAGCCCACCTGTTTTACTCCCTAAATCTCACATGTGGTTAATTAAGCACTACTTTCCCACGGAGAAACAAACAACAACTGTACACTGGCTCGTAACACAAGATAAACAGCTGCTGAAGCACATGGTGAACGCTCCATGAGGCCAAGAGTCAATGTAGTGTAAAGAAGCCTTATATTCACTGGGGGAGTTATTTTTATGAACGTGTTATAAAAGTTTGTTTTTCTCTCTAATTAAATGATAAATGATTCAGATACTGACTGAAGAAAAAGCTCTAATGAACCTAATTTAATATGTTTTGCCGTAATACTTTTGAATATTATAAACACATAATTTGTCTTTTAAATAGACTTGAATGTAAATAGTCTATAACTGTGTACCTCTACTGTACCTCTAACCAGAGTTTTTAGTGTGTACATACAAGTTATGCTACAAAATTTAACCCAGGAACTTCTAGCTGTGAGTTGAGGGTCTTAACCAAATGATACCTTCACAATTAAGTCTGTAATCCGTGGTCAACTAAAGACTCGCCCTGGGCATCGATTAGCCGACTAAAAGGGGACGTGGCATTAATAAAAGCTCTCAGAATTATCTTTATGATCCGAAATGTTTGATCCAAAGTGCACTGACATGACAAGAATCAATAATTGAATATTTCTATGTAAAAAAAAAAGCTGAATCTGTACATTTGTTGGGACTTGGAGCGGTTTTATTATGAAATCTGAATGCGTTTGATGTGTCTTTTGATATTTTTGCAATGACCTACACATTGACTGTTTATACTATGTGCTTCTTCTGTCTAGACAAAATGTTTGAACATAAATCATCTAATAGAGTAGCTTTGTTGCCGTTCGTCTTTCTCTCTCCGTCGTTTCTACTGAAGCCAAACCCTCCTGTGTGAACAAACATCAAACCGGCGCGCTCTTTACGTCTGTGCCTGTGACAGCTCTGGCTCACGGCGTTTTGGTTTTGGGACATCTCTCAAGCTCAAAGCCCAACCGCAATGTTAGACAAAGGTTATTTTGACCTTCTAAAATATAAAACCATTGAAACTTTAATATGTGTTTGAAGTGGGAAATGCCATGAGCAAAATCACTGAATAATAAATGAAAGAATCACTAATAATCCAACAACAGTAGTGCGTAATATCAAAACATGAATCTTATATTATGGTGTATCCTTTTTTGTATGTTCCAAAATTAAAACAATGAAGTTTAAAGAGATATGAGGTTTAAGACTTAGATCTTCATTGTACTTTTGTTCATCTTTGACAGCAATTTTGATGTAAAATGGCTTAATGGTAACAGAAACAGATCTATTGACTTCCTGTTCAAAACTGCAGAACTGATAAGCCCCGCCTCTTCATACTGGCATTTCACCGTAACAAGCAGCGGATTGTCACTCATGTTTTTATTTTTGAAAAGTGGCTATGTTACATTTCAGAAGCATACATACATGAATCACTCGGAGTCTTCAGTTTTCAAATAATCGCAACCAAGTGCAGGATTGTGGGCGGGGATAGGGGGTAGGTGAAAACAGGACAGTCAAGCCTCAGTTTTAGGACAATACAGGGTTAATTTAAGCATGGATGGATCAATACAAATACAACTTTGACTAAGATAATAATGAGGATATACTCTAGTCTTTTTTTATACTTGCATTTTTTAACATGTTAAATACACACAATCCCAAGCTCTTTTGAACTGCAAAACACTTCTACAATATCAAAAGCACTTTCTGTTGCTTACAGATATCCTCTGTAAGTCTTTCATGCTCTACTCTTCATATTATTTTAATCTAGTGTCTCATCAGTTTGACTTTTACATACCCAACTCCTTTACAAGTGAATTATTTAGCATGCTGCCTCATCTTTTTACTCCTTACACTCTCATCTCGACCGCTCTAAGTGAATATTTTGCAAAAGACCGTTTTACAAACCGCTGGTGTGATACCCGCTCTAGGCTGAAGATATTCGGTAATCCTTGAGATCTTGAGTCGGCTCTTTTCCTGTAATAGCGCCGGATTGATTGGAGCATAGCATTAAGTCTGCAACTTTTTAAAATTCAAGTCTGACCCTGTGCTCACATTTCATCTACTATGCTTCGTAATGAAAGACCTGACCTTCACTTATCGGCAAAGCTCCACAAGCCGCGTCCAATACACCAAAGTGTGTAGGAAAAAATAAATCCCAAGGTATTTGAAAAAGACAGGCTTTTTTCTTTGTTGCTTTGTCACATCTGGTCATGTTGAAAGGTTATAAGACGTGCTGTTGAATGTGGAGGAGGATGAACTGTGTAGCAAGGTCTGTCTCTCACAATGAGCCCAAACTATTGATATTATTTGTTAGAAATTAATTTCCTCCGGCTGGATCGTGACTCTATGCATAATACTGTTTTGGATTATGCTATGGGTTACAATCAGTGTCAGATTTGCAAATGGAAAGAAAGCTTTTGGTTATCTTTTTATAATCTCTCATTTCAGATTTTCTCAGTGCTCCCTTGAATTAACACTGTGTTTTAGAGCAATAAAAATAATCAACTATAAAAAGTGATAATCGACTAATCATTAATTAAACCAAAGACTCTAAAACACATGTCAAAACACCTTTTATAACAAAGACCGTGACATTAATTAATCAAAATGTCAAAGAATAATAGATTATTGCTGATTTTCATCAATAAGATAAGATAAGATAAGAGATCCTTTATTTGTCCCACAATGGGGAAATTCCACTGTTGCAACACACAGTTTAGGACAGGAATGAAAGAAATAGGCGCATGCAATAAAAATAGGATAAATAAACATGGTAATAAAAATACAATATAAAGTATAAGGTATAAAGTGCACACTCTTATTTACAGTAAAAATGGTAACTAAAGTGGCTTAAGTGTCTTGTTATATACAGTAAGTGACTATGGTGAGGTAAAAGTGTATTAATAATAGTATGTTGAATTATATTGCACATGATTATCACAGGTGAATGACACATGTTACAGTATTGCACATGATTGTAGCGGGTGACTGACACATGTTCAGGGCTAACAGTGTTCATTGTAAAGTCTGACAGCAGCAGGAAGGAAAGACCTGCCAAACCTCTCCTTCACACAGCCAGGGTGAATCAGTCTGTCACTGAAGCTGCTCTCCAGGGTAGACAGAGCGTCCTGCAGGGGGTGGGACTCATGGTCCAGCACTTTATTCATAAATATTCTCTCTAGAACCCTTACCTCACCATATTTCAACTTTAATGTGGCTGATAATCTAAAAAGTCTAAATATACAGTAGAAATAATAAATTATTATTTTAGTTGTTGACTAGTTGTCAACTACTAAAATAATTGTTAGTGACAGCCCTACTGCATTTGTTCATTTTTCATGTCAGCAAGTGAAAGGGAATAATTAGTTTGCAGCCAAATCAAGTATTCAGTTTTTAAGTGTTGATTGATTCATTTGAACTTTTTTTTTTTTATTGTTGATTGTTTAATTCAAACTTCAAGTGGATATTTTTGCTAAAGTTTACGACCAATTTGATGTTAAATCTGCTTAAGCTGGTAAAGGGATATTTTTGTCTAATTTAGACTTGGCTCTTTTGACAGATTTGAAAGTATTTCAGATCAACAAAAAGTGACAGATTCTGTTTTATTGAACAGTAACAAAAAAGTTTTTTAAATGTATTAACATTTATTACGATGTTATGTTAATATTGAGACATTTGAAAATATAAAAAGTACATAAGTGTAGCGTGTCAAACAACCTCGGTTTTTTGGGCCAATTACAAAAACGTATTATTTGCACTTGTCTGTCAAATGTAGAAGCCGACATTTTGGTTTTGACACAAACAGTCCATGTTTTTCTCTGATTGGCTAATCCACCTGTCAGTCACGCCCATTACAAACTGAAGAGACAGGATGCAGATCATGATGTCTTTGCAAAGTATTATAAAAGTGTGTAGTTTTTGTAGAGGTCTCGATTGGTCTGTTTCCTTGGTCTGTTTCCTTGATCTTTGACAAGGGAACATTATGGTGTATTCTCTGTGTTTATTTCAGATCTTCATTTTTGAGAACAACATCTATTTCCGCTCCAAAGTTGAGAGCCGCTCCATTCGTCTGGTGTCGACCGGGAAAGAAGGCGTGATCTTCAATGGCCTCAGTGACTGGCTGTATGAAGGTAAGAGCACCACTGTCTGTGAGTAAAAAGGCTTGGGTTTTAGTAGAAGGTTGTAAAGGCCTGTACATTACATTTTATGATCAATATAGAAGCTTTTACTGTCACAAGCAAGAGGTGTGGTGCTTTATAGATTTTGTTATAAACCTCAATTTCATCGTAAAATTGCATTTTAGTGCACACTTTTTAGCTGCACGGGGGTTTAATGCGTCATGTTTTTTCACTGTAGAATATCTCTGTTTTATGTTGATAAAAAAGAGAATTGCCAAATATTCTCACTAAAGCTTTATCAAAGTTTTCAAGAAAAAGTCCTCAAAATGGTGACCATAACACAAAAAAAGTTGCATTGAAACACATTAATTTACCAGTTGACTTTTGAGGTTCAATTGTAATAGATTAAAGGTGCACTATGTAACTTTTTCTGGTGGAGAGTCTCCCACCTACTTGTCTCCATGGAGATGTTATTGTTTTGCCTGAAATGTTCCACAATAGAGTATCATGCATTTATTCAATCACTGCATTGTTGTTGTCCACTGCTGGTGTCACTATAAGTTTAATGCCAAACTGTGGAACATTCCAGGCTACGCCTCCAGCAGAAAAGTTTCATAGTGCACCTTTAACCTGCTCTTTAAGGGACACATATTATGCATAATTGACTTTTAAACACGCTCGAGTACCTTTACTTTAGCATCTCATGTTTTAGATCTTAATAAAATGTGTATTGAAAACCACACATGACTTGAGGCAGTCCGGCCTTCACTCATCAGGATTTGGTGTTAGCGCTCCATCTACTGACAGCAAAGGGAATTGACAAAAAATATCTTTCAGAAATGCTCAGAACGAGTTTGATGAGGATTTATAAACTTTTAAACAGCCCAGGAGACCTCTGTAACTTTGTAACTATGACTTCACAAATGTGGGAAATTTGAAACCGAGTATTTTGTAAAGCTCATAGAAGGCGCAGAAACAGCATTAATAAAACAAGCGAGACTGAAACGAAATACAAACCCAGGGATGTTTGTGATGAGGCATACCAAAGGTTAGGTTATACCAAAAAGTCAATTTTACATAATGAATCCCTTGAATAGTCCATGTTTTACTTGTTTACCAACTGAAAATGACGTTCAAAACAAGTTGCATAGCATAAAGTAGTGAAAATGCCTACAACACATTAGTATTCCTGTTCACACAGAGTCCAAGTTATGTTAATATATCCTTCAGTTTCACTTCTCATCAGTAACTTCCGAGCTCAGACTGTCTGGAGAATAGCGTGTGAAAGTGCCTATTGACTCAGACTGGCCTCGCGCTTTAAACGGTCTAAAGTCACATGACCAGAGTGTAGCTCATTAAGTCCACACAGCAGACGCAGTAATTACAGCAGACATCCCTCTCCCAGCGCTCGCCTCTCATCACCGCCCGAATTAAACATAGGAACAAGCTCCACTGGCTTTGGCTCTGCAGCGCTCGCAAAAATGAATGTTTTTCTACGTCAGACTTTTCGCAGTGAGTTGGAGACGAGGTACTGGGATGAATTAGATGTCATTTCTTTCTGTCTGGTATTTTGTGTTTAATTTAGGTCAGTTATAACCAGGCGTTCTTTAGGATTCTAGTCTTAATGGACCCGGACCCAGTTTTGAAGAATGAACTCTTTGCATGTCCATTTTGTCTCTCATTTTGCAATCTGATGTTGAACATTAACAGAGAAACAACTTTCCACATGGTTCTCATCCAATGTCTGTGATTGAGAAACATGTCTGGCCTGGTTCTGGTTGATTGATCGGTAAATTCCAAAATGGATATCACGACGATTAGAAAAGAAAGAGTGTTACGTTATAGTTTTGCCAGCTTTTAAACTTTTCTCCAAAGTCGGGCTTAGAACTACTTCATTGTTTTCTTTTGGTTTTCCTCCAACGAAACTCCTTTGCAGAATGTTTAGGCAACATTCAGTCTCATTCACACCATTTAATCAAATATTAAATAGACTTTAAGATTAAAAAGTCTTACTCTTTCATGAAAATTAGAGGAACAGTATAGTTAATCCTTGGTGTTGTTGTTGTTAATATTGTTGTTATTCTCTGCATTTAAAAGTAAAAGATTATACAAAGTTGTGAAGGGCATCTTGTCTGTCTCTGTGTTGTGAATTCAAATACAGTCTTCTAAAGTCTAAACTACAAAAGCTCTGCGCTATAAACCAAAATCTAACATGTCTCATAACAATATTAAGTCTGCTGCCACATATTTAGTTTAATATTAAGGCTGCTGCAAGTGAAAATATAGCATAAAATCCCATGTGCAAGACTTGCTTGAGGCAAATTAAAATGGACATATTATATATTATTGTGGCTTTACATGCTTTTGGTCACACTGGTTTTAGTATTTCCCATTTTCTAACCTAAAATCATATCTACATTTGGAACATACATTTGCAAAGTCGCCTCTATTACTAATGAGGTACGAACAATGAAAAAGTGGAATCAAAGACTTTAGGCAACGTGAGTGCAATGTTAAAGCAGAACTAAGTAACTTATACCACAGAGCTCCCCCTGCAGGTCTCTTGTTAAAATACACCCCCAGTAAAAAGACGCCAAAAGCTTTTTATTTCCTTTCTTTCCCTTTTTCTCCCTTCCTTTTTAGTGAAATAAGGAAGTAGTACAATCACATAAAATATAAAAAAGAGAGCCAAGGTTTCTCAGAGGAGTTATCTTTGTGTCGGGATCAAGAAAGTTGCAAGGCTGGTTTTCCGCTCAGAGACAGCAGGGGGCGATGTCAGGGGCTTTAAACGCCCCAAAAATCCATTTACTTCCACCACACGGACTTACAAAGACATTTAACGAGGTAAAAAATGTTAATTTGTTCCACTTTAATAGAGCATTTAATTTAACCGCAGAACAAGTCTGGGGATGGTTTATGAATTTTAAAACTTTACAGGAAAAGTCCAGATTTTTACTTTACGTAAACCAAGGAGAATTCAAACAAAGTCATTTCTAAGGCTCAGGACAGACGTCCTTGCAAACAGGATTAATAAAGCAAGCACGAATCCAGCAAAATACACTTGTTTTTGATTAGAGGACAACAATATCATGGTTAAAAGCTCATCTATTTTGAATGAAAATCCTTGTAGTTAAAGTTCTGTTGATTTCGCCATTGGGTAGATACATTTTGAGCTCTGGTTGCTGTTTTTGTCCTGATAAACAGCTCTGGTAAAAATACAAATTTCTCAAGACAAAGTTTGTTAGTTTCTACTTAATACCACGGTGTGCAAAACCATTTCCCCCCAAAGAAGCCTGCTCTATCTCCCTCAGTTCAGGAGTTTTCATATCAAATGGGAGATAGGAGCAGCGTTTCAGATCCAGATCGCACAAATGTAGACGTTACAAAAGAAGCCGTTATTGCCCTATTAGACCGTTCAGCAGGGCCTTATCGCTGATGCTGTTTGTAGATGGAAAACACAGCGCTGGGGTCACACTCGGCCAAAAACAACTCTTACTTTAATATATTACTTTAACACATCTTATCTCTGCATTAGCTTCCCTGACACATAAAACCACTTTCATTTTTCAAAAGCAATATCGCATCTGCCCCATTTAAACATTAATCAGAGCGATATTGGAAAGACTGACCCGCTGACATGTATTTATGGGCTGCAGCAGAGAGCCTGGTAATTTTCACTCATCTTTTATTGACTGGATAAATCTTTCACAAAGAGATAAAAAAAACGCGGAAATATGGAGCCCACCGGAGTAATGGATGTGAAAGTTAGTCTGCTTGTTGTTTTAAAAGTCCAGGAAAATGTGTAATGTTAGAGACTTTAATGCTAACAATAAATTATATATAAACGTAACATTTTATTTAGAATCTTACATTTAAAGGTATCAATTTGAAACTTCTCCTGTAGTTTACTCACACAAATGTAAGGGAGAAGTTTTTCATCGTGTGAGCTTTTCATGTAGAAATAAAGCATTTTCTGTGTAAAAATTGCCAAAACATACTGGGCGGCAGTAGCTCAGTTGGCAGAGAGATTGTCACACTGCCACAGGTTGGTGATGCAATTGCTCCTGCAGGTGAATACTGCTGTTGTGTCCTTGGGCAAGACACTTAACCCGCCTCGCCCCCAGTATCTGCGTACTCTGGTGTGTGAATGTGTGAGTGAATGTGAATGGTCCCCTGATGTAAAGCGCTTTGAGTGCCTCGAATATGTGACCTTTTACCACACTTGGGACATATAAACCTGAAAAGACAGAACCAGGTTTAAATTTCGTACACATCTTGTACACATAGAAGTTGTAAAAAAAAATTAGAGATGCGTTTTGTTAAAATCTTATGTCCAAGATTGTACAGTTTGGTGTGGGAGCTACTTTGTGGTGATCCTTATGTCCCGAGGGGGGGAATACATTTTAAGAAAACGGCCATTGAAGTTCCAATGTCCCAGAGAAATCTATGGATGAAGGGGAAGAATGCAAGAATAAAACATTTTTCAGAGCAGATTGGACACGTTTGTTGTTTCCAAAGCCGATATGTTGAGAGCGCAAACTGACCAAAAAACTAAAAATGGAAAAAAATGTATACATTAAGAGTAAACCTTAGATTAGGCACATCAGGGATTCATTATGGATTTAAACCACATACATGACAAAAGTATTGATATCACAATATTATCTAATGCAAAAATCAATACGCTTAAGCCCTTTATCAGACAGAAAAACACTGTTTTAAAATGAAAATGCTGAAAAAGGCTGATTTTTATTCATGATTTTCATTGCTAACCCTAACGGTTCTGGTCTTTCATAGTTTGTGATGTTTGGAGGCTAAATCTCCCATTGAAAACTCATCAATGCAAAAACATGGAATGGATCCAGACTTTGTTTACAAACACGAGAAGCGTCTATAGAGCGGCATTAACGTGGCATACACTTTTAATGCCAAAACCTATACTTTCATTACAGGTTACAAGTTACATCACACTTATATTAATCTAAAAGAAAGCAGATGACAAAATTAATTTCTCTGGTTATGTTGTGGTTTTTACACATTTTCAGGCCCTTGCTCATCACACTTCCTCTAAAAACTCTCTTCCTTATTTCTGCTAAATTGTTTTCTAAAACTGTATATTGCTTGTGTAAATTTTGGCTGCGTTCCCGGCGTTGTTTTCAAACCGGCAAAGAGTTTATAAGACACACCAGATTGTGTCGTGTTTACATTCATCAGCCAAAAGCCACGAGGATTTCTGCTGCTAACGACCCGAACGGCACACTGTCCAAGGTCGAAACCAGAGTTCACAAATCCCAATATAGTGATTATCTGCGGAGTATTGGCTGGCAAATTACATCCCTCGTGTCCTCTGGCGTCTTAATCATGGAAGAAAGACAAGAAATTCAACCTAAATTAAAAAATACTGACTCCAAAGCTATCCAAATTGCTCTAGGGACCATCTTGTTTATGGAGGCTATTGATACAGCTGTTCGTTGAGAGTCTGTGAAGACAAGATAAAATGGAGGGGAAAAAACACAGACTAACCTTGTGCTGCTTTGATTTCAGTCATGTTTTGCCCCATAGATGTTTGTGAAGATGACAGAGATGCTGGTTTTGTGTTAATTGCTGTTTACAAGTGAAAGCCGTGGGGCATATTTCAACACACTTGTATTTGGCACAAAGCTGAAGGTTAACATAATAAAGTGAAGAGTGGAATACGGGCGACGGGATTAGGTTAAGCACAAATATGGAGATTGTGTTTTAAGCATCTATCTATTTATGTGTATAAAAGTAGACAGTATTACACTTAACACTTTTTGATACTGATATTATGACCATATTTACATCCTTGTGTTGTGCTTATTTTCTTCTTAAATGTATAGATGATGCTTTAAAGCTTAAAGCTTTTTACTATAAATGAGTACATTTTCTGTTTTCATTGAAGAGTATATTGTAAAAGCAGCACTTTGTAACAAAATTAGACAACTATGCGTTGTCTGCAGCTCATTGTAAAGGATTTTATTGGTCATCATTCCCATAGTAAGAGATAAAAGCAGAGCTCTGATTGGCTGTGCCTGGGTGGACCACTCCAGTTTCAGTTCGTCATCTGAAAACAGTAGTTCTAAAGCCGTACACTACATGCGCCTTAAAATGAAAGCATGTGAATATTAACTGTGTGAAAGAGTTAAACGAAAGAAAGGAAAAAGCCGATTTCATGATGTGAAAATCAGGTTACCCAGCTTTAATCAACATCTGCTGGACTCACTTTTGAGGCAAATCCAAAAGGTTGAATTATAATTCCAGTATGGCTGCAAAATCTTGTTGTACCTGTTGTTTAGACCTCCACAAACATGATTTAAAATTCATGGGCTTCTCGGATTAGTCAGTTCATATTTCAGTCATCTATAAAACGTCTTCTCTTGTCACAAAAATCACAATTTTATTAATTTTTTTCTAAAATATTGTAGCCCTAATTTGCAGTTCCTTTTTTACTTGGTTCTTTTTTAGTTTCCTTCTGTTTATAAAACCCACATGGGGATCTTTTGTATTTTCTTTATATCATTGTCCCCGCGCTGAGCAGTGACGCACCCACACGCGTCTCTATTTGTGCTCAATTATCACTAGTTCTTCTGTCACATTCAGTGGATTCGTATATTTATAGTGTCTGTAACACTTCAGTGACGTAGGCTGCCAAAATACCAACTCATGTCTATAACAGTGCCTCGGTGTGAAAGTGTGTCAGCGCTGTTAAATCATGTGGGATGTCAAGACTATTCGCTTAATTGATCATCATTGGAGTGAGCAGAAAGATTGTATAAAATATAATTCTCATGCCATGTGAGAATAAGGCAATGGCTCACAGATATGTCTGAAAGGAGAACACTCTAGCACACCCTTGTTAAGAGTACTTGTAACATATTATGCAAAATCGACTTTTAGGAACTTTTAACCATAACTGTTCTCCCTTGCCATTAAACCACTCAAAGTTGTATTTTATTCTCCTGCGGACAAGCCGCTTTTCCTCCGTCAGTCCAGGTTTCACCACTCCCCAGATTTCTCCACGATCACTGCTCTTTACTCACTTCGATCTGCAATTTTATTCTCTTAAACGGTGACATATATAGGATATGGCAGCATTGCTTAGCCATTTTTTAGGAGGAGAAAAAAAAATCCTCTGTTTATTTTTGAGAACTGCAGCTCTCCAATGGGCGACAAACCTAAAGGGGCAGCTGTGTTTTTCAACCTGGACGTTGTTTTAGATCAATATTGCAATTTAAAATGTCCAAAATATTAATCTACATATATCATAGATTAGAACTAGGCCTATATAGAAGAGCAAAAGCACAATAGGTCTTCTTTAGTTTTCAAATGTCTTAATTTCCAAACCGTGAGAGGAGGAAGTATGTATTTGATCTATCTAACCACTTCCCTGTCAATCAGATTTACTTCTGGGTCGGCGAAAGAATAAATACTTTATTATTATCAGATGCGGACAGTGCACAGTGGATTTTGTCACAAGGAGCTGATTTTACAAGATACTAAATGGGGTAAAAACTAAATTTACAAGAGAAAAGTTAGATACTCCCGCTTTAAACCCATTTGCAGAATGGTAATCTGAGTCATCTAGCACCTATTTGCATACTCTGATTATATTATATTATCATTATATGCTAAGTAAGCTAAGGTGAGTGGTGAAACATACCTCCTTTTTCTACAAAGATTGTATAAAAACGCTATTATTTTTATGTAAACGATCATTAATATTAGTTCAAGTAATAGCATAAACAATAAACTGATTTTAGTCTGTAATGTCATAATATAATTGCAGCCAGAGTGTCCCACATATAATAAGGACACTGCAGTCACTTACCTCCATTTCAACACGTTCCTGCACTGCCATCTACAGGTACAAACGTGCAACTAATTATAAAATATCTTCTTATTCTTGTGTATGTCTTTGCAAGCATGTTGAATAGATGTGAGGCTACATTTATCTCGGTCTGGTTACCTGCAGGTTTACTTTCTAACACCTTGTGAGCACACGGAGAGCTCAGGACGCCCTTTGCATTAGTAATGACTGAGGATAACATAGTCACCTTGGTTTGAGACGGCAGCAGTGACACACCTGATCATTAAAACAGCAAGGGAGGAGAGAGACTTGACCAAAATGTGCCTTGTACTTCTCCACAGAACTTTACAGCGTTTTATAGCCAGCTTGCACTATTCTGTCTGGAGAAAAGTTTGAGACTGTCTAGGTTTTTGTGTCAAGGTGACCCGGATTGCTCTGCTCAGTTTCACTCTTAAAGTTTGTAGTTTAGTCAGAAAGTCTCACTATATGGACGATGTAATGTAATGTAAGTTTTTGCATGTCTGTATCTGCCTTTTATAACGTCCATTCAGTGGACTCTGGCATTGACTAAATTCAAATGTAATGTTTAAGAACTGACATGTTGGCTAGAATCTTTTCATATTTATATCCATGTCAATGTTCATTAATATGTGTTGTGTCTTTAGAAATGAATCAAAAATGATCATAATAAATACGTTTAGTTCGAGTCCTTATTGAAAATTAGATCACAAGTCCTGTAAAAGCATTTCTAAACAAAGATTAATTCATAAGTGGACTGTCAAAATCACCAACACAACATCACAACATCACGATTAGCAATAACATTGACACTACATTATGCCACTGACACAATAACCTTAAGCAGGATTATACCCTTCTCTAAACACAAATTATTGTCAAAAAACATGAATTGCAACAAATAAATAACAGAATTAAACATTTAAGCTTAGTTGGCATCTATAAAGAGTCATAAACGTTACTTATTCCTCTTTCTACAGCTCAAATATTATTATATTGAGGCCAAAAATACATTATTGTTTTTATCATACTGTATATTAAACAATAAGTCGTCATAGTAATTATTGTAACAGACCTTCACAAGTATAAAGTGCATTGTTTATATTATCGCAAATTAAAAATGCCTAGAGTATGTATTCAAATGAATGTGAACTATCTTGTCTGCTGTGACTTCAAAACAATGAATGCATTTGTGACAATCTTACATGACAGTTATTTATTATTATTATTATTTTGTCATGTTCTGCAAAACGTATTGAAATGAAATCTTTTCCTCTTGTCAGTTTAGAGGCTGTAATTTGACTGAAAGCGTCACAAAACTGTCATTTCTTCCTGACAAGCAGAAGCGATTGTAACCAAAAGTCTAATGAGTTAATGTTTTTGTCATGTACAGTAAAATTTCAAATGTGTTTTTTTTTTTAAATCAATCCCACAAAGTAAACACAAGTTTTTAGACAACAGACTGTAATTTTCAACCAAAACAAAAGGTTCATCATTTGATCTTTATTAAGTCTGATAAGACCATTTTAAAACTATTCAAGAAAGGTTTAATTTTGTCCTGTTTTCAGATCGATACTTTCTCAAGTTTGTAGAGTTGTTTTAGAGTTTTAGTATTGATTTCTATGCAACTCTACTATTGAGCACACTTGCAATACAGATAATAATAATAATAATAATAACACTGTTATTATAGTTATTATAGTTTTTTTTGTTATTTAGTTTGTTTTTTTCCATCTTTACCTATGTTAATACACATTTTAAGTTTGCAGACTGCATCTTCTCAAACCAAACAAACACACTTCTATTATTCCCGTGTGCAGTTCTGTCTTTACACTGGAAATAACTTTGCCCTCAGCTACGTCACTTTTTGAACCATTTTCTTTCACATTGACTTTGTTCTGGTAAAATACAAACAGAATTGCAGAGCTGTATCAGACAACAAATTGTACACTGAGTTGGCTTTGCGTTTGTTTATCAAATACTTGTGCATATCAAGTCCTACCTCGCAGCGGTCGCGGCTAATGAAAATGCTAATTGCTTTGGTAATTCCCTAGAGCCAATTTCTAGTCCCAAAGATAAACAACAATAATGCTTTTTTAATTGCTGAAGTTGATATAAATGCACCCGATGGCAGTTTGTAACAATAGGTCCAACTGTTTGATCCAGCGCAAGTTAGTGTAGCATTTAATTTAATAAAGAAAAGTTTGTGAACAAGCCATAGAAGTTGTGTTGAACTAGGTCATATCATTTGATCTGAGGAGAAAGCCCAATTTGGTGCAACGGACTGTTTCTTGTTCTGATTTATGGTCCTCACAAAGGTTTCGTGAAATCTAGGCTTTAGGGAAAGATGGAGAAAGTAAAGAAAGAACAAAGACGCAGGAGGAAGTGATGCCCAAATATAGAAACAGGTCAAATCTGAGCCTGGCCGCTGTACTGCTGATGCTGCGCTAAAGGAGGGCGACAGTGTGCTACTTTTCTGCAGCTATTTTATGTTATTCTTTTTTCATTTTGTGGGTTTGTTTTGCATAAAATTGTATAAACTTATAGTAAACCAAAATGTAAGCAGTTGTCCCGAAGTAAAATGGTGTGGAGTTACACTGTTGTCTTTAAAGCACTTTGTAACTTTTATTGTGGGATGTCTCCATGGAAATGCTATTCATGGGTTTCAGGCAGGTTTTCCAGTTTCAGTTTATTTTATCGAAACATTTGTCATCAGATTCATACAAACAGATTTACAACAGATGGAAAATATATGTAAAAGAAAATCTCAAGAGGAGTAAGCAGAAGTAAAAGTAGTTATGAACGCTTACCCCCACATTATATTCAATACAACTGTTGGCAACTGACAAAAAGCCATTTATATATATATTAGTACATAAGATAGACATATTCAGACAACCAAATCTAAATCCAAATCTAATGAGTATGAATTAGATATATATATATATATATATATATATATATATATATTTATATTTATATTTATATATACACATGCCCACACACAAGCAGTCACCCATGCATTTATAATTGAGTGTTTGGGTGTGAATGTTGTCCATGTGTGCACCATAGACCATAAAGGTTTCAGGTTTGCAGCAGCCCCCAGATCCCAGGAAGAGTTATTGCTGTGGTAATAACAAATTAGGATCCAGGATGAATAAATCGTAAATTCTTTGGCATGAAAACATGTCATTGCAAAACACAATATTTAATATATTCAGTGGGGAGAGGGCCTCACAAAAGCCTTCAAATCACGAAGGAATGATCGTGTGTCTTGCATTTATTCAGCTCGCCACTGCACATGATCTGTAACTTGGTGGTGTCACCTTTTTGTCTCTATTAGAGATAGATGCGTTGAATGTCATATTGTGAAACATTTTTGGCAAAGTAATAACATTTCTCATGGAGACAAGAGGCAGACATCCCACAAGAAATGTTGGGTTTTAAGTTTTAATTTGATTTTCTCAATTTTTTGTTGAAATAATAGCTGCACCCTTTGGTCTTTACTAAGTCCAATATAGATAAAGACCATTTTAACACGATTCAAGAAAGGTTTAATCTTTTCGTGTTATCAAAATCAAACAAACTCAATTCTCTTTTTCCCATATGCAGTTATGTCTTTTCACCGGAAATCTTCTCATGTAATAAGGTTGTTGAACATTGAAATGCTGTCTAAAAGCCAAAACATCTCAAAGACAAATAAACTATATATGTAACATTATTCATTCCTGGTGTGTATTTCAACAAGGCGACTTAAACAATCAACAAAATCTACTAATCCACTAAAATATTACATTTAAAATACACGTCCACAATAAATCTGTGTTATCGCTATCTGACAATTACCAACAACACTCGGCCCATTGTCGATAACTCACTTTAACTCATCATTAATAATTGTAATTTATTGGCCTGTAATGGCTGAGGTCACTGCCATTATTCACGGCGCCATTATAAAGTCATTTCACAGTGTCATAAAACTCCATCTCCTTTTATTGACTTGTCCATCTGCACCGCATTAGTTAAGGTCAAGGGAATTATTCATGACACAATTAGAATGATTTAACGACACCGAAGGTCAAACCCAAATACCCATGAAAGTTTAATGTGCTGAAACAATTATAAATATTAATAGCTTGGCTCATTTGATTAGATTTGTCACAATTTTGCCAGAATATATTGTTTTACCTAATGTTATATTTCCCTAACAGGTTGTTCAGGTCTTAAATTAGTGTTGGGAGACTGATTTTAACCTAATTTGTTTTTCTTCTGCAGAGGAGATTTTCCACTCGCACATCGCCCACTGGTGGTCTCCAGATGGCGCTAGACTGGCCTATGCCACTATCAACGACAGTCTGGTCCCCAAGATGGAACTGCCCATGTTCACCGGGACGCCCTACCCAATGGGGAAGGAGTACCACTATCCAAAGGTGCAGCACAATTACTATCTTTGTTATTTCCATTTTGATTTCACATACGTTTTAGATCAGATGCCCTTCCTCCTCCAACTCTCTACATTTATCCAGGCTTAAGAACTTTGAGAGTACGTCATTGTGATCTATTGCGATTGGGTTTACCTTTGTTAGTGGATAAGTCGTCAGGGGATCTGTTTGCACACCAAAACCTGATTATTATCTGATTTCTGGACTTTTTAGATTCTTCATTTTCGTCCAGTGTGCCGGGGAACACTGCTGCGAAGTATTGTCAGGTGCTCCTTTAAAAAATTTGAGTTTATAGATTCACACATGGATTTTCTAGAATAATTTACCATTTTGGATTGTCCTGAGAAAACATCTGATCCAAAATGGACCAAAACAATCACCATTACCAAATTTAAAGAACCAGACAGTGGCATTTTTGTTTTACAACATTTTTTGATTTTGAAATGTCTTTCGCAAAGTCAGTGCTGCGAAATCCCTTCACTCAATCAAGCGTGCCACACCGCAATAAAAGCTTGAAAAACATTATTTTAGATTATTTAAATGACACTCCAACTGCAAAATCTGATGTGAGCAATGAGGGATCAGAAAGACACAGATGATTTTTGCTTTTTACAACTCATTTTCATCAAAAAGTCAGATAATAATCTCTTTAGGATAACTGCTACCAATGTCAACGAAGTATTAACAAACATGTACCACTACCATAATGACCACCCCTTCATTAGCCTTAACTAAAGCAACGTAACTGAACTACTTAATTAAGGATTTAGGGTCAGAAGCATTAAAAGTGCTGCACCTGATTTTTATTGTCTTAAAACAAAACTTGATAAAGAGAAACATGATGAACAAAACTCTTTGCAACGGTCCATCTTTGCTCACTTACCTAATATCTTTCCTACATTGAGATTGTTCACCAATTTATGAGTTTATAAGCACTTTTCACAACAACTAGTATGTGAACAGTGCATTTCCTGCTTTTGCTGAGAATAAAACGCTCTATAATTAGATGCAGACAGCACACAGCCGTCTCATTTTCACCCTAAGAGCTGCTCTAACAATATATTTGTGCTAGTATCAAACAGAAAACAAACAAAAAATCTGGCACAGCTCCTTTAATTAAATAAACTGTTACAAAGTATATTCACATGTTGTTATTCATTGTGAATTGAGTCTTTGTTCATGCTGTATTAAGGCTAATTAAAGTGTAGTTATTATAAAGTGTTACCAGCAAAACTATGAATGTGTTGTGTTAAGTTGGTACCATAGATTGTAAACTGTCAACTGCTTCTAGGTTTTTATTTTCAACTTTGTGAGGAGTTTTAACCCTTTAAAGGCTACTTTGACTTAAACTTTAACTTGTTAAATGTTATTTTAAAAGCAAGGGTAGTTAGCAGTAGTGATGCATTGTATAAAGTTGCATTTGGTGAATGTTGAAAGTGCTAGGACGGCACAGCTGCTCAGTTTATCAACCACATTAGAAGCAACACTCCTCAATAGAAGCTAAGCGTACATTTTCATCTACTTTAATTCCACCAACAAAGGCAAAGAATGCATTCAATTTAGTTATGTATTATTGTTTTGTTTTTATTTGTTGTTTCCCAGGCTGGAGAGGAGAATCCAGTCATCACTATTTACGTGGTGAACTTGAACGGTCCGCTTCACACCATCGAAATGAGGAGACCGGACGACCCCAGAATAGGGTGAGTCTGATTAAAAGTGCCCTTCATTATCTTCCATTACCTTTAATGCCCTCATCTTCTCTTGTTTATATGTTTATGCGTCTTGTACTCAAATAGCCTGTACTGCAACTCATTATGTACAACCTTTCTGTTTCCACAAGAGTCAATTAAAATTTAATCAGTGGTTAAAACAATATACTTCAAGTGGCATTTGAAATACGCACCTGACCTTTTAGTAATGAGCTCAGAGCACCAATGCAAATGAATAAGCAACGCTCCACTGAAGGAAACTTATTGTTCCTGAGTTGTGTTTTTTAGTGATCCTGCATGTTTGAGTGTCTCGCCCTGCATTTGTGGCTCAGACAATCTCTCTTATTTCTTGTTTTGACAGAGAATACTATGTGACGATGGTGAAATGGGCCACGGCGACTAAACTGGCCATAAACTGGATGAACCGCCCTCAAAATATCTCCGTACTAACACTGTGTGAGGCTACCACTGGAGTCTGCACCAAGGTATAGTCGAACTTCAAAAATGTTCAATAGGTTTCAATTCCTGTTCTAAGAAATAGCATTAGGGTTGTCATAAATATCAAAAATCAAATACTAATCGATACCAAAACTAGAATCAAAACTAGATGAATAGGAATATGAGAATGAATAGGGACACTTAAAAAATCACATTAAAAAGACCAAATTTGACCTTTTCTCTCTCAGAAAACTCTTTGAAAGCTGTGAAAAGCACTTATAAACTCATCACCGTGATAAATTAGGCTAGGAATGCATTTGGAAAGTGAAGAATAGCTTTGATAGAATAACTCATTATTTCTTCAAGTTTTTAAGATCATAACAATCAGGTACAGTGCCTTTGTGCTGAGAACTGACATTTTAACAGTTTCCATTCTGAGCAGTCTTCCATATCAATTATAAACTATCATCTGTTATTGTTTTGTGTTAGGTTTGTTAATAATGATTTTTCTTTCAGAAACATGAAGACGAAAGTGAAGGGTGGCTGCACACACAAGTGAGTAATGAAGTGTTTTTTAACAACACCATGCACTGATAGTACTAATTTTGAACGCTGTTTTACTAAATCATTGATTATGTCTTCTTGTGTTTGTTCAGAATGAGAGCCCATTGTTTTCTAAAGATGGTCTTAAGCTGTTCTTCACTCGGGCCATTCCTCAGGGCGGGCGAGGAAAGTTCTTCCACATCTCCATGTCCACTTCACAGGTACTAACTTTACAGAGTCGACCTTAGATGCACCTTTGTCTGAAATATATTCTATGTAAACTATCCCTCTGAAGAGACAGCATAAAGGGGATACATATGGAATCAACTTTTATGAGCTTTAAAAAAATCAATGCTCAAAAATTGGGTTTTGAACTTTATCAGATCTAGTATAAGTTACATAAACAAAGTACTATTATTATGTGTTTGCAATGTGAGGTATTGAGTATTGAGCTTTTATTTCTTAGTATCGAACTTCGGTTTAATTAAGTATCATGACAACCCAAACCTACACCCTATCACTGCCCAGAATTCAGAAATGTCACTTTGTCATAAACAAAAAAACAAAAAAAAAACATGTAAATGAATGTGCTGCTTTATACAGGGGTTATATGTCAATGGACCCTTTTCAATAATTAAGACACTTGAAGATCAGTATTGTGAACAAAATGTAAACTCTTTATTTTCATACTTATCATAATCATATGTCATAATTAAAAGTAACAATAATTGTCCTCTAGAAATAAACTTACTCTGCTTCTATTTCTTCCCCAGGTGAACACGAGCACAGACACCTTGCAGTCCATCACGTCTGGAGACTGGGACGTGACGCAGGTCCTGGCCTATAACGAGGACAGCCAGCTCATGTGAGTCTGCTCTGCAAGAGGAAATACAATAGATCATTGATTTTCAGCCAGCGTGCCAGGTGTGCCCTGAAAAAATGTACAATTTGGATTCACACATGGGTTTCATTGAATAATTTACCATTTTGGAGTGTCCTCAACATACTTCTGTACCAAAAACGAAAGCAAACACCATCACAATTGCCAAATTTAAAGTGTCAGATAGTAGCCCAGACATTATGTCCCACATAATGCTGTGGTGGTGTGGTGTGCTGTGGTATCATTTTAACCCAAAAAAGTCTGCTGTGTCTCACAAAAGACTAAAAAACACTAGATGAAATAAACAAACTGCAAGTAAGGTACTTTACAGATTGGTAGATGAATCTTGGAGCCATTCGTGACCATAATATTGATTTATTGGTTTTGGCTCTTAAAATTTTCATAAATCAAATCAGATTGATTTATCGTATAGGAACAATATATAAAACTCAACCTTTACACGAATGGTAGCTTCAACAAATCACACAATGGATAATCGCTGTTTAAGTACAGTATTTGTAGATTTTTGAAATTCATAATTGTAGAATAATAGGAGCACTTAAACTTAAGTCTTAAAAATCTTCTAATGTCTAATCTCCTAATGTTTTATAATTCAGTGAATTAATGAAGCATTGATTGGTTTTCAATCGGTGGCAGAGCGGCTAGAGCTTCTGCCTCTCAATAAGGAGATCGTGGGTTCGAATCCCAGACCACCCCAACATCGTGGTTTCGAATTCCGAACCACCCCAACATCACACGATCTCTCTGGGTGGAGTCTGCATGTCCTCCCCGTGTTACCGTGGGTTCTCTCCGGGTTCTCCGGCTTCCTCCCACCGTCCAAAGACATGACTGTGCAGGTTAATTGACAACTCTAAATTGCCCCTAGTGAATGAATGTGAGAGTGAATGGTTGTCTGTCCTTGTCTCTGTCTCTCTGTGTTAGCCCTGCGACGAGTTGGCCACTGTCCAGGGTGTACCCCGCCTAAGGCCCAAAGTCACTAGGATAGGCTCCAGTCACCCGCGACCCCTAACGGGAATAAGCGGTAGAAAATGAATGAATGAATGAATGATTGGTTTTCAAACATGCAGTCAAGCCAAAACTGTTGAGTGAGATCTGGCCATCTATTTATCTAACAGTATCCTGCCCATAAACAGGCACTTTGAGAGCTACGTTTGCTGCAATTTTCTAATTTTTATATATTTCACATTTCCATTTTAGCAAAACAATTTCATTTCTTTGAAATTTTGCCAAAATAACCATGCAGCGCAGCCTCAAATTTTAATACATTCACATTGAATAAAAACAGTTCTTGGTTTGCCAGGATTTAGTTGAAACAGCTTCAGCACCACGGACAGCTCAAACACACAGAGGAACAGGGAGAGCAGAATGACGCATAAAAAGACTAGACTTTTCGTTAAAAATGTTGACATGTTTGTAGACGGCAGCTGCACTTTGCTATCATGTTTTATTTTTCCACCAAACAAATGAACGCCTGTGACTCAGCTCCATGAGATCATTTCACAGCGCGGTTTTGGTTCTTGACAAAAGCGTCATCTGACTAACACATATCACACCTGCTTTTTTACACACTTATTCTTAGTCACCAGTTTAAATTGCTTTTTGATTTGCTGTGGTCTACTGTGTTATATTATTATTTTCTGCCTTGCATTTTTTTTTCTTCAAATCCATCTATATGTGTTTTCATTTCCCCACCATGCATATGACAGATGGCACTTAAAGAAAACCAACAACATCATTAATTCATAAAACTTACGGTAAATAAATAAATAAATAAGGAAAGAAAGAAAGATGAAAATGGGATGAAAGTATTTAGTCCCACCCTCTTTCCCCTTTGTTCAATCACTCGAATGCTTTTTTTTTTTTTGCAGTCTTTATCATTTGAGCTGCAATGAATTTTCTTTTTTCCTTTCTTTTGTTTTTGAGGTTATTGTATTTTTTATTATTCCAGTCTGACTATGATTTAGATTTAGCATCATATTGCTGAAAAATAAAGTTTAAACATAACTAAATTAATGAATGGCTTCAAATATTTCCACAAATCTGTGGAAAAATGTTCACGTTTGTTAGTGAAAATATTTTTTGAGATTATTTTATGTGTGCTATTTATAAAAGCACATCTAAACTGCAAAAAAGCCTGAAGAACAAACTATGGAATTTAGCGCCATCTGCTGTTGCTGCATTGTAACAATCTTTTCTGTGTAATTTATCAGATACTTCTTGAGCACAGAGGATGGACCAAAGAGAAGACATTTGTACAGGTAAATGTGGACATATTCAGAATCACAGTCAAAATCTTTAGTGTCATTTTTGTTAAATAAATAATGACACTTTGCTTTTCTATTTTTGTTGTAGTGCGGACACTTCTGGCTCGTTCAACCGTCGCTGTCTGACCTGTTCGCTTGCAAATACTTGTGGATACGTGAGTGGATCCTTCAGCCTCAACATGAGCTACTTCCTGCTTGATTGCAAAGGTATTAATCCTTCTGCTACCACTTCTGCAAATCCACTCATATTTTCTGTACTTGGTTTAAAAAGTCAGCAAAAAACATGTTAGTGCAATAGGTTGCTTTTCGTATATTTCCTCATAACAAGTCGTATAAATGAATCAGAAATAGCATACAATCAGCAACTTATATCTTCTCTCTCAGAGAAGGAAAAAGTACTCAGTTTTTTTAATGAATAAATGTGAATCAAGTAAAAGTATCAGAAGTCTAAAGTATCCCTTTAAGCGAATGAAAAATTAAACTGATTTTGTGACTGTTAAAGAGGCAAATGTAATAATCTTGAAAAAGAATTGTGTTTATTTTAGTCGACATAAGCAACTGATTTTATTTTTTATTTTTTTAGTCTTGGTAAATTTTCCCATTGTTTATATATTTTTGTTTGCTCAAAGTTGAGAGTCAAATTTTTAGAGAAGATGTAAACATGCCAAAAAGTGATATATATATATATATATATATATATATATATATATCTATATAAGAATTAGAAAAATGCTTTTCACTCTGATTCAAAAATGTAATGGAGTAGTAGTAGTAGTAATAGTTAGTAGTACATATACCTGCTCTCAAACATAGTGAAGTAAAAGTACCCAGTGTAAAAGGTACTCAAGTAAAGCACAGATGCGTAAACATTTTACTTAAGTATTGTACGTTCACTGTTATATTTTGTGTCTTTCCACCACTTTCCAGTCTAAAAGTTTATTATAGTTTCAAGTTATCAAGTTATAGTTTAAACACTGCTGAACAGATGGATAGATGATCAACCATTTGCAAGTTTGAAGAAATTAAGTTCCGATTACCTTTTTAGTCTACGATTCTTCATTAAAAACAGAACTGAACCACACTGACGAGTCTTTGCTTGCAATCTTTTCATGCTTCCACAGTTTAAATAATGTTTCATGGCTTGTATATAACCTGTACACCTCACAAATAGGTAAACTCAGCAATTCCCCTGAAATCAAGACTTTGTGTTTGTGTTGAGTCAATGCTGTTATCAATTATGTATTCAAAATAACATGTTTATTTAATCTAACCTTGCCTCAATGAAAGATAAAATCGAGATTTTCTGAAAACTTGAAAACTGCTATGTTTTTTAACTTTTTAACCCAAGATTTGGGAACAAAAAAAGGGATAAGAAAGAGATTACTTTTCTGACGCACCTTCCATGTGTAGGAAAAACTCATGTAAAATTACTAACAATAATTAAATCCTGACAAATTCTCTTCTTATGACAACATACAGATTGGGATTGTAATTTCATTTAACACATGCATTTATTTGTTTTTCCTTCAGGTCCAAATATCCCGTTTGTGTCTTTATTTAGGACACAGATCGATGAAGACGCGCAGGATGGAGAGAGTGAGTGTCTGTATTTACACACACCTAATTAAACATTTATTAAACCATTAACAGTCAGAAAACAAGCTAAAATAAGTATAATGCATCTCTTCTTGAATGGATTTGTGTGTGATACATTGGTTAACATAAGTGTAAGTAATATCTGTTGCGTGAACAGGCATTGAAGAGGTTTACAGACTAGAAAACAACGATAACTTGAGAGTGACCCTGGACTCGATGCAGATGCCCACAGTGGAGTACAAGGAGGTCAACATGGACGACTACAGTAAGTGATCAGCTTCTGTTAGTACCAATGATGGAAGAAGAACTTGTTACTTAACTAAAAGTATAGATACCAGAGCAAAACAATCATTAAAAATAAAAAAATCGACTTAAGTAAAATGATCAAAGTACATGTAAAGTAAAAGCAATGAACACTATTAAAAGTGTCAAATTGTGATCTTGACTGTGAATTGTCCTGATTATTGGTCTTCAGAGGCTATTTTTCTGATCATTTATATAACCTAGTTTTGTTTGCTCAAACCCAGTAAAATGTGGGCCAGATGTGACCATAAACGTGATAATAAGTAAACCGCACAGCCATTTCAGCACGTCGAAAACCATGAAAATACTGCAGTTAAAAAATGTAGTGCAGAAAGTACAGACATCTGCTCTAAAACGTTGCTAAGTTGTACAGTACAGAAAGCGGCACATTTTACTTAAGTAGCCTACAATACTTTTATTTTGTTTTGTTCTTTGTTACTTTCCACCACTGGTTAATACATACTGAAAGTTCCAGTAGCTCTTTAGATTAAGGTCCCTTAGTAAACTATTTATAATGCATCAATAAGCACTTGTCATGCGTATATAAGCGCTTATAACGCATTTACGAGCAATTATCACATGATTATTGAAAAAAAAAAAAGAATAAGTAGTTTATTGACAGTATGTACATGCGACTTATTAACACATATATGTTTTTGTTAATGGCTTATCAACATTTACGAGGTATTATAAGTGCATAAACAAATAACTAGTGCTTATTAATGCCTTATAAATAGTTTACTCAGGAGCCTTAATCCAAAACATTACCAAAGTTCCTGCCCGACCAGCCTGTCCCTCCTACATTCTCTTCAAATGTAGGACCAATGGACCATAAAGTGCGTCAAAAAACCCTCTTAACTTGGGATGTTAAGCGCGTCGCTCTCGAATGGGAAAGACATCGTTCTCATTTAATTCAAAATAAAATACATACCTTAATTTACCTTACAGGTACATATAGTTTAATGCTTCGCTTGTTGATTCTCAAACTTCTGCATTTTTTTTTTCTAAAGCCGCCATGTTTGTATAGACACATTTCTCATCGTATTTCTCTGATCAATCAAGTTTTTTTTTAATCGGTGAGACAGGATAGACCAAAACGTCTTTGTAAAGTATTGTCAAATGATGTGGTTTTAATGGTCAGGCAAGAAGAATTAGTATTACAGCTCATGGTTCAATTAAATTCAGATTCATAATAATTTTAGGGCTCCGTATTTATCATATGTACCTTTTATTTCCATTGGTGGGAAACTTTTTCATACATTTTTGTCAGTGTGAAGTTTGGATAGTTAAATAATTTACTATGTTTATCGCTCATTGTCGACACCAACTTTTCACTGAAGTGTGTTGTGTTTCTTTTTATTGCATTCGATGTTTTATAGATGCGTTCATGAAGAAACTGTTTAGTGGAATGATTATGCTTTAGGATTACAGTGTCGGTGGCATAAATAATTTTCAGTATCATCGTTTAGCACTCCTAGTCTCCAACAGTTGTGCCATTGTATGTTTTTGTAATTTTTTGATTTGTGTATCGTTGTTGTTTTTGTTTCACAGTCCTGTCCATGCAGATTCTGAAACCCGCAGGCTTCATGGAGACGTCTCACTATCCTCTTCTACTGCTGGTGTGAGTAAAACCAAACATGACTCACCCATTCAGTTTCTTTCTTTAGTAAACAAACCCACTTGCTCTAAAGTATAAAGTAAATAGGCCTGAAGGTACAGGGAATTTATGCAGTGAAAACAAAACTGTAACATCTATAAAATGATTGTATGTTGAATTTCATCCCTGTAAATTATGAAACGAGAGGAGTACCAACAGTATATAAACTAATATCTTCTCGTGCCCTTCACAGTAATATGTTACACGTTAATTATTTTCCTTGTAAATGCCTACAGAAGAATTTACAAAAAAGCTTGAATGTGGGCTAAACCATATCTAAGATGTGACTACATCTTTAAACAGATACACTGATTTAAAACATGTTAAAACATATATTCTAATGTTAAGGCGCAATGTCTCCACGGAGATGTTGTTGTGCCTGCAATGTTTCACCAATAGGCCAATTTACAAGTCAGATTTGTGGAGAGGCTCACAGTAAAAATGTGGTATTTTATTTAGTATAAAAACATCACATGTGTTGATTGATATTAAATGCTAGATAGACAATAAATGTTAATGCCATATGATTGAACATTTCAGGAAACGCAATAACAAACGCATGGACTCTTCAACCAGAAAAGTAACATAGTGCACCTTTGTATGTTGTCTATAAATCACACAAATGTCTAAACAAGAACAATGCAGGGCTCAAATCGCAGATGTAAAGCTTTTGATGCAAAAGAATAACTTATTCACCTGCAGCTGTTTTGTGTGCTGTTGTTTTGCTGCAGTGATGGGACCCCTGGTGGCCAGTCGGTGTCAGAGCAGTTCCGTCTGGACTGGTCCACTGTCCTCGTAAGCAGTTTTGGGGCTGTGGTTCTTCGTGTGGACGGAAGAGGCAGCGGCTTCCAGGGCACCAACCTTCTCCACCGGATCCAGAAGAGACTGGGCATTTACGAGGAGCAGGACCAGAGGGACGCTGTCAAGTACGTCCGCTGTAGTGCTATAGAAGAGTCAGGTGTATTTACTGATATAAAACTTAAGACACTACAACTTATACAAATGTGCAAAGTGTATTTGACACAATGGGCCTCAGTCAAGCTGTTCCTGTCTACTACTTTAGCTATTTTTAGCTTATGATTTTTGCAACTGCAAATGTACTTCCCTTTTTTTTAGAAGGCGTAGAATGTGTCCACATTAGTGTTGTCAAACTCGATATTTGCTAAGCTCTACCTATAGTTACTTTTCCTAAGATTCTTCTTGAAATGTATAATTAATTAACAGTTGTTCGTGTTACAAACAGCTTTTGTTTAGATATAAATTATTTTCAATTATTATACAGAATGTATAGTTTTTCTCAAGGCAGTTAGAGTGATTTGGGTGCCACCTAATCCTAACACTTGGATGCTGTTTAGAAACACATAGATCATTAAGACACTTAGCATGCCTGTTGAATACTGAAATATGTTTCCCTTTTCTAGTTTAATGTTGAGAGAACCCTACATTGACAAGACCAGGGTTGGAGCTTATGGCAAGGTAAGATGTTCCTACTTTCCTATTCCAATCCTGCGTCGCTTTGTTTGCAGACTGAATCACATTACCATACAAATGTGGCAATATCCTTCTTCTCTGCCTTAAAACCTAAACATATTTGTGGTGCTTAGGAGTACGGAGGCTACATCACCAGTCTGCTGCTGAGCGCCGGAGAGGGGCTGCCTGTAAAGTGTGGAGCGGTTCTCTCCCCCATCACGGACTTTGAATTATACGGTAAGAGGTTTCTGCACAAGAGCTGAATGCTAAGTTTGTTTACTCCAAACTTGTAACACAGAGAGACAGAGCATCCCACATTGTTAGCAAACATTGTGACTATAAACAAGGTGGTAGAAATAATGGAGTTGTGTTAGTCACGTATGGAACTGGTAAGCCTATACTTATTGATAGAGATTGTATTTAGGTGCAGGTGGAAATAAGTCCCATGGATAGAAAAAACAGTATATGTTGTTAAAGGTACCCTGTGTGACTTTTCTGGCGCTTTTAGGAAAGATTGATATGAAGGTTTCACACATGTCAGTATTTGATATGGAAAATCTAAACAATATTTGGCTCTGATGTTTGTCTTTAAGATGCCCCGGCCTCGGTGTGCTCTTATGTTCTTCAGATGTGTCTTTTATAAACAGAAAGTGAGTTTAAATGGGAATAGAAGAACAATAGAGCTTAAAATGTCATAAATGTGTAAATGTAAATGTGTAATTTTATATTAGGGCTGCAAGATTACGGTAGTCACAATCGAAATCGCAGTTTGAATGGACGCAAGTGCCATAATTTTTTGCATAAACAACAAAATATGTTTTATTCTGCGTAAAAACTGCTAACCCTGTAATTAAGATCAGTACGAACATGAAATACATGTCAGTTTGTCAGTTCATAGGCCTGTTGCAGTTCTCCTGGACTTGTTTGAAATGTGCACTTCTAATACTGGTCACAAAAATCGTAATTAGACATTTTTCCCAAATTGTGCACCCCTATTTTATATTCCAGATAAATACATTTTGAAATATATATATATATATATATTTTTTTTTTTATAAAAGTGAAAAGCTCACTTGTGAACTACTACAGTTGAACATTCATTTATTGGTAACTTTTGGTCATGGGCCACAGCAGTAAGAAAAATACAGAATATTGGTGACCACTGAAAAAATACAGATCAGACCAGTTATAATTGCTTGCCTAATTGCCTGGAATGTTCCACAGTATGGCATTAAACTTATCTCATCTTTCATATATTCAGGTGTTTTTGGTGCACCTTTAGGGCACCTTTTTCAAGCGGACTCCTAACCAACTAAACAAATAGTTATTATAATTTATATGATAACACTCTATTTGCATGATTAATTGTTTGTTTACAACAATTTTTCCGTTTATCCAAAGTAGCCAATTTTACTGTGACTTCCACAAGCAGATGTAGCCTCTTGTAGCCGTAAGGCACGAGGCGTCTGGAGACAAATTAAAGAGGAGCCGTGCCACACCATTTCTGTCTGATTCCCCTTGCATTTACGCACTTTAGAGCGATATCATAACAGTGCGCTACTCTTCAGTTGCAAATGAAAGCAACTGACTGCAGCTCTCAGGCTAAAGAATATGAAAATGGGGGGGAATATATTTGAATAAAACACATGACAAACACTTAAATTGACCATCACTGAAATCAGAAATCTAATTTAAATGGCACTGTTGCTGTTAGTGGAGGTGCTTGGATTGAGAAAAAGTACTAAATGTGAATGTCTTTGTCTTTCACAGCGTCAGCGTTTTCAGAGCGGTACCTGGGCCTTCCCAAACCAGACCCAAGAGCCTACACTGTACGTCAAGTTTCTAACGGTTTAACGTGTGTTGAATGTATGTGTATTTGTATTTGTGTATATTTGTTGATTGAAGGTATTGATTGAAAGTTATGCTGTTTAGCATTAGTAACATTGTATATTACAAGTAATAGAAGTATGGTAGTTGTAGTTTTAGTAGTATTTGTAGTAGTAGTAGTAGTAGTAGTAGTAGTAGTAGTTGTTGTTGTTTTAGTTGCAGTAGTTTCTGTATTAGTCGTATTAGTTTTAAAAATGGTAGTAGTAGTGTTAGTTAGTAGTAGTTATAACTTTTAGTTGTAGTAGATTAGAAGTAGTTTTAGTAGTATTAGTTTTAAAAGTAGTAGAAGTGGTAGTACTTTTAGTTTCAGTAGTTTTCATTTTAGAAGTGTTTTTTTGTACTTAATATTATTGTTATTAATATTATTAGTACCAGTAGATGTTGTTGTTTTAGTAGTAGTAGTATTGTAGTGTAAATGTGTTATTATTTTAATAAATATTTAATCACGTCGAGTCTTTGTGTCTTGTGGAAGCTTCATTTCTGTTCTTGTTTTCTCAGATGGCCAATCTAGAACACAGAGCATCTCAGTTCATGGACAACAAGTTCCTCATCATCCATCCCACGGCCGACGGTAGGTCCTGCTTTAAATCGCAGATTTAACTCCACCTCTGAAGTGTTTTACAGTGCTAAAAGTTTTTGGTTGCACCTGCTGCCCCAACAATGTCAAACTAGGCCAACTAAGTATAGAGTCTACAGAGCATCACGAAGATATAACTTGGCTCAAAATATAAAACACTCTGGTCAATGTTGAGGTCTTCTTAACTTTATCATGATGATACAATGAGTTTGTTGTTGAGTATTTTACATATTTTAATGCCTCTGTGGGTAGTTCATTTCACTTGCCAAAATCAATTTAGTTGTTGCATGTTACTTTTTACTACACTTATTCAATTAAAGTGCACTAGGTAACTTTGCTGGTGGAGGGTCTGCCACCTGCTTGTGTCCATGGTGATGAAATCTTGCTCACTGTGTTTCATTTGGTGTTCCCAATAATTTATTTGATAGGTTCTTTTTTTTTCGACTGCTCACAGTCTTCATCAGAGTGTCATTTGATGTTGTGACATGTCTTGTCAGCTGATTTACACAGGTTTTAGTCAAGTTTGGACGACAGTGCCATCTGCAGTCCGACTTCTTTAGGACAGTATCTCAGGGTGTGAGAGTAAAAAGACCCCTGGTTTATTGTCCCATGGGCACGGCTCAGTATTTCCAAAACTTGTCGAAATGAGACTGAAACATTTAATCTCCAAAATAAGGGTACAAAGGGATTATAATGTTATTTTGAGTGTAATTTTATGGTCCATTGATGTTTTGTGCTAAACTTGAACCTCAACTAAGGCACATTTTAGCACATTCCTGCTGCATTCTTTGAAAAAGTGAATGCAGAAAAAAAAGTTAATTTTTGTCAATATCACCCACCCCTGCTCAATTACTATGTTCACTGTGAGCCGTGGCAATGTTAGCAGCTCTTGTCTTGTTATTTCTTTCAACATAATAAGACTTTTTTCCCTGTTTGCCGGTGAGTACTGGGCATTACAACATGACAGTTTTATAACCCAATTTTCTTTCTTTGTCTTCCAGAGAAAGTACATTTCCAGCACACAGCAAAATTCATCGCCCGACTCATAAACGCAAAGGCCAACTACACTTTACAGGTGAGTCCCACAATAATACAATACAGTCATTATATTACGCCTGTGAGTGTTCAACTGCCTCTGGTTCAGTGTTAAACCTGGATGAGCTGCTGTCCTCCCTCTGATTCTCAGCTGGAGCAGGATTAGCCTCTCAGTGACTAATCCAATTTACCCACAATGCACCCCAGCTCTGCCCACTGTTTAACGTGAGCTTGTTATAGACCAACATGCAGGTGATTGACAGATGAAATATGTCCCAAAATGCCCTTGTGGTATTTGCATGTGTTCAAGGAAGGCATGTCTCATTTTTAAACGAAAGAAATGTTTAATTTAACACCTTAAATATGATAAAATATTTACATGTTTACATTCCCAACAAAAATCTGTTCATTGTCTGATTTCTGGAGTTAGATTATTGAAATGCCATGAAAACAGGTACATCTGATGTGAGTTATCTGATTTCTTTCAGATTGTTTGACAAAGAAAGTGACATAAAAAAGAGAGAAGTATGGGGCAAAGACGAAATTGAAACTGAAAAAAAGTGTTGAAGATTGAAAGAGTTGTTTTGAAATTCATTGTACTACATTGTACTAATAACGCGGTAATAACGACGTAATAACACGGTAATAATGCAGTAATAACACGGTAATAACGAAGTAATAACGCGGTAATAACGCATTAATAACGCGGTAATCACACGGTAATAACACACGCGTAATAACGCTGTAATAACCCGGTAACGCGGTAATAACAAGTAATAACGAGGTAATCACGCGGTAATAATGCGTTAACTGTTATTACCGCGTTATTGTGTTATTACTGCAATAACGCGGTAATAACGCAGTAATAACACGTTACCGCGTTATTACTGCGTTATTATTAACGTGTTATTACCGCGTTATTACCGTGTAATAACAGTAATAACGACGTAATAACACGGTAATATGTTATTACTGTGTTATTACCGTGTAATAACGCGGTAATAACACGTTAATAATAACGTGGTAATAACGATGTAATAACGCGTAACGGCGTTATTACTGCGTTATTACCGCATTACGGTAATCACGCAGTAATAACGCAGTAATAACGATGTAATAACAGTTAACGCGTATTACTTAGCGTAACCGTAATAACGCGTAATAACTTATTACGGTAATAACGCGGTAATAACGCAGTAATAACACCGCGTTATTACCGTGTAATAACGCAGTAATAACGCGTAACGCAGTTATTACTCGCGCTATTATTACCGGTAATAACGCAGTAATAACGCCGTAATAACACAATAACGCGGTAATAACAGTAATAACGCAGTAATAACGCGGTAATAACAGTTAACGCGTAACGCGTTATTACGTGTTATTACCGCGGTAATAACGCGTAATAACACGCTAATAATAACGAATAACGATGTAATAACCGTAATAACGCAGTAATAACGGGTAATAACAGTTAACGCGTTATTACCGCGTTATTACTGTGTTATTACCGTGTAATAACGCAGTAATAACGCGCTAACTGTTATTACCGCTATTATTATTAGCAGTTATTACCGTTATTACCGTGTAATAACGAGTAATAACGCGTAACGTGTTATTATGCGCTATTATTACCGTAATAACGCAGTAATAACGCGGTAATAACACAATAACGCGGTAATAACAGTTAACGCGGTAACGCGTTATTACTGTGTTATTACCGTGTAATAACACAGTAATAACACAGTAATAACACTGTAATAATGCAGTAATAACGCGGTAATAACAGTAATAACGCAGTAATAACGCGGTAATAACACAGTACTAACACGTAATAACGCGGTAATAACAGGTAACGCGTTATTAATGTGTTATTACCGTGTAATAACGCGGTAATAACAGTTAACGCGTTATTACTGCGTTATTACCGTGTTATTACTGCGTTATTACACGGTAATAACACAGTAATAACGCAGTAATAACACGTAATAACATATAATACCGCGGTAATAACGCAGTAATAACGCGGTAATACAGTTAACACGTTATTACCGTGTTATTACTGTATTATTACCGCGTTATTACGTCGTTACTATTACCGCGTTATTACTGTGTTATTACCGGTAATAACACGGTAATAACACGTAATAACATGTAATAACGCGGTAATAACGCAGTAATAACGCAGTAATAACGCTGTAATAACACGGTAATAACGCGGTAATAAAGTAATAACGCTGTAATAACGCGGTAATAACGCAGTAATAACTTGGTAATAACACGGTAATAACACAGTAATAACGCGGTAATAACGCGTAATAACACAGATGACCGCAGCCGTCATCCCCACGTAAAGCGCTCGTTTAGTGCGCACTTCATGCGCACTTTCGCACAGGCTTCACCCGTTTACAACGATAACGTTCAATTTTCCCACTACTAATTGGTGCACGGAACGTGCATGAGTTGGGGAATGCGTTAGTGAGTGTTTGGAAGCGGGCGAGCGCTCGATTTCGCACGGCACTATGAAACTAATAGGCCTCTCGCCAGCTTGTGGCGCTCGGGCCTAATAAGTTGAACTACTTTTGCTTCTGAAACGGGCTCTATTATTATTATTTTTAGTTTGTACCAATATATAGTGACCTGAATAATCACGATTATCAATTAACCAAATAATCTCACACCACAACTGTTAAAACTGTTGGATTCTGCCATCTAGTGTTCAACAACAGTAGTGACATTACTTCCCCAGCTTTTCCTTTTATACATTTGACTATATTAGCTTTTGTAAAAACAGAGAATTTGATGATTATTTTATGATTCTTCTATACATTTTTCTTTCAGATTTACCCAGACGAGGGCCACTTCATCCGCAGCGAGGCCACACGACAGCACCTGAGTCAGTCTTTGGTGAACTTCTTCGAGGAGTGTTTCCGACTGCCCGAGCGCATTTTCGAGGAGACGCTGGAGGAGGAGAGTGAAGATGAGGTTTAAACCTAAATCCTGGACCTTATTTTCTCCAACCACTCTTTGCTCTTTTCCATCTAGGCGCCCAAGCACAACACCGGACCCCACTTCAACTTTATGCAACCTTTATCTGTTTTGTCCAAGCGTTTTCATCGGTCAAGACTGCTTTTTTTGCAGACGACAAACACCATCTTTGCGTCAACATTTCAAATCGTTACACAGAAAGACAACCCGACCATATCCAAAGTGTATGTTTGGATATTTTGAAATACTACCAACTGTGTGGGAAGCAGGTCTTTTCTAACCTATGGACAATCTCCTTGAAAGCAAATGACTTTCTACTTGAGGATTAAGGAGGATTTACAGAGCAAACAGACTGCAGTGGTCTTGTACATACAATAAATGAACTCAAAACGGATGCGGACTTTGCATCCTGTGAGAAAATGTAACTATTTTTCAAAGTTGTGATGAACTTCTCATGTTGGACTGTGGTTGTGTCTTTGTTTTTATGTAAAATAGCACACGGACTTTGAAATATCTCACTGTAGTTTGCCCTAACACTGATTTTACCCTTGTTTTCATCCTCTGGTGTATTTCATTATTATGTATGTCATTTAAAATTTGAGCGGGAAATTAGAGACATTTCATTTCACTCACTGTGCCTTAATGTGCAATCATCTCTAAGTTGTCATTTGCTTCAAGACTAAGTTATTGTTTTAGAAAATTCAATTATGTCTGTGTAAACACCTCAAATTTTCCATAAAGCGTTGAGAATTTTAAATCCTTTCATCTGTCTCCATAACAACAGGTTAATGTATAAAATGCTGTGTCCAAAATCATTGATGAGACTTAGATATCTAATCTATGTGCTATGTACATAAAGTGTTATTATTCAGTACAGTAAAGCACTGAAGTATTGAAGTATTTTAAGTAAAATATGCAACTACACATTGTATTGAACCTGTGCGAGTCTAGAAACTGGGGTTAATGCTGTGTCCCAGGTGTGCTTGGAGGTCGAAATTTCCCGAATTCGGGCAACATTTCAGAACCCATGGTTTATCTGAGTTGTACAATCCAACATTGTTTGGATAAAGTTTGATAGTTCTTCTGTAATTTTCCATTTAGTTTCACTCTACTGTCCACCCGCTGTCTGTGGAGCTGCTCATGTGCTGAAGTTGAGTCTGTGCAGTTTTAAATGCTCTGGGATGCCGATATCTACACAGAGCTAATGTCAACAAAAGGAGAAATTCACCCTCAAACGTTGATTTATAACTTTCAACGTATTAACACTGTCTGGGTTAATACATTCAATTAATTGGACCCACATTTGGTTGATTTGAGCACTTTCCTGTTTATTTTTTAATTATAATTTTATTTTTGTTGTTACAGTACAAAAACTGTAATGTCATGTTAATTTCTTTCTTCAGCTTAACAACTAGAATGCAAAAAATTGGCAGAAAACATTACTCTGATTTCCGACCTCTGAGGATAAATGAACGCCGCATTAAAGGCTCGTGACTGATGTTTTTGGCTCAAAAATGTAAGCAGCTACTAGGCCTATCAAAAGTCTGCATTTTAACCATTACCTTCATTACAGCTCCCCCATGTGGTGATTCTGGACACAGCTCATACCAGTGTACAGACTGCATGTACTATTGTTTGTATGATTATGAATGATAGGTGGTAGGAAAAGGATGCTTAAAGGGATTTTTGTAGTGAACTATCAACGGAAATCAGTATTAGAAACCAAGACACTTTTGTGTATATGAGATGTGTGTTTTGGGAGGCCAGGTGCAGTGCAAAATATAAATTATTACCCATTTTTAAAGCATATTATTTTTAGTTTGTATTTTGCAATATAGTATTAGTTTGAAGAGCCATTTGTGTTCCATGCATTACTGTGCATGTCCAGATGGGGGCACTCTCCTCCATTCTTTTGTTCTTCTCTGTAGTTTTTGACATCTTGAATGTTCCTGACTGGACTGCATTACCACATTTCCAGTAGTATATTGTGATTGAGATCCCAGTCTTGGTGTATAAATGTTATTCAAATATCATTTTATTCTATTGAGAAAAGAAGATATTATCAGAGTGTTATTTGTGCATAAAGCACTTTGGAAGTTTGACAGGTCATCTCTCCAGTCGCTGTTTTTGAGTTAAATGTGGACTTTATACAGTAAAATGTCTGAATTTCTTGCCAGTGATTTCAGAAATTTGTAATCCAAAACATAGGACGAGAACAGACTGTGGCATGAAGGTAAATGTTAGAATAAAAAATAGATATTTTATCATCAATGTTTTTGACTCTTGATTGATTTAGTGAACGAGTGTTTATCAAACTAGACTTAACTAAAATCATCAACACTATTTTACATGACTTGCAGTGTCAGCTCTGTCCCAAAGCCTCAGGAGAAGTAGACCTGCTCCCAGCAGCTGTCTCCGATGTAGGAGGGAGTGCACTGGTAGATCAGGGCTTTCCTCTCCTCCACCTCACTGTTAAAACTGTGAACGTTTTTCCTTGCTGCAGGAAAACCAACAACACATGGTTCACAATATAACTCAAACTAAATTTCGCTCAAATCAGCTAAAAGCGTAAATTAGGTGGAAAAAGAAAAGAGTTGAGTTCTATTGAGTGATACTCTACACAGAACATGGTTTGTTATCTTGGTAGATAATTTTACATGTTACATCATTTGATTGATGTTTGTTGCAGTGAATTCCCTCAAAAGCATAAGTGGAATTGAGTTAATGTAAACTTGTGTTTGAGTAAAAATGAATTGCGTCATACCTTCATTAACAAAAAAGTCTGCAAAGCAGTGAGCAGCTTTCACCGCTGAAGGAGAGTGTGGGATGTAGGGCTCGGTCCACTCATACTGGTTCTTCTCTGGATGCCACTGCACTCCGTAAAATGGATAATGGTAGGCTGTCAAAACATTGCATTTGTCACAATAAATCCATTGTTCTAACTTGATTAAAAAAAACATGTTTAAATGCAGGCATCCATGGGACTTATGGTTAGGGTTAGCAGTGGGTTGTGATTTCTGATGTAGTTCCTTTAGCCGAGGGTACAAACCTTCCATTGTTGAAATGAACGTTTTGCCCTTATCAGGGGTAGGCCTATTTGTGGTAAGTACTCGGTAAAAAGTGTTAAGGCTTTCAAGTTTCTTATATGTCTGAAAAAGAAAGAAGAGAAGGTATTTTTGTTTTATTATGTTACATGGATTTATACATCTTATGATAGAAAAAGTGCCTTACCCCCACAGTCACACTGAACTTGTGGACGTTGGCTGTCAGAGGCTCAGTGGCCAGAGCATGCAGTGTGTCTTTTGGAAAACCTTTGAACATCCTGCTTTCTTTGGCTTCTGTTCATGATAAAAACAACTCATGGATACAAGCCACTTGTTGGTCTCACCATAAACGTTTAGATAAGTCATGGTTTGGTCCAGGTTTATTTTTAGCAAGTTTAGTCAGATTCAGGCTTAAATGTAGGTGGTAGTTGATATAAGAATAAGAAGAAGAATAACAGCAGCACCTCAAAGAATAAAGAGTTAAACCTTTTGAAAGTTTAGAGGTAGTGCCACATCAAGAGTACTTGTAGTTGTGAGTACAGGCTTGTCCTTATCTCCAACCACACAGGCCAAAAGTTGAAATCCAAGACAAGTTCCCCACACTGGGAAATAGTCGCCTTGATCATTGGCCTGCAAAATTAAAAAAAAAAAAAAAACACATTCATTTAGCTTTGACATAAAATTATCATTGCTGATAATCAGGCTAATGGAGCTTACCTCCTTTGCTAAATCAAATAACAGTCTTGCAGCTCTCACATAACCTAATGTGGTCAGGCTTACAAGGCCACCAGGAAAAAGAACTCTGTTCAAATAGGATTAATTATTATTTTCACAAAATAGGAAAACATGAATTATTGTGAAAGTTTCAAAATGTACCCACTGATAGATTTAAATAGAACCTTGTATTCATCCTCTGTCTTGTTGATGCTGCAAAATGTAAAAAAAAAAAAAAAGTTTTTAATTGCAAATCCACACACACACAAAGAAAATAAATATTAGATGTAAACACATTAATGTAGCTCAAAAAGTATTTAAAAAGTCTAAGTGTTATGAGTCTTATTATATATAGATCATTTTGCTGTTAAGTTTTCCATTTGAAAAACCAACAGTCAAACTGAAAATGTTTTTGTTTTAGCCCTGCAGGATACAGAAGGCAAAGCGGCAGGGAGCTACAAATGCAGCGCTTTCATTTCCAATATATTGTATTTTGTTAAATTATTCTTTATTTTGCTTTTAATCAACAATTTCTTGAGTTCTTGAGTTAAGTTTTCAGTTTGGTTGTTAGGGACCAAACAGTAACGCAACAAGACAAAGGCTCAAATGTCAAAACGTTTTATTGACCGTCAACAAAAAAGGTCCATAAAAGAGGTCAACCAAATATAACGTCACCGAAATATGTCAAAATAATGATAACTACCAGAAATAATCTGACCTCCCTAAATAAGACACAAGGAAACGTATATAATACATGGGCTAAACCAAATAGTAACAGTTTTCTTTTTTCAAAAACACATTCAAAAAGTAATTAAAAGGTATTAAACTTTACCTCAGACTCCCTCCATTTACCCTGTTGGACTTCAATGCCCTCAAGGAGAACTCATTTACCACAAACACAGAGCTGGTTTGACAACTACACAAACACAGACAGACAAAACAACATTACACAGATCACTACAGAGCGCACTTATCAGGGAGACTGTCGTTCAAAAATGTAATGATAATTGTCACCTTTTTTTCCCCACGATTTTATGTTGATCCAAAACACTGACTATGAGTCAATGTAATGCATATATGTGAACACGCATGTTTACATCCCATCCAAGTCATCTTCCATCTGCACTGAAAAAATATCTAGACTTGCTAAAAGTGTCTTGAATTCAGATTTTTTTAATCTGGATTTTAGTTTTGACTAGATGAGATTTAATTGATTATTTGATATAGAATATTTCATCGGTTTCAAGGCCTTTTTGACTTTAGCTAGAAGAGAATTTAGCTCAAAGTAAAAAAAAGAAAAAGAAAATACCAGTGGGGTAAGGGAAATGTTCTTTACCCATTGGCAAATAATTGGACTTGAAATGAGAAGAACTGAACTGAAACAAGTCTGAAATATTTTGAAACAAGTAAAGCAATCTAGATCCATCAACCAAATAGATTCTACATTAACAAAACACCTGAAATTGTGATTAAGATCCTGAAATCCAGATTTTTAAATCTAATTTAAAAATGTATTTTTTGCTGCGTGAGTGAAAGAATGAAAATGCCATTAGACTTACTTAAACAACTTGATGAAGAATATTTTAGCTTCACAAATGTATGAAACATTATAATAACAATATTTAAGAGTGTAACACCAAAGGCTTATTTTGCAGTGTTTAAGCTTAAGTTTTAGATAAAGCAAAGGCCTGTAGAGTTATTATTTTGTTTAGAAAGTTTCTTCTACTTTTACTTATTATTAAAAACTGTTATGAAAAACTCAGTGCATGGAGGAAGTCACCAGAGCAACATGTGCACTGGAGGCTCATTTAGGACAGTACTGGAGGCTGCCACTAGGGGCGAGTCTTGTAACTACTGCAGCAACAAAATACAGCTGTGTGGGACCTGTACCATGATAGTGAGATCATGGGGGTCAGTGAGTTTACACGTGGATTCAGAGAATAATAACGTGCTTGGGAGGAGTAGTGCCCTAAACCTAGGAAACTATAGGATAAGAGCCCAGCTATGGGGGGTAATCGTTCTGAATATTCAGAGCTATAAATTGGGCTGCATTCTCTTTGTCGGGGCTTCTGGAGGTCTTCTCTTTGTGTGAGGATCTCTGTGGGTTTGGAGCCATGATCTGGGACACTGGTTAGAGGAGGTTTTTGCGTGGTCTGTGAACCAACCAGATCTTACATTTTACCAAGGATGAAGTTATTTTTTGGACAATAAAGACTCTATTGCATTGAATTTCGTTGAGTTTGTCTTCTTCATTGTGTCAAACATGCGAGCGTTATCCAGAAGAAATTATGACACAACATTTGGCGAGCCAGCCAGGAGGATGAAGGAAAGCGGCACGAGCAGCTCCTACACACGGAGGAATTCAGCCTGAGCTGAGAATAACTAAGGTAAGCAGATGTGGGTATTATTATTGAATTTCTGAATGGGCTGGATGTTTTTGTGTTTGGGAGATGTAGTGTTGAAGTTCCTCTCCAAAAGAATCTAGATTTAGAACAAAAACCAAATTAATTTGGTTATGAAATAAAATGGAAATATGAAGAAAAACAGTAGCCATGGGTTTAGAGGAAGCATACATTTGAAATTAATTAAGTGATTTGAGGGATTTTTTCAAATAAAAATCTGAAATTTGAGTATAAGAAAAAATAGGCCAGAAAAAGGCAGGTAATACTTGTGATTTTAAAAGTGGGGTTTAAATCATTATAGTGGCTCAAGAGTCGAGGTCGGCGATCACAATGGCTATGAGTTATTATTTTTGGGAGGTTCTACTTTGTATTAAATTTTAGCTAAATCAAAATTTGATCAGAAAAATTCCAAATTAAATTGTAAATTTTAGAGGACACTCGCAGAATTTCAATGCAAATTTCAAAATAAACTAAATAACTAAAATAAAAGCAATGCATAATTGGACAAGTAGCGCTGCATTGTGTATAAGCTGCAGGTGGAATTTCAAGGGCAACATTCTTTAGGAGGCAATAAATTACAAAAGGGAGTGAAACAACAAAAGCAGCAACTGGGGAATCTGGCTTAAGATTTAAAAATGAAAAGAGAAGTACGAAGCGCTACACAAGATGGTAAAGGGGGGCAAACAAATTTGAAACAAATCGATTTGAAACTAAGTATGAGAGTGTAGGTTGACCTCTGTGTGCATGAGTGTTTGGATGGGTTATGTGTGTGAACCATGGTGTGTGTGTGTCTTCAATGTTTTGTGTTGTTCTGGGGCAAAAGATGGGGATAGAGAGAAAACGCGTAAAATTGGCAACAAAATGAGCAAGTAAATTGGCAACTAAAACTAGTGTGTGAAGAAAGGTGCAGGTGCTCTAGTTCTGGATGTCTAGAGCTGTCTGTACGGGCAGAGGGCCACAACTGGGCAAACAGAGGAGAAAGGCTCCAGCAGCAGGTCTCGTGGTCCCGACGGGGAGGCGATAGACGCTGCAGCTGTTTGACAGATTTAAGCGCGCGGGTACACTAAGGTCAGTGTGAAAGTGTAAAAGTGAAAGTGCACGTGAGGTTGCCAGTACAGAGTAAAGAAAAAGGCAACGTACACAGATGTTGCTCGTCTGTGCGATTCCACAGGCCGCGATGTAAATTTAATCACTTGTTGATTGATTGGAAGACAGGGGTGCTGTGCGTAGGGCAAAGGCAGGCCCACCTGTGCTGGTGCTCCTGCCTCTGCGCTCAAGACACTAAACCTCATCCCTGAAAAGTCGGCCTGCTCTTGACGAAGAGGGGAGATTTTTGAAAACGTCACTTATGGACCCATAGGCAGCCTGATACAGGTGCTATTGATTGGGGGATAAGGGGGCGGAGTTAGAGTCTGGAAAAAGTCGACAACCTTTGACGGAAGGTTGGGTGACCCAAAACGCGGTGAAGAGAACTGTGGGATTGAGGGGTGTTTTGGAGAACCAAAACAATATAAAAGGGGAGTTATGTGTGTGTTATGTGTTTGTTATATGTTTGTGTGTTTTTCCCCTCCTTGTGTTTCATTGTTTTTATATATTTGTGTTGTAATGTTGGATGAAAGAGTGGAATGTGTGGTGTGATTGAAGAAAATTAAGACGCGGCAAGAAAAAAGAGAAAAGGGAAGAAAAAAGGGAGCGTGGTCGATTCACGGCTATGTTTTGTTGGCCAAAAAATAAATAAATAATTAGCATAATTTGAAACACAAAGAGTGGGAGGACAGAAAAATTATAATAAAGTTAGCGTAGGAAAACCCTTGTAAAAAGTGAAAATACATTTACTCAAAAATAAATGTAAAATTTGGCAATTAGAATAGTAGAGTACAGTATGGTATGGCATAGTGTGAATGGACTGAGTGAAACTCAAGGCGTTCAAACTCATTTCTGCCTGCAGCAGAAAACTGAGAGGAGAGAGAAAACTGGTGTTAGAATATTGTGTGTGGACCAAGACCAAGGAGGAAACTAGCAAATTCTGACATTCCGAGTAGCCCAACTGAAAGGGGCGGGGTTCACTGCGTCATTGGAAAGGTGGAGCCAGAGCCAGGGAGGTCGACGCCCTCCAGAGAGAGAGAAGTGAGTGAAGACAGGTATAGTCAAGTGGGATGGTCAAGAAGAAGAAAAAGTTGAAACAAAATTAATTCTTAAGATAAAATGGGTAAACCTGTGGATCCGCATAAATGTGATATTGTGCTTTTGTGATAATGATTTTCTTTCAAGTTTTTTAAAGGAATGAGCAGAGTGTGGACAGGACTTGAGGCACACGGGACGTGACCAACTGCAGTCTCCTGTGGTTGGTAGAAGATGGAGAAAATTAATTGTATGGGTTTTAAATGTATTAGTAATTGGATACGAACAATTAAAATAAGTGTGAGGCAAATGAAGTAATAATGAAGGCCTCAGCAAATGAAAAAATGTAAGTCCTAAATTTAGCAACTAAAAAACTATACCTTAACCAACTGACAAAATAACTGATAAATGTTGAGCTGCATGGTCTTGTCTTTGTGTTTTTTGCTTTGTTTTTCTTTCTATCATTTCTTAGGAATGTGACCATGTTCTGGTGAAAAGAGGAAGTTGGGATTTTGGAGCATGGCATGGCAGTTTTTGATTTTTGTTTTGTTTTGATTTTTTAAGCGCTTCAGATTGTTTTATTTTTATTTTTATTTTGATACTTTTAAGATGAACCATGATATCATGTTTTTTTGTTTTTGTTTTGTTTGTTTTTATTATTTTGATACTTTGAAACTTGGATAGGGACAGTAAAGCTTAATTAATTTTTGATTAAAAAAAAAAGGAAAATCTGGAAAAGCAGGGTTTTGTTGCATCTAAATTTAAGCTCTTGAAAGGTTTTGAAATATTTGATTATTATTGGACATCTAAAAACTGAAATTCAAATTAAAAGACAACGAAAAGTGAAATAACATCCAGGTTTTGGATTAGTGGATGTATGAGAGGAATCATATTTTAAATATTATATAGATATGTATTTTGAAACAAACTAATGAGACGTTTTCTTTTCTGCTGTTTCCTGTGGTCCATTTTCATTCTAAGGGTACAATAGTTATGGAACTTAAAGGTGCAGTTAATTGCTTGGGTTTAATCTTGAACGCTCTACATGGAGTATTTTATCATTGATATTATGAAAACATATGATCAAACCTTTGAAAATTTGGAAAGTCAGTCTTGTAAAGTATTTTTTTGAAATTTATTTGAGTTTAAATGACATGGGTAGAATGACTGGAATGGTGCTTCATGATGATTTGCAAATGGACAAAATCTAATATTTACTTTAATTTCAGATGATGATGGGGTATAATCAATGGAAGATCAATTGGCTTGGGGCTGTTCCTCGCTGATGAGAGGAGCTGCAGATGTGAGACCTACTGAAGGCCAACTGTCACTGATGGCCTTCACCTCAGAGCGCCTCCCAAACATCTGTGGTGCTCCAACAGTGAAGGGGTGAGCTGAACCAGGCTGGACTGATCCAACTTATGTTTCTGCAAGTGAAAGTGTGCCCTGAACGTGAGGGTGAAGAGAAGGAGCTGTGAGCCCTGTCTGAGAGAGAGAGAGAGGGTGATCACTGTCTCATGGAAGAGGCAAGCTCTGTGTTTAACCCTCAGAGAGAGGAGGGAACTGCTGTGATGAACAATCATCTGCTATGGACTTGGTTTTTCTACATCACATTCATCTGAACATCATCTCAGCTGGAGTGAGACTTCAGTTGGACTGGACTGGATCAGAACTGAACTGAGTTCATGCTACACCAGCATCTGTGGCTGCTTTGTCAACAAAGCTAAAGGTTGCTCGCTGAAGAACATCTACAAGGAGCATGGAGCACTCTGAACAGGCACAAGGACTCACATCTACGGACTAAATTTGGGCTAAATTTAGAGTACATTTAGATATGGGTGTTACATGGAAGTGTTTGGATTGAACTGATTGGGTTTTGTTTTGGGTTTGTTAATCAGCTATGAAGATGCCATTTTGGTCGGAAAAAATTTTTTAATTTGAAAGTAAGGTTAAGTTGAATGAGAATTGCTGGGGGAATGTTAAGGGATGGTGATGTCAAAGTTGTATTTTGTTTTGGGATATGGATCATAGGAAAGAGGACTTAAGGAAGAGTGCATGGGTTAATATAGTGACCACAGGACAGGACTGAATGCTGGGTAGAGTTTTACTAAACATAAATAGTAATATTAAATACATACATAAAATTATAAATTGGTTCCTCAATTGGGTGTTATTATGGTAAACTATAATGCAACATAAAAAAAGGAGAAGTTGTATTGTCTTCCTTCTTGTGTTGGTCCAGGTGCACATGGCCCTCCACAATGAACGAAACAAAATTGAACAATGATGATCAGGACGAGCAGAGGGAGGTTCTCCTCCGAGCTCTCTGGGGTCAGGATCATGAAGATGGGACTTTGATAGAGTCAAGGAGGAGTGTGAAGAAGAATGGGTGGATTAGTTTGGGTGTCAGTATATTTTACTTTTTATTTCTACTTTTCCTACTTTTTCTATTTCTTTATTTAGTTAGATTCTCTGTAACTAGTGGTAGGTTTTGTTTTGTGTCGAGAGGGGACGACAAGTACACTTGTTTTTGTGAACAAAAGCAAGTGAGGGGGGTAGGTGATGAATGGATGAAATACCAACTGGGAAAAATCACTATTTTGCTTTTATTTTTGTTTTGTTTCTTTGGTTTCTCACAATTTTGTTTTATTTTTGTTTTATTTCTTTGGTTCCTCACAATTTTGTTTTATTTTTTTGTTTTGTTTTTTGGTTTATAATCAAAGGGAAATAGAGGAGAAAAATCTTGGTTCAAAATTGATTTGAAGCATGTTTGCTGCATTATAAGTGGATTCCTGGGTGGTGTTTTGGAAGTTCATCAGGAAAGGATAGGAATGATTTTTATGTGTTTCTGTTTTAAATCACAAGGATGGAGTCATACATTTCGTTTGTATAAGAAAAACAAATTAGTTAAACAAAACCAGTCCAAGACCAATTGGAGATAGAACCTAAAAGTGGGAGTGTATGTTAATTAGTAGATGGTGATTTGATTTGACTTATGCAGGTGAATGTTGTGATGTCTTCACCTTTCTTGTTTTTTATATTCTTTATCATTCTTTGCATGCATATTTTCTTTTACTTTCTTCTCACTGTGTAACTAAGATTTTGAACCTACATTTGTTCAGCTTTTGGTATTCTTTGTGTGGACCTCTAGAGAGATCCAAGGGGGGACTGATGAAGAATATTTTAGCTTCACAAATGTATGAAACATTATAATAACAATATTTAAGAGCGTAACACCAAAAGCTTATTTTGCAGTGTTTAAGCTTAAGTTTTAGATAAAGCAAAGGCCTGTAGAGTTATTATTTTGTTTAGAAAGTTTCTTCTACTTTTACTTATTATTAAAAACTGTTATGAAAAACTCAGTGCATGGAGGAAGTCACCAGAGCAACATGTGCACTGGAGGCTCATTTAGGACAGTACTGCAGCAACAAAATACAGCTGTGTGGGACCTGTACCATGATAGTGAGATCATGGGGGTCAGTGAGTTTACACGTGGGTTCAGAGAATAATAACGTGCTTGGGAGGAGTAGTGCCCTAAACCTAGGAAACTATAGGATAAGAGCCCAGCTATGGGGGGTAATCGTTCTGAATATTCAGAGCTATAAATTGGGCTGCATTCTCTTTGTCGGGGCTTCTGGAGGTCTTCTCTTTGTGTGAGGATCTCTGTGGGTTTGGAGCCATGATTTGGGACACTGGTTAGAGGAGGTTTTTGCGTGGTCTGTGAACCAACCAGATCTTACATTTTACCAAGGATGAAGTTATTTTTTGGACAATAACGACTCTATTGCATTGAATTTCGTCGAGTTTGTCTTCTTCATTGTGTCAAACATGCGAGCGTTATCCAGAAGAAATTATGACACAACAAACTCATTGTGTTTCATTGTTTTTATGTCTCATTACTTAACTAACTACCAAAACATACTCGTTTGTTCATTTTGTTGAGTGACAATGGCTTTTGTCACTGAACACATTTTTTCTGATTCTGATCTGAGATATGTTCAGTCTTGTGACTTAGCGCTCTGTGTACGTAATCATCAAACCAGCGCCACCACGAGACCATCAGCTTGTCCCCAGGATGTGAACGTCATTTGAAAGAATTAAACATTCACTCTATTTGACAAGCCTCTTTAAAGGTAAGACAGTGTTCTTGGGCAAGACACTTTGTTCACCTTGCATCTTGCAACACTGTGTCTGTGTCAGTGTACACCTGCCCTAACCTTCTGACTGAGGGATTACACCCTGCCAACAACTATGAAAGCTACCCTTCAAATGATCTGGTGTCTGATAGATAATGCCAAGAAATTAGCAAAGAACAGGAATTGACTCTAAACCTTTGTACAGTCAAATCAACCTCTGGCCATACCAGGACGACTGAGGGTTTAGTGAGCTGATTAAGTTTAAGGAAAAATATGAAAAGAAAGTGTAAAGATTGAGAGGCACTATTTTTGACAAATAAATCGTTTAAATTCTTACTGGATTGGAGCGACGCGGGCTCCAGCTGCCTCCAGGAACTTCACGTATGACGCAATGATGTAGGATTTTCTTTCAGGGGTTGGGGCATGGAACTCCTGAGCTACCACACCTGCAACAGAGATAAGTGTTATTAACCTCTACTCTTTTCAAATTATTGAGAGAGGAATTTGGTTTATTCATCCATCAATCAGCAATCTGAGCAGAGATGCCTGTAGGCTCCACACACACTCCTCCTGCTCCTCTGTGGGGATGGCAGTGTCCTGGGTCTCTCTCATGGCCTCCTCCTGGTCGGACATGCCCAGAGCACCTCCCCAGAGAGGCGTCCAGGAGGCATCTGGAACAGCCACCTCAGCTGGCTCCTCTCGACGTGGAGGAGCAGCAGCTCTATTCCGAGCTTCTTCCATGTGACTAAGCTCCTCACCCTATCCAGGGATCGCCCAGCCACCCTGCCAGGAAACTCATTTCCACAGCTTGTATCAGTCATTTTGTCCTTTCGGTCATTACCCAAATCTCATGACCATAGGTGAGGGTAAGGACAGAGATTGAGCGATAAATTGAGAGCTTTGCCTTTCGACTCAGCATCATCACTGCAGACACTGCACCGATCTCACGCTCCACCCTTCCCTCACTCCTTAAGACTGAACTCCCGGACTTTAGAAAAGGGCTCCCCACCCATGTTTTTCTTGCATGCTACATATTGATAGCAAACTAATAATAATATATTAACTGTTGGACAAAAAGCTAAAGCAGACAGAGTATAACTTACCAATAACAGGTTTGAGGTTGATCTTAGGTGAAGAACTGAGCTCCATGTTGTGCTGTTCCTTGCTGTAAGTGAACCCCCAGTACTGCAAAACTGGAACAAAAACTGGTTTTGTGACTTTGTAACACACAACATTCTCTAACATCCCAACATCCTTGGGGACATGATGTTAAAGAAGACAAATATTTTGTCTGCTTTTTTTGGTTCTTAGTAATAATATGTGTGGGCCTACATTTTGTTAATTTGTTAACTGCAACATTGATCTAAAATTATTTTATAAAAAGACTTCAGGTCCTTCCTCTTCATAGCATCTCCCTGTATATCAAGAAGCTGTTACCCGTTTTTTTCTTTTCTTTTTTTCTTTATGACTTTGAGAGCATACTGGTGATTACGTTTAGGCACCACCATCATCTTTATAATTTGCACTCTTCCCCATAGCAACAACTGCAGTTTGTCACATCCCTTAATAAGGTGCTGAATCTTGTTTAGGACAAAGTTGTTTGATATAATCTTATCTAAGCCCAAAAAAACCCCACATATTTCATTTTTTGTCAGACCCAGTGAAATTTCCATGTCTGTAAATCATTTTTAGTTTTTTTTTAGTTTAGTTTATTTTTATTTTTTTAGTTATTACTTCACTGTTTTGTCCCACGTTCAATTTGGAAGTGAGATGTTCTGAGGCCATTTGTTTTAACCACAGATTTAGAGTTTTTATATATGGTCTGAATGATTTCCTGGAATATCTTGCCAAAGCCAAATCTTCCTAGGACGTAGTGTAAATATCCCCAGCAAACCTGATTAAAAGCTCTGAGCATCAGTCGATATTGTCGGATCTTTGGCTGTCCAGATTAAACGTAGCAGTCGTCTCATACTGTCCGATGATTTCCTCCCTTTAACAAAGCCAACCTGGTCATGATGGATAAGTGTTGCTCCCCTGACAAGCGGTTCAGAGGGCATATGCCTCGGTGAAGTAAGCCTGTTAATAAAAGAATAGACAGAGCACATGTGTTGAGCTGCTTTACTTCACAACGAGGATTGATTCTTCTTATTTCACATTACAGTGAATATTGTAAGTCATATTGTTATTCATGTGAATAACAATATGAATTACAATATGAATCCAGATAATTACACATTTACATTTTCACATTACCTGCAACTGTATACAAACTTAATATTTTTAACACTTTCTCTTAACATGAAATGAATTACTCTTTTTATCCATTTTAAATGTAACTTATTTTAACTTCTACATATATTTGTATTTTTAACAATAACCCATGAAATAAATGTATATCAAATCACTATGGTCCATAACAAATCAGTTCAGCAAAAGTCCAAAAGATGGCGCTGGTCTCCATAAGCTTAACTTGACCGCCATGTGCTTATTACATTTAAAAAATTTCCATTTCTAGTAATTGGTAAAAAACCTCAAGGTACATCTTAATATAAAATAAAATCCAGAAACTGTAATATTGAATGAAACCCTTTTCACGTATGTTCTTAATAAATGACTGTACTGTACTCAAGTGGTTCACAACAAAATGGATTAGCTTAACCACGTTGTACCCTCCTTACGTTTGACCATTAGCTGGTTAGCTTACAACACGTTTCACACTGTACTCAAAAACCCTTTTCAACTCTGTTTCACTTTTAACCACATTACTTACGGCAACCTTAGGCATCATATAACTCTAATATTTAACATAAATCAGGTGAATTAAGTGTTTACAAACCTGTTAATAAAAGAATAGACAGAGCACATGTGTGAGCTACATGAGCTACTTTACTTCACAACGAGGATTGATTCTTCCTCGGCTGCGCTCAGTCTACCTCCTACCAACACTGCGCGACATACGCCATCTACTGGTCAACGTAGGAACTGCACTTAAAAACTCAAAAGAGATTACAAAACCACATGAATACTTTATAACAAGAAAATAAATTATGAAACATAAAAATTTAGGGGTGTCTGTTATTCAGTTACACTTCAATCCTCTACATAAGATTAGGTAAGACATTGTTAATTCTATTTGCCAACATTTTGGTGAACAGTTTCCCATCACAACACAAAAGGCTTATTGGTCTGTAGCTGCAACATTCAAGTGAGTCTTTGTCTTTTTTTTTTAAATCAGTGTTACAGATTCTGACATTGAGTTGGGAAGTTGACCAGATGTGATGATGTTGTTAAATGTTATAAGGAGTTCTAGGCTAAGTTCCCCTAAAAATCTCTTACTCGTGCCATCAGAACCTCCCGCTTTTCCAGTAGGGGATGTGATAACCTCTTTTAACTTCCTCTAATGTTATTGGTCTTTCCAACTGTCTCGCCTTTTCTTCCGCTAGTTTAGGCATATTTAATGCATTAAAAATTATCTCAGCTGTATTTACATCAAATTTCTCCTCTTGGTTTTATAGTTGTTTATAGAATTCTCTAAATAAGTTCTCTAATAAGTTCTTCATTTTCCTAGGGTTAGTTACAATCTTACCATCTTTTCCTCGTATTCCACTTATTTGCTGAACTGTCTGTTTTGTTTTCAGTTGGCTTGCTAAAAGTTTACCTGCTTTGTTACCACTTTTGTTTTAACCTATATAATGAGTATTCCACCTTTTTGGAGAAGAGATTATTTAATTCATATTTTGCATTTACTATTTTGTTCGGGGTCCTATTATTATTATTATTGATTTCTTCTATAATCCCTCTCCAGAAATTTAATTTCAGTCTCTTCTCAGTATTTACTGATCTTGACCTGTTCCTCTCTTTTTATAACTGATTTAAATCCATCCCAAATATAACCTTGTTCTGTGGTTCCTTTATTTATTTTGAAATAGAGGTGTATTTGATTCCTAAGGTATATTAAGAAGTCTTCCCTGTCCAATACTCCCATTCATTCTCCAGAACGTATCCCTTTCTAGTCTTGACTCTGACATAATGCATAGCTCAATGGGAGCATGGTCTGTAATACATATTGTACCTATATGCCACAATTTGTTATACAGTTAATTAAAGAGTGAGATAGCAAAACGTAGTCTATACGGGGAAAAAACAGTGTCTGTGTCTGTTTTTTTCAACTTTTGCAGTTGGATTCAACAATCTCCAGATGTCTCTTAGCCCCAAATCTTTGCAGATGTTTTTATAGTCTCGTGGGTCTTTGAAGGCCTAGGGGTATGATCACTGCTTTTATCTAAAAATCTGTCCATCACTTGGTTGAAGTCTCCTGCCCATATTACTGGGAAGTCCCTAAACTTTAGAAAATTATTTTAATTTTCCAAAAGAACGATGGATCTTCCTCACTGGGTGCATAAATATTACTCAAAATAAATGTTTGATTTAACATTTCTACCAGTATGATAATACTTCCTCCATCTTTATCTTTACATTCTTTGTGTATTTGGACATTCAACTTTTTGGAAAATAGTATAGCCATGCCTCTTTTTTTCATTTATCTCTTAATCTAAATGTATCTTTGGATTAGTGGCGCCTCCAAAACCTCCACCACTTCTTCCTCTTTTTCTTCCTCTCCTTCTCCTCCAGCAGCTGCTCCAGCTTGTGAGCCACCTGCCTCATCTGCTCTTCTGTGCTGCTCAGGGCTCTCTGCAGCTCTTCTCTCCCCAGCTGCAGACTCCTCTTCATCTCCTCTTCATCTCCCCTGCGCTGGTCAGAGCCCCGGACTGCTCCTCAAACTGCTGCTGCTGCCTCTCTATCTCCTTCTGCTGGTCTGCGAGCCTCTCACTCAACATGTTTATCTGACTCACAGCATCTTCTAAAACGAGTGAGTTCTTGGCAGCAGCAGTGGAGAAGGTCTGGAGGTCAGTTGTTAGCCGGGTCACTGTGCCCTCCAGCTCTGACGCCCTGCTCTGGAGCAGCTGTTTATCTTGCAGGGATAGTCCGAGGGCTTTCTCTACATTCTTCAGTTTTGTCACACAATTCTCCTTCTCTTCTTGTTCTTCACACGCCTGAATTGTGGTGCACATCTGAGACTAAACTTCTTTTTCCGGCTCCTTTTTCCGCTTGTTCGTTCTCCGGTTCGGACAGGCTGAAATCTTCCATTTCACCTTCACCACTCTGGACCAATTGCCGGTACAAACTTTCCTCTACCTGGATCCTCTGCTCCAGATCCTGAAGTTCAGCTAGCAACTTTTTGTTCATCTCGTCTCGGTTGAACAGTTGGAGCTGGTTCTGCTCCATCAGAGTCTTCTCCAGACCTTCAACTGTTTCCTCCAGAAACCGGGTTTTCAGGACCTCCTCTTGAAGCTGAATTTTTGTGTCCACCAGCTTTCGTCTGAACTTCATAACTAACAGGCCCTCTGAACGTGGCTCTTCTTCCAGGGTCCAGAGTTCTTCCTCGATGTCCATTACGGTTGTTTCCATAAGTAGGACTCCTTCTGGGTCCCATGTAAGCTCTCCCTCCTCAAAAAACCTCTTGTGGAAGGAGTCCAAATGTTCTTCAAATCGTCCATGGATTCCATGTTGAATTGTGTGATCGTGTGAACGTAATAAAATCTAAAACCTGAATGCTGAATACTTCAATTTGAACTCTTAAGAACATACTTTGTTAGTTAGTGTACTGTTAGATACAGCCTCCAAATCCCTCACACATGGTTACGCACGGCCTATGCACTGCATAGTGGGTAAGCAAGCTTTAGAAATGAGGCCCGTCTGTCCGTAAAAGGGAATGAAAAATAGTAACTCGGAGGACTCGGTGGAGTCAATGAGCGAAGCACTGAGTATTTAACAGTGTTTAACTTAGGTGTTCCTCCAAATGTTGTGTTAATGTATCTTCCAATACCTGGGACAACCAAATTCATGTTTTGAAAATAAAAGTAAGCATTCAAATAACACTACTTTACCATTATCATTCATTCTACAACAATGTCCTTCCCCACTCTCTTCCTTATTTAACATTGCACTGTACTGTCCAAAAAACAAAAAAACAAACAAAAAAACGAACTATACTTTCAATAAAATATGTGCAGTTGATGTCTGCACAAAATTAGATTAAAAAATATAGTGTCTTCAGGCAAGACATTTACAGCTATGTTGTTGTTAAATGTTATCCGAATGTTTTCATCGAGATACTCAAAAAAACCCAGATTAATTTATGTCTACTGTGCGCTGTTAGCTTATTTAACAGTTAATGTACACAGAGTTGAAATATTTTCAGAAAAAAACAAGCGCCTTTGGATAAAAGCACAAAACAAGTGACCCTCGTCCCACAAAAAGAAGGATGGCCTAATTGCAAAAGGCACAGTGCAGTTCGGCACAACAAGGTATTCAATAAAAACTTCATGTTGAACCCTCGGAGCACTTGATGCCCTCCGCGTCGTGTGCATAATGGGACTGGAAATTCCGTCAACTGAAGACGAGATATACAGTACATTCTAGTGTTGTTGTTGGTTGCCAGAAAAAAAAATCTTTCAAGGAAAAGTACTTTACCACCAACGCCGACGATTACAGAAAATTTACATCATGAAGAACTCACAGCACAATTGTGAGTGAAAAAAGACACTTGAATGCAAATGTAGTCACTTGTTGATATATATTTAAAAAGGAGATGATGACTTAAAGCTTTGTTAGGAAAATGTAGATGTGTTTAGTATTGTTTTTTTTATAAATTACTTCTTCTAGGCATCTTCAACTTATTACAAACTGCGGTTGACAATAAATCATTATTGTCAACTCACACACAATATTCACATACATATTCACATGCATATCCCAGTGAGGAAAAAACAAAACAAAACAAAAACCAAATAATAGTAATAGTAATAATGTATAATGATATAAGAATAAGCAAATAACTTATATATATACACATATGCATACACATATACACCTACATATACACACATACACATGCATGAACATGTATACACATACACCTATACGTGCATATATATATACCCATACACAAATACATAAATACTTATACATATATACACACATACATCCATATGTATGTACACATTGATATTTTTCTCAAGCTATAGCTGATAAATATAAATGGCAGTTGTGGTGCTGAATTTAGCATAAATTATATAATCATTTTGCTTTACATCTGTAATTTGGTTGGTAGTTCCTATTCCTACTATATTACTGTGAGCAGGTATAGCCATAAATGTTAGCAATTGTTATTTTTAATCATTTGTGGTTGTTCAAAATGTTTAAAAAAGGACTCCCTTATATCATCAAATAAATGTAGTTTTCCGTTTATATTTTAAATGAGGTGCTCATAGGTATAATATTATGAACCACTCTGTATAAGTCTGGGTTTCTGGTGTCTTCCAGTACTTAAGAATCACTCTTTTTGCTGTAGTAAGGGCTACTTTTATCCACATTGACTTATTATAGCTGACTTTTCCCTTTAAATCTAGTTGGTGTAGAGTGCAAAGTAACTCCTGAGATGTTGCTAATTTTTGTTAGAACTTTCTCCCAATAGAGTTTAATGGCAGGGCATGAGAGGCATGAGAACATCATATGAGTTATGCTGCTACTTTCAAAATTACATCTCCAACACAGTTTTGAACTACTCAACCCTGCCCTCTGCATTTTGACTGGCATCCATACTGAGAATTTTAAATTGGATCAATTTAGATCTGGCATCTCTCATAGGAGTCAACATATTTTTTACTAGGGCTGCGTGCCTTTAGTCGATTAATCGGTCGATGGTGTCTTGGGCGACCAACATTTTTATTAGTCGACCAATTATTTTATGTAGATTTAAAGGATTTATATGACAAAAAGAGCAAAAACAAGAAAATATGAAGTGAGTTTACTGAAGATTTTGGAACCTGATTTATAAATACACAGTTTTCTAGGACGTATTTGTAAATATAGTTGTTTTGCATGAATTCCTGTGCAATTGGTGTCTTTTAAGTGCAATTTGGGTTAGATACATGGAAATACTTCATAGTTTTGATATATTTTAACCATACCCCCTTTTAGTCGACTAAACGGTCGATATGGCTGGTCTTTAGTTGACCAAGAATTTCTTTAGTCGACTACAGCCCTATTTTTTACTAATGTGGTCCATTCTTTTCCCTCAAAGTGTATTTGGAGATCTTTCTCCCATGCCTTTTTTAACCTTTCATTGACATTGTTCAAACTACAAAATTGAAATCCTTTTGAAATACAGGCACCTAAATCAACATGAACTGAATTAAATAACATTAACTGGAAACATTTGATTTAAACTAATAAGATAAGATAAGATAAGATAAGATAAGATAAGATAAGATAAGATAAGATAAGATAAGATAAGATAAGATAAGATAAGATAAGATAAGATAAGATAAGATAAGATAAGAGATCCTTTATTTGTCCCACAATGGGGAAATTCCACTGTTGCAACACACAGTTTAGAACAGGAATGAATGAAATAGGCGCATGCAATAAAAATAGGATAAATAAACATGGTAATAAAAATACAATATAAAGTAATGTAAAGAACAGAGGCCGTGTATTATTTTTACTTAGTCTAACTTAATTTATTTATTCTTAATTTTATGCATGCCTCTTTTATATATTGTATTATATTTTATTCATTCATTCATTATTCATTCATTTATGTTGCACCTTACGCTAAAGCAAGTTCCTATGTTTGTGAATTTTTGATCACTGACAATGGCAATAAACCGTTTCTGATTCTGATTGTTTGTGCTCAGAGTAAACATTAGACATGCCATCAACCAATATCCGCAGTTTGGAGATTTTAACATTAAGTGAAATAAAATAAATGAAATGAAATGAAATAAATCGCCTGCTGATTTTTGACTCTGGTCTTGATGTGACTTTATGATGCAACCTGAATGCATCCTTCTCCTCCAGCAGATGGCGAGATTGCTCTACCACCAAAAGTATGAATGACGCATATAGACGTCATCAATTCGAAACTAAAAAGTAGTCAGCTGCCAGTATTGTGGCTGGAGTTGTTTTGCGATCCCTTCTTTTAAATGCGTCTTTAATGCCACAATGCGCCTGCCTCTGGTGATCTGCTCTCTGGTTGTTGTCTTTGCACCAAACGCTGCCAGAAAAGGTGAGAATATAATCCGTCTAATTAAGATGATAACCCTTGTGTACTTACATTGTAATCAGCAGGCTAAACACGAGCACGTGACCTTCGATTGTCCTGATATGGTCCAGTGACCTTTTGTGTCATTTATTTGGCACAATGTAACTCTTACATCATCAGATCCCGCGTGTTTATGGTCTGTTCTGACTCGGCCTATTGCAATGTGTTTTTCTTACATCGTATTTAAAAACTCTCAAGAGCCTGAAGTTGTGCTGGCCTAGCGCGCACCTAGCAGCCTGTGGCGGGATAAGACTTTGGATAAACAGTATAAATTAGAATATCTGCCTGTGCACGACAGATGTCAGTAAATAATAGGCATTTTGACGATTGCCACAATCAGTATCTACAGAAGGGTTTTCACAAAGCTCTAGACTTTGAATCAGTGCTGTATATACTGTATGGTGCTGCCGAGTGTTTGACACAAAACAAACTAATGAATAAGACAAATGGCACTATCATTAAATGTTTGAAAATATATAGTAAAATAGACCAAAAAAACAGTTGGAATAGATGTTGCTCTTTCATTAGGTTGCCTATGCATTTTGCTTTTCTGTTGTGTTCAGTTCAGAGACAGAGGCTATGTTTACATCCACAGCAAAATCTGACCATGATCTGAAAATTATCAGATTTTTATAAATAGTTACATCTATTTTGTCCCCCCAAGGACAGCACATTAAAGAGAAATAATGTTAAATAATGATAAAGTAATTTTAAAAATGGTTGTACTTTATCTTCCAAATACAACCGTTAGGCCTACTCTAAAAATCCACTTGTTACTGACATGATGTTGTCGATCAGATTTCTCTTATGTAGAACCCCAAAAATCCAGTTAAGAGAAGATACGAATTGTCCTTCAAGGGCACAATGAACATATACCACATCCGAACACAATTCCAACACAATACTAAGAACGTTCACTTCTCTGACTGAGAGTTACACAAACCACAGAAAAGGCATCACTCCTGTACACATTGCATTGCATACAACAACAATTAATCGATGAGAAATATGGGAATGCCCCCTTACACAACCCCCACATGGCCTTAAGTACAGTTACTATTGCACTCTCCCACAAGGCTCCAAAAGTGCAGTTAATATTACACTCTGCCTCACATTTATAAATCCACTATTGCCTTTTCCAAAATGACCCAGAAGTGCAGATAATATTGTACTCCTCCTTGAGCGACTGCGTGTTTACTTAGCCCTTGTAATTGTATTTCAGCTTTTTCTTTTTCTTTCTTTTCCTCATTGAAATATCCATTACATGACATTACATGTATGTAATTACATCACATTAATAAGTGAGTATTATATCGGTTATCCTTACATTATGTTTACCATTGGGGCATCCCGTATCTTTTGTCCAAGGCCATTTGCTTATGTTGGTCTGTCAGTATGTTTTCTGATCATGAGGGTGGGATTTCTATTGGATAAGTAATTCAGTGACCAGTTTAACAGCTATAAACACCATATAATCCCGTATCTGATACATGCCATAAAAAAGGATCATTACATTTTAGTCCATTCTGTGGACTCACAGCCGCCTTAAAAAGGCCGGCACCATTTATGAAAGTACAGCAGAGGTGCTTGTTTAGTGTTACTAGCTTGTCACTCTTCAGCGCTTTGAGTGCCTCGAAGGTGGAAAAGCACTATATAAAAATGTGACCATTGCCCATGACTCTCCACCTGAACACCTTTCACTAGGGATGGGCCGATAGGGATTTTTTGAGCCAATACCAATATCCATTTACATTTTGAAATACATAGCAAGGCTCACAAATCTTGAATCCACAAATCTTATCTTTTCACTTATAAATAAACAACAACAACAACAAATACCAACACAATGTATTTATGTGGGATACAAATATATTTGTTGCATGGTTGTGTAAACAAACAGTCATATTTTTAACAAACATTTTTTAGCGTAATTGCCCTTTTATTTCCATTTCACTCAGTAGTCTGTAAAAAATGAAAATCAAAAGCCAAATATTGCTAGTACAGATACTGGGAGCAATATATCACCAACAGTTTTCACCTGTTAAAAAGTCTACATAATAACTTTTCCATAAAACAAGATAATGAATATAAATAATGCAGACTAAACTAATATATTTTAATTATGCTTGCTTTATTGCAGACTTCAAAGAGACATGCACTTCTAAGAAAAGCTGTGTTTTGCCGTGTCACTTCCCAGAAGCACTCTCTGAAGTAATGTGGTCTAAAGACATGTTTGCTGTGCAGTGGTTCCCTCAGAATGAAATCCACTACCAGCACCCTAGGTACAGAAACAGGACCTCACTGTTTGTCCGTGAGATACAAAACGGAAACTGCTCACTGGTGATCAACGATGTGAAGCCTGAAGACAGTGGCATTTATAAATGTGTCCCCACCAGCCAAAGTCGAAAGGAAGAATCTTTTTATTACAATCTGACTGTGAATGGTAAGAGGAAATTTTCTTACACAGATATATGATTTACATTTTACTTTACATTTTTTTAGCTAAGGCAACAGGCTAACCATCTTGTTAGAATGTGTACTGTTTAATGTTTAGAATGAAATAGACATTACAGTGATTTCAACATTTTACAGGTGACACCACTGAAATGCAGGTATTATATCTATTATTTTTAATATTGTCTCATTGCAGCTCCAGTGGAGGAGGTGGTCATTGAACAGTCTGGGGACTTTCTGATCTGCAGTTCAAAGCAGGTCCACCCCAAACCAGAGTGCCGATGGTCAGGCACTATTTTAAACTCCACTGTCCAGCAGGACAACCAGCTTTTTTACTCCATCACCTGTATCACTCCACTGCTGCACAATGTCTCCCAATACAACTGTAGAGTCAGCACTCCATTCAGCTCCAAGACAGCCACCTACACACAGCTACGTAAGGAGATTTTAAATAAATACCATTCATAACTTGATAAATTTGGTAAAGTATATTTTAAAATGACATATTCGTTAGATGTAGGGAAATGGCATTCACTTCTTGAATAAGCATACTTTCATAATATATACAGCATAAATGTTTACCAATTTAAGATTTTTTGACATGTCATTAGTTTTGGTTAAGTACCAAAACCATGTACACTTCTTTGTGTATCTTGATGTGGTTGTTTTAGCGTATACTGTACTGAGTGTCTTGTGTCCAGCTCCAGTCACTATCTCTGGGCCTGAGGCATCGCTCCACTGTGGCCCCTCTGTGGGTCCAGTGAAGACCATGTCCTGGAGGTTCAACCACAGTGACATCATTGTAAACCAGAGCAGCCGGCAGCAGGTGTCTGAGAGATGGAGGCTGTTTGTGAGGAGTGTTTCTGAATCTGGAGACCTTAGACTGGAGAATCTGACCTCACATCAGCAGGGACTGTTCACCTGCATCACCAGCACTGACACAGAGACTCACACTGCCACTGTGTGGCTGGAGATGAAAGGTAAGACTGACTACAAACCAAATCTCACATTTCTGGTACTGATAATATTGTCAGCCTTTCATCCTTTATTGATTGAAACAATAATTAACACTGTCCTGGTTTAACTGTGAGTTTTAACAGAACTTTTACGTGACTTTTTTACAGAGTCTCTCAGCCTGTCCGTTAACACTGTGATCGCGGCTGTAGTTACTGCTGCAGTCCTGACTTTTCTTACACTCAGTGCCTACAGACGTTTCCAGGTGAAAATAACACAGGTCCTCCTCTACATTTAATGTGTGAATTTCTGTTGATATTCTGCAGAAGATGTTATGAAGAAGTATTTCAGGTTTGCTATATTTATGAAGTTTTAAAGAGAAGACACACATATTTCAGCACCATGCAGGACTGAGAAAACTGCAAGTTTTCAAAAGTCTGATGAATGGCTGAAGCCCGAAAAGTCACTTGGTGTATGGAACAATGACAAAAATGTGTTTTTTTCATATTTATGACATGGTGTCTTATTTTTTTTTTTTTTTTTCAGACCACCTCTGAGGCACCAGCTTCTGACCCTCAGAAAAATCGTTCCCAAAGGTAAGAAGCTGGATATTGCAAATAGATGGGTTCAGGTTGTCATTGTAGGTTTCCAGTTAAATTGTTTTTATGTTTAAACAAAATAATAAAAATAAAGTAAAGTCAGTGCTTCAACTTCTAATCTATTTTCTTTCTTTCCCCTGCAGTCAGTCTGCAGCAGTGCCTCAGGACAGGTTCCGTGCTTTGCAGTTCATTTGCGGTCTGCTGGGTCTTGAGTCAGTCCTTCCCTGGCACTTCTTTATGACTGCCTCCCTCTACTTCAAGCACCGCATGGACGGCCAGTGGTGGGTCCTCAGTCTTCTGGTCCTGGTCGCTCTGCTGCCTCATCTGATTTCTGAGGGGTTCAACTATTTCTTTGTCTTCAGATTTTCACAGCGAAAGCACACCTCGGGCTGCCTTGTCATGATTACACTAATTTTCGTTGCAATGTTAATTACTGTAAAGGTGCAAATGGCTGGAGAAACCTTTTTTGGTATCAGCATGTGTGCACTCTGGTTGGCTTCCTTGTTTAGCTCCATGGTTCAGCGTAGCCTAAGTGTCGAGATGAATTTGCTGCCACCAATACACAGACAAAGTTTTGCATATGGTCAAGCTTCTGCTGGAGTCTTAGCTTCAGCTGTTATGATTGTTTGTGTGACAGTGACAGAAGACACAGATTTGCCAGTCTTTTGTCACTTCTTTTTTGCACTTGTTGTATCAGTGGCTGCCCTCTTCACCTACTGGATCCTTCAGCATAATGAATTTGCAAAGTATCATTTCAACAAAGAGCGTCAGATTAGTGAGGAGTCCTCTTTAGAACTGTTAGCTTCAAATGATCAAAAGAATAATAATTCAGAGCACCAGCAGCCTCCCAATGGCCTTTTACCAGACTCACTTGGAAATGTGTGTGCTGTTTTTTATGTTACATCAGTTCCAATCATCTCTTTCTCTGTGTATCCGGCAATTACAGCTGATGTTCACACAGCATATCCAGGAGGAAGGTGGGAGCGTTGCTTTATCCTTGTGTGTTGCTTTTTAACTTATCACATTTTGCACTTTACTGGACAGAACATTTGTATAATTCCCTTCGTTCGTAAACACACTCTGATTGTATTCCCAGTTCTTGTTTTCATCCACACAGCATTTATTCCATGGTTCATGTTTTGTAATGTCCAGCCAAGAGCTTTCCTCTCTGTCCACGCTCTCATGTCCAACGATATAGCTTTCATATTTGGTATGGCACTCTTCTCTTTCTGTGATGGCTTTTTGACGCACCTCTCACTTTTGTATGAGCCAAACTCAGAGAGGGATGCTGGCACAGGCAGCTCAAAGATCTTGTGGAAGGCATTTGGAGGTATAATAGGTGCTATAATAGGTGCTCTCATTTCCTTCGCCATCAGAGCGAGAATTTAGTATCATTCTGAGATTAAATGTTGCACCAAAGACCTCAAAACAAGAGACTGGTACTGGTCTCTTTCTGGTGATTTGCTGTTGCCTTGTTTGATGTCTGAAGTTTGATATCCAGTCATTTCACACTGTATGTTACAGTTACAGTATGCTGAGGTGACAGAAAATGACATCATTCACATCTGAGAAATGGCAGCTGTAGGTTTTTGTAGTTTGTTTGTTTACCTTTACTATGAGATTCAAGAAAGGTGTTTGTACAAATACAGCTTTAACATATAAATATTTATTCTTTGACTTTATACTGTAATTTTATACATTTATACGTTTATTGGTTGGTTGTACATTTTTGGTAGTTTTTTTCCTAAGATCTTTAAAGGTACAAGTAAATGAAACCCGCCACATCACATCATGCTTTAAATGAGATTTTATTTTTCTCAGTGTAAATGGGATAAGCTATTTTTCTGTATTATGCACTTAAAAGGGAAATTTGTTTTCTACAAAACATAACTTTCCCAAAATGAATTTCAATGTTTTTTATAAGCTTTGCCAATGTAAATTATTTAATGTGAAAATTCTGTGTCTTTGGGGGAGTCCTCCTACCATTACCTCTGAGATGCAGATTCACTGTCTTCCATTTTGCACTTGTTGAAGACTCTGACTGTATGCTGTAGTATTACACTGTGTCCAAGTGACAGTAAAGACAGAACAATAAAGTTTTATTTTTATTTCACAATTGGCCAAAACACAAAATGACGATGAAAACTGTAGCCTTTTGCTGTTATGCAAATTTTTCATCATGTCACTTGAGCCATGTTTTGGGATGTTTGGATTATGTTTGTACAAGTGACAAATATGATAATAAAGTTTATGAGCAACCCTTTGTCTCTTCCTTAAAACAACCTATTATTTTATAGGAAAATAATAAAATATTCGTTAGGCTTATAACAGAAGTAGAAAGTGTTAGCACATCCTAATTAGCACAAAAAATTCAAAAAGTGACATAATTTTACCTACGATAGTACTCCCAGTAAAATAATGTAAAGTAACATACTGCCATTAACATGTATTTTAAATAAATAATACATGAGTTAATATGAAGTATGAAGAATCTCTACTACATTAAAAATATGTACAAAATGTATTGACAATGCAAACTTTATATAGTCACAGTCTCATTATAATATGAAATCAAGTCCACACAATGCTACAGTGCTCTCTACAGCAAAAACTGGCACCTTTGACTGAAAAAAAAACAACTATTAATATAATTCTGGGTGTAAAAAAAAAAGCTGCTGTCATGCACAGATCATTGTTTTTTCAATAATTATAACTTAGACAAATATGCGTGCAACAGCTATACACAAACTTTGGAATTTACTCGAAATTATTTTTGTCATTTTAGTAATCCTTTGTACCATAAATAGGGGAAAAACATTAATTTCAAGTGAACTGGATGTATAAGAAGCATTCTTGTCTAAACAAAACGGCAGAATGTTTGTTCAAAAAAAAAAGTTGGAGATGTTTGTTGGGTCTTGGGGTCAGAAAATGCCAAAATGATATCAAAACCTACCAACGCTATGATATTTACCAAGAGTTTCAATGTTTGAGGGTCTTGCTGTAGAGTTATTGTGTTACAGCAGCAGGCGTGGGTTCTCCTCTTTGTAGTTGTGTGGGTCTCCTTTGAAAGGCAGTGGAGGAGGGTGGTTACAGAGGCCCATGAGGAAGATGATAATCGTACCCAGAATCATGACCGGAGTGACCAGGAAGAGGCAGAGGCGGTCCACTGTACGGGCAATGCCACTCCAGTTATCCTTCTCCTGTACAATTAGATTTAGGATACAATTCTTTTAGTCAAATAAAACCATAGCTGCTTTCACCTGTTACACTATTGTTAAAGGTTCACTATGTAACTTTTTGGGTGGAAAGTCTGCCACCTACTTGTCTGCACGAAAAGATGTTAATGTGCTTTGCCTGGAACATATCACACCACGGCATTGAACACCAAGGAGACAAACGTGACATTACCAAGCCAATTTATGCTCACAGTGTTTTACTAGGTATTTCTGAGAAATAAAAACACCTTATTGAATGCTTATTGATAAATTTAACTCACTGAACAATTCAGGAAAAGCAATAACATCTCCATGGAGATGTTATTGCTTCTCCTGAACCAGAAAAGTTACATAGGGCACTGTTAGGATGATTTTAATGGGTCAACTACCTCAGTGTGTACTTTGTGTTTTTAAGGGTGCTTTATTGCAAACCCAAGCTACTCTAAGTGGTTCAAAAAAGTCTAAGATTAAGATTGTTTAGGGGTGCTATGCTGGGTCATAAAATTTGTATACAATTTTCAGAATTAGTGCTCTTCAAGGGTTACAAAGGGTTGAAAATACAGCAGAGAATTAGCCCTTACGGTACTGTCGTATGGGCACAGGTACAAACCCAAGGAACTGGTAATAAGTCCTTTATTCCAGAAGGAACGCCAACGTGTTAAATCAACTGGCTGGTCTTTGTCAAGGCAAACACTCATGAAAACAGTTTACTGAAGTCTGCACTGTAAACCTCAGATTTTAAAAATTCATTAATATATTTAGCTATTATTCCCAACGAGTCTGCGGCTGACTACTAAAGAATACTGATAATCACAGCTGGAGTCCATTGGCGATCTTTCAGCACAAACTGAGTTTACTGAGTTTTCATAATATCGGATTTTTTCGTTTTTGATTTTGTAAAAACTATACATCCCATAGCAATGGGTTAGCACGTTGTAATGGGATGTTTAGTAAATTTTAGTCTTTATTTGGGTTTACAGTGTGGAACTTTCTCTATAACACTCATGCAAATTCCAAACAATAGCTGTACTTAAAATTCTACAAAATCGGTCTGTGGTAGATTTACATAAGAGTAATGCCATAATCATGATGAAACATAATGTGTCACCTCGTTGTAGTCGTTCTTGTTGCGCATGTGTTTGATGATGTAGTTTGCTCCGTCCACAGCAGGTTTGATTTCTGCATAAAGCTGCTCTGTCTCTCCTCCGTTGTCTGGAGGCTTCACCACTGAACAAACAGAGGAAGACGTGAGAATGTCATGAGACGTCATAAGATCAGGGCGGTGTAGTACTCAGTAACCTTTATTTGAGTAACTTTTTTAGACAACATACTTTTACTCCTACTTCAGTAATATTTAGTTTAGTAAAAGTACTCTTACTTAAGTAAAAATTTTGTTTCTTTATAACATTAAATGCTTCATTCTTACAGTTTACCTTTAGATATGTTTGTAGATTTGGTTTTGTGTCCATTCTTTAGAAATACCAGATTTTTTGCATTATTTAATATTTTATCTGTCTGATCATAAATCATATTTTAAATACATTTTACGCCCAAATCGTTATTCAGTACTCAAGTTTCTCCATATACTTTTTTTTTACTTTTACTTGAGTAATATTATTTTAATATTTAATATATGTTTAATATTAGATAGTTTTGTCTCAGCAGCCATTGTTCTTCTTAATAAGGTCACTCGCTGAAATCTTTTATGTCTGTATTCATTTATTGTGTGCATGTGTATTTATATTGGACTTTTTATTTTTTATGATGTTAATTGAGTTGAGGGTCCAAACCTGCGGCGTGTGTGGGACGAGCTATCAGGCCGTGCCTCTCTGATTGCTTCTCAAACATGAGCTCGCTGCGGGACTTGACGCTGTAGTACTCCTCTGCTTTAGCGATGTATCCCACAGAGCTGGACCGACGAGGCAGCGCTCCGTCCCAGTACGGCTCGGGCTCCTCCGGTTTGGACATGTGCAGGATCTGGGGGAGGCGCTCCAGGAAAAACTGCAAATATTGTGACATTATTAGAAGGGAAAATGAAGTAAAAAGAGCCTACTAATGCAATGTATTCTGAAATATTTTAGGAAATTTAGAGGAATCTTTTTGTAGCTATTCATCATGTCATGTTTTCATATAAAAGCCAGGTTTCAATTTCTTGCTCCATTTTGTTAACATATTAGATGAAAAAAAAAAAAAAGTAAATTGTTGTTTAGTTTTTGAGTAAACTAGATCTTTTTGTGTGTGTGAAAATGTTAATAAATAAAGGCCTCAAAATTGTTTTACAAGTAAAAAATTGGTGTGGGTGTAGGAGCTGCTTTAAGGACTGATCTTTGTGACTCTGTGGGAGAAAAATGCATTTTGAGAAAACCCAAAACTAACCCTAACCCTAACCCTAACCTAAAGGTGTCTTGAACATCTTAAGGTGCAGATTGGACAATGTTGTTATTCCCGTTTAAAAGTGATTGTCGAGACAAACAGACAAAAAAAAAAAAAAAAAAAATATATATAAATATAAATATATATATATATATATATTTTAAAATATATATATATAAAAATAAATAATAAAAATAAAATGACAAAATGAGCCAAATGTTTTGGAGTAGATAAGCATCAATTTCTCGATGGAGACTTTAAGACTATTGGTCACATACATGATAGAGTAATATTATTGGGTAATTAAAATAACCCAATTAAATCAAATATTTTTAGACAAGGCTGTATCCTCGTTCATTGTACTGACCAGGTGCTTTGTTTCCAATTATTTAGCTATTTCTTTAGTATCTTCTTTAATATCTTAGAATTAGAAACATAACAGCTGCACCAAACATTGGAGTGTTTTTTCGTACCCATTTGGTCCATGCGGTCATGATGTGAGTGCTCGGAGTCCTGAAGTGCAGATTAAGCACGACGACACAGTTCAGCACCACCACTGTCACCAGCACCATGATGAACATCAAGTATCTGACACACACGGAAACAGCAGTTATTACCAACGTTTTCAATACTTATTATATTACTGAACTTGTGTTGACCTTTATTATATCTTATAGAACAAAAAAAGTGTTCTATTATGTTCTTAGTTGGTGACTGTGTTCCCAGACTCATTATATTAGCTTGCTAGACATGATGAAGAAGAATTCTTAGGACCTTAACGAATATTAACTTTGTATCCATTATTTTGCACATTTTATAATCTGAACTAGGGCTGTAAGATATATCACTGTCAAATCGAAATCGCAATTTGACAATTGTCATTGTCACAATTAGCAAAGATTTTAGTAATTTGCAAATAACTTAATATCCTGTCTTGTTCTGAATGTTCTGAAATTCATGTTCAGTTCTTGTATTTGTTTAACTGTTCATATTTCCGTCTTTTCTCAAAGGTTGATGCTTGGTGGACAAGTTTAAAATGTGACCTTTGAACACAACTATTCAAATATAAATTGTAAATCTAATCGCAATGTTTGTCATAAAAAATGCAATTAGATATTTTGCCAGAATCGTTCAGCCCTACTCTGACCAGCTCTCCATCTTTCTTTAAAACCACATCACTGCAATAATGTTTAACATGCATTTGAGAACATGAACGTAAGGTTATTTATGAGCATGTAAGGGTGCTGACGTACTTGACAATGAGAGGGATGGACATGGAGGTCTCTGGAAGTCTTTGTGAGATCAGCAACAGAAACACAGACTGAGCCAAAAGCACCGAGATGGACAAAGTCATCTTCTCTCCACCTGCACAAGAGAGAAAAGACATGTTTGAACCACTTTTAGCACCTATTAGAATCGATATTTCACATTTAAAATACTACTCAAAGATTTACCACAGATTTCTGCAAAGACAGTGGTGGCACAGATGACTTTTAATTGCATAATCAAACTTATTACAGCTTGTTTTAAAGAGTTACTCATTGTTTGCTTGTGACTCTGATATAATATTTGAACGCAATATAACTTTAATGTGCAGTAGAGCTGTACTCAAAATATCAATACAGCAAAACATGGTGATGAACTTTTGACAATATGTGTATCGATACAGAGATGCAGATACTTTTAAACAATGTCAGTTTATTAATTGGCTAGTTATAGACTTAAACGCCTGCCGACTTGTGCATTAAGGCTTAAAATTATACGGTCTTTGCTATAAAAAATCTTTTGGTTTGGTTTTGGTTGAGTTTGGAGACTCGATCATCCAGATAACAATCATCAAAATACAACTATGATTACTTTTTATACTCAAACATAGCAAATACCAAAAGCAGCTCGAACAAGTGGCTCTGCAAATACAGATTTTTTTTTTTACAAATGTCTTGAAAAACATACATTCTTACTGTGAGTGGTATCTCTTCTTCACAGATCTGACTATGCCTGTCATAATACTTACTATATTGACTTATTGTTCATTATATGAAAGCTGGGACAATAATGTGGCTACAGATTCTTTGCATTTGTGGAACTTTTTTTTCCAAATTTTTTGTAGTATGACAAGATTTAACAGTAGAGAGTCGAATAAGTAACTTCATTGACTCAATATAGACTCTAATTAAACACTTGTGGTTTCTATTGTGCTATTTATTGCAGCTCATGTTCTCTTTACAAGCCTTTCTTATCCTGCTTTATTGTGTGAGTGGTATAAAGTTGATTCAATATTATTGTTTAATGTGATATTTTCAGTATATATCGTGCTTTGTTTTTAACCTGCTCTACCGCTGTTATATTCTTGTCTCCATGGAGATTTCTTTAATGACATACCGAATAATTATACCAGGCAAAGCAAAAAAGATTTTCAAGGACACAAGCATGAAGCGGACTCTCGACCATAAAAGTTACATAAGACACCTTTAAGTGTTCTGTCTAGTATCAGTTTTATGTCTTAAACTATATTGTTATCCTGGTAATGTCCCTGTGGATCAATGAAAAAGGCTTGTACTGACTGTCTGCAGGCAGGTAGTAGACCAGTGAGGCCAGGAAGGAGATGAGAACGCAGGGGATGATGATGTTGACGATGTAGAAAAGCGGTTTGCGTTTGATGATCAGGTAAAAGGTGATGTCCTGGTGCTTGTTGCTCTCCATAGGGATGTGTTTGTACGTGTTCCTCTTCGCCGGACGATGGATCACCTCCCACTCACCGTTTTCTGCAGACAAAGATACAAATAACATCAGCATCGCAAGTTCAAAGTTGCAATTCACCTTATTCCGGAAGTTGCCGTACGCGCCTCCATCTTGTTTTACTTTACATGGAGCAGACGAGCTCAACAGAAAATAAGTTCTACACGGACTAAAAAGCCGTTTTCAGACTGACCAGGAAATCGGTGCGTTGTTGACTTGTTGTTGCTCGTGTTCATTAAACATTTTACACAAATCAATCTACTTTATGTAACATTTTAGCGGCGAGACTTTTCCCTCGTTCGTCACTAGCTTTAACGGAGTTCTCGTCAAACGGAAGTGCGTTTACAACAAAAGTGTGTATCTGTGGCAAAAAACGACAAACGTGGGCGGGGCAGAATAAGGTGAATAGGTTCGGGGGGAAAAAAACACCTAGACACATAATGAATGAATTGACTATAAACTAACCAATCTCATAGTCGTATTTTAACAATCAGAATCGTTCTCTGGGCTGTATAGACTCTATCACAAGCAAAAAGACCTTTATTATAATAAATCAAATGTCAAAAAGGAATAAAAACATCACATCACAAAAACTCATATTATTCGTATATTCTGTATCTAGAAGCCTTCGGTCACCATACTTAAATTTTAGACAAAAGAAAAGAAGCTTAGACAAAATATATTGTTAAGTTTTAGCATTTCTTTAGTGTAAAGTTTAAGTTTTTAATGTGTTGCGACTAACCTGTCCATCCTGCCGGGTCAATGACAATCCACTCCACTGTAAATTTATTGACATCATCATATTCTTCTTTTAACAACATCCTGATCTCTTTGGCATTGTACGTTAAAGACCTGCAAAGAACAACAACAAAGTAATCAGGGCCTTTACCAGGGCGATTTCTTGCACCTTACGTGAACTTCAGAGTGCAGTTTTGCCAGTCGAAGGGGAAATAGTTGACGTTGATTGAGCACGACGAGCGAAAAATGGCGGGAGGCAGCCAGTAACAAAACCCAGTGGGGTCGACCAACACGTTGCTGTAATACGCCACTTGGAACTGGGCGTCGTTACTATGGAAACAACCCAATACCAGGATTAATGCAATGCAAATTGAGGAGAGAGAGAGAGAATCTTACTTGTTCTCGAGGACGATCTCTGGCAGCCACACCATGTTAGAGGGCAGACGCAGCATGTCAATCCCATCAAACTCTGTCACATTCCAAGACAATCTGTAATCCGTCCAGGACTGTGAAAATGTATTACAGTTAGCGATCTGGTATTAAGAAGTTTGTAAGTGGGATGCATAACTGAGAAAAGATCAATATCAATATTAAAACATGGATTTATATATTTTTTAAACACACAAAAATAGTCTGAATGCAATAACATGTAAAAATATAAGTTGTCGTTAACATCAATTACATTAGGAAGACAGAAATGTACACTGCTAAACTAATGCAAGAATCAAATGCATTTCTGACGTCTAAAAGTACAGGATTATTGAGTTTCATACATAACCCTTCACAAATGTTATTTTTGTTTGCAGAGGAAGTTAAATAAAATAGACTTCAAAAAAGCTGCCTGATTGTTCATTTATACTCTATTATTATTATTATTATACTCTATTTATACTCTATATTTATTTTAACCACCTTGAACCTATAAGTCTTCAAACTAGGGGTGGAGCTTGGAAAATAACAAAGAAAGCTGCAGAAGAAAAACTTTTACTCACGTGATCAATCCATACATTGGTCAATAAGGTCTCATCCACTTCTTTCTAAAAATAAAGAAATATCATGATTATTTTTTCTATGCATGTTTTTGGTCTGTGATTGCTTCTTTAGTGATCCACCACAAATGTTACGGCCGTTGAACTATGGGGGAAAAAATTGTCTCAAGATTTTTGTGTTTGTGTTTGGAATCCCGGTTATTTGTGACAATTTCTTGATATAGTATCAAAAATTTAAATTTAAATGTGGACAAGGACTAGACAAATATTAGGCATCATTGGTATTATTATTGGCCTTTAAACATATTCCTCAGTACCTGTAGTCTGTTATCTAATGTTTTTGAACTTTTTTAAAATTATTATTAAATCAAAATTACCATGGCTATCTCTGCTTTGAGTTTTATCGCCATCTACTGGCTGCAGAGGAAATTACACAAGTTTAAAACAAGCAAAGCAGTTTTTTCCGCCATTCCTGTGAAGCCACGCAGTTGTAATGATCGTGATTAAACAGCAGAAATGCTAAGAACGAGTCTGGTGATGATTTAAAATGGTAGATTCTCTGATAAGTAATGTTAGTTATCGAGAAAAAGTCAGTCATTGAGGGAATTCGACGTGTTTTGACGGTCGGAAGGGAGAGGGTTTTCTAACCAGGATTCATCAAACTAGTGTGAATGAAGCTAAATGCAATGTTAGAACACTGTTAAAAGCTCAAAAAAGCCAATTTAGTCTAATATGTGTCCTTTAATTAGGAATGGTTTAAGACAAATATTTTAAAGGACAATGTGGAGTGGATGAGACACTTTTTTCTGAGCAAAATGTAATTATTTATTTATTGTTCATTATAAAAAATAACCTTTCTAATTTAACAGTAGTTATTTCTGAACTTATTTAAATAGTATTAATTGGACAGTCATGGAGTGCATGTGTGTTTTGTACCAGAGAGATGAGGTTGGAGAGAGTGAGTGCGAGGTAAACGTCCACCGCTTCCTGTTGTCTCTCCACAGGACGGAGCTCCTTGTTGTAGCCCTTTTCTTTAAACAAGTAGTTAATGAGGCGCTCCTCTTCATTTCGGCACCAGCAAACTAAAAACAAATACATTTACAATCTATTTAATTAAGTCATAGATATATAACAACTTAAGAATAATGAGAATTAATGGTTGTATTGACCACCATGACTAGATTCTCTGTTTAATTTTAAATTGAATTACTGGCACATGGTGGTAAAAAAAACAACACTATATAACCATTACTATTATAAAAATTATAGCCAGAACATATTACTACCATTTAATTTCAAATTTCAAGATTGTTCGATTAAATGATAGCTGTGATTTTTCAGTTCACTATAGTATATGATCCCAAGAACTGAACAATAGATACAGTATTGTGACAATTTTAGAGGCAAGAGTAAATTCAATTAAATCCATACTATAGTAAACCTAAATGTAAACGGCATTTATCTGACTGTTTAGTCACGTTAACTTTGCTTGATGATTCAACAATTCAAGTTTGATTTCTTAAAGCTCGTCACACACGAGGAAGGAATGTATTAGACACTGTGAAAAAAAAGGATTTCACTTTTATTTTCTCGGTTTGTATATTTTGTCCTACGTCTGTCTTTATTATTGAAAGAAAAACAGTAAATTACTAATCACAAAAAATGAAGGATTTCACTGCTGTTTGGTCATGGCATTAATGATTGTGAATAACTGTAAAATTGTAATGTTTCTTCTCACAAAAACTGTAACAATAAAATTTGAGATTGTGACCCATCGGGAGCAATGTCATTCTTAACAACAGACATTTTTACTGATTAGAGCATGTAATCCCATAAATAGGTCTGATTATTTTCCCCAAACAATAAACGTGTTGTTACTTTTACAGTAAACAGTCACTACATTTACATTCACGGAGAACTCTGAGTGCGCTAAACAACCAAACTCAACGGTTGGATTCTTTGAGAGTGTCAGGTTTCACGTCAGCTGTGCTCTGCATCAGCTGCTGCTTATGTTTTCATTTCTCACATGCATATCCAGTGTGTCTGCTTTTACTGCTCAAAGAATGAGTATGTTTTAACACAATGAAGGGTATTGTAGATCTAAATATATGAAACATTTGCAGGAACAACCTTTTCATAATCCAAAATATGTGTAGACTAGTGTTTCCCAACCAGGGGAACTTGGAATTATTTCAGATTTAAAACAAATATTTGAATGTCTATAATATTTTCTTTGCATTTTACATCCTTAATAAAGTTTCTGTAAAATAATTTGGGGAAATATATCAACAAAACAAGAAATTATATTGGTTATTATTGGCAATAGAAAAGAAAAGTTGTAGTTTGCCGATATAACCAGGCAGTAGGCCCTATTACATCTACAAAGTAAACACCAGGGGGTATTTTAGTACGCTTAGGGGATTAAACAAATGCAAAGGGAATCTGCAAGTGTACAGTGCAACAAGCATTCAATGTTTTCTCAAAAAGCTTTTGCTTCTTTAATACCAGACCACCAACAGACAGAATTAAGCTTTTTTTTCCCCCCTGTTTACTTGTAATTAATATGTAATAATGTGTTCCTAATAAAAATGTAATCTTGTCTAATATGGAACACAGACCATGGATACGCATAATCTGAGCTGCAACACACAAGATAAACAAAACCAACACATCTTTGTACTACAGGGGTCGCCAAATCGAGTCCACAATTGTCTGAGCTACTGAGTGTAGTAACAATTTGATAGTTGATATAGAGTTAAAGATAGTTTATGCTGGATGCCCTCCCTGACACACACTTTGACTCGTTAATTGGATTTAAACATGGCCAAAATAGTAGATCTAAAAGTCAGAAAACCAAACCAAACTGCCTTACATTTTAGCCCAATAAATGATCGACTTTCAGACAGTTTTCCAATCCTTGAACCACAAAGGTAGACACAAAACGTACGCCTTTGCTTCGTGTACTCACCAGGGAATAAAAGGGCAAGCAGGAGCAGTGAGTTGCGCGCTGCTCGGTGGATCTCCATGTTGGAAATGAGCGACCTTCTGCACAACTGTGAGCGACACCGACAGCTGCACAACACGGACAGAAAATAGACGAGTGACCGGGGCGCGCACGGGAACCACAGAGGCGCGCAATGAGGCGGGAACGATGAAGAAAACTGATGCAATTTAAGACATTTACTGCAATTAAACATATCATTTAGACAAGAAACACCACAGGAAAGAAACGTGAATGTCTTGTGCAAAGATACAACGGCATAGGACCTCTTTGGTCTCTTTTAGCACAGCCATTTAGGACACTTTTTCCATGGTTTCCACATGCATTAGGGTTAATTCAGGTAAAGTGGGACATCAGGATTTTTTGGCATTATATTTTTTACCATTGACTGTATATTGATTGATTTTTACAAGTGGTAATTAAAAAGCCACCCAACAATTATGTTCTTAAATATGCTTTGGGATGATTCAATATTTGGTTTATTAGCAGTAACCACACAGTCTATTACCACGTTACCTGAATTCATCCTAATAACGTTTTCTGCACAAAATAAATATGTTTTGTAAATATGTTTTTTTGTACTTACCTATCTAACTTAAATGAGGTGGAGGTGAAGAAATAATCTGAATAACTGGATTTCATGAGACAAGGGAAGGAAACCATGTCGACATAATAAAGCCTTTTTCTCACACTGCATTTATTTTGTTGAACACATAATCTACGTTCAAACACTTTGATCTGAAAATAAATACGTTGGTCTGACTAATGTAAAATTTCTAGAATAATCATTTAAAATAAATTTAGTCCTCAAAACATGCTAATGATCTGAGGTCGTGTCTTCTCCCTCCTCACTGTGTCTCCTCTGGGGCCGGGACTTCCTCACCCATTTCCTAGAATGTTTTCTTATAAAAAAAAAAAAAAATACTGGCATGCATGGTAACATTGTGCAATAATATCATTTGAAAATCGTTTGCTCATAAAGTGTGAGCTAATAAAATCTTGGCATGTGTAAATTGGGGCAAAATGCGTAATCTTGAACGTGCGTGCGTAGGTGGGCGTGTGTACAGTCTGAAGGAACAGAGCCTCCTAAAGTCATGGATGTATTAAATGAACTGGATAAGGTACGCCCCCTCTGTCTGTGGTCCCAGATTGATTTGTGGCCGTGTGAGGTACTGCAGCCTCTTGGAACCAGCCTTTTTCTAAAATTGCTCATTATAATTGCAGACAGTACTGAATTATTATCGGTATTTAAATAAAATAGAAGGAAATGTTCTTTTCTACCGTTTCTAAAATCACCAAATTACCGCTTATATGAAGTGGGGATTGTCGCCACGCGGCCCTAAAAACAAAGATGGCAGCCTCCGCTTCAGGAAGTAAAACAAAGATGGCTTGTGACATATTATTGCCCGATGATTCGTCCGAGTCCATATAGCAAGCAAAGTACTAAATAAAGTATAAAATATTTTTACGGTGGTGTTCTTTATATTATGTAAAGTTCCAATCTTTGTATTTATTCTATACAAGGAAATACTGCTTTTTCTATTTATTTATCACTTTTGAAGTGTTAAACCGCATGCTTAAGCTACGCAGTTGTGTAGTGACGATTCAAGGAAATGGAAAGATATACGAATATAAAACTGACTTTGATTGTTCAGATTTGTTTAGATACTTTAAGGAAAATATTAGAAAATGTATTAAGATAAGGACCACGTTTTTCTGCTCTATTTATATGGAATAAGATTTATATAACGACCTGTAATGAAAAGCTGCAGCTCTGAGCATCGATGACGTCAAAGTCAGAGGGAGATTTACATTTGAATCGCCTCTGATTTTGTTTCGCACAGGTCGTTATATAAATCTTATTCCATATAAATAGAGCAGAAAAACGTGGTCCTTATCTTAATACATTTTTCTTTAAAGTATCTAAACAAATCTGAACAATCAAAATATTTTTTATATTCAGATATCTTTCCATTTCCTTGAATGCGCTACTACACAACTGCGTAGCGAACACCTGCGGTTTAATGCTTCAAAAGTGATAAATAAATATAAAAACGGTATTTCCTTGTATAGAATAAATACAAAGATTGGAACTTTACATAATATAAAAAGAACACCACCGTAAAAAAATATTTTATACTTTATTTCGTACTGCGCATGCTTGCAATTGGACTTCCGGACGAATCGTATTTCCGGGACGAATAGTGTGGTCACAATGGCAGCCATCGTTTCAGGAAGTAAAACAAAGATGTCAGCCGCCGTATCAGGAAGTAAATGCGGAAGTAAGAAACTTTTTTGGGGTCATGCGCCAATGAGCACTCTACATAGGGATAAACAGGACGGCCATCTTGGTTTCATCTTCCAGGTTTTATTATAGTTCTATGCCTAAAGTGACTGCGCAGAGAAACATTTCCCGGCAACTTCCCCCCCCCTTGTGAAACCTTATAAGGCCGTGAAGACAACTCCGGCGCTCACTATCGCTTTTTGAGCCTGCGACAGTAAACTCCTCAATAATGGGACAAGCGGGGAGCTGCGTGGGAGCGGGACAAACTACTACTGAACAACGCCATGGTAGGTCCTATATTAGCCTAATATTGCCTATAACAACATTGATTATGCTTGTTTTGGTTAACAAGTGTTGGTAGACATGAGGACGAATGATAAGACAATGTGTGGAAAAGGTTAGGGTCAACTTGAAGAAGAAATTTAAGATGAATAACTTCTAGAAAAGTAAACAATTATCAGTTAAACAGGTTAGAGGTAGGACTTAAAGTGCATTGGACTGTTTTTTTTCTAATGGAATGGTTCCTGAGGTGAATGTATCCTAGTTTTACATCAGTCAAGTTGTAGTTTGTGAAGAAGAATGGGAGAATAAAAGTTGAAAATCACAGGAAGTAGCTGAGTAAAACAAAATCCCTCTGTGATGTCAAGTAACATGCAACTGACACATTATTCTGACAGTTTAACCAATCATTTTCAAAATAAAGATGCTATCATATATCATTATTAGTCAAATCATACCACTGTGTAATTGATATGGATTCTGGCCTTTGTTTATAGTGTGTTGGTAACAGTTGTGGAATTACATCTCACTATGTCACATCTGCTCATGTCCAAGCAGGAAGTACAATTATGAAACACAATTTATCATAAAGTGTTAAATATAATCATGGTCACTATGTTTTTGTGAGATGCCTAGTCTAACCTGTCATATGCACTTTAAATAAGAAATTAGTAACTATAAGATGAATAACTATATAGCCCAAATAAGGGGGGAAACACAATAGGAGTGCAACAATGGAATGCATCTGAGCTGAGATGTCCTGGATTTCCTCACAATCTGATTTCAATAAGGACGTTTGGATGAGTAGGTGTCATTTGATCATTGAGGGGCTATTGGATTGTTGAAGGAATATTTGTATTTATACTAACCCTAATCCCTAATCTCTGGGTATTTACTTTTAGTGCTAGCTCTCAGACTCGTATCATCTGATCTATCCAAATCCATGCTTCTGTGTCTTAAAGGAGTTGCTAAGTGTGACATCAAGGTCGTAGAAAAGGCAAAAAAAAAGGAACTTTGGTACCACTTTATAATAACTGCACCTTATTTTGCCTTAACAAAGCATTAACAAAGACTTAATTAATCATGAACAAATAGTTTATTAAGCCTGATTCAGGATTAGTAACTACTTAATTAAGATTAGGGTTAGGGTTGTGGTCAGGAATAGGGTTGGATTATTAGTTAAATAGTTACTAATCCTGAATCATTCTTAAGAAACTATTTGTTAACTATGAATTAAGCCTTTATTCATGCTTTATTAACGCAGGAATACGAGTAGTTATTATAAAGTGTTACTGGAACTTTCTAATCTTAAAGTTGTCTATTTTGTACTGAATAAAATTTATAAAAGAGGCAATTTCAAATGGATTATCTTCATAGTTATTCTAATGAAGCCTATTAACCTTGATCACTACTGTATGAATAATATTATTTGTGATAATACAAGCATAAAACATCACTAGAGCAAATCCACAATGTTTTAAAAGAACACGTACACGTACTATAGAGCCTAATATACAATATTGCCGCAAAGGCATATACAAAAAAACTGAATTCAATGTCTAAAACAATACAAATGAATTAAATGTGGTTTTGATTTGTCAGTCTCTGGACAAAAAGGCAATGAGGGCTTTTGTTATGATTTATTTCTTTACAATTATATGTTTAAAGAAGAGTAAAATAGTACAGAAATATAATTTTATTTTGGAAGTTCATTCAGTTTCATTTCAAGTCAGCCCTTTTGCAGTATGTTCTTTTCATAAACAATATACTTGATATTCATATTTCACATACATTCTACTTATCACAGTTTTACAACAGTCAAGTGGTAGAAAAGTAAAAAAAAAAAAACAAAATAGAACTGCATTGTATACGATCTTGATTCTACAGAGATTTGTAAGGTCGGATTTGTTATCGGTAGTAACAATGCTATTACAATTTGCTGGTTTTATCAATGTACTGGTTATTTGAACAAGTAATACATGTTTTTACAGGATAACAGGATAAATGTTTTGTTTTTGTTTCCAATTGTTTTGCAGCAGACACAAGTGCATCTGAAAACCTGTCCAAAGCTAACACCAGTTTTACCCTGGACCTGTTGAGATCCTTGAGCGTGCAAAACAAAAACGCCAATGTCCTCTTCTCTCCTCTGAGCATCTCTGCAGCGCTCTCCATGGTGCTACTTGGGGCCAAAGGCAGAACAGCAAAACAGATGAGAGAGGTAGGGCTTAAAGGGACACTATATGTAACTTTTCACATGTATTTATGTATCCAAATGATTTTATATTGTATAAAATTATGATTACAATATGGAAGTGTATACTCAGTCATAGCTCTGTGTGGTTTTTGTCATTATTTTTTATTCAAATAGTAGTCAAAACAACACAAGAATCATACGTTAAGCCGTACGGTAGTTTATAAATTACTGCTTTTACAATTTGCTGATTTCACCCAATCCCAATTCAATTTGGTGTTGGATCCAATTAATATTTCAGTCCATTTGGCAAATGTGTAACTTTTTCATTGTCCTGATCATTAATGTTTCCATTCATTGTTCCCACACAGTGCCTGAAAACTAAAGATTGTAAAGACGTCCACTCCAGTTTTGCTGCACTGCTGAAAGAGTTTAAGAAAGCAGATTCTTCCTGTGTCCTCGGTGTTGCCAACAGACTGTACGGAGAGCAGTCGTGCAAGTATATAAAGGTATGTTTTCACTAAAAAACATAATTTAAGATCATTTAGAAGAACACATGGGTTTGCCTCAGGTATCGAATGTTTCCATGTCAAACAAACAAATAACAAATAGTATATCGTAATGCAATTGTATTACAGTTGTAATTACACTACACTACACATTACACTGACACTACCAACTACCAACCATTCATGGAAGTGTGAATGTCTGGGTGACCTGGGACAAAATGAAAAATATAACAGCATACAAATCATAAAAACATTTGCACAATTAAGAAACATTTAAGAAAATAAAAAACAGATTTACATTCAAAAGCACAGACAATTTGTCAATTTTTTTTTTTTTTTTTTTTTTTTTTTGGAAAACCCCTAAACGAGACCCTGTTCACCCAATCTCAAATCCGATTGAAGGGAGTTCCAAGCTGCAGGAGCAGCATAAGAGAAGGCCCGCTTCCCCCCAGTCGGTCCTTACACGAGCTAATAACAGGTCATAAATATCACATGAGAGCAGGGTATAGTAAGCCTCTGCTCTCTGCACAACCACAGATTATTTTATAGATTAAAGACCAATGTGGACAATGTGGACTGTCTAGCTCCCAAAGAGGGCCACCCATTCTTGGCATATAGATAACTGTGGTGGGTGAGCCAAGCACAACCAGTTACAAATCTCAAAGAGCTGTGGTGTTTAAAGATGGCAGACATTTAACAGATGCATTAATACAAAAAATATTTTTTAGAAATTTCTTGAAGAAACACGAAAATCCTATGATGCAGAGCTGGCGACTGTGGATTTTATCAAAAAAGCAGAAGAAGCACGGATCCAGATGAATTCTTGGGTGGAGCAGCAGACACAGGGTACTCCTTAACCATCTTTTCTATAATTATGTTTTTATTCTCTGTGATAATAATATGATGTGCTTTTCTCTCAGGTAAAATTAAAGATCTGCTGACCAAAGATGCAGTGAACAGTACTATAAAGTTAGTGCTGGTAAATGCCATCTATTTGAAAGCTGACTGGGGGAATCAGTTTGACAAAGATTTGACACAAGATGGAACATTTAGACTTAGCAAGGTAAGGCTGTCCGCTTACAGACAACGATAGTTAGATTAAATATGAGTCTGACTACACTGTGACAATGAAACATATTTTGTAGAATGATTGGTACAAAAACATCTCCTACTTTACTTCAGTAATGAATAGCTTGAACAATATTTTTGAAGCTCAATAGTTTTATGCGGGGGATTATTTGCAAGATGATAAGATTTAAGGTCAAGAGGATCAAAAAGTAACTTCTATGACTAATTATAAATACTAAATAAATACTTAAGAAGTGAAAATAAGTGTTTCATTCTGCTACTTATTTATCAGAGTTCAAGGTTTTTATTTGTTTTGTTTTTTTTACAATATTGTAGATTTGGAAAAGGGTTTACTGGGATATCCTTTTTTATATTGTGCTCCAAAAGGTTTTAGGATTCAGTCCTGGTTTAATCCAAGTATTCTGCTTTTTGGTTCAATCCAAAATATGGTCAAAATCAGGATTTATTATTATTTCTTTTTCTTCTTTTTTTTGGCTGCAGACAGGTCAGTGTAGCATGAAATATCATATGTGCTGATGCTTAGACCGATCGACTATTTACAACTTTATACATTTTGCAGTTATTAAAGATTATAAATAGAAAGTCTTAATACTTCAAGTGTTTTAATAAGCTAATTTGTCAATAAATTCAAAGTTATGGTGTGGAATTGTAATGTAATATGTAGCCTTTTTTATTCTTCTCGTTTACAGCGTGAAACTCAAACTGTGAAGATGATGCAGCAATCAGAGAAATTAAAGTTAAGACAAGTTCATGAAGTCAACTGTCAGGCAAGTAAACGTGTGATAAAGTGTGACCAGCGCTAAATAATGAGGCTGTAATGCTGAAACTTTGTTGTCGTTTCAGGTGATAGAGCTGCCTTATAAACACAGAGAGCTCAGCATGCTCATCTTTTTACCCAATGACATAGAGGACAGCACTACAGGTCTGGAGAGGGTAAGATAATGTACTTACTCACATACTAATGACACTTTTACTTGAGTTGGATAATATTGAATAAAATTAATAAATGAATACTTTTTATTTTTAAATAATCGTGATGACATTACTTACGTGCACATGTTTAGTCTATACTAAAATACTAGTTTTGTATTTGTCTGAAATGGCAGCATATTGACATAAACTAATAAAACTATATATTTTCTGTTTCCAACTCTAATAATGCTTTCCCTTATTGTCATATCTGGATCTTCACTGACTAAACCTTCTGTTCAAAATTATATGGGTGCTTGTTCTGCCATTCAAAACCTGGAGCAAAGTCACTTTTAAACAAAAGTGTCACAAATCTCATATTTACTTTTGACATCATATCAGTAATGGGTTTGAAATAATTGTAGATTCAATAATGAGCTAAATGACTGTGATCAGAATTTTAGCTCCAGTAGACGATATGTTTGTCCATCTCCATCAACTCTAAAACTACTTTCTCCTCATCTTAATGTCTGTCACTGACTAAACCTGTATGTTCAGTTGGAGCAGCAGCTGACCTACGAGAACTTTGTGGAGTGGACTTGTCCTGATAAAATGCCCACACACCAGGTGGATCTGAGACTTCCTCGGTTTAGGATTGAGGAGAACTATGAGCTGAGTGAGGTCCTGAAGAACATGGGCATGCAGGACGCATTTGACATGTTCAAGTGTGACTTTTCTGGTGAGGATTTTTTTTTTCTATTTTAATACTAAAAAAATCACCTTAATGTTACACTCGACACAATATCAACTTTTAGTTTTATGATTATTGTGTGAAGAAACATCACAATTCAGAAATTCTTCGCGATTGTTGACACCAAACAACAATGAAATAGTGGTGTAAAGCGTTTAACCAGCATTATAAAATCAAACTTTCTGAAAGATAAGGCAAGGCAAGGCAAGTTTATTTGTAGAGCACAATTCATACACAAGGCAATTCAAAGTGCTTTACATAACAGGAAGAGTTGCATTAAAATCACAAAACACAAACACACAGAATAATTTAAAATAAAGCGCTTTAAAAGAGAAGAGTGCAGATAGATCTTTCAGTCGTATGCACATCTAAAGAGAACTGTTTTTAGCCTGGATTTAAACATTGTCAGAGTGGAGGCCTGTCTCACATCTTCAGGGAGACTGTTCCAGATTTTAGCTGCAAAAAACTGAAATGCTGATTCCCCATGTTTAGTCCTGACTCTAGGCACCTGCAGGAGGCCGGTCCCTGAGGTCCTCAGAGAGCGAGATGGTTCATGTGGCACTAACATGTCAGAGATGTACTTTGGTGCTTGGCCGTGGAGAGACTTGAACACAAGCAGAGCTGCTTTAAAGTCTATTCTCTGAGCCACAGGAAGCCAGTGCAGAGACCTGAGCACAGGACTAATGTGATCGTACTTCCTGGTTCTTGTCAGGACCCGAGCAGCAGCGTTCTGGATGTACTGCAGCTGTTTTACAGCTCGTTTGGAGAGGCCAGTGAACAGGCCGTTGCAGTAGTCTAACCTACTGGAGACAAATGCATGGATAAGTCTCTCCAAGTCTGGTTTAGACACTATACCTTAAATCTTGGCAATGTTTTTTAGGTGGTAAAAAGCTGTTGATGTTATTGATTTGATGTGGCTGTTAAAGTTCAGGTCTGAGTCCATTATTACCCCCAGATTTCTAACTTGATTTGTCGGTTTTAGAGCGAGAGACTGGAGGTGACTGCTAACACTTTCTCTCTGTTTCTGCGGCCCAAAGACGATGATTTCAGTCTTGTCTGAGTTTAGCTGAAGAAAATTGTTTTGCATCCACACGCTGATCTCATGGATGCAATGACAGAGTGAATCCACTGGTCCATATTCACCTGCCGTCAGTGAGACATAGATCTGAGTGTCATCTGCGTAGTTGTGATAAGACACAACTGACCTAAGGGCAGCATATAGAAGTTGAACAGAAGGGATCCCCGGATTGACCCTTGCGGCACCGCACAGGTCAAGCTCATGTGGTCTGAGACACAGTTACCAATCTCAACAAAGTACTCTCTGTCCTCAAGGTAGGACTTCAACCAATTTAGGGCGGTGCCAGATAAAGTAAAAGTGACACATACAGCCAGCTTTTGGATTTAACATTGAATTTAAATTACTTAATGTTGATTCAAAAAAGGCCACAGTTATTTATTTTTTTTAGTTCTAATCATTTTCATTGACCAAATAAATAAATAAATAGTTGCATGTCTGATGGGTTCACTTGCCTGTTTACCTTGCCTAAATAAAAGATTACAAACAGCCAATAGAATTAGAATTGCCATTGTGTTTAGTTGCTGAAACAAAGAAGTGCCATTTATAAAAACAAATACACATTTGGTGTAGTCCCTCATATGTCCAGGAGTGATTCATGCAGAAAGGTTTTCAAAGGTACAGAGTTACAGTTTGAGCAGCAAAGTTTAGTTTTACACACACTGCATGAAGACAATAGGTTTTTTTTACACAAATAACTGAATTCTGCACATTGTTTTAGTATTTATGGTGTTCTTTTATCAAACTCTTTAGGAATGTCACCTACCAAAGATCTGATGTTGTCGAAGGCCGTGCACAGAGCATTTGTTGATGTGAATGAAGCAGGAACTGAGGCGGCTGCTGCTACAATGGTGCTCATGGCGTTAGGATCTGCTAGATTTCCTCAAGCCACTTTCAACGCTGATCATCCTTTCCTCTTCTTCATCCGACACAACGCCACAAGCTCCGTCCTGTTTGCTGGAAGATTCTGCTCAGAAACACGATAGATTAGCTATAAATGTTCATTATAACAGTCGGACATCAAGACATTGCAAATTTTGTGATCTAGTTTTATAGATTCAGCACTCAAGCCAGAAGATGTCAGTAAAGGAATATGAATTTAAGTTGTTGTTGTTGTTTTTTTGCCACATTTTGTTAAATGAACAAAGAGTCTATTTTATATGCCAATTTAATGAAATCAAAATGTAAAGAAAGGAAAAAAGACAGCACTTTGGGAATATTTAAGTCATGCCGTCAGCAGCAAAACACAGACAGAAAATTGAGTGACTGTGGTGCGCACAAGGACAAGTAATGAGTAGGAATGGAAAACTATTCATCTCACAGTACAATTTTTATAGGTTGAGGTTAACAGAATTATGATAATTTATCGTTTTAAATGGATTGGCAATCTTGAAACAAATAATTACTGATATATTCCATAATAATAATAACAGAAAACTGCTACATATTCTATCTTCATGTTTTAAGGGAAGAAGCTTATAATTCGAAATATTGTGACAGCCAACAGTATATAATAGTGAGCCTTGTGACAATAATGTTATTTTGGTTATAAACAATGCTTCTTTAGCAAAGGAGCATGTAATTTGACATAGGTTGTCAGCGTAGAGTATTAATGTGAGATGCATATCACATTATCACAATATTTCGGAGATTGATACATCCTTAATGAGGTGGGAAGAAAAGAAAAACGATTGCATTTAAAGCAGGGGTGTCCAAACTTTTTCCATCGAGGGCCGCATATTGAAATATAGACCAAGCGGAGGGCCACAAATCAATCGTGAAACATTAAAAAAAGCTGCATTTATCTGATGTTTTAAGTGTCACCACATCTATATTCAGTCTAAATGTCTTAATATCAGGTCTGTATTGCACCAAAATGTTAGTTATTTAGGTTGGAATTGTAGAAAATCTGAAATGTGCTGTAAAAAGTACTTCTCAGGACAATGTGGGCCAGTTCACCAGGAAGACTAAGGGCCAAGAAAAATTGGTCTGAGGGCTGCATTTGACCCCCGGGCCTGAATTTGGACATGCCTGATTTAAAGCCTTTCATAGCAACAACACATGTTAGACTATTGTAGACTAAAGAGAAACTAAGGTGTCAATGTCTTGCCCAAAGACACAACGGTAGTACTGTAGACAAGCAACTGGCAACTGTTATTGAGCGCACCACTCAGCCATTAATCTGCGGTTTTAGTTATATTTCTTTACTCCAAATGTTATAGTCTACACAGTAAAACATGCATGGTAAAAGGAAATGGGTTCGAGTATGAAACCCTAAACCGGCCAAAACTACATAACTCATGGAAACGCCCCTTTCTGAGAGACTACAAAAAGCAGAAGACAACTCCAGTCCTCACTATCGCCTTTTGAGCCACGAACTAAACGGATGGAGCAGACATGGAGCGCTGAGGGAGCGGGTAAAAGACACACTCCTTCAGGACAAGGCCAAGCTGTCATGGGTATGTGCTCTTATATTTTTCCTATAACAAAGCAGAACATTGATTGGGGTTTTGGTTTACAATAAGTTTTATTCTGAAATGCGATGAGATCATTTCAGATGTAGGGCAGATATGGAAGATTTACGGTTGATGAAAGCAATCTCAAATCCCCAAATGTCTAAGTTTATCATTATTTGTAAGGGATTAGCTCCAAGTTCTTTCAATTGAGAGGTATTCGTTTGCCAGGACCACGCCCCAACGAAGATAAGTGTACAACAATTAATTGTTAATTAATTGAAGTGAGAGATGTTCCGCTGATGTTCCATGTCTGGTGGAAAGACTCTGTAGGGGCTCTGTCTCGGTGATCTGTCCAGCCGATTCGGGACCCCCACTTTGGAAGATTGGAGGCCGAATAAGCAGGTCATATACAAGTGGAGGGAGGATGCAGAAAACAGAGTCAGCGGAGGCTTTACGCTGGTATAACAGGCTTCTGGGAAATAGACGTGGCCCGGAACCTCAGTCTGGATATTAACGACATTTAATGACTTCATGGTTGAATAATGGCCCCACTTCATGCTGAGTTCAAAGACTTTGAGTTTTGGTTTCATGTGTAAAGGTAAAGTAAGCGTCTGCATTTTTAAAAGGTAAAGTGCACCATAGAAAACAGGTCTGTCCTGTTCAACGTTAAATGATGTTATGAATTGTTATGTCATGTGAGCACTAACGAAAGAAGCCTAGATGAAAAGAAAAAACAGAGAAAAGGAAGTAGTCGTGTGTTGGAGCGTGTGATGTCCTGAATTTTCAGATTTCATATGAGGATGTTCCCTTTTATAATCTCTACTCAAAATGTCTACTCATTCTATTTTGAACTGGTTGAGCAGGTTTCATCTGATACTCGGGGTATTGGATTTATGTAGGTCATTTAGTGAACTACTGTATTTTTTCCAATCCACCCAAAATCCACCTTTTTGTTCAGTGTGTCCTTGAGTGTTGGTACAAACTTTTCAAGCGCTATGTGAAGCAGCAGAAATGGGTACTTTGGATCTTTTATTATCGCAAGTCTTTGACGAGCACCAGATTTTTTGTTCACGTTTTATACTGCAGCGTCTCGCTGGAGGTTTAGGACGAGAGAGAGCGCTGTTCACAGACTGTTGTTTTATTGTAAGAACTGAGCCGGTTACTGTCCGCCGTAACCACGCCAATAATCATACAACCTAGAAGAAAGGACCTGGCTGTGCTGCGTCCGCACATAGACCCAACCCCCGTATTTTATCCAATCACGTTGTGACATGAACTTCATTAAGTAACATTGCAATAACAGGAGTAATAAATGACCACAACTTTTTAACATTACAATAGTGAGAAGAAACCATTGAGATCATTTGTATAATGCACCAATTTATTTAAGATAAATAACTAACTGTTTGTCTTTATTCCTTTGCAGCGGACACGACCAGATCAGAAAACCTGTCCAAAGCCTGCACCAGTTTTACCGTGGACCTGTTCAGATCCCTGAGCGAGAAAAACAAGGCCTCAGATGTCTTCTTCTCTCCTCTGAGCATCTCTGCAGCGCTCTCCATGGTGCTACTTGGGGCCAGAGGCAGCACGGCAGAGCAGATGAGAGAGGTAGGTTACGTTTAGGGACTTTGTTGACACAGTGAGGAAATTGTGCATGTTTTGGGATGATGGGTAAAAGTACATTTATTTAGATAAAACCCCACCCAGACACAGGCAGACACACACACTCCTGAGAAAGGCCTCACACTCCCCAGAGTCATGACCTCGACTCCCGGACAGCCTGCGGCCTTTCTGTGTGGAGTTTGCATGTTCTACCCATGTTTTCGGTTTCTCCTACCACTAAAAACATATAACATTAAGCTCCTCCCCTCTGTGGCCAGGACTGCCCTGCAAAAACGACTCTGAATTTCAGCGGGACTATCCTGGATAAAGAAAGGTCAATAATAAATACAAAATTTACATTTGTATGTAAATGTAAATGCCCATCAACTTCTAAACTAACACAAGAATCACATGCATTGTTCAAAGTTATTAGCATATACATGACTGCCTTTACAAATGGGCTTTTCATTTGCGATTTCACTTTGATTCCAATGAACGATTCAGCCCCTTAGACTTAAGCAAAGTTATAGTAAATCTATCTTCTCTTTCCTTGTCATTCACAGTGCCTCAAAATAAAAGATTGTGAAGATGTCCACTCCGGTTTTGCTGCACTGCTGAAAGAGTTTAACAAACCACATTATTCCGATAGCCTCTGTGTTGCCAACAGACTGTACGGAGAGCAGTCGTGCAAGTTTATGAAGGTGTGTCTTCTTTAAACAGTTTTTAACATCGTATCTAAAGATGGAACAAAATATTTAGTAATACGTCACAAAAAGAGACTTGGCTAAAAGCAATTAAATGCAGTTGTAGGACTTAATCCTCTGGTTTAGTAGGTGAACCATTATTTAAAGTTATATGTTTTTTATGTCATTCTAATTACTGCCTAGTTTCATCAGGTAATAATAGTAAATATTAATCATCGGTTTATATTTGTCAATTGTCACTTCATAAAAGTTTAAAGAAAAAAATGTAAATGATTGAGGATGTAGCGCTGAGACATAGGATTAAGTTGTAACAATTCTAGTTTGATTTGGTAGCTTTATCAACGCCAGATATTTGAAACCATATTACATGTATTTCAGACATTTTTAAAAGAGACCAGAAAATATTACGATGCAGAGCTGGCGACTGTGGACTTTATCAAAAAAGCAGAAGAAGCCCGGATCCAGATGAACTCTTGGGTGGAGCAGCAGACACAGGGTAATTTATAAACATGTTTCTGAAATAAGGTTTTGATTAATAATAGTAATTTTCACAGGTAAATTTAAGGATCTACTGGCTAGAAATGCAGTGGACAGTACTACAAAGATAGTGCTGGTAAATGCCATCTATTTCAAAAGCACGTGGGAGGAACCATTTAAGAAGGATTTCACACGTGATGCAACATTTAGACTTAACAAGGTAATGATTTAGGCCTAAAGATAAAAAAAAGTTTTGATTAAAATCTTAAAGCTATATATAATTTTGCTTTCTGCTGTCAGCGATGATTAATCCAGTCATTTTTGATGTGTTCGATGGCCTGTTTGTCAAAAAAGGTACTGTGTTCTGAATGTTTGTACTTTTCTACTTTTCTTCTTCTTGTTTGCAGCGTGAAACTCAAACTGTGAAGATGATGCAGAAATCAGAGAAATTAAAGTTAAGACAAGTTCATGAAGTCAACTGTCAGGCAAGTAAACGTGTCATAAAAAATGACCAGCTCTGAATAATGAGGCTGTAATGCTGAAACGTTGTTGTTGTTTCAGGTGATAGAGCTGCCTTATAAACACAGAGAGCTCAGCATGCTCATCTTTTTACCCAATGACATAGAGGACAGCACTACAGGTCTGGAGAGGGTAAGATTATGTACTTACTCACATACTAATGACACTTTTGGATAATATTGACCAAAATGAATGAATGAATTAATACCTTTTTTTTTTAATAATCATGATAACATTACTTAAAATAGTGTAGTCCAACAGGGAATTGCACATGTTTGAAAGATTACTCTACATTTTCTTTTTACGCTAGATACATTTACAGCTTTGGTCGATTTTAGTTTAGTTTAGTTTAGTCTAATTTGTCTAAAACGGCAGCATTTTGAGACAAACTTATAGACAATATATTTTCTGTCTCCAACAAGTCTAATAATGCTTTCCCCTTATTGTAAAATCCGGACCGTCACGGAGTAAATCTTCTGTTCAGAATTGTATGGGCGCTTGTTCTGCCGTTCAAAACCTGGAGCAAAGCCACTCATCTACAGTGGCTTTAACAATTTTTTCATAAAGATTTATAAAACTTTGTTAAAAAACTCAAAATGCTCTTTAGATTTATATAGCATAAAATATCAGAATGGTTTCAAATGGAATCTCGACCTGGTTCAAATTTGATTGGAAAAACAGACGACTTTACATTGTGCTTTACAATTTACAATTATTGTACATAGTCTATTGTCTGACTATAAAATATTTTAATATTGTGAACTTTGTATTCTGTTTTGTCTCTGTGTCTTTGGGCCTGGATCAGCGTGTGCAGTCTTAAGGTGAACAGACTGTAGAACACACAAAGAGAGTGTTACAACAGTCTGTCTTTAAAGAGTTGATCATTGTGTTTGGGTTTTGCAAAAAGTGTTTTGTATTTCTGAAAAGAGTTAAAGCTTGAAAATGGATGTAAGGTTGTGCCAATATTAGCTGAGTATTTACTCAACAAGTGACAAGTTTAGGAATTTGTGCCAAAATATAGACATTATTGTCCAGGTGATTGAAAAAAATAAATGTGGCACAAAATATTACTAATAAAATATTTTTAGGTTTTTACTTTCTCTACAGGTTCATTTTGACATCATATCAATAATGGGTTTGATATGATTGTTGATTCAATAATGAGCAAAATGACTGTGATGAATATTAGCTCTAGTAGACGATATGTTTGTCCATCAACTTTAAAACTACTTTCTCCTCATCTTAATGTCCGTCACTGACTAAACCTGTGTGTTCAGTTGGAGCAGCAGCTGACCTACGAGAACTTTGTGGAGTGGACTCGTCCTGACAAAATGCCCACACACCAGGTGGATTTGAGACTTCCTCGGTTTAGGATTGAGGAGAACTATGAGCTGAGTGAGGTCCTGAAGAACATGGGCATGCAGGACGCATTTGACATGTTCAAGTGTGACTTTTCTGGTGAGGAATAGAATAACAGTATAAACAGTACTAGATTGGTTTCTATTTTAATACTGTAAAAAAAAAAAGTAGTTTACGATTATTGTGTGAAGAAACATCACATTTTAGCAATTCTTTACGATTGTTGACACCAAACAACAATAAAATTGTGGTGTAAATGCATTAGCATTTCTCCATGTTTAACCAGCGTTATAAAATCAAACTTTCTGAAAGATAAAGTAAAAGTGACACACACAGCCAGCTTTTGGATTTAACATTGAATTTAAATTACTTAATCATGTTCATTGACCAATAACATTTGATATAATCCCTCATATGTCCAGGAGTGATTCATGTAGAAAGGTTTTCAAAGGTAGAGTTACAGTTTGAGCAGCAAAGTTTAGTTTTACACACACTGCATGAAGACAATAGGACAAATAGTAAACATGTTTTTTTACACAAATAACTGAATTCTGCACATTGTTTTAGTATTTATGGTGTTCTTTTATCAAACTCTTCAGGAATGTCACCTACCAAAGATCTGATGCTGTCGAAGGCCGTGCACAGAGCATTTGTTGATGTGAATGAAGAAGGCACTGAGGCGGCTGCTGCTACAATGTTCTGCATCGTATTTGGATGTGCTGCGTATCCTCAAGCCACTTTCAACGCTGATCATCCTTTCGTCTTCTTCATTCGACACAACGCCACCAGCTCCGTCCTGTTTGCTGGAAGATTCTGCTCAGAAAGCTACAAAATTTGACTGAAGGAATTTAGATTGTTTTGCCACTTTTGTTAAATACAGAAAGGGTCTGTTTTATATGCCAATTTAATCTGTCAAAATGTAAAGCTTGACAAACCAGCACAAGCGTAAATAAAGACGGCACTTTGGGAATATTTAAGTCATATATTGTCGTCAACAGCAAAACACGGACAGAAAGACTGAGAGACAGCGGTGCACACAAGGATAAGTAATGAGTTGGAATATAACACTATTCATCTCGTGATACAATACTTATAGCAATATTATGAAGAGCTTAACAGAATGAGGGTAATTTATTCGTTTAAAAAGCACTGACTATACTACAAATCAATACTACAAGTGCTCAATAGTCTTTCTTCACATTTACATATGTACACATATATATATACATATTCGACAGTGTACAGTTGTGAGAATACAGTTGGGTTACTGGATCAAAGGATCGTGGTGTATGTATTTCCCTGTTTTAGCGTTTGCCACAACTAAACTATACTTTTTGAGCAAAAGAGCGTGTAATTTGATATTATGACAGGTCACATATTATATCACAGTATTGAGATATAAAAACTATTGCCTTTAGAGCCTTTCAGAGCAACTACTCATACTTTTACACTAAAGAAGGGTGTGTGACAGTCTTGCCCAAAGACTCAATCAAAGCCATCAATCTGTGTGTGGTTTAGTTATGTTATTTTAATATTACACACTTAAACATGCGCGGTAAATGGAAATAGGTTAGAGTAGGCGGTTTAAAGGACATATCTCATGGAAACGCCCATTTCTGAGAGACTACAAAACACTGATGACAACTCTACTTTGATTTCACATAAGGAAGTTCTTTTTTATAATTTTTACACAAAACAGAACGATGACCTAGTTGAGCAAGTTTCATCTGATAACTGGGCTATCGAATTTGTGAGTAAGGCATTCCCATATCAGGATTGGTGTACTCCATCTACAGGCAGCAGAGGGAATTACCAAGAGCAAACAAACAAAAGTATGTCAATACACGCACAAAATGCTCAGAATAAGGAGACTTGTAATGATTTATGGACTCAAAACAGTGTAGAATATATCCAGATCTCTGCTGTAACTATGAGTCACAAAACTTAAGAGGACTTAATAAAGAAGATTCATCAAACACGTGTCACTGAAGCTTAATTTTCAATTTTGCATTTAATGTCTTTTAAGTCACACATTAGGCCAAATTATTTATAAAGACAGAAAGACGTTAAGTACAGTTATAAAATTTAAAAAGACATGTATTTATTTTTAAAAACACAATATAATTCATTGCATATTTTATTATAAGGCTAAAAATGTCAAATTTCATCAGTGTAGGTTTGTTATAAACAGTGTTGTGTTGTCATAGCGACACATTGGAGTCATTCTTCATTTTGCCGCTGCTCAGGCTGTGGATCATGGCGATCATGGCGGAGTGTTTGTTCAGTTCATCCTCCTTCTGTTTCAGCTTCAACTCCAGCTGGCTCTTCTGCTGCTCCAGAGATGACGCCTAAGGATGGAAAATTTAACACTGAATAGTTTAAAATAATTTCATTTATAAACATTTCATATTCTATTGCTGCTTTAAAACACGTTTTAAAACTATTCATTTCTTATTTTACACTGAGATGCATGATCTTCAATCGCCTTTCAGTAAGAAATTAAGTTAATTTTTTATCATCATGCTTTTGCCGATAGAAGACTGATGGTCTATTCAAAAAGGAAAGAGGGTATTTGAGGGCAATGTGAACAAATCTTGTTTTTTCTAGCCAATTATTTCCTGGTAATTGTGTAGAGTTTAAAAACATGAAACACATTCAAATGACTGCAGAACTAGTCAGCTCACATTTCTTATTTCTCCTAAATGTGAATGCTATTGAACACGCTCAAAATCAGAAATCCCATAATTAAATGTTTTTTTCCAACTTAGCCCATTCGTACCTTGATGCTGGCGTCTTTGCGCGCCTGCTGCGTTTTGTCCAGCTCTTTCCTCAGGACGTCCACAGTCTCCTCCAGGTCGCGCCGCTCCTGCTCCTTCTCTTTCAGCTTCTGCTCCTCGGCTCGAAGCTCAGACCGCAGATCTGACAAATGTTTAGTATGAAATCACACGTTCAACAAAGGGACAAACTACGAAATGTATGCAAATTCAACTAAAATATATAGTTGTTTATGAGAAATAGGCACAATATACTGTATCTTTGTAAGGGGTGGCTTTAGTTTAAGAGAATGGTGCGTTAAATATGATTTTCTTAAAAACTTTGTCTCATTTTTTAAACAGTTGGAGGTAAATCAAGCCACCTACTGTAGTTCTAATAAGAGTAAATGGGGAAAGTTGATGACGTGTCTGTGCTTGAGCATTGAGCTGAATTGAAAAGTACTGAACTACAATAACAATGATTCCAAATGATCCCAAATTGATTTTACATTGTTTATCCACCACTTCCAGGACTGAAATTGTTTAGTCCTCAATAAATGCCAACCGCCGTCTGTTTAAAAGTAAACTATAAAGTAGAAATTGAAATAATAAACATAAACAATAAACACCATTTGTCCGTTGAAATTCAGTAAAAACATTCATTATAGACGGCTGTGATTCACAAACCTGTAATGTCACTGTCCTTTTGCTGCAGATTTGAATGTAGAGATTTGATTTCTTCATCTCTCTCCTCCACCAACGCTACCATCCTGAAATGAAAGCGATATAAATGACACTAATCGCTTTTAATACGTCAGATATTGAAATTTTTAGGTTTTAATCAGTTTAGATCAGGTTTACAGTTGATTGGTTTACTTGGTTTTACTGCTGCTCCTGGTTTGTTTCCATTTTGTCCTAGTCTTAAGTTATAATTTCGATACAGTTTAGTTCATTTAAAGCCAAATTTAGAGGAAAATATTGAAAATAATCACTCATCCAAGCCATCGGCCAGTCACGCAAGAAGATTGAGAGTGTTTTTAAACGGTAAACAACTTGTCATTTGATTTAAAATGTGTGTAACCTGTCGTTCTGCAGCTGAAGTGTCTCGTGGTTTTTCTTCAAAGTGTCGTTTTGTTTGGTCAGAGAGATGTGTGCCGCCTGCAGCTCCTTCAAGAAACGCTCACTTTCATTCAATCTGAAAGAAAAAACAAAACATATATAAAATAGTGGATCAAGTACTGCTTTTCATGTTTCAATTGATCAATAAAAAAAAATTTAAAAAAAGTATGGTGCTGTGACAACAACCCAAATTATCAAGATCAAACTTTGTGTAAAAAGTTGGTCACAATAAAATAATTATGGGTTGATTTTGATCTTATGGATGAAGTAAAATCTAATTGCAATTTTTGGCTTTTCGCTTTTTAATTGAGACTTCACCTCCTGTAGCCATAAAAGCATGTGGTATGGAGTTGGTTTGGGAAATTTCTGCGTGTTAAATGGCACGAGACAACAACCATTTGATGTCTAAAGTGAGGTCTTAACTTTTTTTAAATGAACATTACTAAAACTTATTTTCCAAAAGAAACCATAAAATCAAAATTAAAATTGAGATTGAAATTGAGATGAATGACCCCCCCCCAAAAAAGTAAAGCTCCAAAAACAGGACCATATGTGAGAAAAACGGTCCAAAACATGATTATTTTATTTGTTTGTCATTTCATATTGCGGCCTTTTTGTCAATTCTCTAGGATACGTTTCAAATGTGAACTTTGAACAGAAGTCTGTTAAACACAAATGGAAAATCTAATCACATTCGCGTTACATATATTACATATTTTTCAGAAATTGTGTAGCTCTACTCACTACCAAACTACAAACAAGTGAACCTCGATGAAACTCAAATAGTTGATCCCTGCCGACCTGTTGAGCAGCGTGTTGTAAGCTCCCTTCAGCGTCTGGTGCTCCTCTGAGTCCTGCTGGAGCCTGCCGTTGTGTTTGAGCAGTTCCTCGATGTCCGACTTGCACCTCTCCACCTCCAGCGCCTGATTACCCAGATCGCACTGCAGCTCCTCGCGCCTACGCTCCGCCTCTTTCAACAGGCAGCCCAGCTTTCGAGCCTGAAATAAAACAAATACATAAAAACCTTAACATTTTGATTACTTTCACACGTCTAACAAGGCTTTTTCACAAGCAAATATGTAAATGTTGTGCTGTTATGTTATGCTATTGATTTGATTTCTCATGATTGTAGCAGGTCTTTGAATGTCCCAAGTTATATATACAAACTAAATAAATCTGCATACATTAATATTTTTGCTCATAGTTCAGTGATTACCAGTTACAAAAAATAAACTTGTATTTCCCCAGCAGACAGAGAGAAAAATGTATGCAGATTATATGTACTACTCAATCATTTTGGTTTACCTCAGCTTCAGCCTGAGCTTGTTGCACTCGAAACTGAGAGATGAGTCGGTCGGCCTGAGACAGAGCCAGTGCTTTGGCCTCTAACAAGTCCTGAAGTCGGCTCTCTTTAGACTGAAGAGACAAAACATATTTAAATCATGCACACAGGAAGTGAGCAGGTGTTTACAAATAAAAGGAACTTACCTCGAATGCAGAGAGCTTCTGTTCGTACACATTAATCACCTCTGACACGAGGGAATCCTTTGGCTTCTCCTGTAACTACAGACATGTTGTCTTCTTAATAACTGGATTTTGGATATGTGTATTATTAAAAAAAATACATTCACCAATCAAGAATATTATTAGCTTCCCAAAAACTATGGCAATGAATTATAATAATAAATTAGGTTTTTGCTGCTTACATTATTAAAAGTGACAAAACTTACACATTTGTTTGCCAGTTCTTTTTTATATTTTACTCTATTATTTCATATAAAATAATTGAATAAAGCATCACTATTTTCTCCATAGTTCCAACAACATTTTAAGAAGACTATATTAACTTATAAGCAGGGTAATGCTTTAGTTTAAGGATCGCAAATTAATGGAGAACTAATATACTAAGTATACTTAATAACTATCATCTTTATATGCATTTTATACAGACTACCTAATACCTAATAACCACTAACTAACTAACTAATGCCAATGACCACTTATTAGCAATACATTTTTAGTCCCTAAACTGAAGTATTACTATAAACAGTTCATAAGAAAACTGCACTGGTGCTATGGCTTTGGTTATTTTTTCTCATACCGCGAGTCCGCTCTGCATCTTGTCGGCTAAACCGTTGACCGTCCTGTGGATGGAGCTGACGGAGGAGTCCAATAGGCTGCCGTTTGTCCGAGAGGGCGGGAACTCCTGCACGGCGATGCGTTTGACGGACAGCTCTGCCTCCCTCTGACGATAGGCGTTGTTAGCAGCAATACACTCTCCCAAACTGAAAGAAAACATGCAGCTTTTTACAATCAGATACTGAATAATATGGGTGTAATCCACAAACTTTTTATATCAAGGAGGACATAAACGCAAAGTTTGAATTAACTTAACTGGGCAAAAAACCTACTAAACTGGAACCAAAACTTGTCTTACTTACAACGACAAAAATGACAAGGCCTCACGCAATAATTACTATATCGACTCACTGCTCACCAACATTTTTTGGCCACAATAATTATCATCTGTACATTTTTGCACTAGTGGAGAACCTTTGACTAACCTTTCTAACATTTGTGCTGCAGAAGGTAGAAAAATTATAAATGTAAGCCTCTATTGATTTACTAATTCTCTACTAATGTGTTTCAATGTGCCATTTTATTACTGCGGGAACTTTTTCTCTTTATAATAAGGTTCAAAAGTGTTACTATTCATCAATATTATGGTTTCTTGTGAAATTTTCCATAGCAATACATCACACTTCAAATGTTATTATTGTGTCAGGTCTCAACTTAATAAATATCAACATTTGGGGTTAACAGCAGAAACAAGGTTTAATCCAGGGCTAAATAAGATCTAATTTCATTTAATGCTGGAATAAAACAAGAATAAAACAAGCTTTTCAATACTGTAATTCATTTCAGACCTCAACTGTGAAAGATTCTTGACTATCTTCAGATGTACACAACAGTCTGAAAACAACTAACTGGGTTACAGACGTTCACAATCCATTTACTCACATGAGAGCAGGGAACTCTGGGAGAGGAGTGGCTTCAAACAGCAGCGACAGAGCGGTCTGGACACTTTCTCTGTGATGAGACGTCAACGCTAACGACAGAGGAGTCACAATCCTTTGGTCCTAAACAAATATAAACCACTGTTAGGCAGTAAAGAACAAAACATGCTCCCCTTTTATATAAAACCAAAGGGTAAAAGAGTTTGAAGCAAGGGCAGAAACCTTTTACTTTCTGTACGATGATACGCACACTCAAGTTACAATTCTGCGCTCAGCTTGCAGTAAAATGGCGATAATAAGTAACTCCATATTTACTTTGCACTGTTTTGTTGTTGTACTTTAATTATATCGCTTTGTTATTTGTTTATTTCTCTTTACTGACCTGCAGCATCTTGTAGAAACTGGTCACCATGTCCTTCACTTGTTGTCGGAGTTTGCTCATCAGCTCCAGGGTTTTTAAAAGGGCTTCAGAACTGACCTGACTAAAAAACATACCTCGTCAATATTTATAACCAGGCCATTTGGCACTATAACAACATTATAACTAGACATCAAACAATATATAACATTCATAGCTACGTTTTGCTGTAAACCTATTAAAGCAGGAGTCACTTTTTGTGCAGTGCTTGCTTTTTTGGGGCTGAAGTAAATGCTGCACTAAACAAACAAAGCACAATCTTCCTTAGTCAGTTTTTTTTCAGCCAAAACAAAGTGCAAATATCAACCCAATATATCAGTAAATCTCTATAATAATGTATAATTATAACGCCAATGACTGCATTCGTTATCTATACTTTACTCACACTAAACAAAACTGCAATAAAAGCACCACATTCTGTCCTTGTATTTATGTATCCTTGTAAATAAAACAGCACATCCTTAGCTTAGAAACAATAAACGGAAGTCCAAAGCCAGTTCTACAATGTCATGTGACAGTGGTTATTTTACAGTAAATGGCACTGACCTGAGGCTGTTGTCGGACGGGGGGGCGGGGCAGGTGAGGGGGCTGTTGTTATGGCAACAGGAGAGCAGCTCCTCCACCTGCAAGAGGCAGAGCTGAGCACTCACCTGCTGCGAAACCAAAGTCCGTGTGGAGTCCTCCGCACACAGCAGTGATGGGGTTAAGGGTTAAATATTTATTATTTGTTCTACAGTGTTCTTGATATATTTTTTGAGTTTTAGTCAATCTGAATTTTTATTCATCGAGCTTTTACCAGCGGCTACTACATATTTACATGCACACCACACATCTGATGAATATATCTTGCTGTGGATAAATTAGAATGATGAAGATACCCACACAATATAAAATGTGTTACAGATATTGTGCAAAGAAACGTGGTGAATTGACAATTATTCGCAATTAATGACACCATCATTAAAAAACTGAATTTTATGACTTTTTTGGATATAATAATCATCCATAAACAGTACTTAAGGTTTACTTTTTTCAGATTAAAAAACGTTTGCTTCTAAAATGGTCACAAATTTTTGTTTTAGTCCTCAACTATATATATTACGACCAAAATAATCACAGTTATCAATTAACCAAATAATCATGACATCCCTAGTATAAATATAATGTGTGAGTAAGTAAATTCATGGTTGGATCAGTGGCACAGATTGGATGAATTTTCAAAAATAACTCTTTCAATCTTTTACACTTGCTCCTTATTTGTTTTTGCCACTTTAAGTTTTCCCCTTATTACATTTTTTCCTTGTCAAAACCTGCACAGGTGTGAATAATAAGAAAAAAAAATGTATTGCTCACATCAGCAGTAACAGTTTACATGACATTTTAATGATCAAATAAGTCCAGATATCAGATAATAACATCAAACTTGTTCAAAAAGTTATGGTTATGTGTGTAGCTCTTTGGTGACATCTAGTGGCAAATCTGCGTCAGAACACTCTTCCTGCTAATGAACGTCTACATTTGTAAGCTTAATGGAATGTTTTGCAATAATATCCAATATTTCCCATTAATAATGTAGACAACAATTTGGTCCCATAGTCTAAAACAATCTTGAGTAATAGAATGTATACTTGATACTTGTTGAATCACCATATATATATACTGAAGTAACCTTACTTCAGTATTTAAAAAATGTATTCAATTCAAAACTATTATTAGTCTTACACAAACTTGTGGGAAACCTTGAATATCATCTCGTCTTAACCCCACAGTTAAGAATCAAGACTGCATAAGAAAGAGTCATCAGTAAGCAGTTTTGTAATATTGTAATCTGCATAGATAACTGTAAAAGGATATCAAGCAGGAGGCCAGTGACGTGTGTGATCCGGCTGCAGTGTTTTTTGAGCTGAGCGTCTCCCTCTGCAGAGTCCAGGCCTCGGAGCAGATCCAGCAGGACGGGAAGCAACATTTCCACATAACTCAAGACACAGTCAGCCACCGAGTCTGCCCCCAGAGCCTCCTGCAAGGTCAGGGAGAGGACAGATGAAGTCATTACAATGTTTTCACTTTGTCCCCTCAGTCCCAATGACATAAATCTAAACACTGAAAAGAGCAGTGCTAACAGAAATAGTTTTGTAGAGTAAACATGCGAGTACTTTGAAAAGTGACAACAATAAGTAAACTTCCATCAAATTAAAGAAGAAAATTAGTATAGAAACAGGTGCACAGCTAGAGATGGCGGAGGTTTGTTAAAAAACAGTTTTTTCTATTTGGGTAAAAAATGTTAAAACAATTTTTACCCAAATAAACAGAACTGTTTTCTAATAAGTAAACTTCACTGAATCAGTCATTTGGAAACTTATTCTTGTATTGGATTTTGGCCACATCGTCTGACAAACCATTTGGTCTGTATAAAACAGGAAACATTTTATGTTGAAGAAATATGACATATGGTGTTACTGAAAATAAAATTTGGAAGATCCAAAGTACTGCTGTAAAGATTTACTTATATATGGAAGGGTAGGGTATCTGATGTCCTTATGCTTACTCCCACTAAACACTAATATTTCCAAACGTCTCAGAGTTTGAAACCAAAATTGAATGCTTGTCAAGATATACTGCTGCAAAATTATAAATATAAATATGGGGTTCAAACCAGTTTCCTTCAAAAAATAATGGTAGTTTATGTAGCAAATTGTAAAAAGTGTTACTACCATCAACCAGGCTGACTCAATAATGTATGTAACCTCAGATAGAACTAAGCAAACAGTAAATCGCAGAGAAAACATCAGTATTGCTTTTATCAATATATTAGGGCTGTTGTTGGTCGAGAATATCTTAATTATTTTATTGGAAATATAAGTATTTATCTGGACTACAGCAGAAAGGAAAAGACGTAGAATGAGTTAGCTAGACATTTGTGAGTGAATTTTGTTTGCTTTTTTAGATAAATGTGCTATTAACTAGTACTTTTCAGAAGAAATCGTTGTTTTTGTGTGAATGCCTGTAAACTTGTAGTCTTTTATTTTTTGGATTTAGTTTTGACAGCTTTTGTCAGCACCACGACTCCTTTTAGGTTTCTATATCTCACCTCCAGCAGTTCATGTAGCAGCTGCAGAGCCTGTAGTGTGCGCGCCTCTGCTCCTTCAACGCTGGAGCTCAGACACTGGACCAGGGCCACTCCGGACTCCTTCACATCAGCGTCCTGTCCCTGCCTGCGTCCCGCACGAAGTTTAGGGGATGCGGGTTTGAAGACCACCTCGCAGAGCAGTGAACGGAGACCAGAAATACGACACATCGACAGCAACAGCTCCAGCACCTGTCCACACATAATGTACAATGCTGTCAGCTGCAATGTCAAATGAAATAAAGGTGTAATATTACTTAGAGCCAGAATAATAGCAATTCACTGTTTTGGAAAAAATAAACCAAACAGAAAATAATATTGTGGACAAAAGTCTTTTCAACTGACAACAATTGAAGGATTTTTTTTTTTCTACCCAGATTAATCTAATGTGAAGCTGCTTAAGGCTATCTTTATACTTTTTTGAATACCTTTCGTTATCAAAAACACTACATCTAAACATTTCTTGTGTTAATTATGACGTCAGACCAAATGTAAATGTCGCCGTGCCTTATTTTTACTATATTAAAAATGTTAACTATAAACTAGGTGAAAACATCTGCTTTATAACAGCGCAAAAGTTAATTCTATTTTAGATTTCTTAACTGCCCTGTAATTTAATCTTAAACCACTGACACTTTACAATGTGGTGATGTCAACTTAACCAAACCTATTGTAAATAAATTATGAATATTTAATGTTTCTTACCTTAGCAGCTGACACAGGATCTTTTGAATGTAAAAGTCCCAAAACCTTTGACACGCAAACAGGAAAGTGCTTATACCTTGAGGAAAAATAAAATAAATTGACAAAATAAGATTAAAAGTAGACAACTGAAAAATATGTTTCTAAAAGCAAGAAAGTAGTATTACCTGGTTAGATAATCTGCAATCTTTGAGTTTTTCAGAAGGTCAACCAAAAGGTCAACAGCGTATTTACAAGTATCTGTGCCATTTACTATGAGGTTGAACACAAGCTGAAATGTCTGGTGGATGTTCTTTGCGTCAAAAAGCTACAAATGAAAAGTATTAATATTATTGATCATAGTGTTCATTGATAATATACTCAAATAGACAAGTGTTTTAAGAACAAACCTTCTCTCCGACCTTCTCATTCATTGTGAGACTGGCCAGAATAGACAGAGTAAAAACTACCACAGTCAAACTGTTGTGAGCCAAGAAGTTAATCAGTGTGCGGTAAAAAGGCTTTACGTGGTCCTGAAATAAAATAAATAAAGGTTATTATATAGAGCCTCTTTTAAAGTACTACTTTTACTGTAAATTGCGCCCTATAAAATTGTGATTAAGCTAAAAAATAATGTGTGGCAAAGTCTAGTGAGTCTAGTGAACGTGTGGACTTTAAAAACGCAGAGGGACAACCAGTGAAGTACTTAAGTTGCTAAACATTTCAAAATATAGGATTACTCAAACTGACTTAAATGAAACAAATTAAAAGATTTTAAATTATAATGATTAAAAATAAGAGAAGTAATTGCTGACATTTTAAGGCACTCACCAAAGATTTGATATGGCTTTGCACAGAATGATTATCTCGACAAAGATTAGCCATTAGGCCCAGACATGGAGTGATGAGCTCATCATTGTGAGACTGTCTGTTAAAATCAAGATATGAATATTACCAATAAGAAACAAAAATAGTTACAAGTACTGAATACTGAAAGTCTAAGATACATTTGGTTTGGCTAGAGCGTCTAACTGACTCACATATTGGTCATGAGGAATGTGACGAGTTCATGGAAGTAGTTCATTGACTGGAAGACGCGAGTGTTGTAGGTCAACTTCTGAAGCACCCGCAGACACTGAAAGAAAGAGTAAAAGGCCATTTAGACTTTCAGAAAAAATAAAATAAATTAAAGACATTTTCAGAGGCATTTGAGCATCTGACCTGCAGTACTAGCGGTTCTCCAGGAGTGGCGCTGTGACTGTGGATAATAGATGCCAGTGTGCTTGTGAGGCTGAAGTTGCTGTGGAGCACCTCTCGACTCTCTTCATCACAGGCTGAACAGGAAAAATGCAGTAATGTCCTAATATCAATCATTTTCATTCTATGAGAATTAAGAAGTACACAGATAACTACACTTTTAAATAGCTATAGTTATCGGGATTTTATAAATAAAGGTTATCTTATACAGTCAAACTAAACTGTCTTCCTTAAAACTGTTTAGTTTCAACATCAAATTAATTATAATGTTGTTTTGATATACAATTTAAATACATTTTGCAGTTATTAAATGTGTGTTAATGTCTTCAATGTAATTTAGTTGATGCAAAAAAACAAGAAAGAAAATAAAGTTTATTCAACTGTTTTGCATTAATTTGCATGGCAGACAAACTGAAGTAGTATGCACAGTTTGAGGAAATTGGTGCAATTTCACAAAACTAGACTAAGGCATTTACCCAGCTGCTCCAGAAGAGAGACGATGCAGCTCGTCAGGGCTGGATTAGTGTTTGGGTTTCCAGCTAAATCCACAAGTCCAGTGACACATTCAGTGGGTAGAGCTTGGCCCGGGGTCAGCAGCTGCTCTGAAGGCAGTGTGGACACCTCCTGTATACAACATAAAAATAACAGGTTTAAAAACACTGTATGTCACTCATTTAGCAAAATCTAAATCGGTCATATGCAATTATTTTAATAATAGTAATAATCGATTAGTCACAATAATTCACATTCAAATTGTACGCTTCCATGGCAAATCAATCACTTTAAATGTAGTGATATGATAAATCTTTAATATGCACAAGCAAAAAGTATATGTACTTGTGTTGATTACTTGTTACCAGGAAGTATACAACCACCCATTTCTTTCTTCAAATAACAGTTAGTTTTCGTACAAACCCAAAAGAACTATTTACCTCGACTTGTTTTTGTAGTTTGGCTGCATTTGTGGCTGTCCTGCCTTCTTTGTACTGCTGGATCGCCATCAAAAGACATTTCAGACGAGTGGCCATGTCCATCCTTTAAAGCAAAATCAGTGTTCAGTAAATTACATAAATTACACAACTGCTTTTTGCTAGCTTCAAATCTGTCAGCGTTGTTGTTGCTACTCGTTTAGCTGTGCGGTAATTGTAACGTAAATACAGAGTGAATTTCTCAAGTTACGTTGTTCCAGTATAGCCATAATCAATATCGGGGAGAATCGCTTATTTAAATTGTGATTAAATGTAATTTCGAAATCTACCTGAATGATTTTTATTCCTTTTTACCCAGACAACAACAACACAGCGGCTGAACCTCCCGCTTCACTTCAAACAGACGGGACCAATTCAAAAGTGAACGGGGGAGTTGAAAAGGTTAAAAAAAAGTAAGCATGTTTAAACAACTTTTTGTTCGGTGTTTTTTCTGAAAATGATGCCAATGATACAATTTATTCCCCCCTTTATTGATAAATTAAGCTCTTAAACATTTATCTTTCAGTCCTAAAGCTTAAATGAAACATGAATCACCCCTCTATTTTGTCTGTTGGTTGATGCCACGTAAAATGCGTCGTGACGTTACATTCCGTACGTGAGCGTGAAACCGACTAAAATAAGCTTTAAAAATCCAAATTGCTTTCGTGAGTAAGACGTATGATCCGTATATTTTAAAATACATTTAACATGGCAAATAATAAAATAGAAGTAACTCAATAAATCCTAAATTGTTTCATAAATAAGATTGTATGATTTTATGCTTTGGTTCACTACCATGTTTTGTCATGACCTAAGCTTTGTCATTTCCCTTACTATTAGTAAAAGACAAATAAATATGTTTACAGTTGTACTATATATTGCTACTGTTAGGGTATATTTACTTGTTTTAATATGTCAATCCTCCAAAACATTCTAAAGAATGTACAAAAAAATGTTTTAAAGGTTTATAGTTAGTAAAATTTAGCAGGCCAAAGTAATTGACTTTAAATACATCCATACTATTATAATAATACAAAGGATAAAAATAGAAATATAACATTAATGAAGGTAAAATATTTTGACTTAGGTTACTGTGTCTGGTTGAACAGACAAAAGTGGGAACAAGGTAAGAAGGCGACAGTGTGATGGACAGGAGGGACATCAGATGTAAAAACCTGTGACTCTGTGTTTTAATATTTGCATTGTGGTTTCTCTTGGTTTATTCTCCAGTATGTTGTGTATACAGCACTTTGGTCAGCTGTAAAGTGTTTAAAGTGCATTATAAATTAAGTTTGTATTAACATTGTATGGAATATGCAACCCCAAGGAGATAAAAATGAGACATAAGGCTGATCAGATTTTTTTATTACAGAAAAATGTCTGAGCAGCACTCCCAGAGCCAGAGGACAAGTCCTAAGTCATCATCTGGGCGTGTTGTTCTCAAAAGGGTGTGATTTCTAAAACATTTCAGGACTGTTGCCAAGGCGTCATGCATGTTTCTGTGGGTGTGACGCAGAAGATTTAAACTCAAAATCTTCCAGCACCTTCATCCCAGTTCACACTTGGCCTGAAGAGAATTTGATGTAAGTACAAACTCTCCCAATTACTATTAGCAAAGTTGTTATGCTGCTATACTGGCATTATGTTTGTAAGCTTCGATGAATGCATTTATCCTTTGAATAATCACTAAACTAGGAACTACACTGGGACCAGAAATGGGTAGATTAGCCAAAAGTTTAAGTAAGAGTAAAATTACCTCAAAACAATATTACTCAAGGGAGAAGTACAATTAGTGGTGAGTTGTAGTAGTGAGTAAAAAGGTACTTGGGGAAACTGCTACTCAAGTTTACAGTGGCTGGAGCAACTTTCTGAACGCAATATTAGATTTCTAATTGGAATTTAATGTAATTGGAATGACAAAGTATTAAATAATGCACAGAATTTTGTATTTTCAAAGGACAGAGCACAAACATGTGAAAAGGTACATTTTATCTGTGGAGAGGTACACAACACACACATTTTCAAATTGTTTAAAATGTTCAACATAAAACTTTCGTTACTTGCAGACTTACTCACATGGGAAAAGTAACCAAAACTTTTCTTGTTGTACTGTTATTTCAAGCAATTAATGAGTGAGAGTAAGTATGTATGGTGGCTGAAAACAACTCCAAGAAGAGCAATTTATTGCTCTCAAGTTAATGTGATGGAGTGTTACCCATCACTAGGGCCAAACAAAGACTATTACAGGATGAAACCAGGACTTTATCACCAATAAACCAGAAGGAAACAAGGACTAAACATAACTTAAACCAGTACACAACCTGAACTAACTCTGGAGTAAATCAACAGCAGCTGGTTGACTAAACCCAAACCAAGGCCAACACAGAACATGCCAATATGTTGTACTAAACCTGCACTTCACATCTGGATCTGGTAATAACTTGATAACATTTGTGACTTTCAGAAAATGGAGTCTAAAACGTCGCTGTCCAAAGCAAACACTACATTTGCTCTGGCTTTGTTTAAAAAGCTGAAAGAGGAATTGGAGGACAAAAATGGGAACATTTTCTACTCCCCGTTCAGCATCTCCGCAGCTCTGGCCATGGTGATGCTCGGAGCCAGGGGCTGCACAGCCACACAAATGTCTGAGGTAAACACACAAACACACAGCTTACTTTTACCTAGTAGTTTTAGTAGTAGTTTTAGCTACTGTTTGCACTGAAAAGATTGTATGAACATGGTCAAAACATTTCATAAAGAGTCTAATTATGTTTGCTCGATAATGGGAAACATCTTATCTGGGTTCATGTGGAAATCATGTGGAAAACATACCGGTATATAGAGTTAGGCTGAATAATCCAAGGTACATTGACAAAGTAATACTTTAATAGGGCTATTTGGGGAGACATCATATCAAAGACTTTGAATTTCATCATTGTGCTTCTGATTTTTAAGCCTGCCTGGACACCTCTTTAGAAAAGGCATGTTACTGGCAAACACTAATTATCGAATAATTTTTACCTACACTTTTTGACCCAATGGTGCTCTCATGCTCTTCTGCAAACACTGAAATCATGATAATGTCAAAAGTTGTTGAGGAAAGATAGAACATTTATTAGTAATGTTTTGGGATTCATTTTTAGAGCCACTGGATAATAAAATGGAAAAAGAAAGTCAAAACCATACTTTGTAACATTCTCCATGTAAATACATTTTATGCCAAACTGTGCAACATCATTTCCATGGAGACAAGTAGATAGAGGCTCTTCCAGGCCTCCATTTGCCTTCCAGTATGAGTCAGGTTTGAGGAGATGCAAGCCTCCTGTGGTAAAATGTGGAAAGAAACATCAAAAAATGAAACAAAACATTATTTTATTTTAATACAATTTTTGGCTAAAAGTTACATGGTGCACATGGCTTTAAGTCTTAATTTTTGGGCCCATTATTTAGAACAGAACTTCATTAATCGTTAACTGTATTTTCCTGGTTACACTGTTTGTGTCATTGATTGGAAAACAAATGGTAACCGTGATAATTGCACAGCCCTTGAGGATAAGTAGCTGATGAAGTACCCTGGTTTATAGTAACCCACCCATGATTCAGACAAGTCAGTGCAAACCACATAAATCCAAGGATCCGTTCGACATGGTAGGACTTGCATGGCACAATGACTGTTACTGTTACTTACACAAGAATGGTGATCTGCAAGAATGAGCTCATATTGAACTTGGCAGCCGTTTATGGTTAGGGTGGCATCATTTGAAAGTTACCTGCAATGAATCAGTCAGTGTACAAACACTTTTGTAATCAACATAACAAACTTAATATATTGTCAACAATATTGGTAAAGACCTTTATGGCATTATGATGGGCATCAACATGCATTTAAAAAAGAAAATCGATGCTTTATAACAGACATTTGCCATTTTTTCCTTGAATTAAACAAAAATGAAGTCTGACTTGCATTTAATATATGAACTTTAACAATATCCTAACCAATATTAATTTATAAATGCTTTCAATACTTACAGGTAAATACAAATGTGCACCTTTTGTTGCGGTGAGTGGCTGCAAACACCAAAAACAGTGGAAATTAAGGCCTCAACTCGTGCTTGTAATGTGTAAAATAACTTGTCCATATCGTAATTGTCATATAATTAATAACAAGGTAATAGGTAAAGAGATGATGATGTATTGTCTGATATAGATGAAATGACAAAAGAAGACACAATGATTATTCTTAATCGTTACCATCACTTAATAAAAAGTCCATGGTTAGTGCTTACGTGTCTCAATATCCACCAGGTGTTGTGCTTTTCGGAGTCTGAAGCCCAGAAGCCGGGAGACAGTTCTGAGCGCTCACTGGCCACCGACCGGCCGTACCCCATGCAGTCCCAGATGCAGGCCAGGATGCAAATGAGGACACAGATCCAGAGAACCAGCCGCCTGCCCGCATACCTCCGCAAGGTGCTGAAATGAATGAATAAACAATCAAGATAAAACCAGTACTAACATGAATTTACCTCATTATTTGGTTTGATCTATGGTGAAGAGCATTTACCATCCAGTACAGTATTATATTATTGATAAAATTCCTCAAAGCCATTTTGTCTGGTTGTGTAAATGCTTTTGTAACACACTGTCCTATGTATTGATGTATTCATTGTTTACTAATGTATTTTTTTACTTCTCTTTTCTAAGAAACAAAATGAAACAGGGAAGTCTGCTTTGTGTAGTTCAAGAATAACATTTTAAGGCGAGACACTATAGGCAAAACCCATTTTTTTCCATTTTTTGTATTTTGGTCAGTTTGAGCTCTCAGCATATCAGCTTTCATGTAGAAACAACAGACATGTCCAATCTGCTCCTAAAATGTTTTATTCTTCCATTTAATCCACTTCATCCTTAGATTTCTCTAGGACATTGTAACTACAAAGGCCGTCTTCTTAAAATGAATTTTTCTCCCACACGGAACATAAAGATCACCACTTAAAGTAGATCCCACACCAAACTGTACAATCTGAGGCTCAACAAAAGTTTGATGAAATGTACAGAAGGATTTTTTGATATCTAATTCTGAAGTTTAAATTAAAAAAGAGGCACAATTTGAATTTTTAGGACAATTTTCAGTCCAATCTAGTTCACTTAAAAACTAAATAAGAAATCCAAAATTCGCTCTGTACATTTTTAAAACTAATATGTGTACAAAATGAACCAAGAAATTTAAACCTAGGTCTGTCCATTTTTCAGATTTAAATGTCCCAAATATGCGCCATTTTTACGCATAAAATACCTTATTTCTACATGAAAACATGACATGATGAAAAACTTGAAACACATTTTTTTCTTACATTTATGTGAGTAAACTACAGGAGAGGTTTACAATTGATATCTTTAAATTTAAGATTTTTTCCTATTCACCTGTAGTGTCTCATCTTAAGCAGTATAAATAACTAATCCTAATATAAAACAGCTTTTGGCGTCATCTTGTGGTGAAGAATCATACAGCAAACTTTAATCATAACCTGCAGTAAGTGACATAAATGCACTATTACAAGGGATACTTTCTTCTTGTGGCTTCTAAGATCTCTTCATGGTGTTGTTTAAACTTTTACTCTTTACATTTTGATTAAAAGCCACATTGTTGCCTTTATTTATATGTATGTGTCATTGTGAAATTTGTTTATAATCGTTAGGTCTTCTCTGGCTGTTCGCAGTGCCTTAAACCTGAAAATGAAAAGAACGATGTGGATGCAAGCTTTGCCCAGTTGCTTGGTGAACTTTATAAACCAGATGCACTGTACGCCCTGAGTATTGCCAACAGGCTGTTTGGAGAGAAAACCTATACATTTGATGAGGTTGGTGTTTTGGCAACAATTAACATGAATTTTATCAGTATGGGATGCTAAATGTGCTATATGTACATTCTTTTAAAATATTGTTATTAAAAACATTTTTATTCTCTGTTGATTCAAAATTGTCTCTAGAATTTTTTGGCTGAAACGAAGAAACACTACAGTGCGGAGTTGGAAACGGCAGACTTCATCTCCAATGCGGAAACATCCAGGGTCCACATTAACAACTGGGTGGAAGAAAAGACACAAGGTAACATTTTACTTTAATACAAAACGTGTACAATTTCACAAATGTCTTGTCTTCATATTATTGGGTAATTACTCTATTTTACTCATACAAAAGCGTTGTTTATATGTCTGGAAGAACGCCTAGAGCCCAGTTCTAATAGTAAATTGTTGCACACTTTTGGTTGTAATTAAAGTGAACCTTGGCTGTCAGATGTGTTGAGAAAATTATGTTTTTGCCTATTTCCCTATTTGTTTAGGTAAAATCACCAACCTGCTACTTTCTGGTGCCGTGGATAGTGCAACAAAGCTGGTGCTTGTCAATGCCATTTACTTCAAAGGCAAATGGAGCTCTCAGTTTAAAGAGGAGTTCACAGCTGATGCGGACTTTCGACTAAACAAGGTATATTCTTGCACATTATTAACACCACCATACCTAAAACTGTCATGTAATTGTGTAACTATATATCTTCAGCCAAAAAGTGTGCAAATCTTCAAAGCAATAAATCAAAAATGACTGAATGGGTTGTAAGAACACAGCTGTGCCACCATGAACTGGACCATTCTTATAGTAAATGTATTTAATGTGCCATTGCATTTTTTAAATTCTTTTTTCAGACTGCCACAAAGCCAGTAAAATTGATGATGCAAAAAACAAAATTCCATTTCAGTTTTATAGAAGAGGCAAAATGTAAGGTATTTGATCGTATTCTGTCACACATAATACTTTCGTATAGGGAACAGTGTGATTTACAACTTCCTTTATATTTGACAGGTTCTAGAAATGCCATATGAAGGAAATGACCTGAGCATGATAATGATTTTACCAAACGACATAGAGGACGAAACAACAGGCTTAGAAAAGGTAAGTATGGTTTGTAGAATTGTTACTTTATATTAGATATGACTGTAATTGTATATATTTATTTTTTTTGCTGTTGAAGCTGGAACAAGCGTTGACCTATGACAAGTTCAAAGAATGGACAGGTCGAGACAAGATGGGACTTGTGGAGGTGGAAGTGAAGCTGCCAAGATTCAAGATGGAGGAGCATTATGACATGAACAAAGTGCTGAAATCAATGGGGATGGTGGACGCTTTTGATGTGTCAAAGAGTGATTTTTCAGGTGAGTTTATTTACAGGTATTGTTAGATACTGTCATTCAAGGAACATCTTTTTATTTATTGTACTTGATGTTATAAGTTTGGGGAAAAGATTTTTTTTTTTCAGTGGTATTTTTTAACTCTGAAGCTGAATCCTGATTTTTGGCCATACAATCCATTGGTTAGGTGCAGTGTGCAAAATATGATGCACAACATGCATAACACGCATAGATCCTCCAATTAAAGTAGTAAGGACCAAGTCCCGCTCAAGATCTGGTGTCCCTGAGTCCTGCACTGCGTTGTCCACTGACAGACTGCCCCGGTGACATTGTAAGACGGGACAAAATTAGAAGGAAGGGACAGTACCTTACCCAGTGTTTCCCGTTCATTGGCACACATTATTTTAATTTGAATAATTTCATTTATTTCAATTTGTGGAGTGTAAATGTCACTTACTGCCTGTATTTAATTAGCAGTCATTTTTGACATGTGTAGCCACTTTTATATGTTTATGATAATACAATGAGTAACAAAGTCTAATTTTGTTATGCCAATATATAGTTCACATTACTAATACTTACCTTACGTTAAATCAATAGTAATTATTTTGTATTTGTATTAATTTAATTTAATTTAATTTAATTTAATTTAATTTAATTTAATTTAATTTAATTTAATTTAATTTAATTTAATTTAATTTAATTTAATTTAATTTAATTTAATTTAATTTAATTTAATTTAATTTAATTTAATTTAATTTAATAATTTAATCAATTCTGCTGTTTAGTGGAAAGTTTGGTCTTCACAATATTTTGGTTTATATTTTTGTTGCCGTTGTAGCTCTGCTTTTTTTGAACAACAGCTCTTCAACCTTAAGTTGAAGTTAATTGTAAACACATCGGGGGAAAATCTCTCAGGATCATTTTCCTTGTGTGTGTATCTTGTGACAATTTTATCTTGCGAGATCTTGTGGCATGAGATTTTGTCCTATTCATAGTATTTTATAACCATAATTGCCTCAGTGTAGTAAATCTGTCACTTCTTGTAGTGCCGTTAAACTCACGCACCTCCTTCCATTGGTGTACACTCAACCTATCAATCATTTGATTTTTTAGGCATGTCTTCAGCCAACGACCTAGTTTTGTCGAAGGTGGTGCATAAAGCGTTTGTGGAGGTGAATGAAGAAGGGACTGAGGCCGCTGCTGCCACTGGAGCTGTTGTGTCGGAAAGGTCACTCATGATTTCTGAAACCTTCATCGCAGACCACCCCTTCCTCTTCTTCATTAGACACAACCCCTCCAACAATGTACTCTTCGCTGGACGATTCAGTTCACCTGAGTAAATGTAGTTAGCATGTTGGTTTGTTAGTCTCACATTTTAATAAACAATAAAGAATGTCCCTAAGCGATGCTTTGTTCCATTATTTTTTTCACTTTTTACATGTTACTTACTTCACTGTCCAGATTTGATTAATTGTCATCCCTGTATACAGTTTGCACATAACATTTCTCATGTATGCTATTTAAAGATGCACTATGTAACTTTTCCGGTGGAGGACCTGCCACCCGTTTTTCTGCATGGAGATGTTATTGCTTTACCAGTGTTGTTTGGACAGTCCAACCAAGCATTTTTTGTTCTATTTTATCTTTACAAATGTATTTTGTACCTCATTACTTACTTCACGGTCCAGTGTTTATTCATTTTCATCTCGGTAATAAATATTATGTTTGAGAGCATTTTATTTATTCATTATAATTTTATTTTTTTTACTTTTTACACACTCACCCATATTTTATTTGTTGCATTGTATTGTATTGTACTAATTGTTCCTACATTTATCATTTATTAACATGCTAGGAAAACAAATGATTAAAGGATAGTATCTTTTTACACAACAACAATTTATTTATATTAATTCATTTTGACTTTTCATCGGTCAAAATTAAAGATATTCTATTTGGGAGGAGATTACAACCAGTCCAAGTACACAAAATATGTTTTTAAAAAAAAGATTTTAATACGATGCTACTTTGAAATTTGACTTATTGTTATCATCTCTCTGCAATCTTGTTAGTTCCTCTTCCATGGATAAACAAGCTAATAATATACCCGTGATCTCCTCCAGCAAGAATCTCTGATCTGTCACTTCCGCATATGGTCACGTGAGAACGCGGAAGTCCAGTAACCACACCTTTTCGGGGCGTGTCGTCTTTCAATAATAAAAACTGACGTCTCAAGCTAAAATTTCTCCTTGATTCCGCTGAATACTGCCGGTGAGTGGATTTATCATGCCTTTTATTGTGACGCTGTACATTTAATTTGATTAATTCGATTCGATTCGATAACTTGTATAGCATGTTAGCGCTATTATAACATGGTAGTGATGCATGATTTATAACTTGCTGGAGGTTTCAGAGGTGTCCAAAGTTTAAAAGGTCAGGTGTCACAATCAGGAAGAGTAAAGCAAGCTTCCAAATGCCTAGTTGCAGAATATTTCGTGTTTACCTTGCTTTAATCCTCTTCAATAAAAACAAACTCGTTTATTGTAGCCTAGTTTTTGTTCTTAAATGTCTACCTAGTTTTGCAGCATTTTAACTATCCCTGTTGTATTTGTGTTTCAAGAATGCAAAGCTTAAATTCAACTCTGATGTGGATTCATTCATGACTTGCTAAAAAATCCATAGATAAATGCTGCTCATGGTCCTCATGATGCTGCTGTATTTGCCTTGTCAAGAATCAATATCTTGCATGGAGTTTTGTGAAATGTTACTCAAATTACCTCAAAATAATATTATTCAAGTAAAGGCTACAACAATTCACCTAATCATGACTAGTGACCTATAAGAAAAATAATCGTGATTGTATTTTGATCATTGTAATCATTATCTGGACTACATCAACTCTGAAAATGCATACAAAAATGCCTTAATACGTCAAAAAAAAAAAAAAAAACTAAACAAAACGCGATTTTCTTTAATAATACCCTTTATTCATACATTTTCTCTAACTTGGAGCCTTTAGTCACCATATTTCATACCATATGTTGTGTACAACAGAAATAATCGTTTCACTAGTCGACTTCTAAAATAATTGTTAGTTGCAGTAGTGCAAGAAATTTTGTCAAGTAAGAGTAAAAAAAAGTTTTTTTAAATGGGGAAACTACAACTTAAGTACGAGTAACTTTAAGTACATAACATCTAAATTATACTTTGAAGTTGAGCTGATTGGAAGGGCAAAAGCATAAATAATGCACAAAATCTGGAAATGAATTGACCACAAAAATGAGAAAAAACTAAATTATATCTGAAGGAGGGGTGCAAGAAACACAAATGTTTAAATCCTTTAATATTGTTATCATAAAGCTTTTGTCATTTGTAGACTTACTCAAAGTGGGAAGAGTAACCAAAATGTTTAATCTAGAAAGAGTACTGTCACTTAAAACTAAACATTACTCAAGTGAGAATAAAAGTATACAGTTTGAAGACTACTCCAAGAAGTATAGGTGCTCACCATGTAAGAGCGTGTTTGTATCAAATCTATACAAATTTGAATTGTAAAATACATAGAACACATAGTGAAGTTGATTTTTATTTATTCAACAGCTCATGTAAAACCTGCTGTGCTTTCTTTGCAGAAGATACAATGGCAACTGAAACTCCTCTGTCCAAAGCGAACACCAGCTTTGCCCTGAATCTTTTCAAAACTCTGAGTGACAACGCTCGCACCTCCAATGTCTTCTTTTCTCCTCTGAGCATCTCTTCAGCTCTGGCCATGGTGCTCTTCGGGTCAAGAGGCAACACGGCCACACAGATGTCAGAGGTAACAGCACACAAGCAAAGATTAGCAGCCTATGAGTCACTGACTGAGTCAACAAAACCTCAAAATTATAAATGAGGCTTTCCTCTGTTGTGTTTCCATAGCGATACATTGTAAATAGCTAGAGTGTGCTTCTTATCAGGTACCATTGAGAACAGAAGATAATGTTATGCAATCATCTCTTGTCTGGCTACAGGAGTGCAAATAAATAGAGCTCTCCCATTTCCACATGTTGAATTAGATACGGCTGAAAAAAAGTTCATTTCATGTAAGATTTTTGAAGGCGTATAGATGAGCGCATATTGAACACGCTGATATTTGAATTTCTTTGTTCTTTTCAAAAACAAAATAAAAATGGCAATCAGCATTTATTTCTGGAAAACAGACAAAACAGACTATTAATATGTGCAACATAACATGAAAAAATAGTCAAATGTCTTCCTCCAAAAAGTCAGAATTGTGCTCCAAATCACATGATTTTACTTACAAAGGATTGACTGTTTATTAAAATTACCCAAGTTAACGATTAGACATAACTGAATCTCAATCTCGATTAAAATTTGATTAATTGCACAGCTCTACACACAGCTCTACACAGAATAGCAATGGCTTTGTATATAAAATAAGTAATAATATAGAAGTATAAATATGTTTTGGTTGAGTTGATTACATATTCTAGCATGGGATTCAAATACATTAACCAAAGTTGCACGGAAAAGTTGTGTTTTATGGAAATAATAGTTTACGCGTGAGTTAGTTTTTTGTAGTTCTAGATTTTTTGTAGCGCAAAGGACTATTAAGTGAAGTGAGTCCTAAAGTTATCAGTGAATAATGTAGGTGGAGTAAAATGTATGTGTCAAAATGTGTCTCATAAAGCCACTCCTGGTCTGTCTGGAAACACACCCAGGTCCATATCATGGGCCACTGAAATGTCAGAATGAGGGAGCGACTGGGCCTCACCTGGAAACATGGTAGTAAAGAGTTCAGTCAGAGTTAGAGTTCATTCATTCTCTGCAGCACAAGAATCCATGTAGTGTATTTTCTATGCGTCTAGTTGTAGGGCTATGCAAAGACTCAAATTTACAATCCTGATTTCAGGTATTGCTCTATTCAGTTTCAAACATTTTGTAATTAACAATGAAATAACTTTTGTTTACGCACCTGCAAAACCTTGAGCACAGCGATCTACAGTATCTTCAGTTACTTTGAAAACAAAAGAGTCACAAAACATTTCACATAAATATATTATTTTATTTTTATTTATTTTATTTATTTAAGGAAAAGGGGGAACAATGCATATTAATGAACATTTACACAAATTTAAATATGCCATATTATAGCCCAAGTCTAATTTCCATCTGACAGGAAAACAAGGTTTTGTCATGTTAGTACAACTACCAACATTCAACAGAAAACAAGTCGAAGAGTCACAGACAACAGTTAAGACACAGATCTGTATTGCACATGCCCTTCTACTGCAGAGTCCTATTGCACACACCCCTACATTGCAAAGCTATTATTATGTCTATATTTTCTCTACAGTCAAATACAGTATAGAACTCTACAGTATAGAGTATGTTGGACTTAATTGTGATTTCAATCATGTGCCATAATAGAGCAGAACATATGACCTGGAAACAACATGGTGGTGATTTCAAAGTTTCCTCAGGTGCCTATTTCTCAAACTCTTCACGTGTAGATGCAAATTTTTCTGTAATATTATGAGGATATTGACAGTTTCCATTAATATTACTGTATGATTTATGTTCATTACTTTCCTTTTGTAACTGTACAGTAATTACACTGCCTGAATTTCACACATGATTTTACCCGCACTATAATCTGTAGGGCTGCAACAGTAAAACTGCAAAAAATAATAATAAGGATTATAGTATTTTGATAATTGTTATCTGGACAACACAGCTGAAAAACACATGCAAAAAGACATTTTTTAACAAAGACATTAGCATTATTAAATCCAAATGTCCAAAAAGTCTTCACATTTTAATCAGTATTACACTTTATTCATAAATATTTGTTATTAGGGAGTTAAATGCTTAAATGTTAAATGCTGACTAGTCAACTACTAAAATAATCATCTGTAATCATCTGTAATGTCTTTTGAAAGATCTCATGCCCCATGCAGTTTACTAATTCATTTGTCTCAACATGTAAATACGATCGGGTTTGTTGCTACAACAACATTGCGGTTGAATCATGTTCATTCTCTGGAAGAAGAAAATGTGGCAGTCAATCACATACAAACAGTCATGCTTTTACCTGTGCTACACCTTAAATGATGAAAGTACATGAGCCATTTAGAAAGGGTGTGGCATCATGAGAGGAACAAAGGTTACGACACTTGGTGCCAAACTGTGTAGCAGCCAGTTACTAGGAAAACCAACTCTGTTTTATAGTTTTTGTCAGCTGAGTCACATTTACCCTTGAAATACCACCAAGAAATGAGTTGAGTAATGGAATCACACGGCTTTGTGAAGGGTGGAAGTGCTACTAGTTATGCTCAGGATAGGAAAGACTAGTTGAGTTTAAACCCAATTTTATCAGTACAAATAATGCAGAAAGAGTATGGCAATATGCAAAAAAACACAAACAGCTATTTAGTTAAAGAAAGTCAGTAAATAATATTATCTATCATCAGTAGAACAGTAAGTATCGTTTAGCCGTGTGCGGTGTTCTCGAGTGCAGTGATGGTACACAAGGTCCCTCAAATGGATCCTTCTGGATTCTGCCTCTGGTCGTTTAATTTTGAGTCCTTAATTTTGTCCTCCTTTGTTTTTTTTTCTTGTTGAATTTCACACGAGAATGACACAAGATGAGATTTGAGATCTGTTCAATTCATAATTTTGCCCTCACAAGTTTTTATTTTGTTCATTGAATTTTCTATCAGTAAAATTCAATCTATCCGTCTATTTATTTAATCTTAATTTATGCAGGTAGGTCATTCACAACGGCCTGTTGTAGAACTGCATTTACTAAAGCTTCTAAAGAGGTGTAACTCATTTGTCTTAACCCTTTTTTACCAAGCCAAACGTAAACACATGAAAAGATAATTCTACACGTGTGTACAATTTATCTTGTGAGATTTTGTGGCACAAGCTCCTAATTAAAACTACAAACCGCATACACAAGGTTCTTTATTTCACCTACTTTATATGTTATTTAATGTTAATGTTGTCTAGGTATATTATATATTATATTATATATTATATATATTGGTAATAAAAATGCTTTGGTTCTAAATGAAATGTTATCAATGATTGCACCTCTAGGTCCTCTGCTTCAAAGCGGCAGAGAAGCCTCCGCAGGCCGCAGAGACGCAGAGGCAGATGCAAAAGCAAATGCCAATGCAGGCGCCCCAACACCGGCAAAAGTCACTGCCACCTCATCTCAGAAAGGGGGTAAACAAAGATATGATGCAAAGACTGGGCTTTGTACTAACAGGTTTACAGTTGTGCTGTGGTGATGGGACTTTTAAAGGGAGACTTTTGTATACTTTTGTTTCAGAGCCAAACTGGCCACGCTGGAAAAGCAGATATACTTAACCATGGTTTATTTAAAGTCAAGTGTGTGTCCATTAGTGCAAACCAAAGTGTTACATAATACAGCCTATTTGTATTATTGCTACAAACATAAATATTTGTCTGAAGAGGCATGTTAATATGTTTCATTGAGGTTACACTGATTTGGACACACATCATTTAGTGTATCCGCGTACTAACAATAATAATGGCCTAACAAGGTTATTTTGGGGTTATGTCCAGGAGAAGACGAAGCTTGTAATGGGTTTTGACCAGTCTTTGATATTCAAAAAACATCTTCTAAAGTTTATAGCCTACTTTTAATTACTTTATTATTATTTTTAATTAAGAACATTTTCTATAATTGAAATACAAAGGTAAACTTTTCTGATTATATCTTGATGGCAATTTTTAAAAACTGTTTACAAAAGCAGTAGCTCAGATCTGGTGCAGTGCAGTAGCTGCAGCAGTGTTTTATTGTAATATTATTGGCTGGTCTAACTCACTGCTTTCATGGGACAGGGATTTTGTATGGTATGTTAAGATTGTGATGGGATTTTGTTATTGGCGCTAACTATCTCTTTTTTATTTTACAAGAAATGATGGGGCAGACCTCGACTTTATATATAGCATTAAGCTATTGTCTTATTTTTCCACAGTGCCTTAAAACAAAGAACATCTCAGATGAAGTGCACTCCAGCTTTGGCTCCCTGCTGCAGGTGTTCAACAAGCCGGACGCCTCCTACGCCCTCAGTGTTGCAAACAGACTGTACGGAGAGCAGACTTACCAGTTTGTTGAGGTGTGTGTCAATGCTAGCTGGTTTAACATACAAGTTGAAGAATAGTGTTTGTAATCTCTTGATGTGAGACAAGGGTAGGTATACTTACTTGAAGTGCATATGACAGGTTAGACTATATATGTCACTCAAACGTAGTGAACATGATTATATTTAAGATTTTGCTAAAACTTGCCTATTTTTGTCCAGTTTGACAATTTTGGTAAAGTTTGTACTTCCTTGTTGAACATGAGCAGCTGATGTGACATAGTTAGAGGGAGTTCCACAACTGTTACCTAGCAACCATATTTTAAACAAGGGCCTACATCCATATAAAGTACACAACAGTGAAGATTTGACAAATAATACTATCTGATAACACTTTTATTTTGTTACATTTTGCTGACAGTTTAAGCAATAATTTATCAGTTGCACGCAAATTGTCTCTGTATTTGTGAAGGAATGTCACTTATTCATGACATTGACATCGGGAACTCAGAGCTACTTTCTGTAATTTCAACTTTTATTTTAATTTTTTTCTTTACAAACATCCAACTGATGTAAAACTATGATAAATATTTAGTTCTATTCCAGCAGACCGTAAGTAATAATTAGAAAAACCAGTCAGATGCACTTGGTGTATGCTGCTTACCACATGCTGTAGTTTGCAGTAAAACTACAATAGCCGTAAAATTAAATTGCCAATACAATTAAAAAACAAATTTCATATGTATTCCTGATATTCCTCTTCCTTGAAATCACAATAATTGCTCATTATTAATAATCAATGTAAGATTGTTGAGTATCAATGAGCATTTTGTATTATATGCATGCTTACAGCTACTAATTACAGCTACTAATTTAGTTAACATAAAGACTAATGTGGGAATAACAGAATGTCTATTGTCCATGTATATCTTTTGTAGGACTTTCTGGGAGGCACCAGGAAGCACTACAATGCAGAGCTGCAGACTGTGGACTTTGTTAGTAAATCTGAGGAGGCTAGAGTCACCATTAACGAGTGGGTAGAGCAGCAGACACAAGGTAAAAAAAAAAAAAAAAAACGCAAATATTGGGTACGCTGGCTTCTAATTATTTATAGTAATGTTCAGACGTGTGTCTATTTGTCAGGTAAAATTAAGGACATCCTGGCCAAAGGTGTGGTGGATGGATTGACAAAACTGGTGCTGGTCAACGCCATTTACTTCAAAGGAAACTGGAACAAACAGTTTAACGAGAGCGCTACTCATGATTATAATTTCAGAATAAACAAGGTAAGTTATCATATTAAAACAAGTGTTTGGGCAAGAGGAAGGTGTTTAACCAAATACATTTCTTTCTAATTGTGTGACATTTATTGGACCAGTTTTATTAAATAAACAAGACATTAAATAACTCTATATAAAATGTTATTAATTGCAAACCATTCATTATATTGTTGTCACTTTGTAGACTTTGACTACTCTTTATTATGCAGTGTTATGATGATATGGAC